>OU744810.1:9852464-11052464 GCA_916614155.1 Mesoligia furuncula
CTAAAAGTGTCAAAAAAAGGCACAAAAGTCCTATCTCAATGAGTTTGACGGACACTATTTGACAACAGAGTCAGTTCTTAAGAGCAAACTACGAACTCACTGGTGGTCATGGCCAAAAATCACGTTGTCTTATCTGGCTTCGTGCCCGACTGAGCTAGTATCAGTGATGAGCAGTTAGACGCTAGTCTACATGAAAAAAGTCTAGTTCTCACCCACAGAAATACCATTCCGAACCGATAGGCGCGGGAAAAAAAATTAAAAGTGCTTCGGAAAAAAGTGTTTTATGAAAAAAATAATGCGTAAATCAATTAAAAATAAAGTTTATTGAACTCTTCGATAACTGAGCTTTGTCGGTACGGACTTGGTTTTGAAGGTTTTACAGTTCTTATATTACTTATTTACACCCAAAGTTACGTTAAAAATAGCAAGAAAAACGAATCTTTGTTGGCTCATAACTTTTTAATGGCTTTTTATTTTACTATTCTGTTTCCGTACAGACAACATTAATAATAAGACAAAACGATATCATGCTTAACTTTGAATGCACAATGTCAAACAGTGGAGTAATACACTCCCGAAATTTGTATGGAAAAAATATCGACTAGAGTCACCTTAAGAGCGTTTACGCCGTACGACATTTCATACAAACTTCAAGCTCTTATTTTTCGAAATTAATGAACCGATTTTAATGAAACTTCATACGCATAAGCCCGATACAAGGGTCTAAAAAGTTAGTAGAGAACATTTTCGAAATGTCTTATTTAAAAAAAGATAACTGGAAATCTCTGTTTCTATGGAAAATTTTAAATGGGTCTAATTTGGCTGTAACACTATTTTTCGAAAATGTTCTCTACTAACTTTTTAGACCCTTGTATCCTGCTTATGCGTATGAAGTTTCATTAAAATCGGTTCATTCATTTCGAAAAATAAGAGCTTGAAAATTTGTATGAAATGTCGTACGGCGTAAACGCTCTTACTTCTATTCTCCATGCACTGGAACAATGCATGAACGAAGAAACATTTTTTTATCAAATCTATTCAAAAAGATCTAGTGTATTCTTCGTAAACAGGGACTAAAAGTTTTTTTTTTTAATTTGGAATGTGGATAGGTATTGTTACTAAAAGTTCTAATCACCAAAGAGATCAATCACGAAAATTCTATGAACAAGTAACAGGCTGTATGATTAAGAAAAAGGCGCGCGAAACAAATTTAAAAAAAGTTTGTGAAAAAATAAAAAAAAAACGCGCGAAAAGCATTCTGCCTTCATTCGTAATGAGGGATTTTCTTTTTCTTTTTTTTTTTAACGCTTCCCTAGTCGCTGTATAGATGGCGCTGAACTTGGTAAGTTACTGCAAGGAACGGAAGTCACATAATTTTTTTATTAATTCACTTGGATGTAATTTTGAGATCGTAAAACGAAAGCAAACGAAACTGTCACTCAACGAGCGTATATGACGTGACGCAATGTTTTTCTTTCCAAGCGTTTTGACTTTGGCATCTAGTAACGTAGTCAGTTCAACGCCATCTTCAGGGTTCTTGGAAACTATGTTTTTTTTTAAATACGGAAAAGAAAAACCTCTCATTGTTTACTCAAATTAGGATTTCACTTAGTTTTATAAAAAATGAGTACGTCTTCCTCAAGTAAATGTATGTAAAGAAATAAACGTACTATTCTTATTCATAAGTGCACTTACTTATTTTTTCATAGAAGGTGATAAAAAGTAGTGTGTACACCTCGGGAGGGTGAATGCCCAGTGGTAGACCGTGAAATTCAAATTTTCTTATGTTTTTGCAATTTGTAGGTCAGTGTCAGATTGTATCTTGTTCAAAATATGATCGCGACTATAACAGGTACGTAATAACAAAATTATAATCATTAGAATCATTAATACAACTTTCTAAGTTAGTTTTGTACCATAAGAACAAATCTCTTAGGGAAAAGTGTTTATGGTACAAATCTAACTTAAAAGATATTTTAATGTTTTAATTACTATAATTCTTTAAATACATATCTCTAAATACATATAAAATGTAAATACATAGCTATAGTCGCGAATCATATTTTGATCAAGATACAATCTGACACTGACCTGCAAATTGCAAAAAACGTAAGAAAATTTGAATTTCGCGGTCTACCACTGCGCTTTCACGACGTATTTGAACCCCTCGCTACGCTCGGGATTCTACTAGGATCCTTTCTCTATAGTTACTTTACTCTTTGGATCCTTTGCTCCGCTCTGATTCAAAGAAACACACTCGCCTTCAAAATAGTAGGCCGTCGGAAATAGACAGAAAAAGAGGCTAAATTCGTAAAGCGTGAGTAGTTCTGCATTTTCGGTATGTTGTATGGGTGTATTGGGGTAGTGTGAATTCAAATTTGCAACTTCGAAAAACCTGTGGAAACTGAGAAAATCGAGAAAAACTTCGAAATTTCGGGACTTTTTTCACTATTTACTCTCCAGGGCCAAAAATCTGCATTTTTTGCGAATTGTTTTCTAATTACCTATAATTTGAGCTCAATTGCAGCTCTATTGCCTTGATAGAAACCAATCTATGGCACTTCGAAGATGCCCTGATGAATTTTTCTCGAAAAATGGAATTTTCAGGTTTTACTCACTTATGTCGCGAAATACGAGTATTGGCAAAACCACTTGCCCTACGAAGAAAGGTTAGCTTTTATTAGAGCCCAAAAAGAAGTCTGTGAGACTTCACTCACTATCTCAAAAAAACGAAAAGAAGGTAAAATGGGTTATAGAGGCAAAAGACTCAATGTATAAAGGACTATTGGAAATTAGACCGGAATCTTATAAGGGGCAATGGGTCATTCCCATTGGGTCAGGTCATTAGCAACAATATTGACCCCAAAAGTAATATAAACTCTCCGTCCACAGCAAAAAGACTTGTAGATCGTAGTTCTTTCTTTTGTCTTTGTTGTGTGTGGATGTGGAATAAAAGTTAAGTTTAAGTTAACATTTTCTAATTTTAAGTGGTTATTGCAGGGACACCAGAAATCATGGGGTCAATTTCAAAAGAGGCAAGACCTAGTAGACCTGGCTACCATGTTCCTCCAAACAGATGCAACGCATGCGAATACCGCGGAAGCTGGCGAAAAGTGTCTGGTGGCTCTTTACGTAGGCGTTGCAAGTGCAAAAGTGAATCTGGCACGTTTGCCCCGACTCCCCCGAGGCTTCCTCTTTCCATGCGTTTCGCATCTACCACCAAGTACAAAAGTAGCTGGGGGTAGAAAAGGATGCCACCGAGTGGAATTAGGAAATCAGCCCCCGCGGCCTAATCCCAATCACAACAAACAAAGAGCCAGCTCCTGCACAGCTTCTAAAAATTATAGCCTGCAAATGGAAAAAGGGTAAAAATGCATAAATGCATGTAGTTGTTTAAAAGCTGGGCTAAAATGCTCGGCTCTTTGTTTGAATTGCGGAGGAAAGTCGTGTAATAACGCCGCGTTGATTTCTGTTAACGAAGACAGCGATTATTCATAGAAAGATGAAGGACTTCTTCCTCAGAATGCTGAAGAAGGACATTTCATCTTCCTCAAAATGAAAACCATCCTGAAGAAAAGGAATCCCAACCAAAGAAAAAACGACGAGTCACCGTTTTTTCGGTTAGTCGTCATTGATTTTATGTTTTGCCTTGAACATCGATTCCAAATCAAACTTCGAGCGAGATTACTGCAAACAAAGAGATTTAATATAGGTACAATAGAGGGGCCATGCAAAGAAATGTCTTAGAAAAACTGTGATCCCATGTCTCAGTGCCGCCATCTGGTAAGATATAGCATAATTAGAGCGGCAATTTATTCAATTAGGTTCAGCTATCGCCCGGTAGATGGCCAGTGTTGCCAGATACGATTTTCAATTCATCGATTAAAAATCGGATCGGTGGTGCCTGAAAAATCTAATATAAATCAAATCAGTTAGATAAATATCGAAAACTAAACAAATTAGGCAAAAATTGAACGAAACGGAAAACGGAACGCGCGCCCCTCGCGCCAGTGCCCAGTCCGCTGCCCAAACGCATACTGCGTAGACTAGGAGTGGGCGATACAAATCGTATATAGATACAATATCTATGTATCGGCACAATATCCAATATCTATATATCGGACGGTACTGAATCTATATATCAGGTATTCGCGTACCTATAGCGAATAAAGCGCGACGAGTCACAGAACAACACACTATACCGATATCATATCGCATATTCTACGATATTCGGTTCAAACTGATTCGGGTAGAGTAGTAAGGTGGTCCGTGGTACCGAGTATTCCTTGCGATACGCGTTACGCGCGGGCGGGAGTGATGTAGCTGTAGATGAACAAGTGAGAGAGTGCGATACGCTAATGTCTAATTAATACAAATTAGAAATTAAATCATTGATAAAAATATAAACCTTTTTTTTTTTTTTTTTTTTTTTTTTGAGGATGGGAAATCATCAAATGACTCCTCCCGCTCTGGGTGGAGCGGAAGGGAGTGTCAGACTCTTACTGACTAAAACCCACCCGTGTTCCTTCCTTAGCCCTTTATGTTCCGGGCCAGCGGTAACCCTTTCGGACAATCCCGCTGACCCGGCAGGCTTCGGCCCTAAGGGGCCCCTCCTCGATGCTGACATCTCTTTGAGGCGCGCGTGGAACACGTACGCGCCGTCCGGCACGGGCCTGGTCCTGATCGGGCGGTGAGCTACCCATTACTCTCCGCCCGCAGGCCCGCGCCTACGGTGGCCGGGAGTCGTCACGCGGCTCCCGACGCCCGGAGCGTCTCCCGCGGCGGCTGGGACGGGAGGCTCTCTCCCTGAGCCGTTCCGCCACCTCCTTCGCTAGCATGACTGCTTCGCAGAAGGAGGTGACTGCCTCCCACTCCCTCTCGCCCCGGACCATGGCTTGCACCAGGGCCGGACGCGAGAGGTCGCCGTCGCTGCCAATCGCCTCTACGAGGACACGGCGGTGCTCCGCCCAAGCGGGGCAGACCTCCACCGTGTGCTCCACCGTGTCCTCTGGGCGATCCTGGCAATGGTGACACCCGGGCGTTTCCTCCCGCCTGATGATGTGCAGGAACCTCCCGAAACTTCCGTGTCCGGTGAGGACCTGCGTCAGGCGAAAGGTGAGGGCGCCGTGGCGCCTCTCTAGCCACTCCTCAAAGAGGGGTCTTATCGCCGCAATCGCGGCGTGCCCTGCGCTGGGTTGCGACAGTCGCTCTTTCCATGCCGCCATGAGATCGCGCCGGAGATCCGTCCGCTCCGCAGCGATTTGCCGCGGAAGCGGATCCTCCCCCCGGCGTAGTGCCTCCGCACGCCACTCATACAGGCGCGCGAGGACTATCGCCTCCAGATCCCATGGCGGCAGTCCGGCAAGGAGGCTTGCCGCCTCGCCAGAGATCGTGCGGTAGCCCCGGATAGCCCTTATGGCTACCACCTTCTGGGGCGCGTTCAGGTAGTGGGCGGCTCGCCGCCGCAGTGAACGCGCCCACACCGGGGCCCCGTATATGGCCATGGACCGCACGACCCCCGCGTAAAGCCTCCGGCAGGAGGCGTTTGGCCCCCCCAGGTTGGGCAAGAGCCGCTTGAAGGCGGCCCCGGCCCGTTCCAGTTTGGGGGCCAAACGTCGGAAATGCTCCACGAAGTTCCACCGGCTGTCGAGGACGAGACCCAGGTATTTCATCGTCATCCCGACGCCGATGTGAACCCCTCCTACCGTTAGTTGGGATCCCGATGGCGGCGCGTTCCGGGGCCCATGAAACGACATGGCCTCGGACTTGTGCAATGCCACCTCGAGACCCAACTGCCGGATCCTCTCCACGACTATCGCAACCCCGCGTGTCATCGCGTCGGCCGCCGCCTGATGCGACCTCCCCTGCGCCAGGACCAGCGTGTCGTCAGCGTAGCAAACCACGCTGACGCCATCAGGGAGGTCGGCGCGCAGCACCCAGTCGTACCCGATGTTCCACAGAGGCGGCCCCAGGACCGATCCCTGTGGGACACCGCACGACATCTCTCGCCGGTTCCACTCCCCATCGCGACCGGGGTAGCTGACGGCTCTTTCCGTCAGATACGCCTCGACTATTCGACGGAGGTAGGGCGGCACCCGGTGATACCGGAGTGCCTCCACAATGGTGCTCCAGGGCAGGGTGTTAAACGCGTTGGCGATGTCGAGTGACACCGCCACGACGACCCCACCCCGGGACACCGCGTCCCCCGTCGTGAGGGCTCTCACGCGCATGATGGCGTCCACCGTCGAGCGCCCCTTGCGGAAACCGAACTGGCTGTCCGCAAGATCCGGCCCCGTCCTCACCAGGTGCCCGACGAGGCGGCCCGCAATCACTCTCTCAAAGAGCTTGCCGACCTCGTCGAGCAGCACGATGGGCCGGAATGCGGACGGAGAGTCCGCAGGGCGCCCTGGCTTCCGAATGAGGACCAGCTTCCCCGTCTTCCAACGGCGTGGAAACTGGCCTCTCTCCAAACATGCGCTTAAGAACGCCTCCAGTCGAGGCCCGAGAGCCCCCGAGGCCAGGACCCAGGCTTTACCTGGCAAGCCGTCGGGTCCTGGGGCGGTATTTTTGGCCTTCAGCCTTCCTACCGCCGCTCTCAGTTCTACCCCGGTCACAGCAGGGATGTCGTCGTCGTCCGCGTGGTCCGCTTCGGGCACCGCAATTGGCGGAGCCATGGGCGGGGGAGTGTGCTCCCCCCGTGAAGGGAACAGAGCGCTCACCACCTCCTCCACCAGCTGGGGGCGGAGACTCTGCGTCAGCGGGGGGGCCCAGGTGCGGAGTTTATTCCGCACCATTTTATAAGGGCGCCCCCACGGATCTCTGTTCAGAGTCTCCACCATCTCCTCGCGGGCCACATCCTTGGCCCGCTGGACAGCCTCTTGGAGGGCGGTCTTCGCCGCTCTGTACCCCTCGTACAACTCCGCCTCCGTGGCTTCCGCATCCGGAGGGCGAATGCGGAGCCTGCGGTGCCTGGTGTACAGGTGTCGCGCATCGACGCACGCCTTGCGTAGCGTCTCCAACTCCTGCGACCACCAGTACACCTGGCGTCGGGCGCGTCCTGGCCGGACTCGGGGCATTGCCACGTCACAGATCTCGGACATGGCCTCCCGGAACCACTCCGCCTCATCGTCGATGTTGGCAGGCCTGTCCGGTGATGACACCCAGGCCTGCACGATCGAGGCTTCCAGGAGGAGCTCCCGGTCCAGCTGCTTCAGCGCCCACCGCGGACCACTCGGGGCCTGTTGGACCAGCGCGCTAGAGGTCTGGGCGGAGACGTCGAACCGGATATACCGGTGATCGGAGTAGGTCTCCACCCCCTCCATGACGCGCCAGTCAATGACGCGTTGTGACAGAGCGGGGCTGCCGAACGAGATGTCCACCACGGACTCACCCCGCATCCGCACACACGTGGGAACAGAACCCCGATTTAGGACGACCAGGCCTGTTTCCAGAGCCCAGTCCTCCACCATCCTGCCCCGCACATCCGTGTAACGGGAACCCCAGGCCAAATTTTTGGCATTGAAGTCCCCGAGCACTAGCACGGGGAAGGGATGGTTTCCGGCGACGACGACACTCAACTCTGTTAAAGAGTTGTGGAACTCGGCGAGAGTTCGGTTCGGAGAAAAGTACACCCCCACTACTACTATCTCTCCGAACCGTGCTGCTACGCACCCCTGTCCCTTAGTGACGCATTCGAGGGACGGGGTGCCGGCGGCGGCCGACGAAAGTATGGCCACTGAGCCGCTCAGGTCCTCCACCCAGTCATCCCTGGGCGGGACAAAGTACGGCTCAGCGACCACGGCGATGTTAATCGACCACTGCGCCACGCTCTGGAGCAACAGGTCCTGAGCGCAGGCGCAATGGTTGATGTTCGCCTGGAGGAGGCGTAGGGGAGCCATTACTCCTCCATTTCAGCCCCCTCCCGGGCCCCTTGTGAGGGCCCCTCGACGATGGCGGCGGCGACAGCGGCGGCGGCGGCGGTGGTGGTGGCGGCGGCGGCGGCGGCGGTGGTGGCGGCGGCAGCGGCGGCGGCGACGGTGGTGGTGGCGACGGTGGCGGAGGGCCTGCCTTTCCTCCTGGTTCCGGCGGGTGGAGCGCAGGGCTTGCTCCCCGCCCGGTGATCGGCCGGCTTGCCAGCAGCCGCACATGCGAAGCAGTGCGGCGCGGCGTTACACGAGCCGGCCTTATGTCCGGGATATAAACCTAAGAAACCGAAACGACTAGCGACTCTACTAGTTTCATTTCAGTGCCATATTATCAACACTACCAAAAAATACATTCACTGATTTCGAGTACATAGTTACAAATAAAATACAATGATGTACATGAATCGAACAAAACCGAAACCTAAAAATCACAGTACCACTTTCGTTTCCGAGTTCCACACTGATTCAGCCAATATATAGGTATCGAAATATATAGATACGATATCCGATATTCTAAACCGATACATAGATACGATTTGATATAGCGTAAAAGCGATATCACCCATGCCTAGCGTAGACGCATATTTATCATCCTACCGCGCAAGTCGCCACGTGCCTCCCTCGTGCCGCCATTGTAACGTGAAAGAATAATTATTAAGGGTCTTCGTTCCCAATGTTTTAAAAAAAATTAAAGTGTAAACTAATTTTGTGCCTATATCACAAATAAATACTCTATCTCTAAAAGGTAGTTTCCCTAAGATAACCTCCCTCACACATTTAAATAAATATTATCGATAACAAAATCGATATACAACATCACATCTCTGAAAGGCAGTCCGACTTTTAATTAGTTTTTAATTCTTCTAATAATTATTACCCTCTTTTATAAAATCAATTAAACATGGATCGATTTTAAGCTGAATGTTACTTGAATGAATCGATTATTTTGTCACACCACTATATTAATTTTGTTAAAAAGTGGTAACACTGAAGCTGTCATTTTACCCAACTATAGTAAAGCTACTCAGCAATAGATGGCGTTTAATACAAAATAAACAAATTTTCTAGATCTTTTTATGAAAATTATTTAATTCTAATTACTGAGTAAATATAGATAATACATACGAAAATAAACTGAATTTAGGTCCAGTTGTTTTACCATAACGAGACTTGCAGTAACGTAATGCGCAAGTCGGCATATTTCCATACAAAATATATTTCTTTTGTTGGACACGAATGCGTCAATGCGACTTGACGCGCAGGCGTACAATACTAGACTGAGAGACTTGTTACGCCTAGGTCACAAGTACCGGGACACTGTTTTGTTCGCAATGTCCCGTCTATTGTAAATACTTTAAATGTCTTTGCAGTCATGTCTTCGAATATCAATAATAAGCATCACATCTGCACATTCTGGTATCATTATATAAAGTACAACTATCAACAAACAACTGAACAAATGCGATAACACTATTTAGTTCGACTACATTAAATTATAACATACATTGTACTACAACAAAATGTTACAATATAGAAATATCGGATACTAACCGTTTGAGGCGCGCGCGACCCATTCCTGTACAATTGAAAGAATCATTTTCATCTTCCAATCTTCGCCTTACTATTGTATGGCAGTGGGCCGTTGCTATTCCGCAATTAATGCACAGGTTCATGATGTCGTGTCAGTCGTCAAAAAGAGCAATAATCAGATCCGGTTTTCCAGCAAAAGTCAGCACAGGTGGCAGGTTATGTAACGGTATCCTCTGTTCAAGCGAGGGTCAGTCAGAATGCAATCAATTTCGGAGTCCAGTATTCGATTAGAGGTCTTATGAAAAAATAAATCCCCAGAAATACAGAAAAACAACACATTGACTTGCGCAAAAATACAATCATGACAATTGACAGACAAGTACAGTCGATTTTATCGATTATTTATTTCTTTTAATGTTTTTTAATGGCGATTACGTTAAATGTCTATTAGTTTCCAGATTTAATTGTTTAACATTGATTTTAATACCTAAAAAGTCATTTATACTAAAGCAATGGAGTGTTATTTAATTATTTGTATCAGCATCGATTTCCACTAAATCGATTATATTCTTAGGGTACGCTCTATTGATAGAATACCAGCATTTGTGAAGTCAGTGACGTATAACAAAATAAGTGTTGTAACGGTTTACAAAGGTGGTTTAAAACAATAAAATAGAAATCTAATTATTTTCTACACTTACATAATCAGCCTATAACGTTCCCACTGCTGGGACACAGGCCTCCTCTCGGTGAGAGGGAGTGGGCCATAATCCACCACGCGGGCCCAGTGCGGGTTGGCAGATGTCGCATGTCTTCGAATTTTTGGTTCTAGGACATGCCGGTTTCCTCACGATGTTTTCCTTCACCGTTTTGAGAGCAGTGGTGATGAAATAATTTACACAAAGTAAAGCGCCTGTCTGGGTTCGAACCTACGACCTACAACTCGTAAGTCGCGTCCGTTACCACTTGGCCACCACTGCTCACTAATAAACCCCAACCAATAATTTTCTACACTTGGCCATTGTAAATGAGGCTAAGATTTAAATGGGTTAATTTAGCAAAATAGACGATTTTTTTGGTACATATCTTATTCGTGTAACGGTTAGGCCCAGAAACGGGTTTCTCCTTTCGAAGTTATTCTCGATTTTCTCACTTTCCACAGGTTTTTCGAAATTGCGAATTCACACTACCCCAACAGATCCATACAATATATCAAAAATGCAGAACTACATCACGCTTTGCGAATTTAATGTCCACAGAGTACTTTTTGATAGACTGAAATTAATGTCTTTATCCGACGGCCTATAGTTGTTTGCTACCTGGGTGAGGCCGAGTAAGTTTGCCGGTATCGCGGTTACGGACGGTTACGGATGGTTACGGACGGTTACGGATGGTAACGCGACAAATTGTAAAGCATGGTTTACATGCAATTAATTTAGGAGATGAAATGCATAACAACAAATACCATAAAAAAAAACATACTTTACGTAAAATGTTTAATAATCATTACTTAATTCTAGTAGGAGGATTTTTTAGTTACTATTAATTATTAACGTTTAAATAAGTTTTATTATAATTAAGAAGTATTTTTACGAATACTAAACTACCTTATTTAAAATCACTTTCAGTGGTAACTTTTTATATAAGGTCTATCTATTCATACACGAAATCTGAAAAATCATCTAGTTCCGGAACAGAGAAATAACCTCTTTTGGAAATAAGTTTTGGTGGGTTAATATGTCCTAATAAGTCATGCCAAGCATATAATAATTCATCTTTTCTGGTCGGCCATTTATTCGACGACTCATATTGATATATTCTTTTTTCTCCTTTTCTTTATTTGTTACTTCGTGTTTATTATTTTCTTGCAAAATAAATTCATCTTGCACTACATTTTCTTTGTTTCTTGCCTTTTTATTCCGATTGCGTTTAGCGCGTTCTTTATCTTTTCTTTTTATAAAATCATGCTTTTCAGGTTCTTGTAATTTAATTCTCTCTCTATACCTCTTCTGCTTTTCGGCGTTCGTTAAAGGCATCTGAAATAACGGTAAAAGTTAAATGCACATGCATTAAGCAGGTATCGTTTGGGGCATGCAGGTTTTCTCACGATAATTTCCTTCACCGTTCGAGAGCATTCGCATAAATGTAGGGACGTAATTTTTTGAAAACTCATTGATACAGACGACAGTATATCAAAGTATAAAGGTAATCGCGGAATTAAAAGCTACTTTGCAACTATTTACAGTAATGTACAGTGCAATGTACAGACGATGGATCAATCACCTGGCCCTGGGACCAGGTGGGTGATCATGTAAGCTCACCGTAATCAGATTGTACTCACTTGATACGGTCGATATCTATTTAATTGGTTGTGAAACCTAACCTATTCCCTATATACTCTATTGACCTTCATCGTGTAGTCATGGTAAACGATGGCCATTTTTCGGCCAATATCGTTCCTTTTGACAACCGATGAAACAGATATCGGCCTAATGAATACGATCTGATTACGATGAGCTTACATGCTCATCCCCATTTTTTCTAACGATTATACTTGTAAAAATACCTAATAATACCACATGGCTACGCATTTCACCCCTATTTTACAATAATTTACGGTATAAAAACATCGTAGCAATTAATAAAGTACGGCATTTTATCTCTACTATCGAATGCTCTCTATAGCTCTGCCAGAGCGCACCTAGTCACCTAATGTGTGCAAGCGAAGCAAGCATGCAATTTCACTTCGACAAATAAACCTTGAATTTGTGGAAAAAGTAGGTACCTACATAGTTTGGTAGGGACTGACGCACTCAGGCAGAAGGGGAAAAATATACTAACTACCTTTACGTAAATGTATCATGTAAACTAAGCTTTAGGTAACGGACGGTAACGAACGGTAACGGACGGTAACGGACTTCAGTTACGCACAGTAACGGACGCCTTTGCAAAACGGTTAATCTAACCTCACATTCTATTCTGTTGTTTTTTTTGGTTAAATTATTGATAAATCCTTTACGTCTTACCATTACCCACATTAATTAAAGTAAAATATGATAATACATCCATTTACTTTGAAGAAAATCAGCTTTTGACACCCGAAAACCAATTGAACACACCGAAAGCACAAATACGACCTCACCTCACAACTTACAAAATGGCCGAATGAATTTGTCACCCTTTATGTCAAACAGTATTTGTGTTGGCGTTTGAAAAATAAATTAGATGTTGACACTTTCTATAGTAAAATCTGCCGAAAATGGTAACGGATGGCAAATGTAACGGACGCAAAATATTTGGAGACATACTTTATTTTTGAATTATTTAATTCCAATATTTTAAATTTGTTTGCTATATCACAATTTTCGTATCCTACATGTATCAACCTATTACATAAACACAATACTTTTTGAACTACAATCTCATTATTTAAGTAAATTGCTTCTTCCGAATGCAAGGTGTCATGGAGACACTTAAATTTTGTATGGAACCAGAACGCGATGTTTTTAAGAATGCATGAAATTATTATGTAAAAACGTAAATATACCATTGTTTTTTTTTATTTATTTAGGCGGATAAATATTAATTATGACAAACAAAAGTTTATGTTACGAATCGTCACCAATTTTTTTATTCATTGACACAAAGCTGGGGACATGATCAATTTTATGAAACCGGCAAAGTTACTCGGCCTTACCCACCTACCTTGGCAATCTACTATTTTTAGTATGGTAATATTCGGACACGTTCAGAATCAGAACCATTTCAGAACCTGTCACTGACATGACATGTCATCTATTAGTCAAGGTCAAGAAGCAAGAAGTCTTGTTTGTTGTAAATAAAATTAATAGTTGCAATATTTCAAATTGTAAACAAAAAATTGCTCATGATTTACTACATAATAATTTAAATAAAAAAAAAAAAAAAATGTAGAGTAAGTTTAATAAAAATGAGAACAAATTCTGATCTTCAAAACGCAACTGTCAAGGATCATATTATACCTGTTTGTCTTGTTTATCTGTCTTCTTTCCACATACATACGGAGTACAAAAATACATTTCTATTTTAGTTCGTATGGGTCACAGAGTACTTTTTGATAGACATTTGAGATGAACTTACCTGCATTTACTAGAACACTCTTTAAAGCTGGGTATATAAGTGTTGCCGGAGTAATATCGACGTATAAAGTATAATTTATCTGGAAGACACAATGGGTGTTCATAGCGACGAAGCAGAAATTTACAAGAATAAAGGAAACGAAGCCTTTAAGGTTGAAAACTATGAAGAAGCGATATCCTTTTACAGCAAGTCTGTCGACCTCGCTGAAAAAGACAGCCGCGACTTATCAACTTATCTAAAGAACCGCGCTGCCGCTTATCTGAAAATGAAGGACTACGATAAAGCTATAAAAGACTGTGATGAAGCCTTACGAATTGTTCCGGAAGATCCAAAAGCCCTATTTCGACGGTCACAAGCCTTGGAATCATTAGAAAGGTTTGAAGAAGCTTACCGTGATGCTAAAGCAATATTTACTGTAGATCCTACCAATAAGGCTGTGCAACCGGTACTGTCGCGCTTACACGCAATCGTCCAAGAAAGGGCGAGGCAAAGTGCACAAACCAGCAACAAGGTGGAGCAAATGTTTAAACTTGCCTTTAACTTGCAGGAAGATATTGAAAAACGAGAAAAAGCTATTTCTAACCTTGTAGTGCTCGCTAAGGAAAATGCAGGTGCCGAAATAATGCTAAAAAATGGTGTAGTTCATAAAATACAACAGTTACTTAAAGTTGAGAAGCATCCTGAAATATATATTAATGCAGTGAGAGTTATTAGCCAACTCTGCAAGAGAAATGTTGAGAGGACAAAGGCAGTTATTAAGATTGTTGGCATACCCTGGCTGCTTGAAGTCATTGACAGTGAAAATGAAGAAAGGGTCAATGCAGCCCAATATTGTCTTCAAGTTTTACTAAACACTTTTTCTGGAATGGATAACAAGAAGGACTCTAAACCAGATCCAAAGCTCTGTGAAGAATACAAAAGTGAAGTGGACACTCTACTTACCTGTTTAACTTACTCTATTACAAACAGAGTAATCAGTGGACTTGCAAGAGATGCAATTATTGAATTAATCATGAGAAACTGCCATTACAGTACTTTAAACTGGGCTGAAAGGTTTGTAGAAATCAAAGGATTGCAGCGGTTGCTTGAGGTTTGCAGTGAATTAGAGGAGTACAAATACGAATCAGCATTGAACATTACCCCTTCATCTAGAACTATATCTGCCGCTTGCCTTGCAAGGATTTATGAAAATATGTATTATGATGAAGCCAAAGAAAAATTCAACAATCAAGTTGATGACTTTGTAAAAGACAAACTTATGTCACCTGATTTGGAATCTAAAGTTAGGGTAACTGTAGCCATAACCTCTTTGCTGAGAGGTCCACTGGATGTTGGAAATTATATTATTTCTAAAGAAGGTATTATTGAGATGATATTGGTCATGGCTCAGACTGAAGATGTTCTCCAACAAAAGGTTGCTTGTGAATGCTTAGTGGCTGCTGCATCTAAGAAAGATAAAGCTAGAACCATAATCAATAAAGGAGTAGACATCTTGAAGAAACTATATCAGAGCAAAGATGATGCTGTAAGAGTGAGGGCATTAGTTGGTCTGTGCAAGGTTGGCAGTTTTGGAGGTGATGATGCATCTGTGCGCCCTTTTGCTGATGGTTCTACTAAAAAGCTAGCAGAAGCTTGCAGGAAATTCCTTGTTAACCCTGCTAAAGAAAACGATGTCAGAAAATGGGCTGCTGAAGGGCTTTCATACTTGACTTTAGATGCAGATGTGAAAGAAAAACTAGTAGAAGATAAAGCTGCCCTTCATGCTCTTATTGAGTTAGCTAAAAGTGGTGATCAGTCTTGTCTCTATGGTGTTGTTACCACATTAGTAAACCTGTGTAATGCATATGAAAAACAAGAGCTTATGCCAGAAATGATGGAACTTGCAAAGTTTGCCAAACACCACATACCAGAGACACATGAATTGGATGACCCAGATTTCATAAACAAAAGGATTACAGTATTAGCTAAAGCTGGTGTAACTACTGGTTTAGTTGCCTTGGCCAAGACTGAGAGTCATAATTCTAAAGAATTAATTGCAAGAGTATTTAATGCCATTTGTGGCTTGCCAGAACTTAGAGGAATAGTTGTGCAGCAAGGTGGAGCAAAAGTGTTACTACCAATGTCTTTAGAAGGCACTCCAAATGGCAAAAAGCAAGCATCTCAAGCATTAGCACGTATTGGGATAACAATTAATCCAGAAGTTGCTTTTCCTGGCCAGCGTAATTTGGAAGTGGTTAGGCCTCTTGTGGCTTTACTACATCCTGACTGCACTGCTTTGGAAAATTTCGAGGCCCTAATGGCCCTTTGCAATTTAGCTGGAATGAGTGAATCTACTAGAAACAGAATACTAAAGGAAGGGGGCCTAGCTAAAATTGAGCATTACTTGTTTGAAGATCATGAAATGTTGCTAAGAGCATCAACACAGTGTATTTGTAATTTACTGCAATCTGAGGATGTTCTCAAAACTTATGAGGCCAACAATGACAAAACAAAGTTTTTGTATCTTTTGTGTCAAGAAGAAGACACAGACACAGTAATGGCAGCTGCAGGTGCTTTGTGCATTCTAACATCTCAAAGCAAAGTTTGCTGCAGAAAGTTATTAGATGTTCAAGTATGGCCAGAAACATTGAGGTGCTTGTTAGCTAATCCAAACAAAGAAGTTCAGTTCAGAGGTACATACTTGCTATATAACATAATTTCTAACGATAAAGATATTGCTGCAAAAATATTTGAAACTGACATAATGGAAATATTAATGGCTTTGACGAAACTAGAGGATCCAGAACTGAAAAGGACTATTGACAACGCTCAAAAATGTCTTGATGAAGCGGAGAAAATGGGAGTCATCAGAAAGCCTGGTGAAGGAACTTTGGTAGATCCATTTAAAGAAGCAGAAGCTGAAGCTATTGAAGAAGAAGCATAATAAAAAGAAGTAACAAGTTGTATGTTAGTGGAATATTGTGAAAGTGATTTTTATTGTAGGTTTTGTTTGACTATAAATTCGAAAGTGTGTGTTATCTTCCAACCCGGGGCGTGCCAATATTGCAGTCTTGATACGCGCTAACCCAAAAGCGAATACTTTTTCGTAGATGTATATTTAATGTATTCTGAAGCTAAATGTTTAATTTTATAATACTGTTTGAATTATTGTGCTGCATTATTGTTAGAAATAATTTATAGGAAAACACATTCATTTTATTTTACAAATAAACTATAACTACTAATAAATTATTGTTTCCTTTATTTAACTATACTACATATAAATTATATTTTTAAATATTAGTATAAAAAAAATATAAAAACATTTAAAAATATAAAAATAGTAGCCCACCGGTATCGGGAAGGGGAACAGAGTCCAAGCTACCGGCTGTCAGGGCTCCAGAGAGAGGAACCTAACAATGCGGGCCGTGTCCAGAAGTACCGGTTTTTGGATCAAGCCCTTGATCCAGCTGCCTAGCCAGAGCCTCCTCAGGTGTTGGTCGAGGCTCTTGGCTATTAATCCATTGGCTGTAAATATTTTTTTATTATTATTTTATCTTTAATTCGCATGTTCAAAATTGGCTTCTGTTGGCTTCTAGCTAGGGGGTAACATTTAGGGCGCACCTCCATGGGGTATATATCACAGATTACTAATGTGGTATATATGTTCTGTGTCCATGATGTGGCCCACCGAAAAAGTGCCACAGAATATTTATATACCCTAAACTAAGTGCCTGTCTTGCCTGGGACTAGGACTCCCGCCAAGAAGTAAAATTTAAAATGTCCCAGGTATTCGAAAAACCTGTACCATGTTTATTTTCTGAGCTTATAATAAGATAATAAAATTGTATAATATTTTGTATAGGTAAAAATAAGATAATAAAATTGTATAATATTTTGTATAGGTAAAGCCGGCTTTACATGTTGCCTCTATAGTTACTTTACTCTTTGATGTTCGCCAAAGAGTTAAAGTAACTATATTATGTTCGCCGTAAGCGCATGCTCGCTAAGGCGTTCTACCACTGACCTCTATAATACAAGTACGCTGGACTGCAGACTATGGATGACAGATTGAAGCCATTTGATTTTCGCCATTTTGGCGCTGATAGCAATGTGAAGGGACCATAGAACTAATATTAGAGATGGGATATATCCTACGATAAAAAAATACTTTTATGAATTTTATCGACCGTTATAACCACTGAGAATAATTTATTACTTAAGAGAATAATATCGGATCACTCCCAGTTATTTTTATGCTTCATTTTTAAGTAATAGTGTAATTGCTCTGCAAAAGTTAAGGGGACGGCGGAGCATGCGTAGTTCATACAAACGTAGGTAATACCAAAATAATTTGTAAATCAAACATATTTTTAATGTAGTGTGCATTTATTCCGATTGGATTACAGAATATCTAGGTTCCCAAATATATATTTTGAATGGACACTGATTTAAAGACGAGTTATGAGAAAAATAAGTTTTCTATAGCAATTTGAAATTCACTCTCGTCTTTATATCAGAGTCCTTTCAAAATATATATTTGAGAACCTAGATATTCTGTAATCTAATCGGAATAAATACACACTACCATAAGAATATGTTTGAATTACAAATGATTTTGGTATTACGTTTGTTTGAACTACGCATTAGCATGCGTAGTTCGCCGGCCCCCTATCTGAAAATTCATTAGGGCGCGGTCAGATCGCACGCTATAAACTAGTGGATAGTGTCCTAGTAAGGTTATAGCGCATGACGGTCAGATCAGTGAGCTTTAAATATGAGGATAGGCTTAGAATTTAGCCTAAAAACTATGTACTATGGTTGAGCTAATATCTTCTGGCTCAACTACACTAGTTTTACAATCTGAACTGGGGTCACATTAGTTCGCAATATGAACTAAAAACTATGTTGCCATTTCGCTCTAACCTAGTAAATCAAATGGCAGCTCTTCGTGACTTTGTGTTGTCACTTTTGGTGTTCAATTTGGAAGAATTGAACCATGTAGGAAACAAAAAGCCACAAACAGCGTCCATACAAATTCAATCAAATTCACTCAAATTGAATGCCTAAAGTGAACCTTATAACATTACCATGTAGTCATTACTAGCGGAAAGGAGAGGGATTCCATTTTCATTATTGCGTGCGTACTAATGGAAAAAAACACAAGAAATAACAAAGTCTAAGTCAAATAATTTATTTCAAATGAAATAGACAATTTTGAACGTCATTATTTTATTTCAAATAGGTACATAGGCACTTTTGAACGTCAAACATACAATAAAATAGAATTGATTCTAGTCTTCCAAAAGGCCGTGTTCGTATGGAGAAGAGCGTAAGTGTAGAGTGTTTAACGAAACAGTCCGCAGTGAATTGCTACAAAGATGATAATTCGATTTAAGACTCCAATTATCCATTTTCATGTTTTTGAGCCCTGCTTAGTTGATTTGGTGGAAAATCTGAAATTAAATATTTAATTAAAGTAAAACTGACTAAAGTATACAGTACATTGTAGATGACAAGTTTTATTTTGATGTTAGGTCTTTACTTCGGAAACAAGTACACATTACATATAATACTATGCTCCCGCTCGCGGCTTCGCCCGCGAGATATGTCGATAAAAACTATACTCTGCCAAATATTGAAATCCGTTCAGTGGTTTAGGCATGAAAATGTAACATACAGACAGACAGACAGAGTTAGTTTCGAATTTACCTATAATATTAGTATGGATTTATCTGTTGAAATTAGAAACTAGTATTTGCTAATTTGTTTTAGGTAGGTAATCAAATTGCAGCTGGCGACAGTAAATTTCTATTTGAAAGACGTAAATTTAAAATTATTAACTGTCTGAAGAAAACTATCGACACATTATCGACATGGAACATTTACAACCCTATTCAAATTATTGTATTCACTAAATGTGAAAACTGAGCCCTAATTACACTTAAATATGATGGGATATTAATGAAAACATTTATTCTAAATACAAGATAGTAATAAAAATGCTCACATAAGCAATCGAAACATTTATAGTCGTAAAATTCCCTTACTTGTGAAAGGTTAATCCGCTGTCTTTTTGGCAGCGAGTTTTACAAAATCCGCATGCTTTCATAATAAAAATGTTCCAAATATCACGTAGTAAACACAAAATACACAAATAAACTAGTTTTTCGCGATTTAGACCTAAATAATCAGAGACGAAGTAAACAAATCAACGTCAATTTGAAAGAACGTGTCAATTTTAGTTCCTTGGGGCTACGAGCGGGGCGCTTTGAATCGGCACAAAAAACAACTGTCATTTCGTAGAGTATCGTTAGTCCAGCGTACAATGCGTTTCAAATAAGAATAGGATCGACTTAGCGCCATGTTGTGACGTCATAGCTGTCAAATCGAATAAATTGGGTAGGGTGAGCAAAACAAGATATTTTTTTAATAACATTAATTATTTACGAAAACATTTTTTTTTTCAATTCCGCTCATGTCTGCATCACTGTTTGAGTGGTCATCGTCAACAAATGACAACAATAACAAATTTAACAGGAAAACACCACGTAACATACAGAATTAACGAAAGAAACAGTAACACTCTACAAGCACTCAGTCTCACGAAGAAGCACACCAACAACCACAAAGCATGTTACACCCAACAACGACAAGATGACGGCTGGCATCTTCTTTACTTTCTGGTGAATTGTTGTCAACAATGAAAATAAGAAAGAAAGTAGCATAATAAAAAAAAAACTAATTATGACTAATTTTTTTATGTTTTTTTCACTTTGATTTATCTAAGACTTATCTAAACAAAAAAAAAAAGTTATTGATACGCAAATAAGTTTTCTTTGCAAACCGTACTTTTCAATCAACTTTTGACAGATAGAGGTCATTGACGTTCCTATTCTTATTTGAATCGCATTGTACTTGTATTATAGAGGTCAGTGCGTTCTACCTACCTGACCAGCAGCGTGTAGACCACAGACCACTATTACTTCTAGCGGAGGTGTAGACTGTCTTATATCTATGGTCTTACCTGACCGTTGCTCGTCATCGCTCGCCTCTTTTTTTTTTGTTTTCGTTGTAAAACGTTCAAAAGGTACCACATCATAGCTATTCACAACCATCCGACAGGCTATCGTATCAAAAATGACTCATTTCAATAACCTGATTTGCCTTGCCCCCGACAGCAAACGGAAGGTTTGTTCACAAGTCTGAAGACTTGTGAACAAGCGTTATGAGGCCCCCTACGATAACATTGATTTGATTGATGTTCGATACGGTGCGGAAGCGTATCGAGTGGTTGTGATTAGCTATGCAGGGCTTTGCGGATAAAACCGGGGAGTAACACCGGTAACGATGCCCCGTTTCATTTGCAGATGGTGGTCACTAGATATCTGCATGTGGAAGTGGTTACCGACCAAAACCCCCTCTGTGCAACGCCGGTTAGAGCACATCCCTGGGGAAACTGTAAAGGGTCTCCCCGAAACCTAAGTGTGAAAGGCAGCAGGTGCCCACTGTGCTGCAGTCTCTGAGTCCCCGAAGCAGCCTACCCTAAAGTGACGGCGAGATCCAACACCAAATGAACCCTATACATGCAGTGCCTATAGGGTTCATTTGGTGTGTCTTGTCACTTTACGGGATCGTTCACCACGACTCTTCTTCGGAACAATGTAGTGTTTCATCAATTCAAAACCACATGGTGGCGTTTACGGAGGGGCTTGTGACGAAGTAATAACAACCGCACGGGCCGATCGATCAGGTTAAGCTACGCTTGCCGTTTTACCGTCTTCACTTACCAAGACCCGTCCGTAGCTCGGGAAGCACGTAAAATCGTTGGTCCCGGCTGTCATTCGTGGATCTTTGAAAGTGTACGGGTCATCAGTAGCCCGAAAGTCTGACAAACAGTCTTACCAAGGGGTATCGTATTACCCAGTACCTAACTGGATTGTGGAGGTCAGATAGGCAGTCGCTCCATGTAAAATAGTGGTATTCGGCTGCATCCGGTTAGACTGGAAACCGACCCCAACGTAGTTGGGAAAAGGCTAGACAGATGATGGTGGCCTTTATAATGTGGAGCTTCTGAGCTGCGCACGGTGTGAAGGCTTGTTTGGCCACTATGTTCTACCCTCCTCCCCAAAATTATACCTTTATAAAAAAAACATTTGTATCTAGTGATATTACATAAATATTATTGTGTAACACCAGACTATAAGTTTTGTTTTTTTCAAAATTCCCGCATTTTTATTGTAATATTTCTACACTAAAATACCGCGTCCTTCCCCCACTAAAATCCCTCCCTTTCCCACCATTTTTAAGTTAAGGTTATTTAATAAGTCACGATGCCGCCATTTTCTATTTAACGCTTTTTACAGATAGAAATAGTGTAACAAACAAAATTTTGTTCTTATTACACTTACTTTTTATCTTGTTTTTTGCAGTAAACATTTAGTAAAGCATATTTTTTCTCTTGAAATCAAAATTAATGTAAGCGGTTGTTAGTCTGCTTCGGAACGTGACATATTAAAAATCTTTTGAAATGACAGCTTGATTTGGTTTGGTTTCCGCTACTGTGCTATTGTGCTATTTTTCGGTTTTTGATACGAAAATCATCAGAAAATGTCAATTTCTACTGCTACAGGTATATATCCCAACACAAAGTATCCTTATTTGTATAAATTAACTACAATCTTTACGTGTTTACCATCAAACCTGATAGGAGTTGTTTTTTCGGAGAAATGCCATGGAATCCCATATGGCGGTCCATACTCCACATGATTTAATGACGCTATCTGATAAATGAAAATATGTTTTTTCATGAATCAATTCATAAATGCTAAATTTGAAACGCCAAACATCAGTTCAATCATGCAATCGTAAACGTTAAGGTTACTACAATATCTAGATTTTACTGGTCTTTCTAGCGTCTTCGTAATTGCCGGACGCTCACGATTGCCAATATGAGTTAACTTTTAGTTATGTCACATAGCTGTTAATATTATCTTTGTCAAATAATGTGTATTAAGCAGAAACTATACATTGAGTAATACATATCATGGAATATAAAACAATTATTTGTTTTGATTGTATTAGAAATGAGTAAAAATGTTTTCTTAACAGCCTGTGACTGTCATTTTGTTACAGATGAACGTACAGAAGGTGATGATGATACATCACAAGGAAGCCAACCGAAAGATGACAGTAGTGACTCAGAAAATGAAAATGAGAATGAGCCTCAGAGCCAAAATGGAGTTTCTCTGGTCCCTGAGGTTCATGAGATCACAAGTGATGATGATGAGGATTGTGTAGTGACTAATGACGATGATGATGACGATGACAGTTCAAATTCTAGTACAGACAGTAATGATAGTTCAGATGAATCACACAGTGAAAATAAAATTGTTGAAGAGAAAAAAATTGAAGAACAACATCTAGAGAATGGTGATGAAGAATCTGATATTGAAGAAGTGTCTATGGAGGATCCCCTCAATGAAGCTCCTGGTAATAAGAACAAACCCATAGTAGTCAATGACACTAAAAGTTTGGCTGACTTAGCTACTCAACAATCAAAGCCTAATGGAGACCAGAATACTGAACCAACCGTAGTTATCATTGATACCAATTCTATTTTGACCACTAAACCACCACCCTCAGCACCCAGCAAGCCATCTACTACCAGTGCTATGGACGCACATAACTTGTGCCAGAGTATTGCCGCCCGTGGCACAACTATTACTCCAGTGAGTGTTAAAAATACTTCCATGAACAGCAGCACCCCTGCACCTCAACCAATCATACTGCCATCCCTTACTGATGACATGTTTGTTGTTGAAGCACCCTCTTTTATAGTTCCCTATGTATATGAAAAGCCCTCTGTCAAACCTTTTAGGGAATTTGTGGATAAGTTAGGAAAAGAATTGGAAGAATTAAAAATTAAAGAAGAACATGAAAAGCTTGAGAGAGAAAAAGTAGAAAAAGAGAAAAAGGAAAAAGAGAAGCAAGAAAGGATTGAGAGAGGTGAACAGGAAGAGGAAGGAGAACCTAGTGAAACTAAAAGTGCAGATGAACCAGTGACGGATAAAAAGTCTGAGAAAAAACAGAAAAGGAAGCGTGGCGAGGAAGATGATGATTCTTGGGATGGAGAGTCCTCCTCAGAGTCTGATGATGCCACTGATGACGATGCCATAGTTATCAAGGACAGAGATGATACTATTGATAAGCTTAAAGACCCAATCAGCTTGATAGCAAAAGGTCTCAGTAGTGGCAAACCAGATAGTTATTTTGATTGTTCCCTTGGACAATTTTTTATCAATGTCGGTATTAATTTAGTTCAAGAATATGTGCAGAGTGATCTACTGAAACATCAAAACCGAAAATTATATAAGGAAAAGAAATCTGGCAGAAGCACTAAAGCTACTGAGGCAGCTATTGCATCACTTACTCAGAACTTGGAGTTCAGCAAGAAAACAAATGCACCTTATGCTCTTGTACAGAGACGCTGTGAGTTTTGTAGTTTTAAGACTGAGTCCATGTTAGTTATGGCTCATCATCTAGAAGCACCACATATGCGAAATAATATCTACAAATGTAATTCATGTGAGTTTGAAATTCGTAGTCCTCATGACATACTGTTTCACATGGAGGCTGAGCACAACATAAGGGGCAGGTTGGAAAGAGCTCCAGCATACCAGCAGTGTGCTAATTGTCACTTTGAGGATAACAGTAAGACAAAGTTAGCGCGACATCTGATTGCATGTGCAAAGAAATTCAAACCAGATCTCAATTTGGGACCTCCAATAGAGTGGGAGCCACCAGCAAAAATACCAAAACTAACAAGAGCCCGTAACAACATGGTGGGCACCTATCAGACCAACTTTAATAGGACACAAATGAATATGAACAATCTGAGTCGGCCACAGATAAATATGGCAAATGTCATTCCAAGCATGCCTATACTTGGCAGACCGCGCGGCCGGCCGCCGATCAGCGGGCCGCCACGTCCGCAGCCCGTGTCGGGCGTGCCGATCATACGCAGTGGTGTCATGATTATGCACAACACACCTGCTGTAGGAACCACTATTGCCAATTATCCTATGATACAAAACCAGACCAACAATGCTACACCTAAGATATCAATCACCCCACTTCCACGGGCCCCACAACCATCTTCTTCCCAAGCATCACAAAACTCCAAGGCTACCTTTGTCATTTGCGAGATCTGTGATGGCTACATCAAGGACCTAGAACAATTGAGGAATCACATGCAGTGGATACACAAAGTTAAAATTCATCCTAAGATGATTTATAACAGGCCTCCATTGAATTGCCAAAAATGCCAATTTAGATTTTTCACTGACCAAGGATTGGAAAGGCATCTTCTTGGTTCACATGGCTTAGTTACAAGTTCCATGCAAGAAGCTGCAAATAAAGGCAAGGATGCTGGTAGGTGTCCAGTGTGTGGGAGAGTGTATCAATGGAAGCTACTAAATCATGTTTCAAGGGACCACAATATGACTCTAAAGCCGGCACACCTCTCATACAAGTGCACGGTTTGCACGGCTACCTTTGGGATGTACAAACAGTTTGAGAACCATGTCTACTCAGCTCACAGTGTTGTGGCTAAACGTGTGATGGATAAGAGCAAGCCGCCTGCGTCTTCAAACAAGCCTGATGGTGATTCTCTATTGAAACCACTGAAAATAAGTGATGAGATTACAATTATACCACAACCTGCAAAATCAACTGTTACTATCACTGCTAAAGGTAAATAACATAAATGTTTGTGGGAGTGTGCAGACTGTACTAGCACCAGTAGACCAACAAGCCTGCTTCTTCAGGATGCACATCCATTGTATCAAGCAGTATTGTGTAAATAACTTATGCTATATCAACTTCTTTAACAATATTAATGGGTTGCCAGAAGTATGGTGATAATTAAATATTGAATTCTCTATTGATGGTGTTTTATCACAAATTAAGTGTAAAATCAGCCAAGTTGTAAATTCACTGTATAAAACTGTTGCATAAATAATTATGTTTATGTATACTGTCAACACCACAACACAACTTAAACAAATGATTATAGCTTTGTCCCTATTTATAATAATTATGTATTGTTATCATGGTGGTTTGAGTGCTATGTGATTGTTTGATTGTCACAAATTAAGTAAAAGCTGTTATTATGATAATAATATGGATCTGTATCCTCCTCATTGCTGTATTGTAAGATGGAATGTGAAAAAATCCAAAAAATAAACATTTGTCTAATTCCAATGCACTCGATGAGTATTTATTTATTTCATTCTCATGTATAATTCTGTTTGTAGTATGCTATCAGCCTTTTCTAGTTTAATTCTTGTATGAATTAAGTTAACAGAATATTTGTAAAAAATGTCTTAGGTAGATACTTTCCATTATGCGTGTATATTATTAAATCGATTGATTATAACAGTGTAGGTAAGTTTAGATTACAAATCGTAGACACTAATTGTAAGTGAGTACTACTGAGCCGAAAATTACCTGTTTCTTTGAATATCTACTACCAACAGTGTTATTGGATACTAGCAGAACCATTGCAACCTTCATCGTCGGTCTTATTTATTTCTGATCTCAGGTCAACCAGATGGAAGTGTTGATTTGGTAAAAGTTTACTGAATTGTTAATGTACTTATAGAACTGAAAATGATGTATTTTTTTTATTTAATAAAAAAGACCACTGTAATTGAAAATATCTTTAATTACTTAATTTTAATTAAGCCTTTTTTATTTTTTGCCACAAATTAACACATCGCATTGACTTGCCATAAATTCCGATAGTTTATCGTTTAGGAACAGCTCAATACGAGACCTTTATTAGCTAATAGGTCCCGGGACATACAGGGCTTTGAGAAACTTCAGAACAGCTAGTTTATTTAAAAAAGTTATAGATGCCACCTCATTTCTCAATGCTTGCGCAAACACTCAAAACCAGAGGTACATAACCTTGCTGATATTGAGTAGGTGAGTAGGTACCTTTTGAGTACCTACATTAGACCATATTGTACTCCTTAGTGGAGTTCATATACCACCTAACTAGTATATATTGTTAACATTTACATTACTATGACAAAATTGAAAGTAATGGACGAATGACGGGCGATGAGTTGCTACGGTGGGTTTTAGTAAAAAAAAGTTGTAGGATTAACGCTGCGCCCTGCCACTAGAGAGCGCTAGCGACGGCGGCGACGCTAGCTATCCACGCCGCTCGCCATCGCCATGCGCTACCAAGCCTTGCCATGACCCCATGACGTCATACCCTGCTTCCATTGCCTAGCCTGCCATCTGACGGCCCAACAAGTTAAAGTATTTTGCGGCACCAATCATATTTATCGATTTGAAACGTGTAAGTACCTCGTAGGAGGCAGGTTCTAGTCACCTGAAAGAAATAATGGCCCCAATCCTACCGTCAAAATCGCTCAGGATTCGCCATGTATTGAAATTTGACGAACATTAAATACAATACGATCGCTAGTTCGCTCCAGCGTTTAAGCATTCATAATTCCTGCCTGTAACGACTACATTTACAAGTCATTTTCTCTCCTATAGCGTACTTGCTTCTCATATAATTTAAATAGGCGCGTTGACGAAGAAGACGTGCACCCACAGCACAGTTTGTGCTTTGTTTGTCTGTTGCAAATCAGCACTATGTGTGTACATTTTAGGAGACAGGAATACTTAAAGTACCTAAATACATGGTTACCTACCTCTAGCTACCTACATTACATCGTAATAGGTACCTATAACAGTGGTTGTAAGCGCGACTACGAGACAGGACAGCTGCAGAAGGTATCGGGTTCGATATTCGGGTCAGGCTAAGAGCTATTGGGCTTAATGTATTGTGTCTAAAATTTTGTCCGCTTAATTTATAGATAACTAGCAGCGCCCCGCGGTTTCACCCGCATAAGTTTCGATCCCGTGAGAATATCGGGATAAAAGCAACCCTATGTCCTTTTCCGGGACTCAAACTATCCCTATACCAAATTTCATCTAAATCGGTTCAGCGGTTTAAGCGTGAAGAGGTAACAGACAGACAGACACACTTTCGCATTTATAATAAGGACTAGCTGCGCCACGCAGTTTCACCCGCGTAAATGTCGATCCCGTGGGAATATCGGGATAAAAAGTAGCCTATATGTTAATCCAGGGTGTCAGCTACCTCCATACAAAATTTTATCAAAATTGGCACAGCCGTTTGAGCGTGAAAAAGTAACAAACATATAAACACACACACACACTCACAAACTTTCGCCTTTATAATATTAGTGTGATTAGTATAGATTTTGTCGAATCAACTATTTGAGGAACTCCGAAACCGGGCATAAAAGATAGTCTAACAGCATAGCCTATAGCGTTTTCACTGGTGGGATGCAGGCCTCTACTCTATTATAGAGAGGAGAGGAGTAAAAGACAGAACTATCTAACTTATTCTCTCTGCCCTATCCTATCCAGCCTACCCAGCCCAGCAGAACACCGCTTTTCAGATAGTCGGCGGTAACGACAACCCGCGTTCCCCTGATTCACAAAATGGAAAGTTATATGAGAGGGGTTTTACTTTTTCTTTCTTTTCTTTTTCTTACCTTGGCTCGTAGCTATCTATAGGACCGCTCAGAACAATTTCTATTTATCTGCGGAGGCACGCTCCTGTCGGATCATCATTTTTTTACCCGACTGCGTCAGAAGGAGGGTTATGTTTTTTTCCGATCAGTTTGAGGGCAAGATTCATAGAACGCTCTTTGATTTTAATTTTAGTTAAGAAAGCGTCTCACATACGATTATTAATTTTATTCCTATAGTATCTATTATGTAACGTTATATTCTGATGAAACGGTTGCTCACGTTTGCATATCGTTGCCGGTTCATTGTTATTTTTTTCTCATGCAATCGTTTTTGTATTTATTAAAAATCTCAAGCGAAGGGAAATAAAGTCTGTGTTAAGAATCTCAATAAGTAACGCTTTCCAAATTTTCCCGTCACGACATTGGGCTTTTAACGACCCGTAACTACATTATATTGTAGTCTTTGCTACTGCCAAAGATCTATACGGATGAGAGATAAGCTACGCGATATAAAGCACGAAATACACGGTTTAAAACCAGTCTACAAACCAAAGTGACCTTGAAGTTTTTGTTGTTGCGAGGTGCCTGCTACACGGTTTAAAACCAACATTTTCTTCTGCCACTGGTTTACAACGCAGGCCTTTCTACCAAGGACGGGACGTTTAAAGGTCATACGAAATTGGTTTCAAACCACTGTCTACACTGTTTTAAACTTAGGTTTGAAACCACCGTTTTTAGCTACGCTAACCAAAGCTATTACATACCGAGATCTTTGTGCTTCGGAAAGCACGTTACGCAGTTGGTCCCGGCTGTCATTTATTTTTGACAGTCGTTACGGGTAACCAGAAGCCCAAAAGTTTGACCGAAAGCCTGTCAACCAGTCTTACCAAGGGGTATGGGTGTGCGTGTGGATTGAGAGATCTTTTCGAAAAACTCTTCCAATCCCAACCAAATTATAAGAGGATTTAGGAAATAATTGTGAAAACTTCATGGTAAGGTATAAAATTTGTGAAACCTAAACAAAGAAAGTTAGAACTCATTAACTGGATCTCTCAATCTGGACACCTGAAGAAAAAGCCATAACGCGTATCCAAGAATATACTGCCTATGTGTTTATAATTTGCATTTTAATTAATTGTGAAGGATTTGTGAAAGCTGCTAAACAAAATTTCGATTCGTTTCAAAGCCACGTTTAAGATTTATAACGGTTTATATGGATCTCTCAGAGTGGATAATTTTCAATTGAGTGATCTTGTAAAACACGACCTAGTACTGAAAAAGTATGAATAATTATCATGTTTATTGCAAATTATGCTTCTGGGAAAATTTGTGAAACATAAATCGTGATTGCAATCTTACTGGTTCAAGAGAAAATGAAAATCTTGTTTTTTGTCGATCGTCCCAACTGAGAGATCATTATTTTGAACTATATTTAATAAACCAAAACTTATAGGTAGAAGGTAGATACATCAGAAATTGTGAAAAATGTTGTACTAAAATTTGACGAATCAGTCGTCCCTGTAACTGTTATACTTAAAAAGATAAATCATTTTTTACAATTCTTAAGGAAAACGTTGAGTAGGGTAGACATACTTTTTTATTTTGTCCGATTTTTTTTCGACTACCTACCCTATTCATGCTAACATTGTGTATATTCATTGCGATTTGCGAAGCTGGCGTTATGCAGTGCATTTAATGCTAGTTTTTTTAAGGGAACTAATTTTTTGAGCTGTTATTTAAATATTCGAGATGTTATTATGATCAGTTGAAAAACATATTGAGCAGTTATTTAATTTAATGGCGGTTGATTAATTATTGCGACAGTAAAACATGGACAGTAATAAAAGATCAATTAGACTGTTATTTTATCATACAATGTCAATTCTAAAAATAATTGAGCAGTCCAATAACTAAATGAGCGGTAAAAATGATGGAATGGGCGGTTCGCTAAAAAGTTCGGCAGATCATAGCGGATGCAAGAGCGAGCGAAGCGAGCTCGGGACTTGGGGCACCCCGACTCGGACAGGTTAGGTTCGAAGGGGATGACGGGGGCTCGAGTGAGCGAGCAAAGCGAGCGAACGAGCCCCCGTCATCCCCTTCGTGTTAGGTTCCTTTAAACCCTGTAGACAGAAATAGGGGCCCCGCGAAGCGGGGCTCCGTCGACTACACACCCAAAACTACTTTACCACCTCATTGTTTATAGAATTGCTTGGAATGAGATTTATTACCGACAAATTCCGATTTATTACTGCCCACACGTAACTGCCCATTCATTCATTTTTACCGCCCATTTAATTATTTTCCCACTCAATTATATATTCACTGATCCATTTCATTATTTTTTATTACTCATTTTTGTTTACTTTACTGCTTAGTTTTAACTGCTGAACAAGTTATTAAACGTGCCATTTATAATTTTTAACTTACCAAAACCGCTATTTACAACTGCCTCTTTAAATCAGTGCCTTTTTTTAATAGTGTTGTGCTTTAATTAATAATAACATAATCAGTGTTTCCGTTTAGTGATAGTGAATAACAATGTAAGTATTAGTGGATGCAGTACCGGTTCCTTCTTCAGAACCGGGACTGGATTTTCGTACAAATGTCGCTATTAATTTATTGTATGAAGGGCACGTGTGCGTGCACACTACATATAATTATCTAAATCTGTTGAAAAATTAATTTATTACAAATGTGGGTTGGTGTAGTTAATAAAACTACATATGCTTTATTTGTAAATCTATAATTGACAATAATCATCAGAACACAATCACAACCGAATTAAAATGCTTTTTTGTGATCAAACTAGAAAAAAATATCAAATAGAGCTTAAATTCGAGGTCTATTTTGAATTAGAAATAAGCCTTTTTTCGTCACGTAATCACTTTGTATACGACGACGTATCAATAAATGTTAGTGTAATGCAAGGTAAATAAAATTATATGGCGCGTAAATTCGCAGTATTTTCAATAAAAAATGTTTTATATTAACATTATTGTATAAAAAGTAATTTATTGAATATGAATTGTTAATTTATATTGAAAAAAGAAACAAAATAATAAAGTACCGAAAGTATCGAAAGAACCGGGACTACTGGGGGTCTACTCCGAAGTGGTAAATTTATCGTATCGGCCGAATGTTCGGTCATTTCCTACTACGAGGTTAATTCTATTTAGTTCGGTCGGTTCCGATCCGACCGAACTTCATTCTGACACTCGTTCAGAGTAGGGTTTACGATACAACCGTAAGCCCTACTCTGAACGAGAAAAGACTGACCGATAATTTGAGTTTGACAAGAGTTACATCGTGAAATTAATGTCAAAATACACGACAGCAAAAGTATTACGAATTTAATGAATTATTATAATTTTACTTTACATACTTTGTCCTACGGACTTATTGATTAGGTTACATCCTATTATGTAATTATGAGTGAAATTAAAAAAAAAGTTTTTTTTTTGGTTATCTTAAAATTTCTGAACTTTTTGTGTGTAAGAATTACTAAGAATTAGAATTACGAACTTAGAATACCTTAATAAGAGTACTACACATACAGTACCTAACTTTGCAGAAACTTGTCATTTAAAAACGTAATTTTATATTATTTAAATTATGTAGTGAAACCAGACACAAATTACTTGTATAATAACGTTTAAAGTGTATCATAATTTGAATTGTACCGGTAATGATTCCGACCGGCGATATGGTCACCGTACTCAACTTTATCCTTAAGGATTGTAAAAAATGATTTATCTTTTTAAGTATAACAGTTGCAGGGACGACTGATTCGTCAAATTTTAGTACAACATTTTTCACAATTTCTGATGTATCTACCTTCTACCTATAAGTTTTGGTTTATTAAATATAGTTCAAAATAATGATCTCTCAGTTGGGACGATCGACAAAAAACAAGATTTTCATTTTCTCTTGAACCAGTAAGATTGCAATCACGATTTATGTTTCACAAATTTTCCCAGAAGCATAATTGGCAATAAACATGATAATTATTCATACTTTTTCAGTACTAGGTCGTGTTTTACAAGATCACTCAATTGAAAATTATCCACTCTGAGAGATCCATATAAACCGTTATAAATCTTAAACGTGGCTTTGAAACGAATCGAAATTTTGTTTAGCAGCTTTCACAAATCCTTCACAATTAATTAAAATGCAAATTATAAACACATAGGCAGTATATTCTTGGATACGCGTTATGGCTTTTTCGTCAGGTGTCCAGATTGAGAGATCCAGTTAATGAGTTCTAACTTTCTTTGTTTAGGTTTCACAAATTTTATACCTTACCATGAAGTTTTCACAATTATTTCCTAAATCCTCTTATAATTTGGTTGGGATTGGAAGAGTTTTTCGAAAAGATCTCTCAATCCACACGCACATGGGGTATGGTACCTATCGTGTTACCCTAGTAACTGTGATTACGGTCAGATGGGAGGCGCTCCAAGTAAATTACTGGTATGCTGCAGCCGGTTAGACTGCAATAAAAGCCGATCCAAATATAGATGGGTAAAGGCTAGGCATATGATAATGATGATGATACTCAGTTCGTTACAAGATGATTGATAGCTAACTGATAAGACACAATTTACTTTTAAGGCCGTTTGCACCACAAATCATTCAATCACTAATTGATTTGAATAAACGGACAATTAAAGTTGGTAGTCAATTTGATTGACAATACATTTTCTAGTATGAATTGTAGATAGTTTTGATTATCGGGCATATTATCCTGATACATTTACCTAAATTAAATTCCTCAATCAGAACCCGGTCATCGGTCATAATTTGCGTTTTCATCACTAAGTATACTTAAAGTTTTTTCAAATGACGTCTCTAGGGAGTCCTGAGACGATCAATCTGGTAACCGTTCCATCCGACACATAAAATGGCTATCGCTCGCAGCGCTCGCAATATCTTTAATTTTGACTTCCATTGCTTCATCAAGTTGTTCGACTGTTAATTGTATTTATTTCATTATATTTTTTATTTTTATTGACAGATAGGCATCCATAATTTTTTTTTTTACATACAGACAGAGTAAAATTGTAAGAACAAAAATATTAAGTATGTTTGTGAATATTAATAAAAAAACTCCGAACCGATTCCGATTTTACGGGAGACTCACTGATTTTCCATCTATCTTTTTTCTTTCTATCCATCTATATCTTTCTCACTAAAAATAATTCTGAAGCGTTTATTTGTTTGAACGCGCTAATCTCGGGACACCAGTCGGATTCGATATTTTTTTTCAATTGATAGCCATATTCTTGAGGAAGTCTATGTGTCTATAGGCACGCTTAAAATATGGATGCCACGTGACACTTTTTGGGGTTTGGTCCTATGTTTACTGTTCGCATTATTTTTTTTTTTCTTGACTGTGGCATCTCGTAGTTGACCTTGAGAGGTCGTGATTACTTAACCGGACTATCCTGTGGGTAAACTCAAAGCCTCCAGCCAGGGGCAAATCGATTTATATAGGTTTGATGCGTGGCCGCCATTTTGGAAAAAAAAACATAATGGTGCCAAAGACGTTCAAACCCCTTTTACGCGGATGAAGTCGCGAGCAAAAGCTAGTACTAATATTAAAGTTGAAGAGTTTGTTTGTTTGCTTGAACGTGCTAATCTCTAGAACTACCCGTCGGATTTGAAAAAATATTTTTGCATTTGATAGCTCAATTCTTCAGGCTATAGGCTTAACATCACGCTAGGACTCTCAGGAGCCGAGCAAAATGAAAAAAAAAGTAAGAAAGAACGCGTAAATTAAGTAATAGCGATATAAAAAGAGAAACTGTCTGACATATCAGTGTATGCGAAACTACTGGGAATAGAAATGTGAAATTTTGTACAAGGCTTCAAATAAAAAAATATAAAGGGGTCAAAAGAGGGGGTTTAATTTTGTATGAAAAAGCCTTGGTGTAATAAAATTGAAACTTGGCACGAATATTTGCCTAAGTAAATAATAAAATTTGTCATCATTCGTTTTTTATACAATCCCTTAAAGAGAGTTTAGGGGATGTTACATTTTGCATGAAAGAATCTTAATGTGCGGACATATTTTTTACTCTTCTTATTAGTTCCAGAAGAATTTGTTGTACGTTATTATGTCAGTAAGCTTTTCTTTTTATTTATACAATAACAAAAATTTTGAAGTACCAGTAACACTTCATTTTTAGCGTTCTGAAAAATGGGCGAAAGCAGCTGACTTTCATTTTGACAGTTTAACAACATTAATTGCGTTATTTATGTTGTTAACTAGCAGCGCCTCGCGGTTTTACCCGCCCATGTGTCGATCCAGGGGGAAAATCGGAATAATAAGTATCCTATGTCCTTTCCCGGGACTCAATCTAAATACCAAATTTCATCTACATCGGTTCAGCGGTTTAAGCGTGAAGAGCTAACAGACAGACAGACAGACAATACCCTTCAAAATGATTCATATTGTGATTGACAGTGTGAGCCTGAAACCTGATTTTTGGCCGAAACCGAACATTGGGTCGGATAGTTACTGATTATTATACTCGTAATTTGACTGATGATTTCTCCTAGCAAATAAATTATTTTGACTTTGTACTTTGAGATTTTGACTATATTTTTTGTACCAAATATTTTTCTTTAGCCTGGTAACATCCCACAGAGTACTTTTTGATAGACTGAAATTCCATCCCATTCCATGTCATTGTCCCATCCATTCATTCATTTATTTCATTTCATTCATTTTTCGGGCGAGGTGAGGGCGGCATGCTGGTCGGCACGGGGTCGGGAATTGAACACAACAAAGGTTAGTTTTATTAAAAATGAGTACCTAATTTCAAAACCAATATTAAATAAGATGCTAAAAATATAGGTTTGTATGTACATACAAATTTAATATATTCTTAACTGCAACGTCTTCATCAGTTCATGTTGATTTTAACCACGTGCCGTTCACTTCGTCTGAAATTGAATTCTAGGGATTACTATTCTAATCAATAAGATTAAATTTCAATTACATCTTTCTTTCGATTGTGTGCGAGATAAGATTTTTTTACTTGTGTTTACATATTACCAATACTTACTACCTGATAAGATTATTTGGTTAGGCCACGCGGGCGGCATGTCTTTTGTAGAAAAGCAAATAAGTCGATGAGGTGCTGATAACTGCTACTTATTTCGTATATATCTAGATAAAATGATGACAATAACACGAGCCGAAAAGTGTTTTTATGATATTAACACGTGATATTAAATGATAGGCCTGATGATCGTAACAATACTAAAATACCTATTTCTTTTAATTAGCTTTTGACTAATCTCCCCTTATTTTCCATTATCCAGGTCAAACCATGTTTCTGCATTCTTCATGACAGGTGAGAATCGTTAATTTAATTACATATGAAGTTTCACTGTAACTTAAGGATTTTTCAATCGGACAACTTCCTATGATCATACAATATTTGGTATGCACCTACATTGAATTTATAAAAGATAGTGTCCTATTTTAAATGTGGTACGGAATAAAATCTTTAAGCTTGTTCTCAATCCGACAGTACCATGTTATACAAGCTTGTATTGAGAACATCGTTTTTTTTGAGACAGTAAAAAATATGGGTTCGCTATATCATAAAATAATCAACAATCACATATTAATTAATTTGAACTAAAGATTTAATAAATACTTAATATTTTTTTAATTAGGAAGTTTAATGATTGGTTGCCAAATAACATACTTAACACTAAAATGATGAGAATCAACATGAGCCAATAAATGTTGTTTTGATAACAACGTGATATTAAATGATAGGGCTGATAAAGAATTTTATCAGTTTTAATACAATATGTTTATTGATGGAATTTCTAACATTGTGTATTTCTTCTGCAGGTAAGCTGACACACCACTTCTAGCGAGGTGGTTCACAACTTTTCCTCAGTATATTCAGAGGGAAGCATTAACTTTCTGGAGATCTTTTTATGCTTTTACTTTATAAACAAGCAGACTCTGATCTCCAGAAAGGAAATGATTGCCTTAGGTAGGATCTAGTAAAATAATCTTTTGTAACTTCAGTTTGTTTAAATAGTTTTGTTGTCTATTTTAATGTGTTTATAATAAATGTTGATTCTTTTGACATGTTTTTGTATTTTACTTTACCCGCGCCACACCTCTATTCCCTATGACCTAACACAAGTTTTGAGGTACCTACATAAAAAATACAACAAAATATTTTCATTAATAACTTTATTTTATTATAATTCTATCTAGTAAACGGGTCTATAATCTAGATTCGACATAATTCTTAATTTTATTTACAGTATTTACACTTGTTTCTTTTAACCTAACATAATCAGCCTTTATTTTTTATGATGCTAGATACTTAAGATTAATATTTTTATAGTCCTTGTCTTGGTTGTCAATTGCTCAGTTATACATATCAGCATGCACATAATTCAAACAAGATCAGTTAGTAGTCGGGTTCCTTGGGTTTGGCTCAACTTGGTTAGTCAAGCGAATTGAAACATCCTGCAGTCCCATGTTGGGTAGAATGAAGTCTTCAATGTTAGTGGCCGTGCTTGAAGGTCTGTCGAAGGGGAAGCCCATGGCGCGGCGGTCGGGGTACTTCTTGTCCTTTAGACCACAGAAGCTGGATGCTTCAACGCAGCTCAGCTGTGAGCCATCGGCTTGCTCCACCTGGGTAATTACAAAATATTGGTAAGAAAAGTTCTGCTTGTCTGCTCCAGCCTTTTCCAGGAGTGACTGCCTATCTGACCTCCACAACCCACCTGTTGGGTAATACGATACCCGTTGGTAAGACTGGTTGTCAGACTTTTGGGCTTCTGACGACCCGTAACGACTGTCAAAGATCTACGAATGACAGCCGGGACCAACGACGGCACGGAGGGGTCTTGGTATGTAAAGATGGTCACCCATCCACGGTCCAACCGCGGCAAGCGTAGCTTAACCTGATCGATCGAACCGTGCGGCTGTTATTTCTTAGCCACAAGCCACGTAGCTCCGTTGCTCGTATTATATCGAACCTAAATAAGAGGCATGAATACTTACGCTGTCAAGATCGTAGTTGGAGAGCATAACGAACAGCTGGTAGGTAGCGCCTGCTTCGGTGCCCTTGGGGACGAGCATGTGCTGGGGCCAGCCGCAGCCGCAGAAGTTGAACTCTGCGAGATTGGGCGCCCGGGCGTCGTTTTTCTGCGGCGTCAGATCGCGGAACGTCTGCTCGAACGGAATCGTCACGGAAGACTGCGTCGATAAACGCATGATAGTGTTTTCACCGGCGCTCACTGGAACATTGCAATGGCAGTGTAAATATTTAAGGAGAATATCTTCCAGCCTCTTTCTCGTCCGCTAGATGGCGTCCAATCGGACCTACGGTTGAATATTCCAGTCCGCAACACCCACAATACTAAATTAAAGTTGAGTGATAAATATTGGCTTAACAAGAGCTTTTTTCCAGGGGGGGTCTGGCCCATAACTTTTTTTTTCTAAAACCCCACTGTTCCTCCTACTACCATTAGTCGGGGGACCGAGAGCCCCGAGAGATACTTGTACATTCGCCGCACCCTCGACTGATATCAGCCCGCCATGCCTAGCGGGCCCAATCCCCAAGTGCGGGCGATCCCACGACCGATCCTTTTCGTTTAGCACGTTTTTCATTATTAAACATTCTGCTCCTAAAAGAGTTTCGTCAATTTCGAGAATACCCTTATACCCCACAAAACGCTTCCCACTTTCGAGATATAAATTAAAAAATGCATCGATCGTCGGTGTTCCAACGACGCGACGTGCGCCTGCTTGTCACTGCTTAGTGGGCTGTGCCACGAAATTTAAATGTACCTACTGTAGCCACGGCCGCCCCCCTATATACGCCTAGGGTGATAAACTATAGCCACGCTATGTATATGTATATATATACTCACATGGGGTCACGAATCTGTCCATTTCCACGAACATCTTGCGCTGGTCGGAGAGAGCCCAGGCCAAGTTGCGTTCGTCAAACTTAGGCGCGACGAAGATCCGACAAGTTGCACGGCGGGCGGCACCAGTGTTGTTACATTTTATACTGAAAAATATTAGATAAATTGAAAATAAGGGTGATGCCTATTTTATGATGCTTTTAGTTTTGATCATGCATAGCTAACTTACACGTAACGGAAGGGTCGGTGGTTAAGATGAGTGAATCGGGCATATACGGGACCACGATCGGAAAAGTCCAAGCCTCGAGAGAGATCGACATCACTGGACATCCAGAAGGTGTTCAATGTGTTAGCCTGGCCGCCGTCACTCTCCACCGCCACGGATGACACTTGAACACCAGGGTTTTCAAGCTGAAACGATAGAGCGTTTAGTAAGGGCTATCATGTGCTATTAAAACTTGGTAAGTACCTAGGTACTACATTAGGTTCATGTCTGTTATTTCAATTCATTGCTCATAATAATACAGGCAGTTGCTAAAGTTGGCTTTGGTAATTAATGTTTTTACAAAGAACCTACCTCCGAACGAGTGTAAGCGCGCACAGCAGCCGACTCCTTGTGCGTCTGGCAGATGTCGTCGATCCACGCGTGCCAACGGAAGAAGAACGGATCACGCATCGTAGTTGCTTCATCAGCGATGACTCCAAAGCTTTCCTGCAAGTAAGAGTAGAACAGATAACTTGTATGTGTGGTGCGTACTGTAAATATAAGTTGGCTATGAATAAATATAATATTTAGGTAAATAAAAAAAAATCTTTTGGGTAATTTACGCCTACACGAAATTGAATAGCAAGACGTCGTTCTACGGCTGTTAATCCAGGTGTCAGCTACCTCCATACAAAATTTTATCAAAATTGGTCCAGCCGTTTGAGCGTGAAGAAGTAACACACATATAAACACACACACTCACACACACACCCCAACACACTGAAACTTTCGCCTTTATAATATTACTGTAATTAGTAGGATAGTAGGATTAGAAGTCCACTGCAAGTGCGAAAAAAACCAATTGACTGTTAAAAGTCCTGAAAATCAGTTTTTTGCTAATGTTTCGCATATTATTCGTTTGCGTGAATTTATATTACTACAATTTTATTTCTTACTTAATTTTGCACGAGTCACTTACCAGATAACGGTGTGTAGGGTCGTGCATGTAGGCGGAGAAGCTGTGTCCGTTGTTGTGTATGCTGCCGTACAGCTCCCTGTTCGGGGACAAGATGCTCGACTCCAGCATGTTGCCGAGCTTGTCGATGTCCAGATCACTGGTTGAACCGTCAGCCTGCAATCATTCAGTGGTTACAAATGTTACAATGGTAAAGTGTTCATGAAGCAGGCTACACTAGAAGTAAAATACCGAGTAGTAATAAATTATGTACTGTTTATTATCATTAAATACTTACGTGAGTCACCCTGCCGGTAGAGATGGCCTCCTCAATATTCCTCCTCCATCTTTCCATTTCGCTGATGGTGATATTAAGTCCGTCAACGGGACGGTTCAGGTCTTGCCAGCGCATGTTCGCCTGCCGTGGTGGCCAGCCGCGCGATGACGTAAGACTGTCCAGTTTGGGGAAGTAAGCCTCGGGGATTGGATCCCTCCAGTTGCTGAACTTCTTTACTCTCTTCAGAGCATTGTTGAGACGCTCACAGTTGTAACTAAGAAATTATAAAACGATCAGAGACATTCTTCCTGCCGTTATCCGCCAAAGAGAAAAAAGACGTACCTACGTAGTGTAGTACCTATCTGGCAGAGCTAGTCTTTCATAAAAAACATTATAAAGCTGTGTTCAGCCAGCTACCCCGTAAAATAACAGAAGTTATACAGGAAAATGTATTGGCATGTAGGTACTTGTAAGTAATTGGGGAATAGTTACCGAGCAATTAGTTGTTGATGCATGTAGAAGAAGAGCTCGCCGCGACGGTCTTTAGCAACGATGGCTCTCTGCGATGCTGTGAACGGGTACACGAGATGCCAATGCCAGTGGTGTAGGTTAACGCCAATATCTTCACGCCAATAGGCCAAACGATGTTCTTCTTCTAAATCAGTCGCAGTGTAGTCCCGAGGAATGATGATCGGTGTGCGCTGTATGAATTAAATCAATTATTTAATAACGAGCAGCGCCCCGCAGTTTCACCCGCATAAGTGTCGATCCCGTGGGAATATCGGGGTATAAACTATCCTATGTCCTTTCCCGGGACTTAAACTATCTCTATAGGTACCTACTTACCAAATTTCATATAAATCAGTTCAGCGGTTTAAGCGTGAATAGGTCTTAACAGACAGACACATTTTCGCATTTATAATATTATAGTATGGATAAGGGCTCTAATCTGCATTCGCGATTTATTTGCCAAAAATGTAAACAAATATGATTTAGGGAAAAATAACAAAGTTCAGCTTACGCTACAACTTCAAACATTTTTATACATTTTTCAATAGTGCTAGTCACTCTGAAATCAACTTAATTGCCATAAATATAAAGTTGATATTTGTTTAACATGAAATAATATTAATTTGAAACAAGTTTGAATAGATTTTAGCAGGATCAAGAGGTCCATGCACCAGAGACAGGGTCGTCGAAAAAGGCATTGTATCATGAGGGTTTTTTTTCATATTATTGTATCAGGCTGTTGATCGTCCCCACTAGGGCCGCGCAAGTGTTACATGCTCTGTGGTGTGTGGTCCGCGCGGCTCCGTGAGGCCGAGCCGAGCCGTGCGGCTGAACCTCGTTTTGTAATGGCTACCAAGTAATATATACTTAAGTCAATGATGGAAACGCGTTGAAACAAATTTAGCAAAAGCTTCACGTTGGTTTAGTGCCCTGGCCACTGGCCGTTACATCTTTACGGAAAAATAATTGATGACTAATAAATGGGTAAACCAGTTCAAAATCCTACTTTCAACCTCGTGTGCTGAGATATTTGGTATAATCAGTACCCAGTCTCATACCCAGTATATTACTTTACTCTTTGGGTATAATTAATGTTCATCTTCTAGCTTTCACGTTTCTCATCCATCGACTCGTCAGTCATTAATAGAATAGAATCTGTACCAATAATAGTTTTAATACGTGTATCGAAACGCATATGTTTTGTCACTCCGTTACACGATAGATTTTCATAGAGAAGCTTTAAATTGAGGTACAATTTCAACAAGAAGATTGGTAAATGCTAACAAGTCGTGAAATGTTCACCATCAAGCAATCCTGTTTTATTATTAAAGTTTCACAGTAGATGGTGCTGGTGCCCCTTATATTTTTCTGAAACAGACTGATCTGACAATGACACCCGTGAATTATAGCTAAGTGAAACGGAATACAAATTCATGCGAAAAGTCACGTAGGCCATCGCGCGTGTTTATATTTTGATTAAAATAATAACCTGCGAAATAATGTTTATTGCATTTCTAGGTTTATAATAAGTAAAGATAATGTGTTTATAGTGTTCTTAACATGGAAGATTTCGGTTTAAGCCCAGGCGTAGTCGTAGTGCGCGCAAAACCAGAAGGTCAAAGGAAGACTTTCAAACCAAATATACGTGCTGTAAACAAAATTCCAAATGAATTATTAAATGACCCTCTGTTAAATAGAGCGTGTGAAGCTTTACCACAAAATTACAATTTTGAAATTCACAAGACAATATGGAGAATAAGGTCTTTGGGTTCGAAACGAGTGGCTCTTCAACTACCTGAAGGTATGCTCATTCCGGTGTAAACAATCATTATTTTTTGTTATGTTTTGTTAATAATATAATTATAATTATTTCCTTACAGGTCTGACGATGTTTGCGACAACGTTGTGTGATATAATAGAGACATTTACTGAAGCTGATACTGTTATAATGGGCGACGTAACTTATGGTGCGTGCTGTATCGACGACTTCACGGCTATCGCACTTGGGGTCGACCTGCTGGTACATTACGGGCACTCTTGCCTGATACCTATAGACCAAACATGTGACATCAAGGTACTCTACATTTTTGTTGATATAAAGATTGATCCATCACATTTTGTGGAAACTGTTAAACTAAACTTTCCAAAACAAACTCATTTAGCTTTAGTTAGTACAATTCAATTTGTAACAACCTTGCATTCTGTTGCTAAGATTCTAAGAAGTGAAGAATATATAGTGACTGTACCGCAGTGTAAACCTTTATCACCTGGAGAGATCCTTGGTTGCACATCGCCCAAGTTAAATTCTGATGTAGTCATATATTTAGGAGATGGCAGATTTCACTTGGAATCAGTCATGATAGCTAATCCAAAAACTGCAGCATATAAATATGACCCATATGAGAAGAAATTTACTTCAGAGTTGTATGACCATGAAGTAATGCAGTCAAATAGACAGAATCAGATTAAAATTGCTGCGGAAGCAGATAGTTTTGGTCTCATACTTGGAACATTGGGGAGACAGGGCAGTACTAAAGTATTAAGCAACTTAGAAAAGCAAGTTGGCAACTCTGATAAAACATTTGTAAAGATACTTCTATCAGAGATTTTTCCTAGTAAGTTAGCATTATTTGGCCTTGATGCTTTTGTTCAGGTGGCTTGTCCAAGACTGTCCATTGACTGGGGAACAGCATTTCCAAAGCCATTGCTGACTCCATATGAGTTTTCTGTATCATTAGGTAATAGCAAATGGTTGAAGGATGATGGAACATATCCTATGGATTTCTATTCAAATGACAGTCTTGGGCCCTGGACACCTAACTATAAACCTGGGCTATGTTCAAACCCAGACAAAAAATGTGATAACTGCTGCGGTGGCAAAGATAAGTAATGTTACTTACTGTCACAGTCTGGGGGATCACTGCCGCCACCTCACGGGCTCTCTGGAACACCTGAGAGTCCATGAACTTGGAAGGGAAAGTCTCGGCAAAGTTCTGAATGGGCACATTCTTGGTATCATCACTGAAAGAAAAAAAAACTAGTTGTTTTAGCTTAACTACTATGTTGTCATTGAAAAGGAATAATAGAAATATCTGTTGTTTTGTCTAACAAATTCAGTTTAATTAAAGAAATCATAATAATTTTTATAATCAATATAAATAGTAACTAACAAGCTTTATTTGCACTTGCAAAATAAGTAAAATTATTGAGCCATTTTTATGAAGAATGATAATTTAATTGAATACTTGAATATGGTTTGCCTGCCAGTATAATTTAAGTCAAATGACAAATTATTAATTACTGTATTAGTAAAAATAATTATGTAAAAATGTGTGTCAAAAGTACTAGGCAAAGAATTTAACACGTTCCGGGACACAACACGAGACACAATAGAAGTTTTATTGTTATCACGTCTATGTGCGTTTAGTGTCCCGGAACGTGTTAATGAGAATAATGATAACTAAGTTTTATATTTATGTATCCACATGTTTCTGTGACAAATAAACCAATTTTTCTTTCTTTCTAAAGTATGAGCTTTGCAAAACACAAGAACAGACCAGAACTTTTGACACTCATATAAATAAATAGATAATTTTATAGACAAATATGTGGAACCAGATATTATTGAATTGTATACATAGAAAGCTTTTATGTACAATGTATTGTATTCTGCATTATATTATAGTAACAATTAAGTTGATGTTCACTTACCGATGCATCAGTGCTACTGAAAAACAGTAGTTAAAGAGCTGAGGGTTGAGGTTAGCTCTTGCATACACACATGTTGACAGAAAGTCTTGCAGCTGATTCTCAGGGACACCTACAGAAAGAAACAAATATTTTACAATGAGCTGCTAATAACGACTTAATTTATTGTTAATAAATGTTTGTTTTCATATTAATTTTACGTTTTATTCAGTACTTTATGAGAAACACACTGTGAGCCTAGCCGACGACGGGCGCGAATGATCATATTCAGCCAATTTAAATAATTTCATAGATTTGTTGTTCATGCTACATGAAGTGTTAAATAAGTATGAAGACGCGCCCACGCTTTCTCGCACAGTCCTGCTACTCACTCAAAAGGGCGTCAATGACTTCAGTAGCCATTTCCTGGTGTTTTGGCAGGAACAGTGAGAAGTCCGCATCGGTAGGCAGCTGCGAAGCGACGGTGAACGCGGGGTACGAATCTAAGGTCTTCAGCGGAATCTTCTCGCCAGCATCGTCACCGAAACGGTCGTTTAATTCGACGCCGTTGTTTGCATATTCCGGGGGCTATGAAAAATGATTGAATAAGCTTAATATTTATTATGTAACGGTCCAGTGTAGTGGTGCTGCCGCGGTCGTGACTTTTGGCTCTGCGGGTTTGGTCCCCGTGTCACGCAATGTGCGACATAATCTGTCTTATTACAAAACAAGATCTAATTTTAGACCTAGCCTAAAGCTTCGAGCCAGTTACTCTATTTTGAACTTTATTCCGACAAACGTAAATTTCTTGATGCACAATTGACAACTTAGACTCTGGTTTAACGTCAGTTTTTGTAATAAGAACTTTAGCTTCGTCGGATTATAGTTTCGAAATTTAAAAATGGCTGGATGTTTTAAACCTGGGTCTAAAGATAAATCTTGTTTTGTAATAAGGCCGAATAAGTTTATCCATCAGTAAAACACTGAGAATTTAATTCGGCCACAAATCCAAACTTCGTGCACCAGGGCACAGTCTGGATTTGTGGCCGGTCAGTAATAAACACCTCTACTTACTTATAACCCCTTTGCAAGTTATGTGCAGACGCCAGCACATCAAGCTACTACAACCTGTCAAATTTCTTTAATAGATTCTCAACTTTATCGCTAAAGCATAAGGTTCAAAGTTGATTGGTAAAATTTGACAGTTTCGGGTAGCTTGAGGTGCTGACGTCTTTACTTGCGAAAGGGTGACTTTATGTAAATAATTTACTTACCACAAGTTTTTCTGTGAGCTGAAAGACAGCTTTATTTTCGCCCTTCGGAGTGATCAACGGTTCGTTTGGCCGATCGAACAGCAACTTGAGGCTATCTACAACATCAGCCATTTTGGTAGAATTAACTATTAAATAAATTAACAATTAAATAATACTCACTCCACAGAAACTGTGAAGTGGAATGGTTGTTTAAAAAAAATCATTACAATTTATACCATATCCCCGAATAGTATGGGGTGCAATATTCGGAGTGCAAAACCGCACGGGAATTGATAAAATACGGTGAGAAATACATAGTTATCAAAATTTTGTGGTGAACTATAATTAACATAGCGTAGTGTAGGTAAATATTAGCAGTGATAAAAGCAACTATACAGGATGGCAGGGACACCGACGCTATGGATTCAGAACTTGATTCTGGAACACCCTGCGTTGAAATATTTCGTCGGTTATTAAAAAAAACTTAGCTGTTCCATAAAATTTGCACTTTTGTATGTAACGTCTGTTTTTTAGGGTTTCCGTACCCAAAGGGTAAAAACGGGACCCTATTACTAAGACTCCACTGTCCGTCTGTCTGTCACCAGGCTGTATCTCTATTCTATTCTATTTTTTTAAGGTTCTGGCTCCATCGGTAACGTTCGATGATTTTGCCAATGTCAAGGTATGAGAAGATACTTAATGAACGTAAACTGTTACACATCTATTGATCAGTGTTTGTAGCGGTGGCAACCATGGATCCCCATGCTAAAAAAGGACAAAACATTTTTGATTAGTAGGTATATGTAAGGCTGTATCTCATTAACCGTGATAGCTAGACAGTTGACATTTTCACAGATGATTCTGTTGCCGCTATAACAACAGAATAAAATAAATATTTAAGGGGGGCTCCCATACAACAAATATTTTTTTCGGCGTTTTTGCCTTGTGGTACGGAACCCTTCGTGGCCGGTTTTTTTTTATAACCAAGATTTCTACGTTACGTCTAGAATCATGCTGAATTCTGTTTTCGCATCGGTGGCCCTGCCACCCTGTATAGAACACAAACTGTAGGTAGGTACTGCATCCGTTAAGATTCTGCTGCCACATAGGTTCGATTGTAAATATGGGGTGTGGAGCACAAATAAATAAGCACCTACAGAAGATATTATTATAGGATTCCATCTATACATCTATACCAGGGGTGTCAAACTCAATTTTGCAGAGGGCCATATATTAGATTTAGAATGTGTAGGCGGGCCAGGTTCAAATTAAAATACTAAAACATACTAAATTATTTTAATATCTTTATTTATTTAGTTATATATACACTTCTGGACACATCTATTGGCCCACCTTGTATTTTCAGTTTCGTTTGGTCCTAGCTAAAATTTTATATTAGGGCGAGCAAAAAGTTTTTATGCAGTTTTGAACCTGGCACATTCACAATTTCATTCAATAGTCTTTTTTTGAATTTCGAACACAGAATTTAAAGAAACAAAAGACAATTTGGAGCCTGTTTGTTGATATCAAACAATCGAATACTAAGAAAACTTGGTTTTATTGGTTCACTTGGATTTAATTCTTGAAAAAGTGATTGATATCTTTGGTTTTGCAACAAACATTACTTATTCTTAACATTAAGGTGAGGTTCTATCAATAATCTATGGATACTTCACCTGAAGTCGCCGCCCAAGCTGTGGCACTTATTCAGGCCGGACACAGCCAAAGAAACGTGAGTGCTCAACTTAATTTAAGTCGATCTGCGGTCCGAAATGTTTATCGGAGGTACCTAGAGACTGGCGGCTTTGTTCGTCGCCAAGGAAGGACACGATCTCGGGTCACAACTGAAAGGCAGGATCGATTCATCGTGACGACCAGCTTGAGAAATCGTCACGTTACCTACATTGAGATACAAAACCAACTTCGCGACTTCCACTGAGTATCTGTGAGCGCTCGAACTGTTCGGAGAAGGTTAAAAGAACGCGATATGGTACCACACAAGCCAGCTAATGGGCCCAAACTAACGCGAGCCCACCGAACAGCGCGCCTTCATTTCGCACGCAGTCATTTAAGTTGGACACAGCAAGATTGGAGCCGTGTACTCTTTTCTGATGAGTCTAAAATTGTGTTACATGGCAATTATGGAAGGAAGAAGGTCTGCCGACGTAAGGGAGAGCGTTTCGCACAATTCTGCTTTGAAGAGAGGGTTGCTTATGGCGGTGGCTCATGGACTGTCTGGGGCGGTATATCCGCGAGCGGCAAAACTCAACTTGAGGTTGTTACAGGACCACGGCTGCCAACATTAAATGCTGAAAGGTACATACATTCGTGAGTGCTCACGTGATACCATACGCGGACTATGTGGGCCCAAATTTCCTTTTTATGCATGATAATGCAAGAGCCCATGCGGCCGGCATCGTCAGGGAATATCTTCGGGATGTGAACATCACAGTTATGGACTGGCCAGCCAGAAGCCCAGACATGAACCCCATTGAGCACATGTGGGACGAGCTAAAAAGACGTGTTAGGGCTCGTCAGCCAGTTGCCCAGACGATGCAGGAGTTGAAAACTGCCATAGAAGAGGAATGGGAGATGATCCCTCAAAATTTCATAGAGCGGTTGATAAACTGTATGCTTAATCGTATGAGAGCTGTGGTAGATGCCCATGGAGGCAACACGCGTTATTAAATTAAACCTTTATTTGATAAAACATGTTTTTTATTCAAAAATCAATTGCCTTTAACAAGGCGCAAATCCGACTTGTTAGGCGTAGCTCCATGTCGTATGGTATTCTGAATTCAAATTTAAAACAATACGATCGAAAAAGATGGTAAAATGTATCAGGTTTAAAACTGCATCAACAGTTTTTGTTCAATCTAGCAATCATATTTCGGTAGGGGCCATCGAAACCTAAACTCTAAGGTGGGCCAATAGATGTGTCCAGAAGTGTAGTTGTTACAAATCATACCAAAAGTAAGAAAGAGGGTGAGGGAGGGGCGCAGTATGCGTTAGCTGCACGGACGAAATAGAAGACGACTTCGCGCGCGCATGAGAGAGGTAAAGTGCGCGTATTTTTAAATCTGCGTAGAGGCATTGAGTGCAGTCTAAAATCTCTTAAAAAACATTCATTTTTATCTGTGATATATTGTGATCGCGGGCCGTATCGAAATGGCCCGAGGGCCGGATTCGGCCCACGGGCCGTATCTTTGACATGACTGATCTATACTAATAATGAAGCTGAAAGAGTTTTGTTTGTTTGTTTGGACGCGCTAATCTCTGGAACTACCAATCAGATTTAAAAAAATCTTCTTGCAGTACATATAATAAAATTATAACTAAGAAATTTTATCCTCTGTTCTGGATTGACGCAAAAACGGCTGAACGGATTTGGATGAAATTGACAAACATAGAGTACCTGTGTGTTAATCCAGCCGCCGCAGGCAAAGGCTAGTAGCTAAGCCAAGACAAGTTTCATTTGAATCTAGCCTGTAGCGTGGAATAGATTAGATATTTCCAAAAAATATTTTTCTGCTGTCATCTCATTGTTATTGAATCGATGGTACCCGATTGGCTACTGCGCTAATAAAGCGCCTCGCAAATCAGGGCAAGATTCACGGATCGCACTTGACTTTTCTAAGCGAATATAGACCTATTCCTATGGATATAATGTTCATATTCGTATAAGGACCGTAAGCGAAGCAAAAGAGGATCGTAGCAGGCATAGTCATTCTGCAGTTTTGCCTACCCCCATGGGAAGAAGGCGTGAGTTTATGTGAACTAGGTATGTGTATTTGTATAAGCAAAGTGTTTTATTCGAGTGTACCTTTAAGCCTCCTCTACACGTAGACAGATTCATCAAAAGATGGCCATCTGCGAATGCCTCCGCCGACGTGTAGACGGGGTAATTTGCTAATCTGTGGTAGGTATTTGACGTCAGCAGAGGCTATATACCTACCACTAGTAAATTACCCCGTCTACACGTCGGCGGAGGCATTTGCAGATGGCCATCTGCTGATGAATCTGTCGACGTGTACCTAGAGGAGGCTTTAGAGATGCACAGACGCCAGCACATCAAGCTACTACAATCTGTCAAATTTCTTTAATAAGATTTTCAACTTTATCACTAAAGCATTAATTAGGTTCAAGGTTGATTGGGAAAATTTGATAGTTTCGGGTAGCTTGATGTGCTGGCGCTGGCGTCTGTAGGTACCACAACTGTACTATAGGTACACTTGCAAACCATCGGGGAATACTACAGACATGATGTTATGTTAATATGTTGTGTTTATTCGAGTAGGAACATTAATGCTATACAAATAATGTTCACATTTTTGTACGCGACTCAGGACGCTTATCAAAGTGTTTCATACAAATATGAATCTTATTCTCATGTCGATAATGTTTATATTCGTATTTAAGCGAATGTGAGCTAGCTTTTCGTACGATATAATGTACACAAGTGCGACTGGTGCGCATTGGGCCCTGAACTCCTGGGTCCGGCAGTGTTATCGGCTCTTGACCTCGATCACGCCTGATGGAAAGCGATGGATGAGGTCTACGATGGAACGAGCGGTACATTACTTTTTGTCGGGATTTGTCCGGTTATTGGCAATAGGCTCGCCCACAAATACATTGGATGTATACAGCTCTGCCTACAGGCAGAAGATCCAATCCAATCCAATGTCTGGTGTTGGTGAGTATATTATAATGCTTTTGGACAAAAACTATGAGGCCTTAGTTGGCTTATCAACACCAATTCCTTTTATCTTTACATTCATTGTGACAATTTGTTGCTATGTAGTATCTTACCACAGGAGGATGTGGTTATGTGTTCACAGGTCAAATACACAAATAAAATATAATAATAAAATTACTCATGGTATAACACATTTTAATAATTATTCACTATGGATGTAACAATAAATAGACTAATAACAATTATTTTTCTATCCAAAAATTGATGACTACCTAATTTAATGAGAACTGGAACAATTTATGTTAGACTGATATTCTTATTTCTCTTGTAGAAAATTACAAACTGTTTCTAGGAACTTTTCTGGCTTCTGACTATGTACCCAGTGACCGGCGCCTTCTATGAACGTCAGCTCAGCGAGGGGGAAGTATTCCTGTATTTCCTTTAGGTCATTTTTACTGCAAAATAATATAAATATTTTGGAATTAAAAGCGAACCAGAGACACAACTGTTACCATTAAAGTATACAGGCTTGCCTATTATGGGGCCAATTTAAAACTCTTGTAGTATTTTTGGTCAACTTTTTAATTTTTTTATTGGGCCTAGACCTGAATTAGTATAGTGGATAGCTTTGTGTGGGATCTGTTTAATGTAGGTAAACAAGTCTGGTTGATCCTCTGCTATATTACCCATAGCTGTGCCCCGCGGTTTCACTCGCGTTAATTTGAGGAAAAAACCTACTAAACTATATTCCATATTTATTTATTTATCCTCCCATTGGAACGCCATACAGCAGTTACACCAACGGATTAAAAAATCACTTCATGAGCTGCAAAGACTACAATATAATGCGGTGATGAGCTGCTTTCCGCCCATCCTGTACGCGGTGGACATCAAACGGGCGGCGATGGATCACACATGCTTACGCATCGTCAAGACACTTCCTCATAGCTCCATCTATATTGCGCACATTCTTTGCGATTTTTTGAGACTCAATGAATTTTTAGAGTAGGTACTTAATATAAAAATTGTAAAAACGGTTTTTTTTTACATAACTTTATGAAAGCTATTTTAGGTACATCACGATATGATCAGCCGGCCAGCGCCCTCCCCCTTATGACCGGCTGCCTTGCGGAGTTATTGTAAACTATAAAATATCTGCTATAAGATTTTCATTGAAATAAAGTATGTCAAGGGCGATTTTGTTCAGAATTAAATACTTGTGATGAATAACGTATTTATTTTGTTAAGGATTATATCATGTTTATAAAAAAAACACCTTCGCAAGTCGGTATTGCATTATTTCAGAACTTTGATTACCATAAAAAAGGTTAAGTACCTATAGTGAGTCAACCTTCTAAGATAGACATAAATGCTGTCACGGACTTTTTAACGTTAATAAGTCTTTAAAATTGTTTCCATATTTCCATAGTGGGGGCGGGCGGTCAAAAAACCAATGATAACAAAATCGGGGTATACAGTTTGGTGTTGCAGCTTCATATCTCTCATCTCCATCCTAAATTCAATTACACCATTGGATAGCTAAAGGATCAAAGAGTTTTGATAATTCTTTCACTATTGTAATCTACATACTTTAAAGAAGGTTTTGATATACATTATATTAGGTTATTGTTAATAAAACTTGTTAAATTATTTTGTTTCAAATCGAAGAGCATGAGGTGGGCCGATTTTTTTGCACGCCAGTGTAATTACGCCAAGTGAGGACTGTGACGCATCGCGCGCCGTGGAGGGGGAAGCGCCGTCATTTTGCTTCGTATCGAGATTTCCACTTAGTCAAAGAGTAAAGTAACTATCACTTAGTACCTATAACTTTTGACTCGGAAAAGCTACGGCGTTCGTTTAAGTTTTTAACCGACTTCAAAAAAGGAGGAGGTATCTCAATTCGACCGTTATGTTTTTTTTTTTATGTGTGTTCGCGGATAACTTCGTCGTTTATGAACCGATTTTGATTATTCTTTTTTTGTTGGAAAGGATATATGCCAAGGGTGGTCCCGTGATAAGGAAATCAGGATCTGATGATGGCATCCCAGTGAAATCGAGGAGAACATTCGAAAATCGTAGGAGCGACTAGTGCGTTTGGTAACTTTTTTATTAAGTATTTTAAAGCACTACAATTTAATGAAGGCCTGGAGTCGATCTGATGATGGAGCCGAAAGACAGTCGAGGGGACTCCTCAACGATTTACAGCAGTTACCTTGTGTTTGGGCTTGATTAATTTGTATTGATGTGAACTTTACACCTAGATGGGTTGTGACTGTCATTAGGGGTCTGATGATGAAGACGAAGGACAGTTAAGGGAACTCCTCAACAGTTTACAGTAGCTATGTTCACCGATTACTCGAAGACGGCTGGACGGATTCCAAAAGTTATTTTTTTATTTGAAAGGGTATACTCCCGAGGTGGTTTTATTATTATCATCAAGTTGAAATTTGATGAGAGGATCCCATGAAAATCGAGGGAAACCCTCAAATTTTATAGGCAAACCTATAGCGATTTAGGTATTTTTTAAAGTAACTTGAGCATTTGCTCTCGGAAATCATCATTTGGTAAAGTGGAGCTGATGATGAAGACCACAGATAGCCATCGGAATTACTCAATGACAAATATTTCACGGGTTGCGATTCGATTAAGCACTTTAATATGGTTGCTAAGCAATTTATGCTCGTCACAATGCGTATGGTGAGTGATTTTTGAGGAGTTCTCCTGGGAGAACTCCTCAACAATTAACGTCCCAGCATCGGGAAAAGCAATATTTTGTAAAAGGTGATAAACAGTTGGCTTAGGCTATTGTAACTTAGATAAATTACAAACTGACCAACTAAAAAGTGAAAAATAAAAACATTTTTACAAAAAAAAAACAACCGACTTCCAAAAAGTCGGTGTCGATAAACGAAAATGCGGAACCAAAGACACCGACTTCCGAAATTAAAGTTATTTTTTAATTTGTAGTGTTTTTTTAGAAGTCGGTTGTTTTTTTTTTTGTAAAAATGTTTTTATAATCGTCAGATCTCATCAAAATCTATCGATTGTATACAAATTCGTGCAAAATAGTGACAGTGAATATAATGTCTTAAAATAAAAAGAAAAATAATATCAGAGATCGTATACGGATGGAAAGGGCTTCTCAAGAGCAATCGAATGGTACCAATAAAATAACATATGACCGAGTCAAGCAGTGCCGGGAACGTAAAAGAATGAATGCGGCCGAGTGGATCAACCCCGTTATGTAAACGTATTCACGTACAACACACGGTCGTGTCCATGACACAGCCACACCCCATTTTTTTTTGATATATGATTTTTGCGTAACTTTAACCGTTTACGCAGCGCACGCAACGGAATAATTTTTCGCGTTTTTGCAACATTCATCATTGATCCTCCACTCCTATTGGTCGTAGCGTGATGTTATATAGCCTTCCTCGATAAATGGACTATCCAATACACGAATTATTTTTCAATTCGAACCAGTGGTTCTTGAGATTATGGCGTTCAACCAAATAAACAAACAAACTCTTTAGCTTTATAATACTAGTAATATTTCCATAAACATGGTGCTTGACTATTAGGTCTCTATTACAACATCTATGAGAAGATAGTGGGAATCCTGGTCAGGAATAGTTACTACAGGCAGTTATTGCCACTAGTCTGAGTCAGTCTCTATAATAATAAAGGCTAGTTTACAATGAGCTCAAGAATCTGATACGTACCCTATATAATCAGATAAAGATCCTCCTATAAACAGTGTTGGTCCACAATACTGAAGTCCTCTCAAGTTTGTGGGAAAACTTGATATGTGTGACTGGAAGTTATCCTTTAGAGCCGCTATATTAACTCTCCAAGTATATGAGCCTGTATTTGTTTGTACTAAATTAGTTATTAAGAAATTCCTCAGGTTTATATCAGGAGTTATTCCTTTTAGCTGCTCATCAGCCAACTTCCGCGCTTTAGACATGGCAATTCCTGGTCTGATTGCTACTGAAGTCATAGCATCAAATAAACTGGCCATTGAGAAGATTTGTGGGCTCGTTCTCACAGGAGAGATATCAACCACAATGAGACTTGATATCATGTCAGACTGAAAACATTTGTATGTAATTAATAACTGAAAAACTACTATTTCTATAAGTTCTATGCAAATATTGTATCTGTATAACTATCACAATACAAGGTAACTACAAGTATGTACAAACTACGTACAACTTACACAGAGCAGTGACAGCACCATGGCTGTGCGTCCGCCCATGCTATGGCCCAGGATCGACACCTTCGACAACTCCAGCTTCTTCAGCAGCTTCATGATGTCGTGCGCCATGTGGACGTACGTGTGCTGTGAGGCATGTCTACTGTCTCCATGGTTCCGTGCATCTACGCTAATAACTTTCCTACCAGTGGTCCTATGAATGGCTTTGCTCATACTGTTCCAGTTGTTTTTCGATCCTAATAACCCGTGTAATATGACCAGAGGTGGCCGTTCTGCAATTTGTGGATCAGTTGTACTTTCGTAAGAAGCGTAGGCCAAGTCAACAGCTTCTGCATTGTCTGACGTAGAGGCCAGGAGTCTGTGGGCAATTTGCGTAGCACCAGGGAGTAATTTAGGGCACACGTTCAAGCTATTGAAAACATTTTTTAGAGTTACTACGCCAAGTAACATTTTTAATTTGGTGTATTTGATAAAAGATAATAATAATTTTGAAGGTTATTTGCTCGACATTACGTACTCTTGTTGAGTTGAGTTACATTTTTTTGTCATGACATTTTCAATGAGTGTTTGACTGTTGAATTGTTGATGTCACTTGATGTTGACAGCAATGACAGTAGAAAATGAGAAGTGTCATGGAAGTGTCGGAACTCGGAACCAAGGAGCTTTTGGAAACAGGCTCAAATCGATTACAACGCAACTCGGAACGCACCGTAAAGCACGATATACACGGTTTAAAACGGTGGTTACCTTTCAAACCTAAGTTTAAAACAGTGTAGATAGTGATTTGAAACCAAATTTCGTATGACAAAGGTCATACGAAATTTGGTTTCAAATCACCAAGCCTTTCTACCAAGGACGTTTAAAGAAACGTCCTTGGTAGAAAGGCCTGCGTGCAAACCAATGGCAGAAGCGTTGGCTTAAAACTTGTTTGAAACCTCGTAGCTGCTTGTTTAAAACCGCGCGAACTAGAGGCGCGCTTGTGCAGGTGGCGAACGCAGACGCACACGCTGCGTCACTCTGTGTTTAGTATGGCGAATTGGCGAACGAACTTTACGAAGTCATACGGGAATTTATAGAATTACTAGCTGACCCGGCAAACTTCGTAATGCCCCGTCAGCCGCTCTGCCCCTGCTTTTAAAATCTCTGATATCTTCTAAGATATTCATTTTAAAGATACGCTGTAAAGGGTTATTCTGATCTCCATTAAATGCACAACGTATTTAATTGGATAAGGAATAATACCGTATTGTTTAAAATAGCTTGGTAAATAACCCATAATTTTTTTGTAATATGAAAAAGATAAAAAAAAATGGTTACTGTGGGTTATCCTTATGAGATAAACATATACCATCGCGGACTTTTTTATCGATATTTTTTAGATATACAATTCCGTAGTTTGTACAATTAATTCGATCTATCTAGTAAGGTTTAGCCAGCGTTTGCAATGTAAGCGCACAAAAAAGTCGTAACATTTAACAAATATCATCATCATCATTTCAGCCGAAAGACGTCCACTGCTGGACATAGGCCTCCCCCAAAAGGGGGGGTTTGCCATAAACAAATATATTTAACAAATATATTTTTACAAATCTTTGAATTTCTCTGCTTTTCTCTACTTATGCATGTACTATACATAATAACAGTAGCGGCTCTAGGGCAGTGCGAGCGGTGCGACGGCACTAGGCGAGGCGCTGAAATCAACCGAAATGCGACCACCGGGCACCAGTCAGATGATAGTAACTTACTATAAAGAGCGGACGCGGAGTATAGACTGAGACTCCAGTCCGATTACTATGTATGGCAAGCCGATGTCTTGGGGGAAGCAAGCTAAATACTTAGGTGTTATCCTAGACCACCATCTCACTTTCAGTGAGCATATAAACACGACTCGTTCGCGGGCCTCTTTCGCTCTCAGCAGGCTCCACTTCATACTGACCGCCCGCAGCAAATTGTCACTCAAGTGCAAATTGCGCCTCGACACCGCGGTCATCCCTCCCTTCATGACCTATGCCTGCGTCGTCTTCGCTCACGCTAAGCCTCACCTGCATTGAATGCATCGACCCTCCGGAACCGTTTCCTCGGAAAGGTCACGGGAGTCCCCTTATGAGAGTCTACACTTAGATCTCAGAATGCCCACCGTCCAGCAGTTCGTGAAACGCCTCTCCAAGCGTTTCTTTAATACTGCTATAAACCCCAATCCCCTGATTGCGGCGTCCGCCCGTTACACTCCCTCCCCGCATAAGTAGGATTCGCCGAACGAGGCATACCCTTACCATCCTCGACAACGCCACGATCCTCCTACAGGAAAGTAGTAAGGCCACCAGTACTCTTAGAAAGTACAAGTCCCGCCAGCCGTCCTTCCGTCCTTGCCATCGAGGCCCGTCGCGACGCCCCATACTATGTCTACCCGACCCTTGCTCAAGCCGGCCCGCGCCGCTGAGCCTGTAGTTTTAAATTCGTCCCTAAATAATTCTATCCAGCGACGCCCTAAGCCGAGGTCCGAACCCCACAGGGGGTGCCCTTATCTTCGAGACTACAATAGGGCCATAAACGGACATAACGCGTAGCGGACGTGGTGCGACTCCCTCCCCTTAGCGTGCAGTCGCTAAGTTTTTAAGTGTTTTAAGCCCTGACTGGACGCCTTAATTAATTGAGGCATCCACAGGCAAGCCCAGTTAAGCAGACGACAACCTCATAGGTTGAACGGCGAGATGCCATTGATAAAAAATCGGCCGAGACGCGACGATCATTCGGGTGCGCAAACGGAGCGGGCGGCGCGGAAAGGTCCATATTGGAGAAAACTTATTTACGTTCCACTATGTGTCAGAAAAGATTGTCGGATCTTGGAATCTGGTCCATAAAAAATACAATTACCCCAAAAGCTAATAATAATTCTGAATAACCTAATTCAGAAATTTGTTAGCGCAAAAGCTAGAAAAGCCACCTAGGGTCTGCTGCGTAAATAAAAGTCAAACTAACTTACTGATTGTTATTATAATCTTTACTACTTGTTACCACAGCAGGGCAAGAGAGCAAGTACAGTAGGTACGAAATGGGCAAAATTTTTTTATCGCGAGCAGGACAACCGAAGGCGAATTCTCGTTCAAAATCTAGTCAAAACGTTCATAATCTAGTCGCAATCTCATCTCAGCGACAGTCAACGTCATAAACTTTTCAAAAATGTAGGGAAACTGGTGGTATTTCTGAGATCAGACTGTGAACGTTCTTAGAATTACGAGAATTGCCCCTCTGCTATCAAGTCATCCTCGACAGATTCCACTGTCCTCGTCACGCAGATACACTACATATATTTTACATAATATATTTAAAACTATTTATTTATCTAATCTATGTACAATACGATAATTTGTTTACTAATACTTACGAACAGACAAACTAAAGTTACGTTACGTTTTGTTACAGACTGAAAAAGATCTAAGTCCACGCGGACGAAGTCGCAGGCACAGCTAGTCTATGTAATATCAGATTAATCCGTGTAAGCAATTACTGCTTATGCATAATTGAATTTTATATCATAGGAACATGGACATACATAGAGGGGCGCCACTTTAAGATTTTGCACCACCTACAAATTTTTCTAGGGCCGCCGCTGCATATAAACCTTCCTCTTGAATAACTCTATCTAGTAAAAAACCGCATCAAAATCCGTTGCGCAGTTTTAAAGATCTAAGCATACATAGGGACAGACAGACAGCGGGAAGTGACTTTGTATACTATGTAGTGATACAGAGACTTGCCCTGTCTCTGGGATTTAACATGTGCAAAAAAAACGCTTGGGACGTTTTAGTCACAAAGTTAAAAGAAGTTGATCCAGCGGCAAATGCGGCGTCTGCCAAAAAAGGGATCTAAATACGAGCCCACTATACGTCCTCCCTGCGTAGCGTTCTTAGCGTACTGAAGATTGATGTTGGTTTTATACAGTGTAGTACGCATCTCGCAACAACAACAACTTCAAGGTTACCTTGGTTTGTAGACTGGTTTCAAACCGTGTATTTCGTGCTTAACAGTGCCACCACAGAGCATGTAACCTTTTAAGGGGAATGCTCCAACCAGCCCGCGAAATTCAAAATTTCTTGCGTTTTTTGCAATTTGCAGGCCAGTGCTAGGTTGTATGTTGATTAAAATATTATTCACGGCTGTAAGACGTATGTAGTTACAGAATTATAATCATCAAAATTACCAATACAACCCTCCAACTTCATAAAGGTGTAAGAACAAAAAAAAAACAGAAAAACTTATTCCTACAGCTTTATGAACTTAAACGGCCTTATTACAAAACAAGATTTATCTTTAGACCAAGGTTTAAACCATCCAGCTATTTTTAAATTTCGAACTATAATCCGACGAAGCTAAAGTTCTTATTACAAAAACTGACGTTAAACCCGAGTCTAAGTTGTCAATTTTGCATTAAGGGGAATGCTCCAACCAGCCCGCGAAATTCAAAATTTCTTGCGTTTTTTGCAATTTGCAGGCCAGTGCTAGGCTGTATGTTGATTAAAATATTATTCGCGGCTGTAAGACGTATGTAGTTACAGAATTATAATAATCAAAATCACCAATACAACCCTCCAACTTCATAAAGGTGTAAGAACAAAAAAAAAACAGAAAAAGTAATTCTAACAGCTTTATGAACTTAGAGCGTTTTATTGATGATTTTTATGATTATAATTCTGTACCTATATATGTCTTACAACCGCGAATAATATTTTAATCAACATACAACCTAGCACTGGCCTGCAAATCGCAAAAAACGTAAGAAAATTTGAATTTCGCGGGCTGGTTGGAGCATTCACCTTAAGAACTTTACAGTTGTCAGAATAAAGTTCAAAATTTAAAAATGGCTCGATGGTTTAAACCTGGGTCTAAAGATAAACCTTGTTTTATAATAAGGCCGAAAGCGTTTTATTGATGATTTTGATGATTATAATTCTTCTATGTCTTACAGCCGCGAATAATATTTTAATCAACATACAACCTAGCACTGGCCTGCAAATTGCAAAAAACGTAAGAAAATTTGAATTTCGCGGGCTGGTTTACGCCGACCGCGCAGTGGCGCCCTCATCGTTTGTTTGGTTATTTCTTTTATTTTAGAATGAAAATGCAGAAAATAGGCACGTTAAGTTGTGCTCCACAAGATTATACGTTAATATTATTATAGATGGCAGCCTTACTTTGACTTTTGACTTTGATTTTTTCCGAACGTCCATTGGTACTGTTACCGGCACGTAACTTGGCAAGAGTTTTTGTAGTGGGGAAAGTTTGCGCACGCACAATTTCAAACATTTTTATATGCGCGAACTTCCCCCACTACGAAAATCTCTTGCCAAGTTACGTGCCGGTAACTATACCTACCTACTGCAAAAGAAACTTGTCCAACAAAAAATGTCCACCTTTTTGCTGATGACACGCCGGTAATTTATTCGGTTCGGACGGTTCTTACAATTTACAAGATATTTATATCTGACTTGTAAGTCAGATTTAATAACACATATCATCACATGGTTAGATAACAATGCTTTATAAGTTAATATAGATAAAACGAAAATATTAAATTTCAAAACGCAAAAGATTTATCTCATAGAAACCAATAATTAGTCGAACAAGTACCTACATAAAACAAAATTTCTGGGGATAACACTCGATGAACACTATTCAATTTCTATAACAGTTTGATTATATCTATACTCGTAGGTATATTAATAAGTTAATAAAACATTCGATTATAAATAATTATTTACTTTCAATCATCTTCCTATGTACAGATGCCAGCACATCAAGCTACCCGAAACTATAAAATTTTCCCAATCAACATTGAACCTTTTGCTTTAGCGATAAAGTTGAAAATCTATTAAAGTCACAGATTGTAGGAACTTGATGTGCTGGCGTCTACATCATTATAATTATGGCACGTAATTGCCTTGGATGTTGATCTTGATACTTTTTTGGTCATATCGTCAAATAGTTCCCACATGTCGTTCAGTTTGCAGTGCGCCCGGTAATGTTCATCTCCACCAGGTATGTAAGTACCTACCCAATTACAGATATTAGTTTTATGTTTTGACTACTTTGCTATGGGTATATAAATAATTTAATAAAAATATTTATACATAAATCTATAGGTACATATAATAAAATTGTAGAAAAGTGGTGTCTGTACAATGGAAATATATTTAAAAAACTGGCCAAGTGCGAGTCGGACTCGCACACGAAGGGTTCCGTACCACAAGGCAAAAACGCCGAAAAAAACATGTTTGTTGAATGGGAGCCCCCCTTAAATATTTATTTTATTTTATTATTATTATTTATTATTAAAGTTAAAATACAACTGAGTATTTCATGAATATTTCAAGTGCCTACCTGTTGCCATTAATGATATCGAGCAAAAAAGGGAAAAAAAATCGCGTTTGTTGTATGGGAGCCCCCCTTAAATATTAATTTTATTTTGTTTTTAGTATTTGTTGTTATAGCGGCAACAGAAATACATAATTTGTGAAAATTTCAACTGTCTAGCTATCGCGGTTCTTGAGATACAGCCTGGTGACAGACAGACGGACAGACGGACAGACGGACAGACGGACAGACGGACAGACAGCGAAGTCTTAGTAATAGGGTTCCGTTTTTATACGGAACCCTAAAAAAGTAGCAGGGGTTGTTATTATATCGATGCCGAACCCGAAAATGTAATTAAATTTTTTTTTGTCTGTTTATCTGTTTGTCTGTTTGTCTGCTGTGTTTGTGCACGCTAATATCAGAAACGGCTTATTCGATTTAGATGCGGTTTTCACTAATATATTGTAGTAAGCTTCACTTAACATTTAGTGTTTATTTCATGTCAATCGGTTCATAAATAAAAAAGTTATGTCAATTTAAAGAATCACGGCGAACATTTGTTAAGGTATTCTATCAGAGTACGTAAACGCCTCGCGCCTGCGCGTCCGTGGCTATATATACAAGGTGTAACGGAAAGGGGGTATCAACCCTGAAGGAGGTGAATGAAGATGAAAAAAAAAATTTGGACCTCCCATATACCACATCAATGATTTACTATTACTATGGGAGGTCCAAATTTTTTTTCATATTTCGACCTATGTTCTTTGGGGAAATTTGTTCAGTTTCATGAGCACATTCACCTCCTTCAGGGTTGATACCCCCTTTCCGTTACACCTTGTATAAAGCGCGCTGAGAGCCGCGCCGCTGCCATAATTCCGATCCAGCCTGTCCCTTGCTGCCCTCTCCCAGCGACGCCCTAAGCCGAGGTCCGTACCCCACAGGGGGTGCCCTTAGCGTGTAGTCGCTTAGTTTTTAAGTTTATATTGTGTAGTTAAGTTGTGTATTATCCCCTGGCTGGAGGCCTTAATTTATTGAGGCATCCACAGGAAAGCCAGGTTAAGCAGTCGACAACCCCTCAGGTTGAACTGCGAGATGACCATTTCAAAAGAAAACGCGCCGCTGCCATAAGGATTCAGTTATTCGTAGCGAACGCACGTATCCTGGAGAGTATAGGCGAATAGTTGGATTCGATTATTGCGATTTACTTGAATACTGACTGTTTGCATATTTCATTTATTTATATTTTAGGGTTTGCAGGTTAGGTTCTTTTTTCTTAATTTTCTTTAAAATTTTGTAAGTATTTGGTATAGGTTAGGCGGTTCTTTCCTTGATTATTGGGTATTTACTTATCTTAATTTTTATTTTGGGTTTTGTAAATAAATATTGTAAGCATTTATTATTGGTTAGGCATTTCTTTCCCTGATTTTCGGTATACTTATCTTAATTTGTATTTAGGGTTTGTATATAAATATTATAAGTATTTGGTATAGGTTAGGCATTTCTTTTCTTGATTTTCTTTATTAAGTATAAGTTCATTAGCTTAGGTTAGTAATTATTTTTTCTAGCAATTCTTTTGTTTTATAAAGTAAGTACGTTTGTCTGTGTAGAAGAATAGCACCACCCCTTACTTCCCGTGGGTGTCGTAAAAGGCGACTAAGGGTCTCACCGGAGAATGGGCAGCAGCGTTCTCTATGCATTCCACCACCATACCATACTGCGATTGCCAACCCGCCTGCCAAGCGTGGCGATTATGGCAAACCCCCCCAAAATTGGGGGAGGCCTATGTCCAGCAGTGGACGTCTATCGGCTGAAATGATGATGATAATGACGTTTGGTTTACACGTCTTAACACTTATTACTTAAACTGTGATAATTTTAGACTGTATAATAATCTGTAAGTATTTATAATTTAATTGTTTACGATAGTACGTGTTTACTAAATAACTGTGTGTTAAGTAGTAAGTACTATTTCATTGTAAGAATGCCTCGAAGAAGATTCAACCTCTCCCAATGTAGCAGAAATGCTAAAAGGATGAGATTAGTTCGATCACAGGAATCTGAGGAAGGTCGTGAGGCAAAAGGCTCTCTGCACCAGGCTAGGTTTCGTGCTGCAGAAACTTCGACTCAGCGAGAATCTCGACTGAGTTCAAATCGTTCTCGAATGATGACAACTCGAAATAGGGAAAACGGGGAACAACGAAAGGCACGTTTATCTGTCGATCGCGAAGCTCACGCGCTATCGCGTGAGTCTGAGACTTTTGCTGTCAGGGAAATCCACCTGAGCTCCCAGAGAGTACGGACAACAAATGCTCGATTCCAGGAGACACAGGACGAACGGGAAATACGTCTCACTGCCGATCGTGAAGCTCATACACTATCGCGTGAGTCTGAGACTTTCACTGATAGGGAAATTCGTCTGAGTTCTCAGAGGGTTCGGACAGCAAATGTTCGGTCTCAGGAAACACAGGAAGAACGAGAAATACGTCTCACTGCCGATCGTGAAGCTCAAGCACTAGAGTCTGAGACTTTCACTGAAATTCGCCTGAGTTCTCAGAGGGTTCGGACAGCAAATGCCCGGTCTGTAGACGGTATATGTAATTCAAAATACGCTGCCCGAAAAGTCACTATTCAACGCGGACGAAGTCGCGGGCACAGCTAGTGAATAAATAAATGCTGATCTTGATACTTTTTTGGTCATATCGTCAAATAGTTCCCACATGTCGTTCAGTTTGCAGTGCGCCCGGTAATGTCCATCTCCACCAGGTATGTACTCAATTACAGATATTAGTTGTAAGTATGTTTTGACTATTTTGCTATGGGGATATAAATAATTGTTGAACGAAACGTAGCATATGCAATGTAATAAAAAGAGACAGAAAGATTGTGACGTAGCAGCTTGCTACTCTCTCTCTCTTGTGGTCTATACCAAAGACTACAATATAATGCGGTGTAATAGACAGGAAGCTCTCTTCCTTTTTGTGTTGACAGCACAATTCGCCATCTAGTTCGCGAGTATCCAAAACTATTAGTTACGGCTGAAGATGGTAGATGGAGCTCTAGTAATAGTCACGGATATATATGGTAGATGGAGCTCTATTATATTAATGAGAGGTTTTTCTTTTCAGTATAAAAAAAAAAAATAGTTCCCAAGAACCCTAAAGATGGCGTTGAACTGACTACGTTACTAGATGCCGAAGTCAAAACGCTTGGAAAAAAAAACATTGCGTCACGTCATATACGCTCGTTGAGTGACAGTTTCGTTTGCTTTCGTTTTACGATCTCAAAATTACATCCAAGTGAATTAATAAAAAAATTATGTGACTTCCGTTCCTTGCAGTAACTTACCAAGTTCAGCGCCATCTATCCAGCGACTAGGGAAGCGTTAAAAAAAAAAGAAAAAGAAAATCCCTCATTGTGTTGGAATTTCTACATTGTCGTATTAATTATTGTTTACTACCTATTAATGTTTTTTTAACAATTACATAATTATTAAAAACACACTAAGTAGTAGTAAACAATAATTTATACGACAATGTAAAAATTCCAGATTTTTACCTGCATTAGGAATAGGAGTATGAATGAATGTACTCGGAATATTAAAGATAAACAAACTGTTTATTCTTATAAAAAACACGCAAATACATACAAATTAAACATTTACTAACATATTAAAATTAAAATCGTGTAGGCTGAGAATCAGCACTTTTCTCTCCTAGTCACTAGACATCCAGGTACACAACAAGAGTTTTGAGACATGATGGAACTGCACTCAGTGTTCAGTTCAGTATTCACAATAATAATATTATGGGTCCAAACTATAAATAGTGCCTATGCTCACTAGCGAAACAACCAGAATTTAATTTTATTGCAAAAGCAAAATTCGAAACTGACACTCGCGCTGACAGTCATTTCAATTAAAGTGTTACCAATGCAACAATTTTTTTTTTTTTTTTTTTTTATTTTTTTTTTTTAAATAAACGTTGCCCCACACTAGGAATTTCTCCTGTATTGTGTGTGCGTTTACAAACATTTAAACTCACATACACAAACAGCCAGACCCGGAACAACTACTTGTAGGTCATACAAATATTTGTTCCGTGCAGGAATCGAACCCGCGACACGCGGCGCAGCAGTCAATGGCTTAACCACTGCGTCAACCGTGCCGTCAATTCCCATTATTTAAAATAATATAAACAATAAATAAATAAATAAAATAAACAATAACAAATTCCCATTATTTAAATAAAAAAAAAACACCTTTCAGAACCGTTTAACTCACTATAGATCTAGAAATCACTATAGATTTGTTACACTTGGTTTAGGCTTAATTTTAATTTTTGTTGTTTAATGTCCAATATTTTGAGACAATTATTTTATGTATGTGTTTGTTCGTCACAACATCTCTCGGTATCATCACTAAATATTTTTATATTGTATCACAGTATTTTTCGTTTTGCTACTTGGTCGCTAGGGGCGCTAGGAGTAATAGTGTTCTGTGTGATCATGCTATGGCAGCTTGGAACATCACCTAAAACACTATTACTCCTAGCGCCCCTAGCGAACAAGTAGAAAACGAAAAATACTGTGATACAATATAAAAATATTTAGTGATGATACCGGGAGATGTTGTGACGAACAAACACATACATAAAAAATTGTCTCAAAATATTGGACATTAAACAACTAAAATAAAAATTAAGCCTAAACCAAGTGTAACAAGTCTATAGTGATTTATAAAACGGTTCTGAAAGGTGTTTTTTTCATTTAAATAATGGGAATTTGTTATTGTTGCATTGGTAACACTTTAATTGAAATGTTGAAATGTCTGTCAGCGCGAGTGTCAGTTTCGGATTTTGCTTTTGCAATAAAATTAAATTCTGGTTGTTTCGCTAGTGAGCATAGGCACTATTTATAGTTTGGACCCATAATATTATTATTGTGAATAGTGCTGAACACTGAGTGCACTTCCATCATGTCTCAAAACTCTTGTTGTGTACCTACCTGGAAGTCTAGTGACTAGGAAAGAAAAGTGCTGATTCTCAGCCTACATGATTTTGATTTTAATATGTTAGTAAATGTTTAATTTGTATGTATTTCTGTGTTTTTTATAAGAATAAACAGTTCGTTTATCTTTAATATTCCGAGTACATTCATTCATACTCCTATTCCTAATGCAAGTAAAAATCTGGAATTTTTACATTGTCGTATAAATTATTGTTTACTACTACTTAGTGTGTTTTTAATAATTATGTAATTGTTAAAAAAACCTTATTAGGTAGTAAACAATAATTTATACGACAATGTAGAAATTTCAACACAATTAATATAATAGAGCTCCATCTACCATCTATATCCGTGACTATTACTAGAGCTCCATCTACCATCTTCCGCTGTAACTAATAGTTTTAAATACTTGAGTCCTAGATGGCGAATTGTGCTGTCAACACAAAATGAAGAGAGCTTCCTGTCTATTACACCGCATTATATTGTAGTCTTTGTGTGTGATGTTCCAAGCTGCCATAGCATGGTCTATACTCTGTACTTGTCAAGATGGATATTGCTCCGTAAGAAATAAAACTACTTTTAATTTTATTGCGTATATTTCATTCCAACAATCATCAATAATTTAATAAAAATATTTATACATAAACGAATAAATAAATGTTACAAATAATCTCGTTCGCCAGCCCCACTCTGTCACAGCGTGTCATTGACTGGCGCGTCATAGAGGAGGTGGAGACCTACTCCGATCATCGGTATATCCGGTTCGACGTCTCCGCCCGCGCCCTGGGCCTCAAGTCTGCTATTACAATAGTGCCAAAATGGTCTATCAATGATTTCATAATTGTTGATTTTGACAAGTTTGGTAATCTACTAATATAATGGCGTTATTATGACTTTCCAATGGTCAACCACTGACACTTCATTGAAAGAAATGGCATAGAATGGTAATCTCGTACATAATGAAAAATGAATTACTGACTTACGCGGTAATCTGCTAAAATTTTGACAGTTTCTTTGATCAGTTACCTAGCTACCATTAGAACATCATTGTGCAGTCATTGCTTTTAATTCGTTACGAGTATCGTACAATTTCTGTGCCATTGATCGACCAATGATCAACCCTTATGAATTTAGCAGATTACGAACTTTTAGCAAAATCACAATGGGATGGTGGTGGGATCGTGTTGGAATGACGAATTTATAAAAATAGCAGACTAGGGCCCCAGACCTCTAATCCCCTCCGGCCGTCTTCGCAACCAGGGTTCGCAACCAGTTACGAATTAAGAATTTTTATTCTTTGTTCGCAACTAGTTGCGAATCGAGAAAGCTTTTCCTTAACCGCCGCAACTAGGCATCCTGATAATTAATTTTTGTAACTTCTCTCTTCTCCTTATTCGCAACCTTCGTGTTGATACTCTGTTTTGTGGATTTGCATACAAACAAATGGGTAAAAGGCAAGAAATACGGAATTATTCTGCTGAAAATATAATGAAAGAATAAGAACTTCGCAAAATTACATAGCTGCGATGTGAGAAAAGCATTTCTTAGTTTGCAACCAATAGCTAAGATAATTAATAAAACATTGAATTAAAACGAAAAATCGCAATGTTAATTACTTAGGTAAGTAGGTAATATCTTTTCACTTAACAAAAACATAAAAACGTAATAAACGAAAATGAAACTTATAAAACGAAATATTCTTCTTTCTTACTTGCAAAATTAAACTATATTTTTCGAAGGAAAAATTAAACTATTTTTCGAAAGGCGTTTTCCACCCTTCTTTGGGCAAATAAATAATTTTTACGCAGTGCCCCCATTGAGGTATAAAGTACTTACGTACTAGAGCTGACATTGCGAACAAAATATGTTGTACAGCGTGGCAACCCAAATTTTACAGAAAAACAATAAACTTACCGGTGAAACGTCACTCCTTGACTTTTATTCAATTTTCTAGAGTGGTTTGAATAGTATCTCAATACACACGAAGGCATTTTTAGAATTAACTGTATCAGTGCTACGTGTCATAACGTGTCACGTCGCGACAAGCGTCCGCAGACTAAAGGACTTCTGGTCCATGGACCACAAAGCGTGCTACAGATTATCGATTCGCGGCGGCCACTCTAGTACGTAAGTACTTAAATATCTCAATCAGTGCCCCACGCTAATTATTCCGGATTTGGTCGTTTATTGCCGAATCGATTTTCGCATCTATTTCTTCGTACCTACTTATTCTTTATATTGCTTACTTTTCTTAAATCAAAGCACGTAGGGTCTGTGTTTAAAACTATAGATTTGGTTTTATGCAACCTATGTCTTTATTTATTTTTGTATGCCATCCTTCTTTATGATTGTTTGTTTTTATTTTTTCATTTTCACAGCAGCAATAATTCCGTATTTCTTGCTTTTTGACCACTGACCTCTAGGTATAATACAAGTACGCGTACTTGTATTATAGAGGTCAGTGTTTTTGACCCATTGTTTGTTATGCAAATCCACAAAATCAGGTATCAACACGAAGGTTGCGAATAAGGAAAAAAATATATTTTGGCGTAACTGGTTACGAAAATTAATCATCAAGATGCCTAGTTGCGGTTAAGGAAAAAGCTTTCTTGATTCGCAACTAGTTGCGAACAAAGAATAAAAATTCTTAATTTGCAATTGGTTGCGAACTCCAGTTGCGAAAACGGCCGGAGGGGGCCATCTTGCTTGCGGTTCCTCCCAGGCCTCGAATATGCTCTTCAGTAATTATCATTCAGTAGCTGTAGCAAAAGCAATAAGCAAAATAAACGAAATTTCCAGTTCCATATAGGTACATTCCTACTTATTGTATTCGTAAAATCGTTTACAATAGTATGAAACAATAGTAAATAACAATAGGTCTAAAAAATAAATGCAAACGGTAACCGACACGCAACGCATATGTATAGATAGATTCATTGAGTTGTTGGCAATGGCTTTCAGGATATAAATTGCACAATTGCGTTGAAGAAGTCATTTGGTTTCTCAGCGTGTACATTATGCCCAGCACCTTCGACATAGACCAAATTTGCTTTAGGAAAGAGCTTCCGGATCTCAGGTAAGTCGTCAGGTCTGAAATAAAACAATACTGTTGATAAAAATATTAATAATTAGGATCATATTATATTGGTACTGGTAGGTTTAATAAATTTAATCTTACGGGATAAAGTTTGATAGCTTGCCGCCGAGGAATAGCGTAGGCCCATTATACGATTTTCCAGTCATACTTGGAAATGCGGCGATATTGGTAAAATTCTTCTGCAAGGATTTAACATTGCACTTCCACCCGAAAGAGTTATCAGGCAATTGTCCAACATTCATTAAAATGAAATACATGGACCCTTCGTCTGGAAATAATTGAGATTCCGCCAGTTTGTTTTTAACTGCAGCCCTTGCTTTATCTAATGTATCCAACCCAGTAAAGTCGACACTGGTCATGACATTAATGAGCTTCGGAAAGAAGTCAAGAAGTCTACCACCTGTTGTCGGGACGATAGGCGATATATCTACTACGATCAAACTCGCTACTTTCGACGGCTGCAAATAAAGATAAAAACAGATATGGAATAATGAGGTCATGCATGGATGCCGATTTGTCAGACGACAAGCTGGGTGTGCGGTCGTTGGAGGAAGGCTAGTAGGTACAGGTTCACATTGTTTGTTTCTGTAGTAGGTACTTTAGAGGTTTTAGCCTGCATAGCTTTCCCAAGCAACCTCCACTAATATTTTATAAGTTGATGAGACGTATGAAGTATTTGAGCACGAGCAAGAAGTTTCTAAATTAGGTCAGACCAGTCCAACACAGACCAGTTCATTATCCAACTGAGATAAGCTCTATAGTTAAACTGAGCGCCTGGAGCGCTCAGTATTGGATGCCGCCTGACTGATGAGGTACGCCTATAGAAACCATGTATACACCTATCTGTTTGAGGCACACACATAATGAAGACGATCAACCTGTCTGATCAAAACTATTCAACAATCTATATGGATTACGACTACACTACTCAGTGTTACAGTTCCTAATTTTACAGTCCCACTACCTACATGCAAAAGGTACGAGTACCTTATAAAGAAAAAGTACGAGTATCTTATAAAGAAAAGGTACGAGTATCTTATAAAGAAAATATTTTGTTTTATTTTTGGCCTATATTGACCCGCTGCAAGGCAAAGGCCTCCCTTTCTCCTTTTAACTCCTCTCTGTCTTGAGCTAGTCTGGACTGTAGCGGTATCTACAACGCCACATGAGAACAACGCGTGATACTGACATTACGCAAATCCTGCATCGCGCAAGCAGAGTTTATCGCGCAACTAGCATAGATACTATGGCCAGACATGAATCATTGAGCAGTTGCCCGCCAGACACAACACCCGTCTGGTCGGAGGATCCTCCCTTTTCTATAGAGTATGAGTGAACTTTACACCCTGTTCCTCATACCTCTATAGTGGTGACCCCGAACATGAACGTCAGCGCAGCCTTCGTGCACCTACTTCAGCGTGACGTCATCATCATCACTCCTGCAAGCTTTAAAGCGGCGAGTCACCCAGCCAGCCAGCATCCATGGCTTCAACGGGTATCCTGACCACCAGCATGCAGCGACCGCGCATGCCTAGTTTTCACCCTCAGCCTCATCAGCAACCTCGGCACAGCACACTGCACTTTCGGCCGGTCCACAAGCAGAGCCCTTGAAAACCCTCTCCTGGTCGACGCCAGCAGTCTGCCTCAACCCGGCGCTGTACCACATCCGGCGCACTGGAGCATAACGCAGCGCCACCCCGACTCACTGGGGACATCTTTGCAGACAGTTCCGACTCACCGTGAACTTTGCTTGCGGCAACCGGTTCCGATTCACTGGAAGCTCAGGTGGCCTGGCAAGCATCGCAAGATACAAGACTCAGCCGACTATCGACCTCCTCCGACATGAATCATCGGACAGTTGCCCGCCAGACGCAACACCTGTCTGGTTGGAGGATCCTCCCTTTTCTATAGAGTATGAGTGAACTTTACACCCTGTTTCTCCGCGCGGGACTATAGTCCGCGCGGGACTAGGTGGCCGCGCCTTGGGTAGGGACGGGAGTGAGGGCGGCGGGGTTGCCTATTGTTCAACCACCCCCACCCCTCCGTCCCACCGCTCACATACCTAAGGTGCGGCCTATTAGTTCCGCGCGGACTACAGGGTTATTGGTAAAACATTAACCACCTCTTAAGAGGTCATTGAAGTCATCACTATGAACAACTTTTACTATGGGACCAAACCTGAAATAGCGAAAAAAAAATCAGCTGTTGCCTACATTTATGTTCGTATAACTCGTCAAAATGTAGGGAACAGCTGATTTTTACCGACTTCACAAAAAGGAGGAGGTACTATGTTCGGCTGTTTGTATGTTTTTTTTTTTTTTTTTTTTTGTATGTTTGTTCATCGATTACTCCGCCAATTGTCGACGGATTTTCAAAATTCTTTTTTTGTTCGAAAGTAGATAGTTCTGAGGTGGTCCCATTGTCACTAAGTTAGGATCTGATGATGGGATCTTAGAGAAATCGAGAGCAACCCTCAAATTTTATAGGCTTACTTATTGTTTTTCGCATATTTTATGAAGTATCTTGTGTATTTGCGTACGGTTGTCACCATCTCAGGTAGCTGGGCTGATGATGGAAGGTTCAACTCCTTAACAGTAAGAAGTTACTCGAACAGGCAGGGACTGTTTTAGTAAATTGTTTTGATGTTTGATTGGGCATTTGCCACATTTGGTCTCATGATCATCAAGTTATGACCTGATGCTGCAGTCAGGATAGTCTGCAGAGTACCTAACTCCTCGACAACTAACAGCAGATATATCGTGTTTAGGCTCATTGAAAAGGGCTCGATGTGTGGATAAACGTACTGTTAATGAGGAACACCGAAGTACATAGAGACCTGATGATGAAGCCAGTCGAGCATCAGAAAAAGTACAAACCTTGAAATTACAGCACCGTAGTCGTGTTTGGGCTCATTTTAAACAGGACTAAATTTTAAGTTCAATGCAATGTTGACATAAGTTGGCCTGATGCTGCAGCCAGGATTATCAGCATCTAGTCTAAAAACTAATAAATACTTCTTAAAGTGAAATACTTTTGCGAGTTTTTCTTCTGTATAATTATCCTAACAAAGGTTGCCGGTAGTGGCTAGATGAGAGAAGCGGAGGATCGCGAACGTTGGCGCAAACTTCGGGAGGTCTACGTCCAGCAGTGAACTGCAATTGGCTGATGATGATTTATAAAAGCCTCAATCGTTGCATTTCACGCAATGCCTTTCGTCATGTGGTCTATTTAGCAATTTGGTAGGTTCCAAGTCGCATAATACAATGTCGTACAGCGTCTTTACACGACTAAGCTTAACATAAACTTTGCCCTTAGCAAAATTTTTCTTGCCTTGTTTTTATTATTAAAGTAACTTGAGCATTTGCTCTCGGAAATTATGATTTGGTAAAGTGGAACTGATGATGAAGACCACAAATGGCACTACTCAATGACAAATATTTCACGGGTTGCGATTCGATTACTTTAATATGGCTGCTAAGCAATTTATGCTCATTACAATGCGTATGGTAAAGTGGAGCTGATGGTGACTTCTCAATCAGCTCCAGTTCTCCTGGTTCTTACTAGGAGAACTCCTCAACAATTAACGTCCATGCATCGGTAAAAGGTGATAAGCAGTTGACATTAGGCTATTATAACTTAGATAAATTACAAACTGACCCGCTAAAAAAGTGAAAAATAAAAACTTTTTTACAAAAAAAACAACCGACTTCCAAAAACACTATAAATAAAGAGAAAAATAACTTTAATTTCGGAAGTCGGTGGCAAAAACTAAAATACAAATCCATAGACACCGACTTCCGAAATTAAAGTTATTTTTCTCTTTATTTATAGTGTTTTTGGAAGTCGGTTGTTTTTTTTGTAAAAAAGTTTTTTTTTTCGCGATTTCGAGTTTGGTCCCATAGTAAAAGTTGTTCATAATGATGAGTACAATGACCTCTTAAGAGGTTGTTAATATTTTACCAATAACCCTGTTTATTCCTGTCTGTAGGCGTCAAGCTCGTCCCGCCATCTTCTCCTGGGTCTACCTCGATACCGCCGGACGTTTTTTGGGACCCACATAGTGGTAGATTTAGCTCAGGACTGGGTCTAGTCCCACTTAAGCTTGGGTGTTCTTTGTGTGAGCGCAACACTGTGTTCCTAACACGATCCGTTAGTCTGACTCCCAGAATGCTGCGCTCCATTGCTCGCTGGCAAATCTTAAGCTTGAACCTCTGCTGAAAGAAAAAGGGGAAAAGGAAGTCATTTAAATTAAAGTTACATTAAATTGTCGAACCTCTGTCAAAGCTAAAATCATTCCTGTCCTGCCTCCCATGCTGTGGCCCATAACAATATTTTTTTTGAGTGAAAGTTTGGATAATAGTTGAGAGACATCAGCAGCTAATGACATGTAGTCGTGGACATCGATATGGGGGCTGTCCCCATGATTGCGAGCGTCCACTGCTACCACAGGTTTGTTCGTATGAGCTGTGATCTTATCACACATGCTCTGCCAATTTCTTTTAGACCCAAGTAAGCCATGGAGTACCACTATTGCTTCGCCACCTGTGGGACTGGGGCCGTGGATTTTATATGATAAATCAACTGTTGATTGAGGACGAACTATTTGAATTGCCCTGCATATATTTTTTAACTCAATGTACGATTGAGGTCTGATTCTACGGATTGTACGTAGAATAACCATCTCATGTCTGTATTTTGTTTCAAAAGTTAGGCTACAGAATAGTAATACGAATCTAGTCAGCGGTTTCTGAGGCGGTAGTCCTAGTCCTGTCCTGTCAATTTCCCAATTTCCTACAAAGAGTACATTATTAAATATTTCCTATGTACATTTCTGATGTCACTGTGGATGTCACTGTCTATCAAAAACACATCAAAAAGTACAAGGTCTTTGCTCTGCACAGACTAAGAAGAGAAGTTACCTTCTGATACCAGTACTCTGTGATGTCACTCGATGTCACCAATTTTGACAAACGTACTTTTCAGTGTTACAAAATTAAAAATAAAAGAAAATTTTGTTCCGTATTTTAAAAATTAATTTTAATTATTTGTAAGTCTAATTAAGGTGATTTAATATAAGTAAATGTAAAATAAGTGCATAAATAGTCAGGATTATTGTTTTCCTGCAAATATTCACAGTAAAACGCAGTGTTTGGTTGCCCACCGTTACCGGTAACCTATTACGAACAGCTGATTTTCGACCCACGGATTTAAACGGGGAGTATTGTTACTTTTATTATTTATTTACCACACAGTCATCTCTTAGAATCGGTAACACGCCTTATTGAGTCCTAGAATCACTTTTCTTGGTGGATTTGGCACCTAGCAGTGGGTCAATGCCACTTCGTTTATGTACAAATTAAAATAGTGAATTATCGTAATATTTTTGATCCATAGTAGGTATAATATATTTGACACAACAACAAGAACGTAGAATATCGTTTATTGCATTGTTATCTGTATGTAAAACTAAAATAAAACATTTTAAAAAAACTTTTTGATCTAGGCATCCTACCCACATAAGGAAAAGTAAAATCATAAGACAATAGAATCAATGTAACTTTGTACTTGTTTTAATCAAGTTGCATTTCAATTAGATTCAGCAGCCTACCTCATTTCTCTATAAAGCACCCCTAAGTTCTCACATTTTTCCTTTCATTTCTAGCTTTCCTTTTTGCCTGTCTTATTAGTTCTCACCGTTCCTTTAATTCTACTTTCAGTACTAATTTCTGAAACCATGCCTGTGATGACCCGTAAGGCTGCTGCTCAGGAGTTGGAGCTTAAGTTGAGAACGACCACTGAAGATCTTAAGGCTTCAAACAGCAAATGTCAACAGCTGTTACAGGAAATAGATGATAGTGAGAAGGAAATCGAGAAGGTCGTTTTCAAAAACACTAGCTTAAAACAAGAGCTAGTAGACCTACATCAACAATACCTGGATGTTGTCGATGAACGGGACAAACTGCGGGTGGTCACGGATGGTTTCAACAACTGCAGTAATATATATGAGGAGGCTTTATGTAGGGTTAGGGACCTTGAAGAGGAATTAATTCATGCAAATGTTCGAATCAATAAATTACAGAAACTAAAAGAATGTACTCAGGCTAAGGAATCCAATAACTTGTATAATGAATTATTAAACACTAACTGCAACCCCTTAATAACAATAGACCTTACTGAGGATTCCATTTTGAAACACAACAATAGTAGTTATCAAGTAAGTCAAAATAAAATTAAAAAATATGCAAAACTAAATAAAATCATAAATAAATGCAATAAATTTAGGAAACAGCAAAAATACAGTTCTAATAATATTAAACTAAGAAAAGAACGGGTTTTTCTTATAAATAAATTAAATAACTTTCAAATTAAATTAGAAGACAGTAAGAACATTTATGAGGTTGACACACAACGCTTACAGTCTGAAATTCAGGTACTTGAAGAGTCAATACATTCTCTTTATACTAAATATGTGCTGTCTGAAAAACAAATTCAGGAGCATATCCTTGCGACAAATGAGTTAGTGGACATGTGCAACTCCAATGCAGACAGAGTGGACCCACTGACTCTCAGCAGCCCGCATTGTTCATTGGAAAGCACATCCAATCTTGGCACTCTCCAAACTGAGGGAACGGAGGACCCGTCCCAGTCAGGAAGTGCTCAGGTCTCTATTCCAGATCTAGATACACCAGATGTTGAACAAGGTCCATTGCAAGTAGTTCAGACTGAGGCTAGTTCTCTCCCTTGTAGTAAAGTTTGTTACTATTCTATTATGTTTTCTGATAGTTTTGGAAAAGGATTAGGTAAATTACTTAGCAACAACCTGTGTCATTCTTCACAAAACTTTTGCATGCCTCAGACTTCCTACAAACAAATAATCTCTTCAATAACTAGGAATGAATATGATCCTAATGCCATTATTACTGTACTTATAGGTAACAGTTTAAATGTTAAAAAAGATGATATCACTGATAGTGTCACCAACCTTATGAAGTTAAATTGTAAGAAAATAATTTTGTGTGCTTTTCCATATTTTGAGCACTTGTCAAACAGACAAAACAACTACATTCACATGTTAAATAATTACATGCATTTCATAGTTAGTCACCATAGTGACAAGTTTATATTTTTTGATACCAACATTTTTGTTGATAAGTTAAGGTCGACTAGGGATACTGTGTATCTGCCCATTAGTTTTAGACGTCAAATAGCTAGGCTATTAGCACTTAATATTAACCCAGACATAATTAGTATGTCGAAGTCATCCATAATTAGCACCACAATTAGTAATAGTACTAATGTTAAGTTGGTTAGCTCAGATATTTTAAACTAGTTTGTAAGACAACAGAAGGTACCACTAACAGTATAGCTACACTTAATAACAAAAAGGTATTTTCTGGCTCTAATATAGTGAACTGCAGAAAAGGGGCTAAGCAGAAATCCTTGAAATTATTTCATCAAAATATTCAAGGTTTTTCTTCCAAACAATTGGAAATTGAGTTATTTTTAGAAAAAACAATGTTTGACATTATTTGTATAACTGAGCATTGGTTAAAAGACTCTGAAATGCTAATTAACTATGACAATTATAGTGTGGCCAGTTGTTTTAATCGAAATTCAATGCTGCGTGGTGGTTCACTAATCCTAATTAAAAGTTGTATTAAATTCAAACCTCGTAAAGACATAGTTGAACTATCAGTTGAACATAGCATTGAGCTGTCTTGTGTTGAGCTAGATAAGCATGTTATAGTGTGCGTTTACAGACCCCCAAATTATCAAAACTATTCTATATTTGAATCAGTAATGGAAGATGTTTTGGCAAAACTTGCGACTGGTAGTAGATCAGTAATTATCTGTGGTGACTTTAATATTAATATTTTAGAAAATAATTTCAATACCAGTAGATTATTAAATTTGTTTAAATCATTCAATTTGTCAAATGTGTTTGTAGAACCAACCCGAACAACTACGACTACTGCAACATGTATTGATAATGTTTTTTGTTGCTGCGACTATTTAGATAAAGCCGTTGTTAATTATCTCCCTTCTGATCACAGTGGTCAAACTGTAACTTTTGAGTACAACATGCCAATACAAAAAGTGCAGATCCAATCCAGACCAATAACATCAATTAATTTAAATAAATTTAATAGCACTTTAATTTGTAAATTAAGTAATCAGAACCTTACAGTGAACAATGTTAATACTTTGTATAATGAATTCTTCTCGGTAGTCCAAACCGAGTTCAATAATTATTTTAAGAAGAACACTAAAAGTATCAGCCCCAAGTTTTTATTTTGTGACTGGGCAACTAAAGGGCTTAGGAAAAGTAGGGAAAGACTTTTCGAACTGTATGGCCTTAAGCCTTATATTAACACGGAAACTTTTAATAAGTATGTTGCTACTTACTCTAAAACTTTTAAGAACGCTTGTAAGGCAGCTAAAGCCTTATATATTAGCAACAAGGTTAAATCAGCAGACAATAAAATAAAGACGGTTTGGAAAATTATAAATAATGAAACAAACAGGAATAAAAAGCATAATAAATGGATTAAACGAACTTACCTAGTGAAGTTCTATCCTTATTATATGAAGAAATTAGTCCGAGGTATATATTATATACCTGCTATATAATATATACTAGCAGCAGCCGTCTTCTGGTGCTCTTTGACGCGATTTTTTAGATCTTAGATGAAAAATAAAAGCGGCACCTGGCAACACTGCTGTTACTTGTCATTCAGTTTAGAGCAGTGGTACAAGGTACCCACCTACGGGAAGAATTAATCAACGGTTAATCTTGGGAGGGTGGGAGTGTCATACCTCGGACTAATTTCTTCATATAATAAGGATAGAACTTCACTAGGTAAGTTCGTTTAATCCATTTATTATATTTGAAATTAGTCCGAGGTATATATTATATACCTGCTATATAATATATACTAGCAGATGTTTAGAGAACATGAACTAATAAACTTTTATGTTGGAAACAAGTTGTTTATTAATTTAATCAAACTTAGGTCTCAATCATTGCTAATCTTATACAATAAAATTTGAATATTTTAAACTTAAAATACAATATTTAAGAATAAACGTCTGGAGTCACCTCCATATATTATGAATGTAGTAAACAAAAACTTAAAATTCTTCTTAATTATAGACTATCAAAGTCAGTCTTATATAATCACAGCATTTATAATTACTATAACTATCATATGAGCATAGAAATCGTAGTATTAATTAGATACTTGTATTATAACTTAGAGCAGTTTAATCAGCTAAAACTGCCCTAGCAAAGTTACTTTGAGTGTCATTATCATTCTGTAGAGGTCTATTATAATGATTTGCAAAAGTGGATGATTGCGAAGACCACCCTACTGCCTGCAGTATGGAGTCCACAGTTAAGCCCTGTCTGTGTGCTCTTGAGGAAGATGCATGTCTGGTTGAATGTGCTGAGAATATGGATGTATCAATACCACTCTCGTGCATTGTCTGTCTAAGCCATCTACTAATAGTTTGAGTAGTTGCATGTTTGTGTGGTCTACGAAAAGTGAGGAATAGTCTTGTTAAAGATTTATCTTCTTGTCTGAATATTTTAGTTTTTTCTAAATATACTATCAGAGTTTTGGCTGGACATATTTCGGGTTTATTACTTAAAAAAGGCAACATTAATCTGAGGCACCTTCTACTTGGACATGACGTTTTTAGAATATCTGTAATCATTATAATTACACCCTCATTATTAATTTTTATATTATTGACATTTATGCAGAATAAGGTTTGGACACGCTGTCCTGTGGCTAACGCAATCAGCATAGCCAGCTTCTTTGTGAGATTTTCTAGACTTAAACTATCAAGAGGATACCAAGATTTTAAATGTTGCAACACCATGCTGGGATCCCAGACATTATTGTATTTTGCTTTAGTTGGGCGTAATTTGAAAAATCCTTTAAACAACCGTTTAATTCTATCGTCTGAACCTACATGGCTACCTATTATGAGAGAGAGCGCCGATCTGTGACAATTTAGCGATTGATAAGATGCTCCCATACCGAACATATTAGTGAGATAAGAAATTATTATAGGAATTGATGCCTTATACATATCTATATTGAATTCCTTTGTATAGGACCACCATTTTCGCAGGCAACTGTTGTATTGTTTCAGTGAATTTTGTGATAATGAGGCTATCATGATGTCCGTTGCTTTTTCTGCTATCATTCTCCTCTTGAAGGCTTGCCTGACAATATGCACGCCCCCAGGGTAAGGTGTAGAGGATGAGGGGTTCTGAAAGGAGATGTTAAAGTATCGTCAGATGGACCTATTGTCATAATATCCGAGACTAATAGAGATTTCAAGACTGGGTACCACGGTTGTGATGGCCATATGGGAAAGACTATAATTCCTGTAGCCTTGTCTATTCTAATTTTATGTAGAACTTTAAGCAGCATACTAAAGGGGGGGAAAGCATAGAAAAAGAAATGATTCCATTTAATTGTAAAGGCATCTATGTTCCAGGCATAGGGGTCCCTATGCCAAGATACATACTTTGGACACTTATGATTTAAACGCGATGCAAAAAGATCTATAACCGGTTGGCCAAATTTATTAACTATAGAATTAAAAAACTTATGTGAAAGTTCCCATTCTGTATCTATATTGAAATTACGAGACTCGAAATCAGCTTCTTTATTTTCTTTAGATTTAATGTAAGAAGCAAAAATCCAAATATTCTTCTTTTCACACCATTGCCAAATTTGTTTTGCAATCTTATTTAGTTTAGGATATTGGACTCCTCCCATGCGATTTATATATGCTATGGCTGTAGTATTGTCTATCCTAAGTAATATCTCACAATTTTCTAATGTACTAGCAAAACTTCTCAAAGCAAAGTATGCCGCTAACAACTCTAAATAGTTAATATGTTGTTGTTTTTCCCAGTCTGACCAACTACCCCCAGTGCTCTCTCCGTCACAGTGTGCTCCCCAACCACTTAGTGATGCATCTGAGAAAATTTCTAGAATAAAGTTATATTGTTTAATACTGGTACTCCTATTGGAGATGTTCTTTTTCCACCACAGTAATTCTGTTTTTATTTCACTATTTATCTCTAATCTATGATCATAGTTTCCATGTGAAGCTTCAAGGGCTAAAAATTTTTCCCTTTCCAAAGTTTTTGTGTAGACAAAGCCATATGATATGGCCATGCAAATTGATACTAAATTGCCTAATAACATAGCAAAATCTCTAATTGAGCACGACTTTAATTTTAAGTATTTATTAATCATTGACAGAATCTTTTCTCTTTTCTTTATAGTAGGGCTTAAAGTCATGTCTTCAGAATCGGCTACAAATCCTAAATATTCACAACATTGTGAAGGAATATTTAAGCTCTTTTCTTTGTTAATAACAAAGCCTAAATTTTCCAATAATTTTCTTACTACTCTTGTATTATGAAGACATTCTACATAAGTTGTTCCAAGACAAATTATGTCATCAAGGTAGATTACCATTCTTATCCCTTGATTTCTGAGATACTCTACTACTGGCTTTAACAGTTTGGTAAATACACAGGGGGCAGTGGACAGACCAAAAGGTAAGCAATTGAATTCATACAATTTGTTATTAAATGCGAACCGCAGATATTTCTTATCATTTTCTTTAATTGATACTAAGTAGTATGCATTTTTGAGATCTATTGTGCACATGAAGTCTCCCTTTATGACTAATTTACATAAAGTCCTAATATCCTCTAGTTTAAAATGGTTGGTGATAATGAATTTATTTAAGTTTTTAAGATTTAGTATAAATCTATGTGATCCATCACTTTTAGGTATTGAGAATATCGTAGATAGAAATTGACCAGTTGTAGGTTGACACAGACTGATAGCACCTAGATCTGACAGTTTATTTACTTCTTGTATAAGAATCTGTCTCTCTGTCCTATTGAAAGAATTATTATAAGGAATCTTATCTTGCACAGGTTGACAGAAAAATGGGATAGAGTATCCTCTTACCCAGTCTAATATAACAGAGTCTTTGGTAAAAGATTCCCAACGAGAATGAAAATGTTTAAGGCGAGCAGCAAACTTTACCTCTAAGGGTACTTGGCTCGTGGTCGGCTGGGGGCTGACTGTTGTCTCTTGGGGAACTGTGGCTGGTGGGGCTGGAATCTCCTGTTGTGTGTTTGTTGTTGGCTTCTCCCTCGATGTGTGTTGTTTCCTCTGATTGCTGGAGGTAGGTTGGGACGTCTGAACTGCTGGTAGTTTTTTGGCGTTGACACATTTGTATTTCCTGCAATGTTCTTTGGTTTTAGGACATTGGCCGCTCTCTTCATGGCTGTGGTAGTCTTCACTGTCTCTTCTAATTTTGAATACAAGTATTCAGTTCGTTTGTTGTCCTTTAGGTTAAGTTGTAAAGCCTTATCTAGGAATGGTGAGATAAGTTTCTTTCTGATGTTAGTGTATTGGCAGTGTAAATTGGATAATAGCCTGGCACTCTCTCCGAGCATCTTTATGATGTTAATCTTATCAAAATCTTTCTTGGTCATGTCATGTATTGCTTGACAAATAGTGCCTATAGCTAAACCTAAATCTTGCTGCCTTGCTACCATGAGGTTATCTCTGGTCCTGGTTGACAAATTAATAAGTCCAATTATCTCCGTGTTAAGTTTTGGTGCATCAAGTAATTTTGCATTTCCTGGTATGAGTGCAGACTTATGTAAAGTCTCTCTCTGTTCCTTTGTCAGTCCCTCCGTTAAAATGTTTTCAATAATCTTTAATATGTTAGGGTGTATGTCATCACCATAATCCTTTTGAGTGCCAATCACCTCACCTAATGCAGAAACAATGTCACTGGATAGCTCCATATCCTCTTCTTCATATTCTATATTAGTATCGGCAACTGGCACAACTTCTGGCTCGTCGGCATGAACTTGAGCTCTCACTTCCAACTGTTCGATGAGGGAATCAGTCTCTTCTTCACTCAGTTGCTCGGGTTCTTGTGCTAGAGCAAAAATTATGGAGTTTTTATCATAACTGACCACAACAACTCAGTAGGTACCTCGGATACCCCAACCGTTCAGAGTAAGTAGGTACAGAAATATGTACCTGAGTACCTATGTAATCTACAGTTGTAGAAGTTATTTAAATAAATACCTTTATAGGTACTATGATATCAGAATAAGACATCTGAAATGAGTGGGAATCTGTCCCACAACTCAGAAATAGAGTAGGTACCTAGTGAGTGCAACCCTCTCAACGAGAGGTAGGTAAAATGTAACACAAATTACCATTGTTCTTCGATCTACGATTGAACTGTAGGATCGTTGTTTAAAGCCTTGTATTTTAGACTATCCAGAGCATAACCTTCTCAACGAGAAGGAGGCAAAATGTAACACATAATGCCAAATACTTTCCGTCCTGCAATGCAAGGACATGCTCGACCTTGAGGATGTGAAAACTCAAGTAAAATATGGATTGAAACCACTAAAAACGGTTTCAGTATGAACTTCTCAACGAGAAGTAGGTAAAATGTAACACATAGTACCATAATTTACTGTAATAGTATATTTTTTCCATGAAAAATACTTACGATCAAGCGCCGCCATTTTGGCTTTGTATTTTTCTATCTTTTTTGCCAATTTCCTCCTTTTCTTATTTTCCTTGTACTCCTTAGCTTCCAAGTTGCGTTTTGGCATCTTTTGTTATTAATAATCACTTCAAACTACTGTTTACTAGGCTTTTAGTAAAAATTTCTTGAAATTATGCTTTTTACGATGCGTCTTGCGAGCGCGAAGAAAACGAATGACAAGTAACAGCAGTGTTGCCAGGTGCCGCTTTTATTTTTCATCTAAGATCTAAAAAATCGCGTCAAAGAGCACCAGAAGACGGCTGCTGCTAGTATATATTATATAGCAGGTATATAATATATACCTCGGACTAATTTCAAATATAATTCTGATTACACACTGCAGACGTCAAGCGGTCTCATTTGCGATAACAAAGAAGTGGCTCAAGAATTTGTAAATTTCTTTACTAGTATCCCACTCAAAACAACTGAAACCTTAAATTCCTCGCCCTCGCTCGCTTTTGATTTAGTAAGGGCGAACGTTTCAGCCTGCCCGATTGAATTTAACTTTAGGCATATTAACCCCTTAATTGTAATTAAAGCTTTTAAGCAAATTAAGATCAAATTGACCGAAGATCTTTGGGGAATGTCCATTAAGATCTGTACCTCCATAATTGAGACTATTGCACCTTACTTAGCCTTAGTATTTAATTCGTGTGTGGATCAAGGAGTCTTCCCCGATTTAATGAAATACAGTAAGGTTATACCACTTTACAAATCCGGAGACAGTAAAGACACCAATAATTATAGACCCGTATCCGTTTTGCCGGTTTTCAGCAAGGTGTTTGAAAAGATAATGCTTAATCAAATGCTCAATCATTTTAACACGAATAAAATCCTACACGATCAACAGTACGGTTTCACCAAAGGACGTTGTACGACCGACGCCGGCGTAACTTTATTAAAACACATTTTTAACGCGTGGGAAGAGGCCCAAGATGCCATAGGAATCTTTTGTGACCTCTCCAAAGCATTTGATTGCGTCGATCACCAAACCTTGCTTTTGAAACTTGAGCATTACGGACTTGGAAAACTTGCGCTCAGTTTAGTTAGTTCTTATTTAAATAATAGACAACAACAAGTTCAAATAAATGGTGTCAATTCACTTGGTTTAATAGTAAAAATTGGTGTGCCACAAGGCTTGATATTGGGTCCTTTCCTCTTTTTAGTGTATATTAATGATCTACTCCATTTATTAAAAAATCAACCACAAATGGTGTTATTTGCTGATGACACTTCCTTAATTTTTAAGGTAAATAGACGTGCTACAAATTTTGACGACGTAAATAACGCCCTACTGCAGGTCCAAAATTGGTTCACTGCTAATAATCTAGTATTAAATGGAAAAAAAACTAAGTGCATAAGATTTTCTTTACCAAATGTCAAGGGTAGTGATTGTGAGATAATATTGAATCAAGAGAAACTAGAATTCGTCGATGAAACTGTTTTCCTAGGGATCACGCTCGACTCAAGGCTACAATGGGGTCCTCATTTAAAATCTCTTGCAGGACGGCTAAGTTCAGCAGCTTATGCTGTCAGAAAAATCCGTCAATTTACTGATGTAGATACCGCGAGACTAGTCTATTTTAGTTACTTTCATAGTATCATGTCTTACGGTATTTTACTTTGGGGACGGGCTGCAGACAACGATTCTATTTTTATTCTGCAGAAAAGAGCCATCAGAGCCATATATAATCTCCGCAGGCGCGATTCTCTAAGGGAACTGTTTAAGGAAATTAACATCATGACGGTGCCTTGCCAATATATCTATGAAAACATCATGTATGTAAGGAAAAATTTACATCTTTTTAGTAAAAGAGGTGAAAGACATAATTATAGTACTAGAAATAGGGACCTATTAGTTCAACCAGGTTTCAGACTGGCTAAAGTAGATTCATCTTTTATGGGGTACTGTCTAAAATGTTATAATAAAATACCTCCCCACATTCTTCAACTGAATGAGACAAAATTTAAATCTTGTATAAAACGCACACTATGCAGTCAGGCATATTATAAGTTAGGGGATTACATCACTGACAAAAATGCCTGGCTCAATGCTAGTCCTGCTCCACAACTAATTGACTAACACTTGAAAATACTGTTGGAGCTGCTGAAGATTGTAAGACTATCCTTGCATTGTATAAACTCAATTTCCTTTGTATTGTATAATTGCATAGCACAGATGTGAGTTCTATGTAATCTATAGCTACCATTTACTGGGTAATAATATATCTTTCATTGACTTGAATATTCCCTGGCGGCTGATAGTGTGTCATGCTCACTCAAATGTCTCGCTGGCGGTGGCGTGTATGTTGGATCATTTAGCTCCCTTCAAAGTGGTTGAGCTGAATGGTGCTGATATATACGTCATGTTCGTGAACGGGCGCCGTCAGTTGGGACTGGTCATCACTTAGCCGCCTGGGCTTATTTTAATTGTTTTAATTTTGGATTGTTGTTTTGTTACTATTTGTTGTATTCTGGACGCTCTTAACGCGGACATCTTTTTATTTTTTTTTACATCGTTCTCACATTATATAATCATAAATTCAAAAGAAATGATGTAACAAATGTTTTTGTAAAATGTAATTTAAAAAGAGTGTCCATGGAGTTTCTTGCCCGTTCTTCTCCATAGGTACCTACGCTTTGGAATGGGCAACTAGCTTCATATTTTTATGACTGACCGACTTCTTGACAATTCAAAAGTGCCTGTTAAAGGTTTAATTGAAATAAATGCTTTGAGTTTGAGTTTGAGTTTGAGTTTGACAAACACAGCAAATATTTGTACTTGTACCTATTTAAAGCCAGGCAGTTTTATACAGGGTTACTTGTGTTTATTCCTTCCAGGACGTGATAGTGTGACCCATTTGCAACAATTAAGCGCTCATAAAGCCGGGGCGAAATTTCATGGGATTCGAGAAAAGTAAATTTTTATGTATTTTTGAAAATTTCCCTCCCCCTTCTTAACAGCTATTCCATTGGATATCTGATACTTCAACAAATCTTTCTATGTAGGTAACCAAATGTTCTAAAACATCAAATAGTTAAAAGTTATAGAAAGAAGTTTATTGACCATTTCCAAAAAACTGGCCAAGTGCGAGTCGGACTCGCACACGAAGGGTTCCGTACCACAAGGCAAAAACGCCGAAAAAACAGGTTTGTTGTATGGGAGCCCCCCTTAAATATTTATTTTAATTTTATTATTTATTATTAAAGTTAAAATACAACTGAGTATTTTGTGAATATTTCAAGTGCCTACCTGTTGCCATTTTTGATATCGAGCAAAAAAGGGCAAAAAAATCGCATTTGTTGTATGGGAGCCCCCCTTAAATATTTATTTTATTTTGTTTTTAGTATTTGTTGTTATAGCGGCAACAGATATACATAACTTGTGAAAATTTCAACTGTCTAGCTATCGCGGTTCTTGAGATACAGCCTGGTGACAGACAGACAGACAGACGGACAGACGGACAGACGGACAGACGGACAGACGGACAGACGGACAGACGGACAGAGGGACAGACGGACAGACGGCCAGACGGACAGACAGCGAAGTCTTAGTAATAGGGTCCCGTTTTTACCCTATGGGTACGGAACCCTAAAAACATCCACATAATGAACTTTAACACCAGTTAGTTACCTCAAAATTTTACTGTGACATTAAGCATTATCTTCATTTTTAATCTGCTATATAACGAGGTACATATATAAAAAAAATATTTGGAGATGCCTATGAAACAGTCGATATTGCTGGCAAAGGTTGAATTTGGAAATTATTGAAATATTTAAATCAATCCACTGGAATATTATCCCAAATATTCAAATTAATGTTATCTTTTTACCTTATAACCTCCCTACAAGTATTCCTTTTTTTATCGTGGAGTAGTTAATGCTCATGCATTCTGCACTACCACGGGGAGATAGTGCAGTTACGTGGGGCTCTAATCCACGAAAACTCCGTGGTGTCCTCCTCTGCCGCTTACGGCGAGAATACGGGCACGCGTTAGCACTCATCCGTGACCCCGCCGCGGCTGTCCGTCACCGGACCCTCCTCTGGGGAGTACTCCCCATCACCGGCGCACCAGAACACATAGCACGCCGTGACCACCCCAGGGACCAAACCAGCAAATGGGCGCCAGACGACCCCGTGTCTGGGCACCCTTGGTCCCTCTGCGACGGGTCAGGTTATTGGCCCCGCCGCCTGCCAATTTTCGGCCGCAGAGGATAGGGAGAGCTGCCAACGTCATACCAACACTCCTCATCCCTTGCGGCCCCTCCGCGTCCGCCATCAGACGGTGGCGACCCCGCGAAGACCGCGGAAGGTAGACAGAGTAGCGTACCGCAATACCGGCACTCCTCTCCCGCCGCGGCCTCCAACCCTCAGCCGCGATGGCTCCCATACGACATCGCGCCCCGCCTTCCGTTGCGATGTCGCCCAAGCGGCACCGCAACCTACTTGTTGGCCGCTACGTCGTCGTCGGCTTACCGGCAAAAGCTCTGACGAGCGGCCTCTCCTCGGGTCATGTTCGCTTCACAGTGGATGACCAAGCCACGGCTACTGCAGAGCCCCCCCCGCCTCGACAATGCGGGAACCCACCAGGAGGGACTCTACAACTCTTCCTACGTTATGTATCCAAATCGCCGCGACCAGTTTGCATGTTGAGACGCCACTTTTGGATAGTTAATTTTACTCAAGTTTAAACCTTAGTGCAGGGGTGTCAAACTCAATTTTGCAGAGGGCCATATATTAGATTTAGAATGTGTAGGCGGGCCAGGTTCAAATTAAAATACTAAAACATACTAAATTATTTTAACATCTTTATTTATTTAGTTACCTATATATAGTTGTTACAAATCATACCAAAAGTAAGAAAGAGGGTGAGGGAGGGGCGCAGTATGCGTTAGCTGCACGGACGAAATAGTAAACGACTTCGCGCGCGCACGAGAGAGAGAGAAAAGCATAACTAACACTCTCTCACTCGTCTTGTCAGGCGCTACTCTTGAAATTACTTTTAAGTAAAGCGCGCGTATTTTTAAATCTGCGTAGAGACATTGAGTGCAGTCTAAAATCTCTAAGAAAAAGATTCATTTAGGTATCTGTGATATATTGTGATCGCGGGCCGTATCGAAATGGCCCGAGGGCCGGATTCGGCCCGCGGGCCGTATCTTTGACATGACTGCCTTAGTGGTTTCTGGTTGCTATTTAGTATGAATAATCCTGTATTCTTTTGTATAAAATATAAATAAAAAAAAAAAAACTCGTAGTCGATGAGCTTATCACTGACGCGTGATTTTAACAACCTCTTAATGTTTGAAACTAATTTAGTTTTTTAGGCTTTTGACAAAGAATCTTTTATTAATCATGTCATTAGCCTCTAATGTAGACTCTCCATAACATATTTATGTTGTTTGAGAGAAAAATCAAGAAAAAACATTTCCATAAAAATCTCAATGCGCAAACTCATTCACAAAATCGATTCATACAGGTAGTATATATAGACTGAAAGGAAGTGTTGGGGTATCACCAAAGACATTTAAAGTATTGTACCTATCTTTAAATCTCTTTGGGTATCACAAAAACGAACCATCACTGAAAATTGGGGGCGATATCAATAAAGATATCGAGCGAAGAGGTTCGTAGTTACAATAAAACCTTGAATAGAAAAGTATTACGACGTCAACAAGCCGTTAGTTTAAAATAATCAACTTTGTTTATGGTGCACCCCAACGATGTTTTAATTTCGCTTCTTAACTATCTATTGATCATTATAATAATAATAATATAATAATCATTTTATTTCGGACAACTATAAGATCCATAACTTGTTAGTAACAGTTTTGTACTTAAAATACTATTGTTAGTAACTTAAACTAAAGACGAAAAAGTACGAAGACCATCCAACACTCGACACCCAGAAACTATGGAACAAGTCTTCGCACAAATTGCCTTATTATGGCGGAGGAAGTATCTGCCGCCACAGCCTTCAGGATGCTATTGCGACTGCCTCTTATTCTGCTCAGGAGTGAGGCCGTTTTCTTGCGGATGATGGCATGAAATCCGTCGGTATGGGTTACCGCGAACATTTCTGAGGCACTGCAAAAACGGGGCAGTCGCAACAGCATTCTAAAAACATTATTATATTGGACGCGCAGGACATCCAGCGACCTTTTCGAATAGTTGACCCAAACACTACCGGTGTAAAAACTCTGACAATAGGCTTTAAAAAGCTTAATCTTTACTTGGTCTGTACACCGAGCAAATCTTCGTGCCAACATATGACCGCTAGAGCCCTGCGCTCCCTCTCAATGTCACTATGATCACTGAGGTCGTCGGTAAGAAAATGCCCAAGATATTTAAACCTTGTGACTCTACGTATTGGCGTACCGTTTATGACAAGTTCGAGGGCATTCTCCCGGCGCTTACCAGCGACCCCAAAGACCATGTATTCACATTTTTTGGCATTATAGACCAGTCCATGTGCAGCAGCGTAGGTCTCACATACTTTGAGCAGCTCCACGATCGCCCCCGGCGACGGGCCCAGCAGCACCATGTCGTCCGCATAACTGATGTTGTTAGAATTAACACCATTTACCCTGCATCCGACACGCATGCTGCTGAGCTCGGCAATGAGGTCATTGACATATAGATTGAAGAGTCGGGGAGACGACAAACCACCCTGCCTCACCCCGCACTCCAACCCATATGATTCCGAAAGCGCGTTAGACCATCTAACATGGTTCGTCTGGCTACGATACCAAAACTGCAATACACTGAGCAGTTCCGCCGGTTTACCCCTACTCCTCAACTTACTCCAAAGCACATCGTAAGAAACGAGATCGAAAGCCTTGGAGAGATCAAGGAAGCAGGCGTACACGTCTTACGGTCAGTGTAGTATTTGACAGTATGCTTGACACCCAGGATAGTACTTTCGGTAGAGAGTCCAGGACAAAACCCAAACTGTGCATCGTGCAACTTTATATATTTTGCCAAATAAGAGTCAAGCATACTGTCCAACACCTTAGCCGCGACAGTGGCAAGAGAGATCGGGCAATAATTACCTATGTCCGAGATGTCGCCTGTCCTATTCTTCACGATGGGTACAACAATGGTCTTTGTTAAGAGCGTTTACGCCGAACGGCATTTCATACAAACTTTCAAGCCCTTGGTTTTCGAAATTAATGAACGGATTTTAATGAAACTTCTTAAGCATAAGCAGGATACAAAGGTCTAAAAAGTTAGTAGAGAACATTTTCGAAATGTCTTATATAAAAAAAGATAACTGGAAATATCTGTTTCTATGGAAAGTTTAAAATCGGTCTAATTTAGCTGTAACACTATTTTTCGAAAATGTTCTCTACTAACTTTTTAGACCTTTGTATTTTGCTTATATGTACGAAGTTTCATTAAAATCGGTTGATTCACTTAGAAAAAAAAGGGCTTGAAAGTTTGTATGAAATGCCGTTCGGCGTAAACGCTCTTAAGTCTGCCGGTAAATACGAATGGCTGAGACACATCGTATAGAACAAGGACAGGACCCTCGGCATATGCATACCCGCATATTTAAGATGTTCTATGCTAAGCCCATCATGCCCAGGGGATTTGCCCCTACTCATACTATTTATCACCGACCTTACTTGCTTCGTGGTGAAGCGCAGTAGCGGCTCCCCCCGTTCATGAGAAACAAAGCCGATTCCCGACACAGAGGGACCAAGTGGAGACTTTACGGTGAAATGTTTCCTAAATAGATTAGCAATGTCCCCATGATCAGTAACCCCTCCCACATCCGCCGCGAGACCAGGCTTAGCCTCCAACTTACCTGTAGACTTCCAAAACGCACAGAAATTGTTATTAGCTCGTTGTTCTGCTAATACGTCCATCTTAATTTGATCTTGTCTATTTTACAGTACTTTAGCCGACTTTTGAAAATTTTACGTGTCTCATACATTTGATCGTAAGCAGTACCAGAGGTTGGTCGATCAGCCAAAACCCAGGCTTGGAATCTAAACCTGGCCTCTCGGTGAGCGTCTCGAACATGTTTGTTCCACCCACATAACGGACTACCCCGCTTTGGTCTCTGGTGTACTTCACTAGATTCTCTCGCTGCTTCACAAAGGACATCTATAATATTCTTGTACAGCTTATCAAGGACAAATTTGTGATCATCCAAGTTGCATGACCCATGACTGCACACCGCAAACTCCCGTGGGAAGTCCATCTCTCGCAGTTTATCAGAACACATACGATGATAACTCTCGACCTCTTTTTTATTTCTGACGCCCCAGACAACAGTAGGTATTGCGGGGTGCAGCCCCGGTCGTCAACTTTGGCCTAACTACATCTAAGTTACATACAATATATATAGGTAAGTGATCAGACACATAAACATCTTCATCAATACCTACACTAACAATTGTCTGCCAGGCTGACGAAGAGACCACACAATGGTCTAACCACCTCTTACAGAGCCTCACTAATGAAGGTGTAGTAGCTTAAAGATCATAATATCCTAACTTCTTTGTATCGGCACAGACCCAGGATTGATCGTTACAAAAACTTAATAGCTCGACATAAAATAATTCTTGCGGATGCGCATTAAAATCGCCCATTATGTATGTGTTTTCAACATCATGTGTCGCAATTACTGCACTACCTCACTTAAGACCTCAGTAAACAAAGGCAGGTTTTCCGGTGAGTTTGTAGGCATGTATACCGAAAATACAACAATAGTGCGACCACCAGAGACAGCTTTAATGGCCACTAACCGAGAGCTATTACATGTTATTACCGAGACAGACTCAAAAACACCCTTTCTCCAGAGAATAGCCACTCCTCCGTACAGCCGACCTCTTAGGAGCCCTTCTGATGTGTCTACAGCAGACCTACCAGTGAATTCAAAATCAGGACTTATCGTTCCTAACATTGAGATATCATGAGGTAATAGCCAAGTCTCCTGCAGGCGGACCAAATCGGACCAATCACATATTTTTCTAATATTATCAACTGATCTTTTCGCAGATTTACAATTAAAACTTGTTAATTTTACATGACAGTTATTTTGACTTTCCATACTGAATTTTAATCTAACTAACATTATGGGCCTCTCTATTTGTCCGGTACATGAAATGAACAAAACGTCTAAAAGTAATACCATCTGGCCATATCTCATCATTCAAAAACATGTCTACCTTATGTTTAGATACAAATAGTTTGTAAGCGTTATAATTTTTATACGACTTGATATTTAGCTTTTTTAAAGATACACTTTCATTAGGGAATTTACTGTCCGGTACAATAGAAGCACGACCTTTTTGACTTGCAAATGTATAGGATTTCGAACGCGAACGTTTATGTTGCACTAATTTCCACTCATTATTTTTCGGTTGACTCACCACTATTTTAGAGACAATGTCATCACAATTATTATATATCGACGGCATACTCGCACATTGCACTGTTGTTAGCTGGAGCACATTCGACACCTTCTCATCCGTAGCGGCTGGCGCACTGGCAATGGTCACCCGTTTGCCAGCGGTGGGGGAATTGACGGGCGTGTGCGCACAGGCTGGGCTCATTCATCATTACTTTTAAATGTTTGATATTTTCCAATTTCTGAATACCGACAATTTTTTACAAAAGGGTCAGCTTCAAATTCTAATAGCAATTAAAGCTACCCGGTTCGTTGATTTAGAGATAAATGAAAAATTATAACCACTTTTGGGTACTATGTTAATCAATGCGTCATATTTGCCAAAAGGCTAAATCAATCCCTTAGAGATTTATATATTTACTATCAGGACATGTAACACTATTTCACAGAATAACTTTTATTCGCTCTGAATATCCTTTTAAAAATTGTCCAATAGCTAAGTTTTCAGTCGTCCAGATTTGGGGAAAGGCCACAATTTATTCATCAGATTTGGCTATTTAAGTCATGGGCAGGCCGCACACGGTCATACCAAAGTCAACGGCTCTAAAGATCACTTTATTTTTGGCTCTTTATTGAAATCTGAAAGTGGACTCCTGACAACGGGGCTTCTATCTGAAGCTTTTCTAATATATTATATGTTTTCGGTGTTCTCTGATCATACCGCACCTACTCAGCTATCAACTTTGCGCCCTGCATATGCTTGCTCAAAAACCCTCTGGGCTCCCCTACCATTACATATTATTATTGTCATAAACAAAACAGTGTGAGCGGTATTCATTGCTTTATGTGGCCCGCAACAGTGTAGGTAGAGGTACCTACTACTTTCAGGTTTTGATACAGTTTACTGCCAAAGTGATATCAGATATTTTTGAACGTAACGAGGTAAATCACATTCTTCTGAACTGAACTGAGCAGGCAGATATTTAAAAAGAGCATTTCTGCGTTCTGAGAGTACGTTTCTTTAGTGAGAAAATCGCTGATAGAGTCGTGTCCTCGTCGGTGCTGGGACAGGTGCCAAACTCCTGGCTGCTAGCCTCTTACTGACGAATTCCCATTGGAAAACCCAATAGAAAATACTTTGCCCGACCTGGATAATCGAACCCAGGATCTCACGCTCAGCAGTCAAGTAATCGGGGTAATAAAATGTAAAATATGTGAAGAGAGAAGTAAAGAAGAACAAATTCAATAGCTCTAGTGTTTTTATTACAGTTGCTGTTATATTTTTGACCACAGAACACGAAGACGCCTCGGCGGCCGCTGCTAGAGGCGGCATCGTCATCACTTTCCATACAGATCAAACGTGTCACTCGCTAATGCGAGTGAAGCGTACTTTTGTCGAACCAAATGACGTAAGGGAACTGCTGCTTTGAATGGCCGTCAGTGACAGAAGTTGGGGGCTCAACCATAGAATACATAATAGTACTGCGCGACACCCTTAGGGCGCCACGAATTTTATTAGATGCCGATGCCGTCTACAGCCGCCGGAACGATGATTCCGTGCTATGTGTTTTGACAAAACACTTCTTTATATAAAAAAAAGATGCAAACCTATCACACAGGAGACATACAGATTATAACTATGATGTCGTTTTTAACACGGCGTCATAGTCAAAAGTATTGATAACTGCGGAGACAAAGCCATCTGGGTCCTCAACGTGTACGTTATGGCCAACGGCATCGATGTAGATCAACCTTGCTGAAGGGAACACTTTATGGATGTCCGCTAAGTCTTCAGTTCTGAAACAAATCAGACGTTTTGTAAATAACACGAATATGGATATTCTAACCGTCACACTGAATTACTTTTCCAATGAAACCCAGACCCACAATGTATTTTAAAATTTATCTCTACTGACTTCATAAATACAAAGTACCTAGATATAATTAAAAAAAAAAATGCATGTTTCATTTGTGTTACCGTTGCGATAAATTATGTGACATTACTTAATACGTATTTTTCTACTTCGTCTATGTTGATAATGTTATACCCATTTGGCGCCGACTATTAAGTAGTTATTTTGTGACTCAACTGAGTACGGCATTTCGGCAATCTAGTGTAGTTACTAAGTTTTGAAAGCTATAATTATATTTTTCGTTGGTAATTTAAGGAAACAGGAACAATAAAATTGCCTACATTCAAAATTGATACCAAGAAGAGTATTCTAACTTTGCTGTAACCAAGCTTGTACGGTTAGCATTAGCATACTCTTTTATATTGTTATAATTTATGACTCATGGTGGTATATTGGGGTGCGCCAAAGTTCACCTAAATTTTCAACTCCGATAATTGGAAATCCGAAAATGTTCTTCCTAAAATTTTTCATCCTAACAATCACAATTCCTAACTACTCTGTCTCTAATGTTCATAATTCCGAAGCATTCAACTTCATAATGTCAGTAGCAATAAACATCTATTATACTTTTATTTGTTTTCCTATATTTTCTCAACATAACCATCTTTTACACTATTATTCAAAGTCATATCTTTTTTGTTTAGATTTCTTTTTATAGATTTTTTTTTTGTTTACATTTTATTTATAGCGGTAACCAACATAATATACAAAAGTAACACATTTGTAATGACAACTTAGGATAGCATCGCAAGAGCGAGCGAAGCGAGCTCGGGACTTGGGGCACCCCGACTCGGACAGGTTAGGTTCGAAGGGGATCCCCTTTGTGTTAGGTTCCTTTAAACCCTGTAGACAGAAATAGGGGCCCCGCGAAGCGGGGCTCCGTCGACTACGCCTAACCACATATTTTTGTAGATAAAAAAAAACTTTGGGATTTCTTTTCTCGGCCACTATGATTTTGCGAACTTTGCGGTTTTCAAATTTACACTAAAAAGAGTCTATTCTATCCAAAAAAAAATAGCTACTATCAAAAAGCGCCGGGTGTGGAAGTACAGTGGTTCCATAGACACAACTCAGTACGTTATGTACAGCATACCCCCAAATAATAATCATACCCTCAAATTAAAACTATAAATATCATCTTCTAAATATTAGAAGATGATATTTATAGTTACGTACTGAGTTTGACTGAGAGATAAAAGCGTTATGATAAAATACAGTAGGAGTTTAAATATATTTACATTAATGATATTATTAATTACAATTTTCGGAAACATGAGTGTTATGAACATCGCCGGTAGCACGTAACGTACTGAGTTTGACTGAGAGATAAAAGCGTTATGATAAAATACAGTAGGAGTTTAAATATATTTACATTAATGATATTATTAATTACAATTTTCGGAAACATGAGTGTTATGAACATCGCCGGTAGCACTACAAATAGTATGAATGAAAACTTTAGGATGAAAAATTTTAGGAAGACTGATCATTCGGATTACAAATCATTAGGAAGAACAATTTCGGGTAAAGAACTTTAGGTGAGCCAATATGGACCCGGTATATTGAAAACGATGTTACTGTCTAGCTTAAGGAAAACCAGGCAAGAGCGAGTCGGACTCGACCGCACCGAGGGTTCCGTATCCGTACCATCATATGATTTTAAATTTTCATCGGCGAGACGTATATTCGTCAGAGAATTTTAACACTGCACGCGGCGGTGTAGAATATTGCAGTTTTAGGTCAGCGTCATCTCTGGACCGATAGTGGAACTAATGTAACTTTTGTTGATGATTTCTGAAAGAGTGTGCTATTTAGAGACTTCGTTTTATTTTTCCTGTAATCTTTACATAAACTTTTATCACATAGAATAATTTCAGATTTTTCTCTTTGCAAACTTCGGAGATATGGGGGAGAACGGTATTTTTAGGGTTCCGTAGCCAAATGGCAAAAACGGAACCCTTATAGATTCGTCATGTCTGTCTGTCTGTCTGTCTGTCTGTCCGTCTGTCTGTCTGTCTGTCTGTCTGTCTGTCCGTCCGTATGTCACAGCCACTTTTCTCCGAAACTATAAGAACTATATTGTTGAAACTTGGTAAGTAGATGTATTCTGTGAACCGCATTAAGATTTTCACACAAAAATAGAAAAAAAACAATAAATTTTAGGGTTCCCCATACTTAGAACCGAAACTCAAAAATTTTTTTTTCCCCAAACCCATAAGTGTGGGGTATCTATGGGTAGGTCTTCAAAAATGATATTGAGGCTTCTAATATCATTTTTTTCTAAACTGAATAGTTTGCGCGAGAGACACTTCCAAAGTGATAAAATGTGTGTCCCCCCCCCCTGTAACTTCTAAAATAAGAGAGTGATAAAACTAAAAAAAATATATGATGTACATTACCATGTAAACTACCAGCGAAAATTGGTTTGAACGAGATCTAGTAAGTAGTTTTTTTTTAATACGTCATAAATCGTAAACCACAATTTACCATTCATTCAATCAACTCAAAAATAAAAAAAAACATTTAATTTCATAAACATAAACCTTATGCATAAACCCGGATGTTACGGAACCCTCGGTGCGCGAGTCCGACTCGCTCTTGCCCGGTTTTTTTTTATATTTTTCATCAAAAGTCGAAAACTATGCGGTCTAAAAAAAAAGAAAAGATGTTTGAGAATGTGCAACTGCAAACTGCGCTCTTTCATATCCCCCACTTGCCCTAGTAGCCCCACTTCGAATTTTTCAGACCCCCTTTCAGTCCCGGTTGCAAAAAATATAGGTACATATATTTTTATTCAGGCAGACGTCATCTAAAACTATTCCAAATTTAAAGTTGATAGCATTAGTAGTTCTTGAGATATCCAGCTGTGACTGACAGACAGACAGACAGACTTATTCTCACCATAAGAGTTCCGTTTTTTTACCATTTTGGTACGGAACCCTCTTTTCTCTTTTTAGTTTATGTTAATGATCTACTCCATTTATTAAAAAATCAACCACAAATGGTGTTATTTGCTGATGACACTTCCTTAATTTTTACGTGCTACAAATGATGACCTAAATAACGCCCTACTGCAGGTCCAAAATTGGTTCACTGCTAATAATTTAGTATTAAATGGAAAAAAACTATGTGCATAAGATTTTCTTTACCAAATGTCAAGGGTAGTGATTGTGAGGTAATATTGAATCAAGAGAAACTAGAATTCGTAGATAAAACTGTTTTATATATATATATATATTCATCTTATAATGGGGTCCTCATTTAACATCTCTTGCAGGACGGCTAAGTTCAGCAGCTTATGCTGTCAGAAAAATCCGTCAATTTACTCCTGTAGGTAGATACCTACCGCGAGACTAGTCTATTTTAGTTACTTTCATAGTATCATGTCTTACGGTATTTTACTTTGGGGACGGGCTGAAGACATCAATTCTATTTTTATTCTGCAGAAAAGAGCCATCAGAGCCATATATAATCTCCACAGGCGCGATTCTCTAAGGGAACTGTTTAAGGAAATTAACATCATGACGGGGCCTTGTGAATATAGGTGTCTACGAAAACATCATGTACGTAAGAAAAAACTTACATCTTTTTAGTTAAAGTGGTGAAAGACCTATTTATAGTACTAGAAATAGTGACCTATTAGTTCAACCAGGTTTCAGACTGGCTAAAGTAGACTCATCTTTTAAGGGGTACTGCTTAAAATGAAATAAAATACCTCCCCACATTCTTCAACTGAATGAGACAAAATTCAAGTCTTGTATAAAACGCACACTGTGCGGGCATATTATAAGTTAGGGGATTACATCGCTGATAAAAATGCCTGGCTCAATGCTGGTCCTGCTCCACGACTAATTGATTAGGTAACTTGATAAATACGGGACACGACAATGAAACAAGGCAGCTCAACGCAGACTGTTTATTAACTAATTAGTTAAAGTTACCCACATACATAACACTTTTCCCTCCCAAATTTCGCACAGAAATCTTATTCGAATAATACCTGACACAGCACAGTTGTAAAGACTGTTGCGAAAATATACTTATGTTATGTTATATAAAGTTAAAACCAAATAATACATACCTAATACGTTAGTGTTATACCCCTTCATTCATAAATATTGCATAGGTATAGTTAAGCAGTGATTAGGGACTGTTCAACCATACAATCTGTGACGTTTGAACGTCACTCAACGTTAATCGTCGTTTATAATAATAAACCCCTTAATGTTTAGAGTGTAACAATAACAATTATGAAATATAACAAGGTTACAATGTGGTTACATATTTCTGAGCATTTCTTCGCAACGAATAGCCGCTTTCCTGCGCACGCGACAAGTGTTATCAGCAGCAGGTGGCGTGGACGGCGGGATTGACCGTGGTGACTGCGCCGCGATCGCCGCTCCCTCTCCCACACTATCAAAGAATTCATCTTTGTCGTCCGTATCGCACTTAGAGACTGAGTGCTCTTTAGCATGTTTGTTGATATTTTGATCGAAAGATGTTACGTCAATTGCCTTACTCAATGAATGCCGCGATTTACGAGTTTGTAGCTGATCAATATGCCTCTTATGAGTCTGACCGGCACTCGTTTTCACCGTATAGGAAACTGGCCCCGTACGCTCGGTCACAACACCCTCAGTCCACTTGCGATTTGATTTCGTGTAATCTCGTAACATGACTGGTTCTTGCTGGACCAACGTTCGCAGCGGACGTTTGTGGCTGTCTTCGCGTCGCAACTGATCGCTGCGCACACGCTCTGCTGTGTCAGACCGCAGTAGATCGAGACGGCCGCGTAGTCGTCTGCCTAGAAGGGCTACCGCCGGTTCAATACCGGTGGTACTCTGTTCAGTGTTCCTATACATAAATAGAAATCGATTTAATGCGGTATTAAAATCTTCTCGTTCTAATTGAGCCTTTTTGAGAATACGTTTAACCGACCGCACTGAATTTTCCGCGGCTCCGTTGCTGGAGGGGTGGTACGGGGGTATTAAAGTATGTTTAATATCATTGCGTTCCAAATATTGAGCAAACTCAAAGGATGAGAAAGGTGGCCCATTGTCGCTTACTATGCGTTTTGGCAATCCGAAACGTGCAAACAACCGTCGTAAACAGTCTATGACAATAGTGGCAGATGTCGTGCTAACTGGTTCTACTTCTATCCACTTAGAGTGAGCATCAATCAGTACAAAAAAATATTTATTATTAAACGGGCCGAGGAAATCTAGGTGCAGACGTGACCACGGCTCTGCCGGCCATGGCCACGAATGTAGTGGCGCGGCAGGGGGCGCGGGCCGTAGTTCCCTGCAAGCAACACATTCACGCGCCACGCGTTCGATGTCTGCATCAATGTTCTCCCACCATACATAATTACGCGCGATTTGTTTCATTTTAACGATTCCCGGGTGGCCATCGTGTATCTCAGACAAAACTAGCTCTCGTAACAATCTTGGTACCGTAAAATGCTGTAACTTTGCCTGGATTTTGTCGTTTTTTGTTCGTATCTCTGAACCTATTTACTATTACGGCTTCTAAAGACTTGCAGATGGAAGACCGACCTTATGCCTTGCCAGGTAGAACCCAAATCTATTTAAATCATGCCGTCATTCAGAATTACAAACACTCAAAGTCGTAGGCAAAGTTGTAGGTAAAAGACACAACTTTGCCTAGAAGGATATCTCAATAAATATATTGTTGATCTTTTTAGTATTTTTTTTCCGTGTACATGAGACACCGTGCTTGTCCCCAGCAGTTAGATTATTGCCATGACGGTAATATATATTTTTTTACAGCTAATAGGCAATGTTGTAGCAGGTACCAGAAACATTTCATACAAAAATGTCGTTGACTCTAGGGTTGTCCCAAAAAAATACGGATTATTTTCTTAAACTTTTATTCACTTTGTAAAAAAATAAAACAAATTGCTACTTATGAGTAAAAATCACAAATGTATTGCTTTTTAGCAATGCTGGCTTTTACGAAGTGGGCTTCTTCCTCAGTTGTCAACTCTGTAGGTCGACCAAATGGTTTGCTATGCATGTTTTTTGATTTATTAAAAATGGTCTGACGCGGGATCCCAAATTTCTTTCCCGCTTCGTATGACGAAATGATTTTTTTTCGTACGAGATCTGCAGCAACTTCTGATATTTCTACAGAGTAATCGGCATAACTACGAGCTCCTGGTTTTCTCCTGCTTCGTTGTGTATTATTCGGCATTTTTGCATATAACTGCAACAAAGTTAAGACTTACTTAAATACAAAATCATGCCTGTAATCACTGAAGGGTCTCTCACCTCTGCCTCACCCTTACAGGCGATTGAAACCATAACTGTCGAAATAAAAATAAGAATGTTCTATTGACATAAAAAAATGTAACATTTTCAATTGAAGCTCTAACTCTTAGGTGATACCTGTGTCTCACCCGATTTCGGAACATTAACAATGTATGCAATAAAATTAAAATATCGTAAAATGAAGGGAATTTAGTGCATGCAAGCTCTTGAGTCTCGATATAACCGGGTTCCAAGCTGTGAAAATTTCATGCAAATATGACATTTATATAGTAAAAATATATCAATATTAAAATCCGCCTAGTGACAACCCTAGACCCAGGCAAAGTTGTGTCACTCAAGTTTCCAAAACAGTGCACAACATTGCCTACTAAGTTATTTTAATGAAATCGTGTCCTTTTAATAAAAATATCAAGCAATATGGAAAGTAGATAGTATGTTCTTACCCTGGGATGTTATAGCTGCACGAAAACACCTTTTCTTTAGCTAAAACTTCAAAAGTTACACGACACTCAAAATTTTCACCTACGCGCACCGGTGTTTGTCGCACAACTGACAGAGTAACAATGACGCTACCATTACAAAAAATGAAAAATCTGTTGCCCTAATAATGTAAAATCACTACCAAATGGTAGAAAATAAGAAAAAACTAAGCAAACGCGAAATATCGTAATTGAAACGAAATAGGCAAACTTGGGCTTAGTTGGCAAAGTTGCAGCGTTTTACGGTATGACAATACGATAACCCCATATTATACAGCCTTGATCAATATGCAAATTGTCTCTTCTATTGTAATACGCGTTTTGTATTTTATCAGTCCATTTATCAGTGGGCCACCCGTACATTATAAAACCGTATATTTTACTTAATAATGCGTCCTTTCGAGTCTCAGTTTTTATATCCTTAAAACTGATTGGAAAATGTTCCTGCGCGTAATTTAAATAGCTACATTCTTCGCCTTTACTTCTAACTTGACGTTTTGTTAAGTCTAGAGGAAGGCGAGAAAGAGCGTCAGCAAAACAGTTTTTAGACGATGTTACGAATTCAATATTGAAGTCGTAAGCAGCCAACTTAACAGCATAGCGCTGTAAGCGGCTGGCGGCGGTCACTGGAATTCCTTTATTTTTACCAAAAATGTAACTTAAGGGCCGGTGATCACTGCGAAGTGTGAAATGTCTGCCATAAACATACTGATGGTGCTTAGTGACCCCGAATACAATAGCAAGCGCCTCTTTATCTAACTGCGAGTAATTGACTTCGGCCGAGTTGAGCGTCCTTGAAGCACAACACACCGGGCGCTCGCAGCCGTCAGCGTGGCGCTGCGTCAATACCGCGCCCACGCCATATGCGCTGCTATCAACTGATAGAATTAACGGGAGACTTGCATCATAATGTGCTAAAACAGGAGCGTGGCTTAACACCTTTTTTATCTTTATAAAAGCCCTATTACACTCGTCAGTCCATTGCCATTCTACATTTTTCTTTAACATACAATAAAGGGGCTTTAAAATATCGCTCATATTGACACAAAACTTTGAATAAAAATTTACAAGTCCCATAAAACTTTTGAGCTGTGTAACATTTGTAGGTTCTGGTGCTGCTACAATGGCGTTAATTTTTTTACTATCCGTATGTAACCCAAACTTATCAATTTTATAGCCCAAATAGGTAACACTACTTTTAAAGAAATCACACTTTGCATAATTTATTCTCAAACCATTTTGATGGAGCCTTTGTAGCACCGCTTTTAAATTGGCTAAATGTGTAGTTCTATCTTTACCAGTAACGCAAATGTCATCCGCAAAAACCGCTGTTGACGGCAATCCACTTAACGTTTCTTCCATAATTTTTTGGAAATTTTCGGGTATGCATTTAATACCGAATGGTACTCTTCTATACACAAAAGTGCCAACGTGAGTTGTGATTGCCGTCATCGGTTGGGAATCCTCATGTAAAATACACTGTTGGAAAGCGTTGGATAAGTCTAATTTGCTATACTCCTCTCCCCCACCTAAAGCTGCGAACAAGTCCTCAATGCGGGGCAGCGGATAGTGGTAATCCTTCAAAAGTGGATTGATTGTTATTTTGTAATCGCCGCACAGTCTAATATTGCCGTTAGCTTTAACCACCGGCACTATAGGAGTGCCGTAATCTGATCGCTCCACTTTATAGATGACCCCTTCCCGCTGCAGCCGCTCGAGCTCCTGCTCAACTGGCTGGCGTAAGGCCAGTGGCAACGACCGTGCTTTAACAAAAACTGGTGTATCATCCTTCAAATATAGGTGAAATTTAGTTTTAAATGTGCCCAAACCTTCTGCAAAAACCTCTGGAAACATTTCTCGTAACGATGCCGCCAAAGAGTTGTCATCTGTTAAATTGTAACATTCCACAACTGCCAACTTTAAAGACTTGATCCAAGTACGGCCCATTAACGGCGGGCCGCCATTATCAATGACATATAACTTTAGTTTTGCATAATGTTTACCACATACAACGTTAACGACAATGTAACCGATGGTCTCGATGACGTCACCTGTATACGATTTCAAAGTTATCAGTTTATTTTCGATTGGGACTTTTGAAAAATAATTGTCATAATAACATTTTGAAATAACTGATATTTTGCTTCCAGTATCTATTTCGAATCTACATTTAACATTTTCAACGATCAAATTTGCGTAGTACGGTCCGTCGCCATCACTGTTAACTACCAAATTATAGAAATTACAAATGTCATCTTCCGAATCTGAGTCATTTAAAAAAAACTGACCTTTTGATCCTTTTGTGTTCTTATTTTTAACACACACTGCTTTTAAATGGCCCTTTTCACCACACACATCACAACTATATTGCTTGAACCGACATTTGCCCTCGGAATGGCCGGATTTACCACATCGCGAACATGCGCGCTGCGCTGGCGCACGACCCGAGCCTGCGCCGCCGCCACCGGCGCCGGCCCTGCCGCCACGCGAGGCGCCCGCGCTCGCGCTGATCCGATGCAAGCCGTCGTCATCCTGCTGCGCTGGCAAAGGCATGCCACCACCTGGCCGCGCGGCTGCCGCGCCAGCCGAAGCACACGCCATAGCTGCGTGCCGCTCCGCCGCCTCCAGCGCCAGCGCCAACTCCACGGCGCGCTTGTAACCAATGCCACGTTCTGCGAAGATCCTTGACCTCATGTCTTCATCATTTAGCCCCGATACAAATTGGTCTCGTAGGCACACTTCCAAACAAGTACCGAAGTTGCACGTTTTAGCTAAGTGTTTAAGTGCTTGAAGGTATTCGCGAATATTTTCACCTTGTCTTTGTATTCTTTGCCGAAACATGTGCCTCTCAGCGATTTCCGACCTGTCTGGTTCCAGGTGCTCCTTTACTAGCGCAACTACTTGATCAAAAGATTTTGATTCAGGGGTGTCGGGAGCACACAAATCACACATCAATTCGTAGCACTCCGCGCCTACCACCGTCACTAAAGCTGCTAACTTTAACGACTCGTCAATATTATTCAATGTAATAAACTGATTAACCCGTCGAACATACGCATCCCAATTGTTATTTGCTAAATCAAAAGGTTCTATACGTCCGATTGGCATTTTTAACAAAATGTTCACACGCGTAGGTATCGTATCGGTAACACCGCTCGTCGCCAGTGATAAATACGGGACACGACAATGAAACAAGGCAGCTCAACGCAGACTGTTTATTAACTAATTAGTTAAAGTTACCCACATACATAACACTGTCGGAGCTGCTGAAGATTGTAAGACTATCTTTGCATTGTATAAACTCAATTTCCTTTGTTTTGTGTAATTGCATAGCACAGACTGATGTGAGTTCTATGTACAACCATTTACCGGGTAATATGTCTTTCATTGACTTAAATGTGCCCTGGCCGCTGATAGTATGTCATGCTCACACAAATGTCTCACTGATGGTGGCGTGTGTGTTGGATCATTTAGCTCCCTTCAAAATGGTTGTTCGTGAACGGGCGCCGTCAGTTGGGGCTGGTCACCACTTAGCTGCCTCGGATTTTTTTTTTTTTGGGTTGTTGTTTTCTTACTATTTGCTTTACTCTGAACGATTATAACGCGTACATCTTTTTTTTACATCGTAGTCACATATGACTAATATTTTTGTAAAAAAATAATTTAAAAGAGTGTCCATGGGGTTTCTTGCCCGTTCTTCTCCATAGGAACCTACGCTTTGGAATGGGCAACTAGCTTCATATTTTCTGAGTGATCGACTTCTTGACAATTCAAAAGTGCCTGTAAATGGTTTAATTGAAATAAATGCTTTGAGTTTGAGTAAACTCTTCCAGCGGCACCGGCCTAGAGTTCGGAGCGCGCAAGCCCCACCACGACGTCCACGTACGTAATGTATGGTACGGCAGGCGGGAAGATTTTATTATTATTATAACCTCTGTAACGTATAATGCATATTTGGAGCGAGCAACCGCTATCGTCACTCTCTATTCTGTGACACCAACACTTTTGTTGAGTATTTAAAATCGACTAGGGGTACAGCGTAAATAAATAAATAATTTGTAAATATGTAAATAATTTGGTATTAAATGAGAAAAAAACTAAATGCATTAGATTCGCTTTACCGAATGTTAGAAGTAGTGAATGTCATGTTGTATTGAATAAAGAGATACTTGAATTCGTCGAAAATACGGTTTTCCTGGGGATCACGCTTGACTCAAAGCTACAGTGGGGTCCACACTTAACATCACTTTCAAGGCGGCTAAGTTCAGCCGCTTACGCTGCACTCTGTTTCGTCTAGAACAAGCTAGCTGGACAAAAACAACATTAAGATTTCCTTGAAACAATAATGGGGGTAGTTAAGATATTAGTTGGTAATTACCGTATCAACTATGGTTTTTGCATAAGTCATACACAGCATCGTTAATGAGGGTAAGTATATAAAACAACTGGGAAAAAATCATAATTTCAGTTGCATTTTTGTTACTGACACGATTGCGTCTCCCAAGGTTATTTTAGAAGTTGTGATAAATTTTATTTATGGATTCTATTGCCAAAAGTGAGTACTTTTTTTATATAATAACAATAAACTAATATTCATACTAAATTATATTCTGAGCGCCGCTAATCCGGAAATTGAGTTATTTTTTCCAAAAATTCAAATTCAATGGACGATAACTAAAGATCCCCCGAGATCCCCCGGCTGATATTTTTTCACCTGATAGACACATGCTTCTTAATTATAAGGACACCTTCTCTGTCTGCGATAGTCTGCGACGTAAGATGTTATTTTTTTTTCCAGGTAGCACTTTTACAGTCACTAAAATGGAGCTTTTCGAAGAATGGGTGAAACATACGAAAAGTGACCGAAATAAGGCGCTTTTTATGTTTGTTTCACAAAAACATAATCTCAGTGGTATAACAGAAGCATCTGTGAAGGACATCAAGACTATTCTTTCCCGGTTTTCTTCAAAACTTTCGGAGAAATGGGAGAATTCTTTCCGAAGTCGATATCGTTTCTTAGCTTCTAATGCTAAGTGGCTAGAAGGCCAAGACATACAGTTTAGTGTTGCTTATGACCTAGCAAAAGCATCAACATCATCACAGTCGCTGCATGGTCCCGGGAGACCGTCTGTGGATATGGCAAACGCAAGTGCCAAAACCAAAAGGCGACGTGTCGATGATTTGGTTCAGTTACGAAACACTGAGGAACTTTTGGTTGCTGCTGAAATAGCGCCTCGTCAATCAGGCAAACGCAACGTCGCGTAACTGATTCGAGAAGTTAGTGAGTCTCCGGAGAAGTTTAATGATCGAAAGTCGAGTGATCTCAAGCAGCAAAGGTGCCTTACAAGTGATGAGGCGCTTGCATATTATATAGACTCCACGTCTATTAGTTATGTGGTATTACAGTTATATGGTATTACATGCCTGTTACTGTGCACAAAATTCTCGTGCTTAGTGTGAATATTATCCAATCGGCTATTTTGCCAGTCGGGCAGCTTTCTGAGGAAGCTCAAGAAGCTCGCAATAAAGATTGCAGAAGGTTCCGAAGGGATAATACCCGGAAACGATCTCGTATTGCCACGAATACAGATTTGCTAAATATGTTGATCATCACATCTGTTCCTTTAATTAACAGTCAAAGAGACCCCCAAAAAAAAAATCCGGTAGCTTCCCTTCTGCAGTCTTAGATCTAATAACCCAACCTGTAAATATTGTAAAAAAATACAAATGTAAATACTGTAAATGTTAATGATGAAGATTATTATGCAGAGGATTCTTCTGAAGATGAACTTAGCGGTGATGAATAATTCGTATGTTTGTCCTCATTATAATTCAATTCATATTAGGTTTTAGTAGTAAATCGTTATTTAATAGGTTAATTGTGTAGATAATTTGCTTAGTCGTAATTTTTAATTTTATGTATAAGTACTAATTAGTTTAATTGTTCTTATAATATTAGTTTAATGATTGTATAATGTATTTAGCTTTAAATATCCATTAGTTTAATTGATATTTCGAACAAGTCATGCAATAAACACCTTTATTTTTATTTAATGTATTTTATTTTCGAAGTCCCGCATTTTTATGGGTTTCCAAGTATTTTAAACGATGAATTCTTTTATATTCGTGTCCTGCAGAGGTTTTAAAACCTATATCCATTAAAAAATAATTTTGTCCAGCTAGCTTGTTCTAGACGAAACACAGTGCGCTGTTTGGTAATACCGCGAGACTAGTCTATTTTAGTTACCTACTTTCATAGCATCATGTCTTACGGTATTTTGTTGTGGGGGCGGGCTGCAGATATTGATTCTATCTGCATTCTGCAAAAGAAGGCTGTCAGAGCCATCTACAAGCTCAGCAGACGCAAATCTACGGGAACTGTTTAAAAAAATTAATAATTATTAATTTAATATCATGACGTTCCTTGTCAATTATAGGAAAACATTATGTACGTTCGAAAAAATCTACATCTTTTTAGTAAGATACGTGACAGGCACAATTTTAACACTATAAATAGGGACAAATTAGATCAATCGCGTTTCAGATTGTTTATAGTAAAAACTTCTTTTATGGGTTATAGGTACCTACTGTGTAAAATGTTATAATAAAATACCACTCGATTTCTTCAATTAAATGAGAAGAAATTTAAAACATGCATTAAACGCACACTATGTAGACAAGCTTATTACAAGTTGGATGATTATATCGTAGATAAAAATGCTTGGCTTAATGCTGGTCCTGCTCCACAGGACCTTGCTGGGCTCACTAGTTAAAATTTCAATATTTGGAAGAGGTGCTTCCCTTTTTCTTTTTTAGTGTTACTGACATTACGAACATAACTTTTTTATTTTTTATTTAGTCAAGTTTTAATTGTTGAATACTTCAATAATAAATATGTCTTCCTGTTTGGTAGTAAAATTCTATTTTAAATAAATTACAAACTGTCGTTTGGTATAATTTAGAAGCATTTTTAAAATTTTGTAAATGTAAGAACCAAGTTTCCGTTTATTATGATTTTTTGATGTTGATTTGAAAGAGCATGGCAGTTGAGAACGTGTCATGCCCACTTGTCTCACCGATGATGGCGCGTGTGTTGGATCATTCGGTTCCGGTGGTTGAGCTGGATGGTGCTGATCCACGCGTCATGTTTCGCCGTCGGTTGAGACTGGTCATCTATTAACCGCCAAGGCTTATTTTTAATCTTATATTTTGAATCGTTTCCTCATTTGTGTCTTTTTTACATTGTTCTCACATATAGAAGCAACAAGAATAATGTACCGAGGATTTTGTAATATCTTGATTTAAAAGAGTGTCCTTGGAGTTTCTTGCCCGTTCATCTCCATAGAGATCTACGTTTTGGAATGGGCAACTAGCTTCAACTTTCTGACTAACTGACCATTTAATTTAGACAATTCAAAAGTGCCTGTACAAGGTCTAATTGAAATAAATGCTTTGAGTTTGAGTTTGAGTTTGTGGCCTTACTGTGAGTTTTTTTACTTACGTTCGATTGCGAGCGCGTTAGAATTTTGTAGGGAAAATAGTTATAGCGCCACCTGGTGGTCACTATGAGAAACCTAATTTCCCATACAAAATTCTAACGCGGTCGCAATCGAACGTGAGTCGAAAAAACTCACACTAAGGCCACTGTATGTAGTCAGAACCTATTTGAAATGATGGATGGATTGTGTGGGGAATGATATAAAAGAGAAGGGAGTGAATGATAGCGTGACGGTTGACAGGGGAGAATGGAAGAAGAAAACGTGTTGCGCCGACCCCAAGTAACATGGGATAAGGGCAGGAAGATGATGATACTATTTGAAATGATCGTAACAAAAAGCTTACGGGATACATCGTGACAGCTTGCCGGCGACGAAAAGTGTGGGGCCTGAATACGTTCCGGAATGTATATCTGGGAATGTGGCGATGTTCTCAAATTGTTTCTTCAAGGTATCGAGATTGAATTTCCATCCTATAGATTCGTCAGGTAATCTTCCAATATTCAATAATAAGGCTTGTATTTCCTTATCACTTTCGAATAAATTGTGTTCCAAAATTTTGTCTTTAGCTGCCTCCTTTGCTTTATTTAAATCCAGTCCTTTAAAGTTGACAGTCTTCAGTACATCTATTATTTGTGGAATGTAATCTGTTAAAAATCTTGATGTAGATACAGGCGATATATCAACGACGACCAAACCTGCTACACTGCAAGGCTGCAGAAAAAACAAGCAAAGAATTATGAAGTTGTGTGCTTAATAAAACACAATGTTGACACAACGTGAACCGATGACCGGTGAAGATCGCCAAAATCTGTTGAATAATAATGATGGCGACGAGCATTATCACCATCATTATTCTTCTCTTAGAATTTCTTGCATCAATGCTTCTCTAGTCAATTGATAAGCGTGAGGGTTTGAGCAGGGGAATGCTCGCTGCTTACATTTCAAACGCTTGGCAACGACCAAGCTGACAAATGAAATAATACGAGCTCTAGCGTAGAAGTCAGCTGACTTCTACGCTAGAGCTCGTATTATTTCATTTGTCATTCTTTTACTACGGTGCAAAGGAAAAGGGCTAAGAAAACACTTAATAAACAGGATGTCCCTGGAAGTATGGATCAAATCGAATAGGGGCGTGCCGCGTGGGCAAGGTCATTTCAAAACTTTTTAACCATGAGAATGTTGGAAAAAATCATAAAAAAGACACGTCTAACGGGCCTCTGCGAGTTGGCTTCGGCCCCTCATATGCCTTCCAAAGGTCCGGGACCCCAGGGTCCCGAGTTATGTCAAAGACAAAATTATCTAAAAAAATTAAATTGACAGCCCTGATAGGTTTTTTTATGATTTTTTTATTTGAGCACTATGCGAAGTGATTGAAAAAAAAAACAAAAAAGGTCAAACTTTTGAGCCGTAAAAAAATTCACCAACATTCTCAGGGTTAAAAAGTTTGGAAATGACCTTGCCCACGCCCCTGTTCGATTTGATCCAAACTTCCAGGGACACCCTGAATAAAGATGTAATTTATAATAAAGATATAATTTTCGAACCTCATTTAGAGCCAAAACCATTCCTGTCCCGCCTCCGATGCTATGGCCAACAATAATACCTTTTTCAATTGCAAAATGAGAGAATAATTTTGAGACATCGGCGGCTAATGCCGTGTAGTCGTGGGAGTCACAATAAGGGCTATCCCCATGGTTGCGAGCATCCACTGCTATCACAGGTGTTTTATAAGCAATTAGTAGCTTTTTACAAATCATTTCCCAATTATTTTTAGTTTGAAGACAGTCATGGAGCACAATAATTGGTACACTGCTGGGAGTGGGACTGGGACCATAGATTCTATGCGCTAACTTCTGCGCCGTTGATTTAGTTCGAACGTCAATGAAGCATCTTGATCGAAGAGTACTAATGACTCTATTAGATTGATATAAGCCGATGTACTGCATAGGTATATTTTTGGTGCCTAAGTAAGAAAAGAATAGGTTTACGTTTTTATTATAGAGTATTTTATTACGCGAGTCAATTTAGTATGCCAGAAGATGTCACGATATCTGTCAAGATTTTCAGTCTATCAAAAAGTACTCTGTGGTCAAGATCGTCAATTCGTCATGCGATCTTTATCACAGACTACAATATCCCACAAAAACATTTCATGTTAAATGTTGCCAAGACGAGACCATGTAGCTCGCACTGTCAAAAAGTAATCAGATCTCATGTAGAGCCAAGCTTCTAACTCTACACGCCCTAACTCTACAAGGCCTGACTTCGCAAACTCTACACCTTAGTCAAAATATCTGGTTTGGCCGTTTCGTTACTACAAGAACCATTAACAGTATGAGAGTTTTTCACCTTATGCTCATGTGAATGTAGCGAAATGGCCAAGCCATATTATTTTGACTAAGGTGTAGAGTTTGCGAAGTCAGGCCTTGTAGAGTTAGGGCGTGTAGAGTTAGAAGCTTGGCTCTACATGAGATCTGATTACTTTTTGACAGTGCGAGCTACATGGTCTCGTCTTGGCAACATTTAACATGAAATGTTTTTGTGGGATTTCATTTCTTTTTGTAAGTTGCTTATGATATTTATACGAGTATTTTTGCTGTTGTTCATTTTTTCTTTCTTTTTTTGGGGTTTATTTATAACAAGGACCCCCTATATAAATTTTCAGACCTCTAGCATCAAAATTTACGGAATTTTTTTTTTTTTGGGGGTGTAAAAGTTTCAAGTTTTAATATTTTTTTGTTGTTTGTGTACTATTACTAGCTTACATACCAAATTTCAGTTTTCTAGGACTTCAGGAAGTACCTTAAGAATTTTGATGATCATCAGTCAGGGAGTCAGTGACGAAATCGGGGTATTTTAGATATCAATAAAATCTAAAGTATAAGAGCTATGCAATTGAAACTTTATAGGTTTAATAAGTCAACCACTGGCATCATATTCCGAAAATTTTGTTTATCTGGTATAATCCAAACCCAAGTTAAGAGGGTTCAAAAATACGACGAAGTGCTTCGAGAAAAGGTAGGTAGTGCCCTTGCGCTTCGCTTGGCTGGTCTTGGCGGGGGCACTCCCGTGCCCCCAGATAATACAGGCTCTATAGTATTGGTGCTACAACGTAACGTAGAGGATTTTTTGGCGCCTTAATGACACAAGAACCGGGCGTTGTTACTGAAATTGTCACATAAATGAGAGGTTTTTCTTTTCAGTATTAAAGAAAAAACATAGTTTCCAAGAACCCTGAAGATGGCGTTGAACTGACTACGTTACTAGATGCCAAAGTAAAAACGCTTGGAAAAAAAAACATTGCGTCATGTCATATACGCTCGTTGAGTGACAGTTTCGTTTGCTTTCGTTTTACGATCTCAAAATTACATCCAAGTGAATTAATAAAAAAATTATGTGACTTCCGTTCCTTGCACTAACTTACCAAGTTCAGCGCCATCTATTCAGCGACTAGGGAAGCGTTAAAAAAAAAAGAAAAAGAAAATCCCTCATTGTATTGGCAAAACAAGATGACAGCGTTAGTTCCAATTTTGGCCATACGCCTATGTGCCATGTATGTACTTACCAAGTAGTACATACTAATTCCATAATCGTGGGTAATAAAATATTTCTCTACAAATAATGAGGTATTTATTGCACATTATTCTCAAACACTTTTTCTTTTTTTTTTAGGCTGCATAGTTTTCGAGTTTAGATGAAAAATTTAAAAAATAATACCCCTTCTCTCCGAAGTTTGCAAAGAGAAAAATCTGAAATAATTCTATGTGATAGAAGTTTAAGTAAAGATTACAGGAAAAAAAACATGTCTCTAAATAGCACACTTTTTCAGAAATCATCAACAAAAGTTACATTATTTCAACTATCGGTCAAGATAAAGACTACAATATAATGCGGTGTAAAGAGATGGCGCTGGTCTAAAACTGCAATATTCTACACCCCAGTGCGCAGTGTTAAAATTCTCTGACGAATATAGGCCTCGCCGATGTAAAACATATTATTATGATGGTACGGAACCCTCGGTGCGCGAGACCGACTCGCTTTTGACCGGTTTTTATTTAATTATTTTGTGGCTTATTAAATAAGATAAAAATACAAAAATATTGTTAGTACTTATGTAATAATGTAGAGTGGAAGTGAGGACCTTGTGAAGGCCGTAGGAATCCTCTGGATGCGGGAAGCACAGAAACGGTCGAAGTAGAGGAGCTTGGGGGAGGCCAAGGTCCAGTGGAGCGGTGAATGCTTATGCGAATCCCGCACCCTCCGGCCATAGGTAGAGGTGGAACACCGCGGTTGTTTTAGCCGGTAAGAAACAGGCATGCCCCTCTGTCACCCCCACGATGGAGGAAGTCCATGAGGATTTCCACCGCGCACCAAAAAAAAGGCATGTCCAGCAGCGGAAGTCTTTCGGCTGAAATGATGATGATGATGTTGGAAGTGAGGGTGGGAGTGTTTGTTTGTGTGTGTGGGTGTGTGGGTGTGTATGTAGTGTAGGTAGGTAGATGTAAATTAGTCTATTATTGTTAGAGAGTGTTAGCTTGTGATTTAATGTATGATACCATAAGTAGCTCGTTTGGGATGGGGGAAATTTGAAAAAACTCAAATTGCCGATGTAGGTCACACGGCTGCCAAGCTAAAATGGAACTGGGCTGGTCACATCTGTCGCATGCCGGCGGAGCTATGGGCTAAAGCAACCATACGATGGGTCCCAAACAGCAGCAAACAACAACGCGGCAGGCCCAGAAAGAGATGGCGGGACGAGCTCGACTCTTTCCACAAGGATTGGCGTATAACAGCACTGGATAGGGATAAGTGGAAGGAGGGAAGGGAGGCCTTTGCCCTGCAGTGGGACATAAATGGCTGATAATAATAATAATAATAAGTAGCTCAGTTGCATCATAGGACATGGATAAGCCAGTCTGTAATTTTTCCTTAGTCTCGTAAGTTTGGAGTTAATTCTGATTATTCTTACGGTTACGGTCCACACAGGCGATCCAAGACAGACCTCTCAAAGAGCGAAGCGAAGTAATTGTGAGAAAAAAGGTATCCACCACCTCAAGACATCGTTATGCCCCAAGAATACCTGCCTCTCAGTCGCGAACTGCTGCGGCCTATTAGCTGTTGCGGTGCTCCTGAACAGACTATGTCTCATCTGCTAGCATCCAGTTTACTTGCACCCTTGATGATTTAAACAACGCCTCTGACGTCGTAATAAAGTGGCCGTCTACTGGGCCCAAACAGTATAAGCAACATAGATCTACCATCGAAACCAAAAGAAGAAGAAGAATTAACTAGGTACCTAAATAAAATTACTTAATAAAATTATGGAAATAATTTTAATTAACTAGTATTATTAACACAAAACTTAATAATAATGTAGCACCTAACGTAGGTATTTATTTAGACATTTTTGGTTTAGGTTTGAATTGACGCTTGTAGTGATGGGTCTTGATGAAAGAGATCGCAAGCTCCAAAAACGATCTGGGGTTGTCTAGGTGAACGTTGTGGCGTGTTTTGGGAATGTAAGTTATTACGGCTTTCGGAAACATTTCTCGAATTTCAGTTAAATCGTCGGGTCTGTAAACAAAAGAGTAAGGATTAAATTAAATGTTTTGGCACCTACACGTAAAAAAAACACATTGCAGAGAGGTTTTTATGTATCCATTGTCTTCAACCCTTAGTCTAGTCTTAATATACTGGTAGGGGAGCCCAGAGGGTTTTTGGGCAATCATATGCAGGGCAAAAAAATTATAGGTGAGTAGGTACAGCATGATGGAGAAAACACTGAAAATATATTTGAAAAGTTTCAGATACGAGTCTCGTGGTCAGGGATCCACTTCAGATTATCAAAACGGACAAAAAATAACGTGATCTTGATTTTTTGTTGTTTTTTTTTTTACGTGTATCATCTGTATGCCGATGATTTGCAGTTGTACTATCAAGGGAAGGTTGATGAATTACCTGACGTCGATCATAATAAACCCTACGAAGTGATCAGCATAGGCAGTCCTTATAGTCTCAACGTCTAGTGAACGGATTTGGATGAAAATTAAAACCTGGATTAATATATAGACTACTTCTTATCCCGAAATAACGACGAAGTAGCAGGCAACATATCAGCGGCGGCCCTACAATTTTTTTTTAAGTGGTGCTAAATCTTAACGTGGCGCTCCTCTATGTACCATGTTCCTATGATATTTGCATATGCAGTTGCTTGCTTGTGGACGATCGGTTTTATCATCAATGACTGGTTCCTGGTGGACTGTCCACCGAAAATTAACCGAAATACGACCACCACTGGTGGTCGTATTTCGGTTGATTTCTAGCGCTCGCACCACCCTAGGGCCTCTACTGCAACAGATAGTGGTTGATAAAAGTAGTTTTTTTTTCCAAAATTTTCACTTTTCCGGAACGTGTAGTTCGAAAATGGGTAGGAATTCGAAAAAGTGTGTCAGATAAAAGTTGTAGAAAATTGTAAGTATTAGCTTTCATTACGTAGATATTTTTTCTGTACGACGCACCGTTTTAAAGATATTAGCGAAAAAACTCAAAAGTGGGAACTTTTATCATCCCCCCGGCTCACCCTCTAGGCGCGGGGACTTTTAGTATGTTTACTCCCTAAGCACCCTGAACAACTTTCTGAAGAAATCGCTTAGGGCCCAGCTCACGCACTTTACACCTCCTTTTGGCTCATTCGTTGAGTGGACTATCTGTACCGTTGAAAAATGTATTACCATCGATTACGACGACAATGCTTACGACCCTGTCAACATGCTGCACCTACTCAGCTATCAACTTTTTGCCCTGCTTATTGCTAAGAAACCTGGGTTCCATACAGTTAAGAAACTCAAAGGAACTTGTTATATTCATTACCCGCCATGGCGTCCGTGCTGTGTGCATTGTGTGTGTAGTGTGCGTGTTTCCACACAATAAATGGACGCCGTTGCTATTAGAGGCTACATTGGCCGTTTTCACATTGGATGATAACGATAATAAAATCAAAAAATTAGGCAGGCAATCAGCACTTTTCGAACGTCAAAATTACAAAAGACAGTCCCACCATTTTGCTAGTGCTTTAGCTGGGAAGATGAAGTGGCGATGGCGCAACAAACTCCCCAGCAGCACAGCTGTCTTTAGTTGAAAAAAAACTTGTTTCCATACAATAGTAGGTATGCAAAGTAGAACACAGTAGAGACACAGAACATTATATTAAACTATTTGCCATATGTCAGCTAGCCACGCCAATATCACAACAAAAAAAAATATTAATGAAAACAAAATTTAACACCTAAATAAAAGCTACCAGGCATAAAGGGCGTGACAGCTTTAATATTTATGCAATGCTGTGTTATGTTCACATAGCTGTCACTAGAAGTCACAAATGATATACTAGGACCATCGAAGTAAAATAAATAAAGAGTTAATTACTAATAATAACAAAACCATAGTCATGGTCAGCATGACGACCAGCCACCACAAGCAGCAACCGTTCCCGAGCATCATCATCTTCCTGCCCTTATCCCATGTTACTTGGGGTCGGCGCAACACGTTTTCTTCTTCCATTCTCCCCTGTCAACCGTCATGCTATAATTCACTCCCTTCTCTTTCATAACACTCCTCACACAACTCATCCATCTTTTCTTCGGCCTTACTCTCCCTCCCCATCCATCAACATGTATATTCATCACTCTTTTAGTCACTGGCGCGCCACTTTCAAACTTCCTCTTTTATACTCATTTCTTACTTTATCCATTCTCGTCACGAGCATAACCAAAATATCAGCCATTACCCCCCTCGCCATATTTGAGGGAAGGAGGCAACCCGACCCCCGACGCTACCGCAACTACCGCAAGCAGTGACAACTAAAGGAGTATGACGAACTTGCTGCCGCATGCCGGTTGCTCACCCAAGAATAATATGATCAATATTGTCGAGGTCGCTAGCTATAACCAATTATTGCGATACAAGTCATTAATAAAACATTGAAGTGAAGAGAGTATAATAAATTAAAATAAAATTAAACTGAATTTACATAAATAATCAAATAAAGTCTATGCAATTATATGAACTCATATAACCTGTCAGTAGGTAATCTAATTCTGGAGAAATAACATAAACATTGTTTTGAGTTAATCACAGCGACCAACTAGTCTTATCGTTTAGGTAGTTTGTTGATGGAATAGTATGCCTTTGAACAAAGATTGGATTTTACTTGAGCTTTAAACGCATTAGAGGGTAAATCTATCAAGGAAGAGGATAACTTATTTTAAAAGGGTATATTAAGCCCAACAAATGAGTTATGAACCTTATGAAGCCGGTGAAAGGGAGCTCGTAGTTCGTCCTTACTTCTAGTGTTAACATTATGAATATCACTGTTTTTAGTGTATAAGTGTATATTTTGCCTAATTTATAAGATGTTGGCTAAGATGAATTGTGATGCAACCGTGAGAATGCCAATGTCTTTAAAAAAATCTCTTAGAGAAACTCTGGCACCTAGCTGGTAAATTACACGAACTGCTCGTTTTTGAAGGACAGGATATTTTGAATATCAGCGGCTTTACCCCACAGCAGATTACCGTAGGACATAACGCTGTAAAAATAACTAAAATACTTATACCGAGCTGTATCATCGTCAGTGTGTTGTCTTACTTTCCTGACGGCGTAGGCAGCCGAACAGAGCCTGGGGCTAGGCTTGTTATAGGTATGCGGGCCCCACTGAAGTTTGGCATCTACTGTTATGCCCAAAAGAACTGCCGAGCCCACAGTTTCAAGCGCCTCTTTATCTAAGACGATGTTAGGCCCTAGATTTCTAACATTCAGTAAGGCGAACGGTATCGTCGCCCACATTGATTGTTGTGCCGATAGCGATGGCACATGAGTAGACAAAGTGACAAACGGAATTGTCTACTCATGTGGACACAGATGGCCGTGGGTGGATGCCACATGCTCACCGCCGCCGCCGCATCGCCCGTAGTACTACTCTGTTTACATTTCGTTGCAACAAAACGTTATTGTTTTATATTATTTAACGTGTAAGGTAATAAGTTCCCTCTAAAAATCGCACTAGTAGAAAAGGATCAACCCAAAAGGTTCTCTTACGATGTCGTTTTTTTCGCTGTAAATATATAAGATAAAGCAAATTTATGTAATTTGTTTACGGCTACCTACCTCGAATACACTATTACACTTTTGGAATCGCGCGGCGTTGTAAGCTTTCGCAACTATTCGAGACTAGACTGCTGGCTGTGGCTTACCGCATGACAATAAGCTGTTACATCGTGTCCTATACCGATATCGTTGTCGTCCATGCTGACGATATGATATAATTATGTATTAATTAGATGTGTCGGTGTTGTTATCGTTGCAGTGTGAAAACGGCCATCGTCAACTGTTTACATACAAGCCAAGCATGTCACCGTTTATAACCCGTACTACGACACAAATGACATACCTACTAAAGAAGCTGACTGACGGCTTTGAAGGCGGTTCGTGTACAGTCCTTTCACAATCATTAACACGCTTTTATTAGGTCGACCCGAATGTAACTAACTATGTAATGGAATCTAAGGTAACTAATTTAACCATCTTCCAAGGGTCGTAGAGTAATGAAAATTGGCAGCTGTATGTAGTTCTGATGACAATACAATAATATGGTACTGTCGAACTGATCTGATGATGGAGCCGGAAAATCGTATCATAGCTGTTTTGGATTTCTTAGAAAAGTCTTGTAAGCGTGTTTTTCTAGTGTTTTTTAAACTATAATTTATTTTACCTCTGATTTTGCATCATCGCTGTTGGGAGACTGCCACTGACAAGTCTGTCAAAATCATTGTGATCTTTATTCTTGTTACAATAAGGTCGCCATGCTGTTAGGTTGCTGCTGTCGTTAGAGGTAAAATAGTAGTAGGTACTGCCGTGTACTGACTGACTGACGGACTGTACGCTACCGATGCCGGCGCGGGTGATTCCGTGCTCTGTGACTGAAAAGGACGCAAGTTCGCGCACTGCTATGCGTTTTTTTTAATCGCATGTTCATGCGAATTAAAATCGCAAATTATTTCAAGCGAATTCTGATGCGATTTTTTTACCGCAGTGCGCGGACTCTAGTATATTGGTATTATTCACAGATTGGCGATTTAACACAACTATTAAATTTCGTGGTGCGAGCTTAGCCAAACCGGTCCAAGTACTTACTAAGTAAATAAAATAACAAGAAAGAAAGTTCAACTTACGGAATTAATTCAGATAACTGACCACCGATAAAAAGTGTTGGCCCGAGGTACTTCTTTTTTATCAGAGATAATTTAGGGAATTCAGCAATATTTTTGATATCATTCAATAAGACATCGATATTGATCTTCCAACCAATAGTGTTGTCAGATTTTATTCTTATATTGCCAAGAATAGCTTTTAAGAGGTGACGATCTGAGGTTATATTTTTCAACTGTTTCTTGGCTTCATCTTTTGCGCGACTAATTTTTTTCGGGTTCTTAAAGTCCACCGCCTTCATAGCTGCTAATATTTTCGGGAAGTCGTCTCTGTAGTGCTTCGACGTCGAAACTGGTGAAATGTCAACTACTAACACGCCAGTTATTTTAAGTGGCTAAAAATAAACAGTCGCAATTAAATGAATGTACTCTGTAAACTCTATAAAATAAATTAGCGAATGAGCCACACGCTAGGATTTGAATTGCCAGTCATTATTTACCTATACGGTTAACGCAGTTACCCATCAAAAATCCGCAGACATTACGGATCCAATCAATTAATTTGCATTATTTTCGAGACGATTTAAGCTATAGAAATTGGGGAAAATATACGTGATTATTAATTGACTATCGCCCGAATAGGACTGACCGTGAGCATGGCTGTTCGGGAAATAGACAAGATATGTAATTTTCTGTGACGAGTGTATCTACCTGCGCGGGCTGTTTCATATTTGCCCTTGTTCCTTCAGTTAAGAACGTTCTTAAGACATTTTTTAGCAATATTACTGACTACACTTATTCTGTATTGTTAAATACATCATTCATGTTTTAAACTCTTTAATTCATATCATATTTCATAGACTTTCAGTAATTTTCTACTACAAAATTTAAAAAGATGGTGATTGCTTCAATGATTTTAGTAGTAGCAGCTATCGTCGATCTCTGAGTCGGTAATGATAGGCGCCATTATTTAGTCTTATTTCTGTGGATTTCTCAATACTTTTTGTAACATCTTAAATCGGTTATAGTGTTTGATAGGGTTATACAAGCTGTTGATTTGCATCCTCGTCAAACAGGAGGTTGTCATAAAAGACATAAATAATCATTTGAAGTACGGTAGGGGGCAATAACTAGGAAAATCAATTTAATTAATATTACCATTTTTTTATGAGTCGGTATTACATTTTAGACCCATACATAATGCGCGAGCTTAGACCTGGCAAAGAGTGGTTTAAACTTCCAAACAAATATCAACCTTGCTGAAATTGAAAATAAAAAACAGGGCAAGAGCGAGTCGGACTCGCGCACCGAGGGTTCCGTACCATCGTATGTTTTTAAATTATCATCGGCGAGGCCTATGTTTGTCAGAGAATTTTAACATTGTGCAATGCGGTGTAGGATATTGCAGTTTTATGTCAGCGCCATCTCTTGACCGATAGTGGAACTAATGTAACTTTTATTAATGATTTCTGAAAAAGTGTGCTATTTAGAGACTTTGTTTTTTTGTTTTTCCTGTAATCTTTACATAAACTTCTATCACATAGAATTATTTCAGATTTTTCTCATTGCAAACTTCGAAGATGGGGGGGGGGGGGGCGCAGCGGCGGCGACCTCTCGCGTCCGGCCCTGGTGCAAGCCATGGTCCGGGGCGAGAGGGAGTGGGAGGCAGTCACCTCCTTCTGCGAAGCAGTCATGCTAGCGAAGGAGGTGGCGGGACGGTTCAGGGAGAGAGCCTCCCGTCTCAGCCGCCGCGGGACGCCCCTGGCGTCGGGAGCCGCGTGACGACTCCCGGCCACCGTAGGCGCGGGTAATGGGTAGCTCGCCGCCCGATCAGGACCAGGCCCGTGCCGGACGGCGCGTACGTGTTCCACGCGCGCCTCAAAGAGATGTCAGCATCATGGAGGGGCCCCCTTAGGGCCGAAGCCTGCCGGGCCAGCGGGATTGTCCGAAAGGGTTACCGCTGCCCCGGAACATAAAGGGCTAAGGAAGGAACACGGGTGGGTTTTAGTCAGTAAGAGTCTGACACTCCCTTCCGCTCCACCCAGAGCGGGAGGAGTCATTTGATGATTTCCCATCCAAAAAAAAAGGGGGGGGAACTGTATTTTTTTTACATTTTTCTTCAAAAGCCGAAAACTATGAGGCTTAAAAAAAAAGAAAAACTGAGAATGTGCAAACTGCGCTCTTTCATATGATACCCAACATGCCTAGTAGTCCCACTTCGAATTTTTCCGACCCCCTTTCAGTCCCTGTTGCAAAAAATGTACATATATTTTTATTTCTTTCTTATTTGCAAAATAGCTGGGCAAATTTCATCTAAAACTATTGTAAATTTCAAGTTGATAGCATTAGTAGTAGTTCTTGAGATATCCAGCTGTGACAGACAGACAGATAGACAGACAGACTGAGTCTCACCATAAGGGTTCCGTTTTACCATTTTGGTACGGAACGATAAAAAAACTTCCATTCGTTCGAGAGCGCTTCGAAACGAACACAGGTACCTATTAACGCGTCTCAGGTTACGTATTTCGGACATATGTTTAGCAGTAAAAACCATGCTGCACTGCGCTTCGACTGCGCCGATCCTATGAGTTTGGTATTTCTTCTATGTAGAGCACTATAGATTTTCATTCGTCCTATTTACCCAAGGAGAGCAGGGTAAGTTATAAGTATATCTAATCCTTACTTTCGGTAATAGCTTCATAGCCGTCTAATATAGTCAATGGAGCGTCATCCCAAATCCAAAATTCTAAAGCGGGGGTATACGCGGCACGGCAACCGATAATTTTGTTCGTCGACGGCGACCAAAACGGCTAAGTTTTGGTATCTCTGCCAACGAGTTGAGGGTCCATATTTTTTTCACAGATAGATCTTATTATTAGAAGCCTCCACGCAAAGTTTTAACTTGCGGAGATAAATGGTTTACGAGAAAAAAATTATCAAAAACGTAGAAATTAAGGAATGTTTGTTACTTTTGACATTTGGTCTCACCATTGAACGTTTCGTTTTATGTAAAGGTCAACTCACTAAAATGTTTAACTTCGTAATAATGATGAAATAAATATGTATAATTAGTGAGTTATGAGTTTTTATGCATATTTCATTATATTATTTATATTTCGTTGATTTAAATCAGTGTTATTAAATTATAAACACTTATAATAATTTACCGACTATTGCCGATATGTGAAACGAAACGTAAAACGACGCCATTTTGTGATGTCACTGAATTCTTCTAGGGCAGACCTGACACGGTCAGGTTCGACAACTTGATGCAAGAGCGAGCGAAGCGAGCTCGGGACTTGGGGCACCCCGACTCGGACAGGTTAGGTTAGAAGGGGATGGCGGGGTCTGAAAGACCCCGCCATCCCAAAATCAATCCAAATGAAAAACCAATCCATAACGAATCCATAATGTTGTATGAAAAGCTTACATAAAAGGTTCTATTGGATTATGTGCTGTAGGAGCAGCTTACAAACCTTTAGCTGAAAAGTACCGAAAATATTAAAATGGGAGAGGCCTCATATACAGTGTTATTGGTAAAACCATAAGAACTTCTTAAGAGGTCATCGTACTCATCATTATGAACAACTTTTCGTCATTCATCGCAAAAAAATCAGCTTTTCCCTACATTTATGTTCGTATAACTCGTCAAAATGTAGGGAACGCGGTTTTTTTTTCGCGATTTCATGTTTGGTCCCATAGTAAAAGTTGTTCATAATGATGAGTACGGTGACCTCTTAAGAGATGTTTTACTAATAACCCTGTGTACAGGCTAGTTAGATTAGATTAGATAAAAAAATATACAAAACTAGTCTCAGGCACTTCCCTCTAAAGAAATTGATGTGTTTGTGGGTGTTGTTGGGCGGCATTCAGGGTCGCATCATTTTTCATTATGGATTACGTGCATCATGGGTTACGTGCCCAATGATTGAAAATGGAACCCTTTTAGCTTACTACACCGTCTGTCCGTCCCCCTGTCATACGGCTATATCTTTATAACCGTAATAGGAAACTTCTACAGAATATGTGTTACAATAATAATGATGGCTATAATATAGCCCTACATTGGAGGAACTCTTAGAGTCTGACTTACACAAAGACTAGACGGTTAATACTTTTACAGCTTCTACTCGCGGCTTCGCCCGCGTGGATATCGGAAATTAGCCCACGGGAACGTGCTACTGGGACAAGAAGCTAGCCTAGTCTTTTCCCAGGATGCCATATTCTATCTCCTTGCCAAATTTTATCGAATTCCGTTCAGTGGTGTGAAAAGGTAACATACAGACAGAGTTACTTTCGAATTTATAATATAATATAGGTACATAATTACATACACACATCAACAGAATCTAAGGATACCATAATCATAAATTATTTACGAATTTATGTAGTTTAAATCTTTTTAGTTTCCATAAAAAGTTTATATACAGATTGAAACCTCTTTTATTCTATTTTCAAAATATGCAAACGCAAATTAAAAAAAAAACCCGGGCAAGAGCGAGTCGGACTCGCGCACCGAGGGTTCCGTATCATCATATATTATGTTTTTAAATTTTCATCGGCGAGGCCTATATATATTCGTTAGAGAATTTTAACACTGCGCACGGCGTGCGGTGTAGAATATTGCAGTCTTAGGTCAGCGCCATCTCTTGAACGATAGTGGAACTAGTATAACATTTGTTGATGATGTCTGAAAAAGTGTGCTATTTAGAGACATCGTTTTATTTTCCTGTAAATTTTACATAAACTTCTATCACATATAATTATTTCAGATTTTTCTCTTTGCAAACTTCGGAGATAAGGTACGTAGAACTGTATTTATTTACATTTTTCGTCAAAAGACGAAAACTAAGAGGCCTAAAAAAAAAAGAAAAAAATGTTCGAGAATGTACAAACTGCGCTCTTCCATATGATACCCCACATGCCGTAGTAGCCCCACTTCGATTTTTTCAGACCGTCTTTCAATCCCAGTTGCAAAAAACAAAAATCTTTCTTATTTGCAAAATAGTTGGGCAAACGTCATGTAAAACTATTCCAAATTTCAAGTTGATAGCATTAGTAGTTCTTGATATATCCAGCTGTGACAGACAGACAGACAGACTGAGTCTCACCATAAGGGTTCCGTTTTACCATTTTGGTACGGAACCCTAAAAACAAAAGGAAAAATAAAATACGGCGGCAAAATTGTTAGTAATTCGTTACGTTAAGGAAAATTAAAATTGTTTTATTAATATTAATCAATGAAAAGGGATTAGATTGTTTTTCTTTTTTAATTTAACGTGCCGTGTGAGCTTTAAGAGTCATGTCACGTCGTCATTTGAGTCGAGATGAAATGTTACGAGTCGTGGGCATGTTAGAAAATGGTGCTATTCAACGCGTCGTTGCTGAGGATCCACCAGCCAAAACGTGATATCAAGGTTGTGGTCACGTTATCGCAGTACTGGGGATGTGGCTGAACGGCACACGGGTAGATATCGTGTTACTACGCAGAGACAGGATTGATTTCTCCAAATGACCACCAGAAGACAACCCAATATCACATTGATGCAACTAGTACAAAGGCTCCAGGAGGAACCCAGCTGCTGGTAAGCAACCAAACCATGCGAAGGAGGTTGCATGAAGTTGGTCTTCATGCTCAAAGACCGCTACGTGTTCCAGCATTGCGACGTGGCAATCGCGGTCGGCGGCTGTTGTGGGCTTGAGAGCAAGTGACGAACAATGGTCTTTGGTGCTGTTCACCGATGAGTCCCGGTTTGGGTTTCATCCGGATTCACGAAGAACACGCGTTTGGAGAACTCCAGGGAGAGTTAACCGTCTACGGTACCCTCAGGAGGTCCACACATACCAAGGCGGGACAATGATGGTGTGGGCAGGAATTCATATTGGCGGATGAACCCAGCTCGTTTGGATCCAATGCAGCATGACTGCACAAAATACTACGAGGACCTTAGTAGAGCCTGTTATTGTCCCACACAGAATCCAATCCAAATGGACCATAAATTTCTACTAATGCACGATAATGCTCCTTCCCATACGTCGCTGCTGGTATCGGCCGCTCTCCGAGACCACGATATTCGAGTTTTGGATTGGCCTGCACAGTCGCCTGACTTAAATCCTATCGAGCATGCCTGTGACATGTTACAACGAAAAGCTTCGAGAGATTTCCCGCCAAATTTGACGAGGGAACAACAACTTTACGAACACTTGCAAAGAACATGGGACCTCATACCGCAACTAGACATTGACAATTTAATTTCAAGTATGAACAATCGATGTTGACGTGTAATTAAGGTAAGAGGTGGCAACACTGATTATTAACAAATATATTTTATAAGATTTTTCAATTTTAATTAAAATTATAGTTTTATAAGAAGAAATAAAGTTTTTTTATCATACTAATTTTCTACGGCGATTAAAAAAAATTTTTTTTTTATTTAAAACAATTAAAACTTTTAAATCGCGAAATATTTTTATATAAAATTTTTTGTGTATATTTGGTAGGTCTGAGAACAGGTCGTTGGCAATTTTTTGTTTTGCAAAAATTTTGCGGCGTCAGCTAGTGTTAAATAGTCTTCTTCTTAGCGTGTCGATGACAAAAATAGCAAGACAAAATAAATAGGTATAGTTTTTTTTGTTTAGCCCAAAATACATCAACGCGGATATCATTTGCTGACCACCATGAGTTATATACCTATAAGTACTTTAGTTTGGTATATGTATTACAAAAAAAAATCATTTACCTTCGGCGTTCACCCTGATTATAGATACTGTAGTTTTGGCCCAAATTTCATGTATTTTTTACGCTCTTCCCCTTTATGGAAGCAGCCACACCTCTTGGACAAAATTGATCAAATTATTCGCAGCACACTAACATCCTAGTCTTGTATGACCGTGCGTGGCTGCAAGCCACACTACCCAGCCGCTTTGATGGCCTCGACGTCCGCAAAATTACCAGTATTAGCTTACCGGTGTTCCTGTCCTCTGTCCACAGCACCGAAAAGTCGAACGGGAAGATTTAGCTCCCTCCCTGGTTGACTCTCAAGTGCCGTGCTTGGCCGACGCGGTGAACGCCTGGAAAATGGCTTGCCCAGATACAGATCGGCCCTTGAACCCATCTTCCCAGAGGCAGTGGGATGAGCCGCTCTGTAGGTTGGTACGGAATAATCTTATTAATACGTCCACCAATCCTGCTGAGCGTGCCCGCCTACTGGCTGTGGGTGAGTGGGAATCGGGCCTCTGGCTTCAGGCGCCACCGTCACCCAACATAGGCACTCTGCTGGGTGATTCCACTATCCGGCTCGCTACTTGTCTGCGTCTGGGCGCCCCTTGCGGGGCTCCGCATCGCTGCCAATGCAGTGAAGGTGTCGACTGCCTCGGACACCGTGGCTCATCCTACAGTAAAAGCGCAGGCTGGATAGCACGGCATGCCAGCATCAATGACATCATCCGTCGTGCTCTTGTCACCGCTGGGGTGCCAGCTGTTTTAGAATCCAATGGCTTGGCACGCGTCAATGGGAAGAGCCCAGACGGAATGACCATAATGCCTTGGAAGGTTGGTAGGCCTTTGGTGTGGGATGCAACATGTGTCGACACCCTTGCGCCATCCCATCTTCCAAGCACGGTGAGCTGTGCTGGGGCGGCTGCAGTTCGGAAAACCTCAAACGGCGCAAATACTCCAATCTCTTTGGAACTCATATGTTTGAGCCGTTTAAGGTTGAAACTCTAGGGCCATAATAGCGCCCGAGTGCCCACTTAGTATTTCGAGACATCGCCAAGCGGTTGGTCGACTCTTCAGGTGACCAGGTGAAAAGGCTGGCATATTTTTTGGCCAAAGAATCAGCATCGCGATACAACGTGGCAATGCTGCCAGTCTTTCCGACAGCGATGCGGATGAATTTTTTGATGCCCTTTGATTATTTCCCCTCCTTCTTATATACTTGTACATATTATTATTTTAATACTGTTAGCTTTTAAAATTGTTTCCATATATAAAATTGAATAAAACTACAAAAGTAATATTTATACCAAACTAAACTACACACACTACGACAGATTCGGAACTTTTATTTGTACAGACGCCAGCACATCAAGCTACCCGAAACTGTAAAATTTTCCCAATCAACTTTGAACCACTTCAAGCAATAAAGTTGAAAATTTATTAAAGTCTTATGCTATATCCTAAACTACTCTATATCCTATGGTGCCTTTCCATCGATGTGGAAAGAGGCCAAAGTCATTCCTTTACCAAAAAAATCCAATCCTACTTCCTTTTCAGAATACCGTCCTATATCCATCTTGCCTTTCCTCTCCAAAGTCCTAGAACGCCTTGTCCACAATCAGCTTAGTACTTTTCTTTGTAAGAATAGTCTACTGAATCCTTTCCAATCCGGTTTTCGTCCTCAGCACCACTACATCCTTAGTTAACGTCACTGATGACATGGAAGGAGGAAATCTGACAGTTCTTTGCTTACTAGATTTTAGTAATGCATTCAATACTGTCGATTTTGATGTCCTGCTTGGCATGCTTCGCTCGCTTAACATATCTCCAACGGCGATTGACTGGATTCGTAGTTACCTGTATGGCCGCCGGCAACGTATATGCATAGAAGAGTCTTGCTCTTCGTGGTGCTATACTTCTGCTGGTGTACCTCAGTGTGGCGTTTTATCTCCTTTACTTTTCACAACATTTATAAACTCCATTACCAAAAAACTTCTTTCTTCCTACCACTTTTATGCAGACGATTTGCAAATTTATAAGCAAGCTGACTTCTCGAATTTGGCTGATGCCGTTCATATCATCAACAAGGATTTGGTGTCAATCTGTGAGTGGAGTGGGGCGCATGGGTTGCAGGTTAACCCATCGAAGACTCAAGTCATTGTTGTTGGCAGCTCAAGGATGATCTCCAAGATTAACTGGTCGCAACTTCCCCAGGTTCAATTTAACGGAACTGCTATTCCTTTCAGCGAAAAGGTTAAGAACCTTGGGGTTTGGATCGACAAAAATCTTTCTTGGGGTCCTCAGCTACAGGAGGTAAGTCGCAAAATTTTTGCATCTGGTAAGTCACTGAGACGATTGCGGAACTTTCTTCCAACTGCCACTAAAACTGCGCTTGCACAATCCCTTTTACTTCCCATCCTTGACTACGCTGATGTCAGTTATCCAGATCTTACTGAGGCACAACTAGATAAACTTGAGCGACTTCAAAACTTTTGCATAAGATTTATATTTGGCCTGCGCAAATATGATCACATTTCAGAATTTCGTACAAAGCTCAAGTGGCTTCCCATACGTCTTCGTCGGAATTCTCATATCTTGTTTCAGCTCTACAGTATTTTGTTTAATCCTAAAACCCCTACTTATCTTAAAGAACGTTTCAAGTTCCTTCATGACACACATAATAGATATCTGAGGTCATCGGAAAACCTGAGACTAGAGATGCCGATGCATTCCACCAGTTTCTAAGACAAATCTTTTACAGTTCAAGCAGTACGGTTATGGAAAGACTTGCCCGTGTCGGTAAGGCGTGCTCAATCTTTGTCCACTTTTAAAATTATGGTTAAAAAGCACTTCCTATCTCCTTAAACATCATCATTATTTTTCTTTGCTCATGTTTCATGTTTATTATTATATGTATATATTTATATATATTAGTATAATATACTTTATGTATGTAAATGGTACACCACAGACTACCTACAGAATTTGTCTGTCCTTTCCCTTTTTAATCCATCCAAAGGTTGTCTTTAAAAGATCGCTGTTAGCGATAAGACCGCCCATTGTGTCACCCTTTGTACAGTTTCTAGATTTATATGTCTGTAATTTATATGGTGTACATAATAAAGAGTACTCTATTCTATTCTATTCTAAAAAAAATTGACAGATTGTAGTAGCTTGACGTGCTGGCGTCTGCGTCTGTACCTACTTATACTTAAAAATGTAAGTATTAACTTCAAGTACAACACATGGCTACACCAGTAGCCAAACCAAACCAGACACAAAAAAAATGTATTTTAATTAATGAAGGTTAATTATACCTAACTGTCCAATTGTTTTAAAAAAGGAGGTAAATGATACACTGAATATTCAAATTAGGTGCATTCAAATGCGGTCTATTTTTCCAAACGTAAACTTTTAATTTGTTCTACAATAAAGCGTAAATAAGATCCTGACAATACGTTTTTTAGGGTTCCATACCTTACCTCAAAAGGAAAAACACGGAACCTTATAAGATCACTTTGTTGTCTGTCTGTCTGTCGTCTGTCCGTCGGTAAAGACCATTTTTCTCAGGAACGCGTGGAGTTATCAAGTTGAAATTAATATCAAATACTCAGAGCTGCAATTCCTGGAAGCAGTGAAAAACCAAACTTTCTAAGTCGACGCAATCAAAAGATACGGGTGTTTATGTTCCGGAATCATAACTTATAGGCAGGGTACATCCCCATTATAACCCCATTATTAACGTACCGTCAATTAGTAGTTACATTACATTACAAAATAGAACAAGTTTTTTTTTGTGATAAACTATTTACATACCTACAAAGTACGGAACCCTCGGTACACAAGTCCGACTCGCACTTGACCGGTTTTTTTAACCAATTTATATATAGAGGAATTATTGAATATGACTACATCTTCAGCTTCACAGTTATTTCCCACTTAAGAACATATTATAAACATAACATAACATCGCGCAACATCACGACTTATTTCCCCGAAGAGTTGGGCAGAGATGTACAGACGCCAGCACATCAAGCTACTACAATCTGTCTTTCTTTAATAGTTTTTCAACTTTACCGCTAAAGCATAAGGTTCAAAGTTGATTAAGAAAATTTGTGACCATAAGAATGACTGGCCAAAATGACCGATCAGCTTTAAAATTTTACTAAAATCTAATATCTATTTGCTACTATTTGATACCTTTGTTTAAATAATTGGTACCTAATTATTATCTGAGAAAATGAATTTAAAAAACTGGCCAAGTGCGAGTCTGATTCGCACACGAAGGGTTCCGTACCACTAGACAAAAACGCCGAAAATAACATGTTTGTTGTATGAGAGCCCCCCTTAAATATTTATTTTATTTTAATTTTATTATTTATTAATAAAGTTAAAATACAACTGAGTATTTTGTGAATATTTCAAGTGCCTACCTGTTGCCATTTTTGATATCGAGCAAAAATGGGCAAAAAAATCGCGTTTGTTGTATGGGAATCCCCCTTAAATATTTATTTTATTTTGTTTTTAGTATTTGTTGTTATAGCGGCAACAGAAATACATACTTTGTGAAAATTTCAACAGTCTAGCTATCGCGGTTCTTGAGATACAGCCTGGTGACAGACAGACGGACAGACGGACAGACAGCGAAGTCTTAGTAATAGGGTTCCGTTTTTACCCTTTGGGTACGGAACCCTAAAAATGGCCAGTCATTCTGACGTCAGGATGACTGCCCACATTTTGAATCTTCACGTAAGGGCTCCAAAATTTCAATTCGCCTTTACAAAAATTTAGTACCTATTTGATACCTAAACATATATTTTTTCTTGATTTTTAGGACAAAGAATAAACATTTTATCAGAAATTTTTTGTTTACAAACGGCTGATTTTTCCAACGCCAGATCATTATCACACTAATTAATATTATCACACTAATTAATATTAGTGTGATAAAATTATCTGGCGCGGCACTAATATTATAAAGGCGAAAGTTTGTGAGTGTATGGGGGTATGTGTGTGTGTGGGGGGGTGTGTGTGTGTGTTGGGGTGTTGTTATGTTATGTTTGTTACTTCTTCACGCTCAAACGGCTGGACCGATTTTGATAAAACTTTGTATGGAAGTAGCTGATACCCTGCATTAACATATAGGCTACTTTTTATCCCGATATTCTTACGGGATCGACATTTACGCGGGTGAAACTACGGGGCACAGCTAGTCATCTATAAAAGGAGCGACCTTACACGGAGGTAGGAGGAGTAGGACTAAATACTACATAATACATTACTAATACACACACACTAATACATTGCATTTTATATGCAAGAAAAGATTAATCTGTTTTATTGTTTTATTTTTCATCTCAATCAACAAAATGTTTAATAAAAAAATGTTATGATTATACATATTTTATATGACTTTCTGTATTAATTAGCATAGGGCTGATTTTTCAATCGACAGATAATTTTTATTCGTGGAATAAAATTAACGAGTAACAGATTTTGTTGGAAGAACTGTCAAAAATTAAAATTTATTCCTTAAATAAAATTATCTGGTGTTGGAAAAATTAGCCCTTTGTAAACAAAAAATCTTTATTGTATGTCCTAAAAATCTAAAAAAAATTAAAAGTTTAGGTATCAAATAGGTACTAAATTTTTGTAAAGGCGAATTGAAATTTTGAAACCTTACGTGAAGATTCTAAATGTGGGCAGTCATCCTGACGTCAGATTGACTGGCCATTTTTTAAATTCTTTTTCTCAGATAATAATTATGTAGGTACCAATTATTTAAACAAAGGCATCAAATAGTAGCAAATAGGAATTAGATTTATATTAATATTTTAAAGCTGATCGGTCATTTTGGCCAGTCATTCTGATGAAAATCTCTAATAAAATCTTTATTAACATATATTTTTTCTAGATTTTTAGGGCAAAGGCCCTAAAAATCTAGAAAAAATATATGTTTAATTATCAAATAGGTACTAAATTTATGTAAAGGCGAATTGAAGATTCTAAATGTGGGCAGTCATCCTCATGTCAGAATGACTGGCCATTTTTTAAATTCAATTTCTCAGTTATTGATTAGGTACCAATTATTTAAACAAAGGTATCAAATAGTAGCGAATAGGTATTAGATTTTAGTAATATTTTAAAGCTGACTGGTCATTTTGGCCAGTCATTCTGATGGTCACGAAAATTTGACAGTTTCGGGTAGCTTGATGTGCTGGCGTCTATACCTACCTATAGTACATCTACATTTCGCCAGTTATGCCATGTTTAAGTCCCATGTAATAGGGGGCGAGCTTATTGCCATCAACCGTTCACAAGAAATACCAGAGAGAAAAAAAAAAAACATACAAACATCCGAACATAGTACCTCCTCCTTTTTGTGAAGTCGGTAAAAACCAAATAGTACTCTGTCCGACCGGGAATCGAACCTTATCTAAGAATTATGGCCCTAATCAATATCATAATTTGCCTAGCCTTTTCTCAACTATGTTGGAGTCGGCTTCCAGTCTAACCGGATGCAGCTGAATACCAGTATTTTACATGGAGCGACTGCCTATCTGACCTCCACAACCCAGTTACTGGGTAATACGATACCCCTTCGTAAGACTGGGCAGACCCTAATCAATATAATAATAATAATTTATTGAATCAAATACTTCATAAATCACACTAATATTGTAAAGGCGAAAGCTTGTGAGTGTTTGTGTATGAGGGTGTGGGGGTGTGTTTATATGTTTGTTACTTCTTCACGCTCAAACGGCTGGACTCATTTTGATAAAATTTTGTATGGAGGTAGCTGACACCCAGTACCTCTACCATGAGTTGTTATCGAAAACTTACTCGCTAGCGTCAAGCTCGCTAGCGTATTAACGTGGATCGAATAGATTTCGATAATGCTTGCACCATGAGTTTTACGGAGTTTTACGCAGGCGCTAAGGTAAACTCGATAGATCGTGTCGTATGTAACGTCACTTCCTTAAGTTTTATTTCTTTCTTTCTCAGTAATAAGGAGAGAGAACGGCATATATTATGCTCAAAATATCTATCGCCTATGCTTAAAATGTTATGATAGGCAATAATCCGACTAAATAGAATGGTTGGCGGTTAGTGAACTTCTTAAGGTATTTAGTGGTTGTTGAATTTTTATTCCATAGATGTCACTGTAGTGTCATCGAGTGTCGTTTTCAATTTGTAATTTTGTATTTGTTGACATTGTGTTCACGGCGTTTTTTTAATAAAATTCAGTTAAATAAGTTTACAAAATGACAATAATACAATGAGGACCAGTATGGCACAATTTTTAGAAACTGCCTGTCGCTTCTGCGCTAAGAATCGCCGGTTCATTTGTCGCATGGAGCAAAAAGTTGTGTGATCCAATCTTCCAAAGCAAGATACCTAATTGTTCCGGGTCTGGATGTTTGTGCATGTGATATTTGTGTTTGTAAAGGCACCCACGGTACAGGGGAAATCCTAGTGTCCAATGTTTAAAGAAAAAAATGTGTAGTTAGTAGATAATAAGTATGTGTTTTTATGTCAATTTTTGTGTTCTTTATTTTGTTAAATATGCTGTATGTTTCCCATATAATAATAAAATAAATGAAAAGGTTGTATAAGTAAAATGTCTTTTATTTAAATTTAAGTTAATATTCATCACAGAAAGCCTCCTAGGTAGCTGCGAAATGTCCCGCCCATTGGTAAGCTAGAATTTCATTTTCTTGTAATTTTGGCTTGAAATTCACGTTCTTTACGTCGTTGGTCTTCAAATTCAGCGGCCGCCAACATATTCCATGCTAAATAAGCTCTTCCAGACATTATTTTGACTCAAAATACTCAAAAACGTATATAATTTCAATGTAAACATATCGTACCTAACGGTGCAAAAACGTCACTTATGCAATTTTTGTCAAAATAGGTCTGAGTATGAGAAAAAGCAGCTGCTTGTACCCCTTTACCTGGTGAGTGATTGTCCATTTGTATAGTGCGTATACTTTCCGCGAGAGGGCAGTTGTGTCGTTATTGTTTAGTCAAGAAGAACTATACCTTTTATTAGAATGTCGAATTTTCAAACGCTGAAAAATTACATCATTTGCATAAGTGACGTTTTTGCACCGCAGGTGCGATATGTTTCACGCGTCAAAATGCTAGTGAGTGACGTAACTACTATCGTAGCGTATTTTTCGATAGCGTCTGTCAAATTATTAACTCATGGTGCCGTTTTGTATTCCGACAGCTGAAAAACGTGTGACTATCGAATAGATTACGTTAGGTTTCTTACCTATCGAAATCTATAGTACTCATGGTACGAATTTTAATTCTTTCGGTGACCGCTAGGGGCGCAGTACAATTTTTCATACATTTTATTTACGTAGACGCTAGCGAGTTTTGGCTGTGCAAACTCATGGTAGAGCTACTGGATTAACATATTATAGGCTATTTCTTATCCCGATCTACACTTACGGGATCAACACTTACGGGATCAACACTTATGCGGGTGAAGCCGCGGGGCGCAGGTAGTAGTATTATAGGTACACTTGACCCAATTTAACAGGTAGGTGGTGCAACCAGCACCCTTACTAAGTTATGAAATAACGTGTACAAGCCCATGAATAGATCAGTTTCACAAAAGAATTGCAGGCAGAAAAGTGTTTTTTAAACTAAAGTTGACATAAAACCATAATAATTAACAATTTATATGAAATAACAATTACAATTTATATATTTGGGATTCGGATTATTCGTGTTTGTGTGTCTGTGTACCTACACACCCTGTGTGTGCTTATAATGGTGATGGTGCAGAATGTGTGTATGTTCTCGGTGGAAGGGTTTAGGCCGTTTAGGGTGGGTTATTACCTTCAAGGATTCAACGAGTATCATCTCGTACCTACTTACCTTAAACTATATGTTTACAATCAATACTAACTAATAATGAACAATTTACTAACTTTGTTTTTCTGTGGGGAAATTCTCTATGGTACACCGGTACAGCGGTGCTATTCTGTAAAAATCTCACCGTGAAAACTTAGGTGAAGTGAGCTTTAAATGAGCTGTCATTCCACCATCTCTAGAGGATTGACACTATTGACAGCTCACTTAACTCAAGTTTTCACGGTGAGATATTTACAGAATATCTACTACTGCCGGTCGATTCTGTAAAAATCTCACCGTGAAAACTTAGGTGAAGTGAGTTTTGTTTTTGCTAGGAATTGAAACTATTGACAGCTCACTCCACGCTCACTTCACCGATGTTTTCACGGTGAGATGGTTACAGAATCGCACTGCTGCTGCCGGTCGATTCTGTTAGAATCTCACAGTGAGAAGTTAGGTGAAGTGAGCTGTCACTCCACCTGAAGCTAGGGATTGACACTAATGTCAGCTCACTTTAAGCTCACTTCACCCAAGTTATCACGGTGAGATTTTTATAGAAAGCATTACAGCCGGTCGGTTTTATAAAAATCTCACCGTGAAAACTTAGGTGAAGTGAGTTTGTTTTTGCTAGGAATTGACACTACTGACAGCTCTCTCCACGCTCACTTCATCTAAGTTTTCACGGTGCGATTTTTACAGAATAGCACCGCAGTATCTTCCGTCTGGGAAGAATGTCTGTCATGTACTCGTACCGACTAAGACCCCACGGTTACTTTCAATTCAATGAGTCGAAGGCCAACAAACCAACCTGATGACCCGATGAGAAAGAGCAATGACGCTTTTCTTTGTAAATTTTCCTTTATCTACCCTAGGTAAAAAAAAAAAATTATAATAATAAAAAAAAAAGTTGAAGTGTTTGTTTGTTTGAACGCAATCTCTGGCGCCACCAGTCGGATTTGTTTTTTTTATTTGTATTTTATAGTCCAATTCTTGAGGAAGGTTATAGGCTATTTAACATCACTCTATGCAAGTACGAAGCAATAGCGCGGGCGGGCGATGATGGGATGCGACGATCACGACGATCAAAGTCGCGAGAAGAAGGTAGTCCTTAATACTACGAAAAACAAGAAAAAATATCTATTCTGGGGGCCTAAAAGGCCACTTTGGCAGAATTATAAAAGGATAACATAATGGACAGTTAACCGTTAAGTTAATCGTAACAAATCCCTGTTGGTGAAGCATTTTTCAGTTATTTTTTTTTGTCTGTGCTAAAATACCAATCAGTCCGATCCAAATCCAATCCAAATCTCTTTGATTATAGGTACCTACGTAGTGCAGCGAAAAAACGAAAAACACGGACTGTCTTCGCCATATTACATAATGTTATCCTATTATGATTCTCCAAAGTGGCCTTTTTGGGCCCCCTGGTTAACCAAATGAATAAGAAACATAGTGGTAGGACCAAATACATATTGCTTAGTGATAATATTTACTTCGTCGTCGTAAATAGTCAAATTACTGTTAAACTTTGATTATACATGCCCCAATTAAAAATTCTACTTTATTTACAGATTAGAATTACAGTAAGTAATTCTAATTATTATTCACTGTGCTAATTAGTACATACTAATTCCATGTCAGTCTCCTATTGAATTGTATTTAGGTGTACCTAAGCCGTCTGTCTCCTTCCTGTTTTATTCATAAATTTAATTATGTCCGTAAATAATTTACCATAAATAGACTTCACATTTATCACCTACATTACCTAAATATTCTAAAATGGCTAAAACTGTTTAGGCAGTGGTTCCCTCCACAATTAATGTAAAGGCGCCGACTTACAAGTTGTGGTGGTGTGATGCTCGTGGGTTCGAACCCACGCGGGAGCTTTACTTTGTGTAAATAATTTGATCACCAGAGGAGGCCTGAGTTCCAGCAGTGAGAACAGTGGGCTGATTATGCTATTCAAAGCATTGGCTAACTTGACTGACTCACTTCTAAATTTCTAATCAACATATGGAACCAGAGAGAGTCTCTTCTGACCCACTACTGAAAAGAATTAAAAATGATCGCAATAATAAAGTAATTTAATAAAAAATTAAACCGACTTCAAAAAGAAATTAACTCAAAATTATGAAATAACTTTAATTTCGGAAGTCGTTGACTTCAAAAAGAAATTAACTAAAAATTATGAAATATCTTTAATTTCGGAAGTCGGTGTCTTGGGATCAGGGGGCCCAAAAAGGCCACTATGGAGAATAATATAATGATAACATTATGAATCGTAATATGGCGCAGACAGTCCGTGTTTTTCTTTTTTTCACTGCACTACGTCGGTATAATCAAAGAGATTGGGATTGGATTTGAATCGGATCGATTGGTATTTTAGCACATACAAAAAAAATAACTGAAAAATGCTTCACCAATGGGATTTGATACGATTAACTTAACGGTTAACTGTCCATTATGTTATCCTTTTATTATTCTGCCAAAGTGGCTTTTAGGCCCCCAGTATTTTAGTTTTAGTTTTTTGCCACCGACTTCCGAAATTAAAGTTATTTCATATTTTGAGTTAATTTCCTTTTGAAGTCAGTTTAATTTTTTAAATTACTTTTTATTTCGTAATTTATAGTTTTAAGTAAAAACTGGAATATTTGTTTGTAATAAGTAGGTAGGTAATAGTTTTGTTGTAAATATGACACTACAATTTGACCAAGGTTCGTAATTTATAGTTTTAAGTAAAAACTAGAATATTTGTTTGTAATAAGTAGGTAGGTAATAGTTTTGTTGTAAATATGACACTAGAATTTGACCAAGGTTTTGAGATGTTTTCCCTTTGACACTACACCCGCAGCTCGTATCAATAAGCCAGGCCGTCACATTCATACGTATTAGTCCATATCTTGAAAATTACTGAATGGATTTTGATGAAACTTGCACTGTTCCCTAAGTTGAAGTAAATGTAAGCCAAAAAAAAAATGATCACGATCCGATTAATAGATGCGGAAAAATGCGTGGACAAACATACATACATTGTATCTATAAAATTTTATATATTTGTTTGGAAGGAAGAATAGATTGTCATATTATGTGAATATAATGCAGTTCCAAGAATATTACATACATATACGTGTCGAATTGATAACCTCCTTTTTTTTGAAGTCGGTAAAAACTAATGAGATTAAAAGTCAAAAATTCTATAATCCAGCATGATGCATTTACATACGAGTACCGAAAAATCAAAATCAAAAAAAATATTTTATTTCCCATAAGCCAACATGGGCACTTATGAAACGTCAGAAGCTAGGTGCACGGTTCCAATTGGTCGTTTCCTACGAAGAAGAGCCGGCAAGAAACTCCACGGTTACTCTTTATAAAATAATTGGCTTTTAAAATGATTTGAAATGAAACAATTTAATCATATATATCACCTATCATCTTATATCATCTCAAGGAAACTCTTTGTAACTAATAATAATAAAAAAGGATCACACATTGCGTTGGAATTAATAAGGGCGCGTTGATCCACACGCGGTATGCGTGGAGGCACACTACTAAAAAGTAGAGGTAAGGAAAGTGAGTTTACTTCAATTAATTCAGTATATTTAATTCATTGACGCCGGTCGGGTGCGCTGGAGTGCCGCTCAGAGTCATTCTAGGCGAACTCTTGGCTTCAGTTACACGTTCCCTGGCCAGGTACCTACTTGTTTATTTACTATCATAGTTGCTAATTATGTGAACCGTTTTAAGGATTACAAAACAAATAGTGGTGTACATAGGACGAAATTAATATAACTTCGGTGAGCGACCAGTGAGTTTTCGGTTGAAAAGATTTTTTCAACAGCCAAACCTTCGGCTTTTTCATAATATTGGGTGCGTTTGTGATTTTTCGTCGTGTGTGCTTAGTAAACAAATGTTGGCAAACCAATTATTTCAGCCTATTTTAATAATAAAGATGTATAAAGTAATCTTTGTTTTAGCCTCTTGCAAGTTTTTGGTCCTTTGATTCACTGATTTCGCCTTTCAGTCCCACCAACATATTTTGTATACAAAAAATATGAAATAGGACTGATGGGAATATACCTATGTGTGAGCCCTCCCAAAAATTATCAAATTATTATTATCGTTATTTATTTCGTTTAATTAATATTTTCACGCGAAAATATTAAAATATTATCCTTAATCCCACCAAATAAGTTTCCTGTTTGAAATGTATGAATTATTTTTGATTGTTAGGGTTTCGATGGTCGTTTATTTTCAATTCATTACGACGCATGACTAAATTTACACATTATGACCATTGATGTTTAGGTACCGTGATAAATACACGAAATCGCGAAAGCGAAATGACCTATCGCTAAATTAACAATTTATGCTAAATGAGTACACGTGCAATGACAGTCGAAACGACCAACTAATGTATAGGTATGCAATCCATAGCCTACATTCGTCCACTGTTGGACAATAGAATTGATATACCTAGAAAATAAAATAAAAAACCGGCCAAGTGCGTGTCGGGCCCCGCACAGTGTAGGGTTCCGTAGAAGCCCTTTATCACAATATAGTACAATTCTGTTTTTCTTTATTCTGAATATAAGTAATGGTAAAGATATTAGGAATTAATGGTTATAATAACAACAAGCATCAACTTCATCTTAGTCACTTTAAAGGATTAATGCTAAGGATTTTGTATTTGGTACAGAATTATCCAACACCCAAGTTCAACGACAATATTACTGCTAAACTATATCTTAAACGCTATAATTTTTCTTTAAAGTTCATGAAATGCACTATCACGGTGAATTTTTCCAGATTTTTCAAGCCAGCAGTTTAGCTTTTAGTGGAAGAAACGGAACAAAAATTTGCATTTTAAAGTTTAATATTTCGTAAATGGAGCATTAAATCGAAAAATAAATTTTATTTTACCACATTGTCGGCGTAATTGATATACATACTCCTACAAAAGTACAGCTTTCTAGTACTAACGGTCTCTTAGCAAAACCTCGGACAGACACACAAACGGTCATGACGAAACTATTGGGGTTCCTTGTCCGAACTATGGAACCCTAAAAAAGTATATTATCTATGGTTTTATTTCTTACCAGTAATCAATTAATTAGGTACTTATCTTCCTAACATTTTAACAAACACAATTTTTCGAAGAAAATCGACAGAAGCCATTATATTATTTTATTATAAATTTATTATTTACCAAGATACCGTTTACACTTTTCAGTTGTTTGTTTGAACTGATGTGCAGTGTACAAAGTCTACTTGTTTGTATTTTTTTAAACGTTAAAATGCCACTAATATGACTACGACTTTGTAGATACTCAGAATGATAGTGGTCTGGATATATGTCCACATTTAAGGAGCTTTCCAGGTTACGGGGCGTAAGAGGTTCATAGTCCCTCTCGCCTCTCGATAAACGAGGCTGTGACATACAGACGGGCAAACAGATGTCAGACGAGCGGCAAAACTATAACTTGGTTGTTTTGTCTATCTATGCTTTCTTAAAGTAGACGGAGTACCAGTGTAGCAGTGGTGGCTCAGTATTTTCGGCCCCGACTTACGAGTTGGTCGTGAGTTCGATTTCAGGATTTCACTTTATTTTGTGTATTTAATTTGATCTCGAAACGGTGAAGGAAATCATCCTGAGGAAACCGGCATGTCCTAGAACCAAAAATTCGAAGACATGTGTGTTCTACCCTTCCCAGCACAGGCATTAAATACCTGCTTGCTTACATAAAATAAATCTAGGAAATATCTAGTCAACTGAACTGAGAACGAAGAAATATGATACTGGATCACATTCTGTTGTATGTTACCACCGAAGAACCTACTTGTGATATAATGAGTCCACCGCAGTAGTTCGCAGTCCTTAAGCAAATAAAAACATTGCGTAACCAGTAACAACGCGCCCTGATCGGGCTTGTTTTTTATGTGTCTATGATGTCCTATAACTTAGCAAATAGACGCAGTCAGTTCAAGTAGGAAAGCTGAAATTAAACTTGTTGATATTATCAATTGACGTGTCAAAACCATGTAAAAACATCAGCGGGGTAATTGCGTATCCCACTACCCCCTTACTAATAAACGTATTATATCAGATGAATTTTCACACCGATTTCTCTCTTTTAGTCTTAAGAGTAAACTAGTCGCGAGCTCGAACTCACTGGTGGTCATGGCTAAAAAGGACGCTGTCTCATATGGCTTCATGTCCGACAGAGCTAATATCAGTGATAAGCAGTTAGACGCTAGTCTACTCGTAAAAAGTCTAGTTCTTACGCACAGAAACACCATTTCGAACAGATATGCGCGTAAAAAAATTCGAAAAGTGCTTCGGAAAATCGAGTTTTATGAAAAAAGCACTGCATAAATCAATTACAAAGTTTATTGAACTCTACGATAACTGAGCTTTGTCGGTACGGACTTGGCTTTGAAGATTTTACAGTTCTTTTATTCACACCCAAAGTTACGTTAAAAATAGGAAGAAAAACGAATCTTTGTCGGCTCATAACTTTTTAATTGCTTTTTATTTTTCTATTCTGTTTCCGTACAGACAACATTAATAATAAGACAAAACGATATCATGTTTAACTTTGGATGTACAATGTCAAACAGTGGAGTAATATTCTGCCGAAATTTGTATGGAAAAAATATCGACTAGTGGCACCTTAAAAGACAAAAGCGTTGTCTAACTATACAGACGCTATACAACGTTTATTAGTAGGGGGGTAAGAGTAGCAAAGGCTTTCATTTTGACAGTTCAACAACATTCATTGCGTTAATTACATTGTTGAGCAGACAAATTTTGCAAAAATTTTAAGCAATGGATTAGCTTCAATATGATTCAGAATGTGATTGAAAGTGTGTTACGCAGATCCCATGCGTAGGTACTCTCGGTCGACTACTGAAAAGGTTACCATTCATTGCACAACTATGAATTTATATTTAATAATAATTAATTATTACACTTTACAATCTCTGTGTAACTAAACAATAGTAGACAGGCTGACACTTAAGGTTTCTGGTATGTTCCCTCCCGATAAAGGGAAGGTAAACAAACTGCATCTCCGTCGTTAGAATCAACATACAAATATACATAAACACACGCCATCTTCCCATGTGGGGTAGGCAGAAACTACAGAACGCAACCTGCTACGATAATCATACTCCTTTTGCCTCGTATACATTTATACATCTGGTCATACACGCACGCCGGTTGCGAGTACTACGCACCTGACCTTTCTAAAGAACGTTATCAATAAGGTTACTATATGACCTCTTAGTTCCTAGGATGGAGGGAGGAGAGGACGACCTAGGACTTTAGGCGTTTCCACTCCGCCACATCCGCCTTGTACAATATACCTTTTGTTAGTCGCCTTTCATTCATCCTCTCAATATGACCAGCCAATATGAGCTGCGCCCCGCGGTTTGACCCTCGTAAATGTCGATCCCGTAGGAATATCGGCATAAAAAGTAGCCTATAAAAATCCAGGGTGTCAGTTACCTCCATTCAAAATTTTATCAAAATTGGTGCAGCCGTTTGAGCGTGAAGAAGTAACAAACATATAAACACACACACACACCCCCACACACTCACAAACTTTCGCCTTTATAATATTAGTGTGATCCATCTATGCATAGGTAGGTACTCTTTTCAATTGTTGTCACTACATCTGCTTTACAGTAAATGAGAAAAGTGTTGCACCCTATTAATAAAGTATTTTTCCTTGCTAAACAAAAGTTATCTATCAAATAGCAGAGAGAATAGATCGCCAACAATCAATATTAAATACATTTAATATTTTTGTAAAACAATTTTTGTGCCTGACAGTACATTTGATCAAAAATTACTTTGAATTAAATTAATCGAATCGGGGGCGTCGGCCACAGGTGCGTCGACCACTGGGGGCCTAAGCCACGGACCCTTTTAAACTGCACCGGTGCCTTATCACATCGTACCTTAGCCTATCGACCTATCGAGCACCTGTGGGGCTTGTGGCTTGGAAACTGCAACCGCGAAAAAGAAATCAGTTGTTCGCTACATTTGCACAGCTGATTTTGAACAGCTGATTTTTTTTTCGCGATTTCAGATTTGGTCCCATAGTAAAAGTTGTTCATAATGATGAGTACAAAGACCTCTTAAGAGGTTGTTAATGTTTTACCAATAACTCTGTATACCAAGACCCCTCCATGCCTCGGAAAGCACGTTAAGCCGTCAGTTTGACAGTCGTTACGGGTCGTCAGAAGTCCGAAAGACTGACAACCAATCTTACCGAGGGGTATCGTATTACCCTGTAACTGTTGTGGTGGTCAGATAGCCAGTCGCTCCATGTAAAATACTGGTATTCAGCTGCATCCGGTTAGACTGGAAGCCGACCCCAACATAGTAGAGAAAAGGCTAGGCAGATGATGGTTCCATAGTTCGCGGTGTGATCCAAAGTATGCAAACACGCGGTAGCTGCTAGAGCGACGCTAAACGAACTTAGCTTCGTTCCCAACGTGACCTGCGCTTAATTATATTGGAAAACATAAAGCACTTTAAATACTAGTCTCGATGAGTCTGGATGTGGCCCCAGTTGATGACCAAAGGCTCGCTTAAACATTACTGGCGAATTGTGGTTGCACTAGAGCAGTGGTGGCCAAGTGGTAACGGCCGCGACTTACGAGTTGTAGGTCGTAGGTTCGAACCCAGACAGGCGCTTTACTTTGTGTAAATTATTTCATCACCACAGCTCTCAAAACGGTGAAGGAAAACATCGTGAGGAAACCGGCATGTCCTAGAACCAAAAATTCGAAGACATGTGACATCTGCCAATCCGCACTGGGCCCGCGTGGTGGATTACGGCCCACTCCCTCTCACCGAGAGGAGGCCTGTGTCCCAGCAGTGGGAACATTATAGGCTGATTATGGTGGTTGCACTACAGGTACATCTCAACCTAACCCTTCAGGCATTTCACTCGTGATGCAGTGGCGTAACTATACCGTTTGGGGCCCGTGGCAAATTCAAGAGATGGGGCCCTCCCTCAATGTAAAAAGCTCAACCAACGTTATAGTTTTCTTTTTACTAGCACTTTTCCGCGACTTCTTCCGCGTAGATTTAATATTTTCCCCTACAACATTTAACACCTGACTGTTTCGTTGGTCTAGTGGTCACAAACGCTACTGATGAGCATGAGGTCCTGTCCAAAAAATTAGACAAACAATGGGAAAAAGGTACAAAATGTTCAAAACCTGAATGATGTTCTTTGTTGCACATTTTCAAAAAAAAAGTTTGCATTTATAAACTTATGTTTGGATCCTCCTGTGCTCATGGCCCTCTCAGGCCGGGGGCCCCCTCTGGCTGGGGGCCCGTGGCATTTTGCCCCAATGCCACCCTATAGTTACGCCACTGGCATGATGTCATGTGTGTGTTTAAATACTATTTCATGAGACAAGTTTCATAATGAAACTGTAAAGTAGAGTATAACATGACTCTCAGTCACCTTTCAGCGCAGGAGACGTTGACGTGTCTATGTATAATAAGTAGTTCACATTAGTGTACTTTCAGGGATCATTAACCCTTCACTTAATTTATCGTTTACTTGAATATTTAAATTGTGACATTTCCATAGGCCCTGTATAAATTATTTGTAATTTAAAGTCGCTTCGTCATACGCGATGCGCGGGCGCTGTTGCTGTAAAGAATTCATGAAAATAGTTTAGTAGTTCGTGTAAGTACAATGAAAGGTCATCAATACAAAACAAAAAAATATAGCAATATAAAGTACCTACTTGTAGCAATATATTCGGTACATTTTTGTACTGTAATATGTTTACGGCTAGACTTCTTGGGAAGTAGTGGAGTTATTTCGTTACCTAAGTATACTGACACATACTTGTACAAATGTATGTACAGTAGGTACCTAATTAATTGGGAATGTTTTTCTCTTTCCATGTGCATTTCAGCTTTATTTATTACCCGACTACGGCGAAGCAAACGGGAGGGTCATGGTTTTGACGGTATGTATGTTCATCTGTTCCCTCATTACTTCTAAGTGTCTAAACACACTATGCCGAAGTTACGCGACCGAAGTTCGGCATGATTACGCTTGCAATGCTATTTGAATTACTGACGACACATTATGCCGAAATTACGTTGCGTTAAATAGCATTGAAATAGCATTGCGGGCGTAATCTTGCCGAACTTCGGTCGCGTAACTTCGGCATAGTGTGTTTAGACACTAAAGTACTAGTCATAATTTGACAAATGAGGTAACGTTGAAAGCGACTTGATCGTCCGCTGCTTATATGTATATGACGTCACATTAAATTGAATATGGCGCCCTCTAGCGGACAAAAAGTCATGACCTAAAAAAATATTTTTTTAATGATTCCGTGTTGGGTATTAAATAAAAGGGCTTCATTTGCATATATTTCAAATAGGTATATATATATAGTCAGCCGTTGCTCACGGCTTTGCTTGCATGACTCGATAATTACGAATAATTTCTTTATCATCATACTCAGATATTTTGAGCCAAACATATTTATTATGTTGTATAAGTTTGGTATATTAACAAGGTACATGTAAAACAATAAAATCAAAACAAAAAAAAAATTAAAGCGGCTCTACAAATACTTTATCACGAAAACCCCAAAATAATTTAAATAAAAAATAAGTTCAAAAACTAAAACCCGACTACTGAAAAATCACGCTCTAAAAGTATGAAAAAAAAAAGTTTAAAAACGAAAATTCGACTCCTGAAAAGGGTGAAACAAGAAAGTACCATCTCGTGGTCGCATACCGCTGTAGGTACTTTGTCTCCTTTTCATTTTCCTTTTAGACTTATGAAAGCTAATATGGCGAAACTTATGAGGTGCTCCGAATGCGGTCATTGTGAAGTTATATTAATTTGGTTATTTTTGACGCCTAATCAAAGTGTTTAGAAACTAATTTAAGTATGTGTATAATTGTTTAAGACACCAAACATAACTGCTTTCTTTTTTTTTCAGCGACATAAATATCAAAATGGGCACCCTGATACGGAATATAACAACTTATTATCGCTACGTAAACGAGGACCTAGCGGGTAAGCACCACTTTTTAAGCGACTTAAAAAAAGGAGGTTCCGTATTCGACCCGTATGTATGTATGTATGTTTGTATGTCTGCGATTTTTTAAAAAACTAATGAAGAAATTTTGATAATTCTTTCATTAATGTGATTTACATACTTTCAGGAAGGTTTTAGTATATAATACAGCAGGTAATTATTCTTATGTCCGAAGTTATATGCATAAACGTACTGCATCTCCGGCAAGTCTATGCGAATTTGCAATGGAAAAAGCGCGGGAAACTTCGGACTTGGTGGACGCGGTTTTTTATAAAAGATTTTAAAATATTGTTTATAAGATTAGTAGTCGTAGTTTTAGTGCTCAATTCTCTTTCTCATTTCATTTCATTTTAGTTTCTTTTATTTTCTTCGGTAGGGGTAAGTTTTTTGTAGTTTTTAGTGGTAAAATGACATTGTGCCCCCGGCAGGCAATTTCGTCACTATTGCATCTAATGAATCGGGCATGGATACCGATTGTCATCTTCGGCCCGTGTTTTGAAAAGAAGCCGTGTGCATGTGTGCAAGCACTGCAATAAACGCCGCCGTACCCGCAAAAACCACGGTTCCGAGTCTTCGGTTTGTGATTGCACGGACTCTACAAACGCTACATCGGAGCCTAACTGCTCTGATATGTCTATTAACATCAAACCCGACATTCCTGCTCCGTCCTTAGTTGTTCCCACCCAGATTGATATTCCTGCTCCATCCTTAGTTGTTCCCACCCAGATTGGTAGAAAAACCTATGAAAAAACTGACATTTCACCATACGTTATTCATGTTCAAAAAAATATAATTTCACCCGATGATGGGACCACATTGCACCCAATCACATTTGGCAAGTTCCTAAAGCACAACGCCTTCCAGAATATAATGAACGGTAGCGTCAAAAAAATCGGCCGCAATAAAATATCTCTATCTTTTTCAAATTTCCTGGACGCAAATTCCTTTATTACAAACAATAGTCTCGTAACATATAATTACAAAGCTTTTATACCTACTTTTAATGTTACTAGAATGTTATTAGTGCGTGGTGTTCCTGCGGAATGGTCTCCGGAAGAAGTTATTGATAATATAACGGTACCAATTGGTTGTGGTCCAATTTTGAAAGTCAGACGCCTTAATTTTAAAACCATTGTTGATGGTACAACCATTTGGAAACCTTCACAATCTATAGTTGTTACATTTGATGGACAGGTTCTACCGAAAAGAATTTTTATGTGCTAATGCATTACCTGTAGATTTATATATTTTCACTACTGTACAATGTTTTAATTGCTGTCGTTTTGGTTACACTAAAATTCAGTGCAGGTCCAAACCTCGTTGTTATAAATGTGGCCATAGCTACACTGGAGACAGTTGTGAAAGAGAAGAAGAAAGTGCATCTTGCTGCCTTTGCTCTGGTTTTCACTATGCTACTAATAAGTCATGCCCAGAATTTTCTAGACAAAAATTAATTAAAACATAGATGGCACAAAGTTCAGTATCTTATGCTGAAGCGGCAAAAGTATATCCCCCAGTAACTAAATCATATGCTGATGCACTTTTATCTTCTCCCTCCAAAAATTTTGCGGATACTCCATCAATCTCTTCATCTAATAGAATGCCTGCTTCAATTAGCTATAAAAAGACTGTCTTACTCAAACCACGCTCCCCTCCCAAATCTGTACAAGGTTATAATAAAGAGGCTCACAATGCCATTATCAAAGATTTTGACTTTCCACAACCACAAATCTTCTATCTCAGTTCAACATTTCACCGTCCAATGTTGCCCCTTCTTTCAAAGTATCTCAATCCATTCACGATGGACAACACATCCAAAATAATCCAGTGGAACTGCCGCAGTCTAGTAAAGAAAAAGAGTGATGTTATTTATCTTTTAAACAAATATGAGCCATTTGCCTTTGCCTTGTCACAGACTTGGCTCAAATCTAATAATATTTTTAATTAACGGTTATTTAACCATTAGAGAGGATAGATCTGATGGGTATGGTGGAGTAGCTATACTTATCAAGAATTCTATCCCTTTCTCTGTCATTTCCTTACCTCCTCACAATGAGGAAATTTCAATTGTAGCTATTAAAGTGCATCATACTTGTCTTGTTTCTATTTACATTCCTCACCCTTCTTCTTCTGTTCTTCAAGAGATTCATAATCTCTTTTCTTGTCTTCCAAAGCCATTCTTAATATTGGGGGACTTTAATTGCCATCATCAATCATTGGGCTGTTCAACTTCTAATTGTTATGGTGATGAATTACTAGATTAGATACTAGAGACATAACTTGTGCATCTTGAACTCAGGTGCAGCCACACGCCGTTCAGATCCCAATTAGAACCAAAGCGCAATCGATCTTTCTATCTGTTCTCCAAAATTAGCATTTTCATTAACCTGGCATACTTTAACCTCTACTTATGGAAGTGATCATTTTCCAATAGTTATTTCTTATCCTCTTTCCAAACCACATGCTCCATTACGGAGATCAACCTTAAAACATTAACTTCCCAATAGAAATAATAATGACTGGGACAAATTTAGAAATATTGTTGACACAAAGCTTTGCTCCTTGCCCGTTATTTCTGATGGCAATGAAAATAGTTGTGCTGAAGCTTTAGCTCTCATATTAATCGCAGCGGTAGATGAAGTTTTTCCTGTAAAAAATAACAATATTAGTACAATTCCCTCCCCTCCGTGGTGGGATTCTGTGTGCACAGAATTGATTAACAAACGTAAAGAGGCAGAATATAACTATACCCTTGATATGTCTGATATTAATTTTGAAATCGTTAATAACTTAATAAAAGAAACTTATAAACTTTTTAAGAAGAAAAAATTTGAATCTTGGCGTAACTTTTGCTCTTCAATTTCACCGAACACTCACCCTACCTTGTCTGGCGCAATATTCGTAGATTTAGGTCCATTTATAACAACCCTTCTCCTATCCCTGATTCTTTAGCCAGTGAATTTTTAGATAAACTAGCTCCTCCTTTTGTTCCTGAGCTGTCTCTCGCATCCAATACAGATACTCATACGACTCTTGATCTTCCATTCACTCTCACTGAATTAAAGGGTGTTATTCATAAAACTAAGGATTCTGCACCAGGTATTGATGGCATTCCGTGTTCATGTTTTGCTAATTTAAATGACGACGTCCTCAGTTATTATTTAAAACTTATTAATTCTATTAAACATCCCTGTTGAATGGAAACGTCAAAGGGTGTTGCCATTCCTTAAACCAAATAAAATTCCATCTGAAGCTTCCTCATACCGTCCCATAGTTTTGTCTTCAATTCTGATGAAATTAGCGGAATACTTAATTAAAAATCGCCTAGAATGGTATGTTGAAAGTAAGGGTTTTTTTGGCAGAGTCACAATAATATGGCTTTAGAAAAGGTAAAAGTACAACTGACTGTTTAAGTATTTTAACATCAGATATTCGGTTATCATTCTCTAATAATCAATCCACCGTTGCAGTTTTCCTTGATATAAATGCAGCTTATGATAATGTTGTATTATCCGTTTTACAAAATAAATTAAAAGCCTTGCAAGTCCCATTGAATTTATCAAATTTCATTATTAATATCCTGACTGAACGCTCTGTTAATATGTTAATAGGAGAACATGAGGTATCTCGTCTTGTATGGAGAGGTCTCCCACAGGGTTCTGTGCTCAGTCCCATTCTTTACAATATTTATACGTTTGATTTAGACTCGTCCTTAACTAACAATGTTAAGTTTCTTCAATATGCTGATAATTTATAATTATATTCTTCAAACCAATCTATTGATCAAGCTAGCTATGCTATTAATACTGCTTTATCTTCTTTGGAGTCATGGTTACATCTAAACGGTTTGGATTTATCCACGTCTAAAAGCGCAGCTGTTTTATTCACCCGGAAGAGAAATATGCCTTTAGTAAATCTCTTTTATAAGGAAGTACCTATTCCAGTGAAAGAAAAATTCTGGTATAATACTTGACTGTAAATTAAGTAGTGTTCCTCATTGTGATTATATTGTTAACAAATGTGAAAATCACCTAAACATGCTTAGGTGCCTCTCTGGCGTGTGGTGGGGTGCACATCCCTTTTCTTTGAAACTCGTTTACAATGCAATCATCAGAAGCACTCTGGATTATGGAACGTTCGTTCTGGAACTGAACGAAAGTGTGGCTTTATTTAGTGTTATGGCTTTTAAAAAGTTGGATCGCATCCAGTCTAAGGCTTTACCATGAAGCCATGAAGCATGCATGTTTTGTGCCATGAAGTCTAGTCCCATAAATGCACTACAAGTTGAATGCGGGGAAGTTCCTTTATATCTTAGAAGACAATTCCTATCTGTCAAATATTTGTTCCGGATTCTTCAGATCTCAACTCATCCTCTCATTCCTAAACTGGACTCATTAGTGTTGCAGATTGCATCTTCAGATTACTAGTCCCATAAACGTGCTCCTTGTTTAGTTGTAAGCTATAAAAAATTCCTTTCACTTTCTTCTCCTATTCACCGTTCCAATAAACTTCCTATATTTAGCAGTAGTTATGAGAGTTTACAATTCAGTCCCATCATAAAATATAACTGTGTAAGTAAATCAGATCCCGATTGCCATTCAAGTTTTCATAATTTTCTGGCTGAACACTTAGAGTACCACCATATATTTACGGATGCTGCCAAGCATTCTCCGACGGGTTGTGCTGGGATAGGTACTTACCATTCTCAATACAACATCGTACAAAAAATAAAACTACCTCCTGAGACTTCTGTTTTTACGGAGGAATGTTTCGGAATTTTAAAAGAATATATTCGTGTTTTAAAACTTAAAAATACTATAATTTTTACTGATTCTCAAAGTGCTCTTCTAGCCATCAATAAATCTCCTTTTGAACACAAATCACAGTTTCCTATAATTTATTTAATAAGAGAATTTGCGTTTAGAGCCATCTCTGAGGGTAATACACTGCAATTTGTGTGGATTCCAGCCCATGCTGGAATCCATGGGAATGAAATGACTGATACACTTGCTGGTGATGCAGTGCAATGTGGGGACCTAGTTCCATATATAAATTTTTGCTTTGACCTCATGACGTTACCAAAAACTTTTATTCGAGACACCTGGAAGGTAGCTTGGGATATCGGAAGCAAATCGAAGGGTCGTTATTTTTCTCTTATTCAACCCGACGTTCCGGAAAAACCGTGGTTTGGCAGGGCAAAGTTTGGCAAGATGGAGACCTCCATTCTAATACGGATGAGACTGGGTCATGTCTGCTCTCCAGCCCATCTTGCCAAACTTCATATCATCGATGACCCCATCTGCCTGTGTGGCACAGACGTAGGCGACTTAAATCACATTTTTTCTCCTGTCCCTTATATGACCGTTCATCCTTTCTTAGTAACCTCTTGTCCCTCAATACTCCTTTTCCTACATCAATACTTTCTTTACTTTGTACAAACAGTTTTTCTGTATATAAATGTATAGTCTCATTCATTACTTTAAATAATATTGAGTTATAATGTTTCATCATTGTATTTAGCTCATTTTTATATCCGTTATAAATACTGATCCTATAGTTATTATCCCTATATTCCGTTATAACTAATTCGAATAATAATATTTTTGTTTCCCTACCTTTATTTCCTTTCGTAATGAAAAACAAAACATGACATTGGCTAAATGCACAAACCGTGCAAAGCCAAAAAAAAAAATTTATAAGCTGAAAATTTGTCCCAAGAAGTGTCACTTATTTAGTAATAATATGCCTTGACATCTCAAAGAAAAATTGTCGCAGAAATATTTTTTGCTTTCATACTCAGACAAAACACTATTTTATAACAGAAAGCAATTTGATAATTTATATGAGTGCATGCTGACTTTTTAAAAGTACTTAATCGATGACATTCAAAAGTTCAGTGATTCCATCATAATCATTAAAACATTTCATATTCATAAGAAAGCGTATCCAACGCGTCAAAGTAAAACATTTCTGCGTCAGGTCAGACAGGGTCTTGTGCTGTGAATATTTAATACTCTTTATACTAAAATAGGCAATATATATTGTCAATCCTGTATGAAAATGGAATTTAAGGGAAAATCGACACGTTGACTGATTTAAGGGTCATGCCACAGAGCATGTAACCTTTTAGGTCATGCACAAGTCTGTTAATTTAAGTAAATTAACGTACTATTGCTGCCACAGTGACTGTCAGCCACACACTACAGTCCGTTCACAATTATTTTACCTCTGACAGCAGCAAACTTGCGGCGACCTTATTATAACGAGAATAAAGATCACAATGATTTTGACAGAGTTGTCAGTAGCAGCAACCTAACAGCAACCTTATAAGAATGATAATAAAGCAGTGATGCAAAATCAGAGGTACAATAAATAATTGTGAAAGGACTGTGCAGTGTGACAGATGCTATTCCTACAGAATGCGCATACTGTCCGTACTTGTTCCATACTATCCGTACTTGTGGCCATACTGTCCGTACTGGTGCCGTACTGTCCGTGCTGGTGCCATACTGTCCGTGCTGGTGCCATTCTGTCCGTACTGGTGCCATACTGTCCGTAATGGTGCCATACTGTCCGTACTGGTGCCAAATTGTCCCTACTGGTGCCATGCGCTGTCTGCATGGTCACGAACCTAAAGAATAATGATTGTTTATTTGTCTACCATTTCCAGATCCTCGGACGAACAGTTTCCCGCTGGTGTCAAACCCGGTGCCTATCGTGGTGATAATGTACCTGTACCACAGGTTCGTCCGGTCTTGGGGCCCTGCGTTCATGGCCAAGCGTGCGCCGTACAATCTTAAGAACGTCATCATCGTATACAATGTAATACAGATCGGATTGTCAGCGTACCTCACAGCACAAGTAAGTGTCAACGTCCGCTACTTAAGGCGAAAGCACCAGGGTAGCCTACGACATTCTAATTTTTTTCACGTTTTTGCAATTTGCAGGTTAGGTTGTACTTGTATTGATCAAATTATGATTTGCGACCATAACAAATATGTATTAACAGAATTAGAAAACTAGTGTTATCAAAATTATTTGCGTGAAATGTGGTTTTGAAAATGTATGCATTCTTGAACTAAGTCAGTCTGTAAATCATAAGAAAACATTTCATCGAAGGAAAGGGGTTTTTTCGTAAGAGTTGATGATGACAATTCACTCGTTTTGGTCAGAAATGAAAACTTTTCATTGAAATTGTTGAAGGCCTCCTAATTTCTTTTATAATTCGGATACATAGGAGTCTATTAATGACAACGAAAAATTTGTTAACCCTGAAAGTACCACTCGCGGTAATTTTTATTTCTTCATCGGGTGTTTTATCATTTATCTACTGGTTGGGGGCTGCGACCTGGCTGTTTTACTATAGAATATAGAAGTTTAAGGAAAGACGGTAAAAACATCGGAAAGACGTCTTGTACCTAGACTTGTTTCTGCAAGACATCAGATAACCGTCTTACAGAAATCATTCTAAATTCTGAATGACGGTTAAAAAAAACTGGCCAAGTGCGAGTCGGACTCGCACACGAAGGGTTCCGTACCACAAGGCAAATACGCCGAAAAAAACATGTTTGTTGTATGGTAGCCCCCCTTAAATATTTATTTTATTTTAATTTTATTATTTATTATTAAAGTTAAAATACAATTGAGTATTTTGTGAATATTTCAAGTGCCTACCTGTTGCCATTTTTGATATCGAGCAAAAAAGAGCAAAAACATCGCGTTTCTTGTATGGGAGCCCCCCTTAAATATTTATTTTATTTTGTTTTTAGTATTTGTTGTTATAGCGGCAACAGAAATACATCATCTGTGAAAATTTCAACTGTCTAGCTATCGCGGTTCTTGAGATACAGCCTGGTGACAGACAGACGGACAGACGGACAGACGGACAGACGGACAGACGGACAGACGGACAGACGGACAGACAGCGAAGTCTTAGTAATAGGGTCCCGTTTTTACCCTTTGGGTACGGAACCCTAAAAACGATCCTCAAATTTGCCGCCCCTAAAATTTGACATCCTGGGCTTATTAAGCTTAGGTACTCAGCCTGCTGATAAATCCGCCACTGCTCAAAATTTAGTTGAATTTATCATAATCAGAGACAGTTAAATAGTTAGTTATACACTCAATAGCGTACTGGAGCATTGCGTTGAAATTCCGTTACATTGCGAAAGCATAATTGCAATCGTGAAAAGCGTAGGAAATGACAATTAAGGTATTGAGCCAAGGCAAGGATACGCAGGGCTGCCTCGCCCGCCGCGCGCCGTGCATGCGAGTAATTCAGTGAAATCGGCCCTGACCCTAGGAAGTATTTCCTAACTATTTTTAATCAATTAATGTGTAATCAATTATGCATTCGTCTTATGTGCATATCAAATCGTTTGCGCATCATGTCATTTAACTGTATGATTTATCATAGCTCAAAATCAGCAAATAACTATGATGCAGAAAACACTTCCATATAAGCTCCAGCCGGTCGATTCTATGAAAATCTCACCGTGAAAACTTAGGTGAAGTGAGTTTGTTTTTGCTAGGAATTGACACTATTGACAGCTCACTTCACGAGTCCACGCTCACTTCACCTAAGTTTTCACGGTGAGATTTTTTCAGAATAGCACCGCTGTCGAAAGTTTTCACAGGAGAGTTGTTCATATAAAAGACATAAACGAGAACAGCAAAAAGGTGTTAACCTTTTTGATCTCGTTTATGTCTATCATTTTCCTTTTAATTTTTTTTTAGATTTCTTCTCTTTCTTTTCGTTTATTTTCCATTTTCATCACCGTCAGGTCAGTGATTTTCATAATAATAATATGTACTTAACATTTTTTATTATAACCAGCCAGTAAGGAGTGGACTGATTAGATTAGATTTTCCCTAAATTCCCTCATTTCTCATGCTTTATTCTATATTATGTTTATATTAATTATGGTTTAACTGTTGACAACAATGTGGACGAATTTTTTGATGCCCTACGATTCTTTCCCCTCTCTTTTTTATGTACTTGTACATTATTATTATTATTTTAAGACTGTTGGCTTTCAAATCATGTAATTTTCTATAACAATAAACTACTAAATCGTACTATTTATATGTATTTAAAACTCAACATTGGGCGCAAACCATGTGTCTTCACCATAAAAAAATGAAATCCTTAGAAATCCATTATTAATAAACGAAATAACAACATTGACGAAAATATCTTAAAAATAATCATGCTTAAATTCTTTAAAAATTAAACACGTACAATAAAACTCATAAATATGTAGGTTTATAATATTTAAGTAAGTATTAGAGTTTCTTACAAAACTGCTGATTGCAACTCTTCTATGTTTAATGGTTATGTTGTAAAATTGTTAATTAATTATAATGTAGTTTGTTAATTTTATTGTTAACCCGTATAACATCATTCCATGTTTTTTTTATGAAAGATGTAAAAAAATAATTTTAAGAGGATATTTGTGTGCAATGTATATAACTATTACGTCATACGGTTTCTCTTTCTTATTTTTATGGTCAGAAATCAATGTTTCTGGTAATCGGGATTATTCATGATAACCCTGCAAAACCATTTTATTATAATTTTACTTGCACCAATGCTTGCACCCAAGGCCGTGGAATGTTAATGTTAATGTTCCGTCGTTACTTTACTTTCTGCTCGACTGGAGCTGTACTTACTTAAAAACCACAAATGTTTATGTAAACGTTTACTTTGTAAACACCCCGAAACTAATGCGTTGCAGAAGAGAGAATATCTTACATATCTTTACGGTCATCATAACATTAACGATGTTGACCGAAAATAATCAATAACAATAGAATACTCAGTCACGTGAGCGCAACCGCGGGCGCAATTAGTGGTCGATAATAATAATAATAATATTGCTTTGAAGTACAAATGTATACATGTATGTACGTGCTGCGTGAGAATTGACAGACATTTCGTTAACGACCGGAGAAAATACAAACAGCGTAAGACTTGCGGTGAACTTGACGATAGTTAAGATTTAAGAGGCTTACAGGACCTAAACGCAAAAAACGCAGGTTTTAGAAACAATAAAAGTAGGTAATATGATCGACAGTAATACATTAAGAATATCATATATTTTTCTGATTTTGTGTACAGCCGGTCGATTCTGTAAAAGTCTCACCGTGAAAACTTAGGTGAAGTGAGTTTGTTTTTGCTAGGAATTGACACTATTGACAGCTCACTCCACGCTCACTTCACCTAAGTTTTCACGGTGAGATGGTTACAGAATCGCACTGCAGTAGGTACACAAAATCAGAAAAATATATGATATTCTTAAGGATATATGCTAGGTAGATAGTGTGTTGAAAACATAATACAACTAATTTGATACGATAGAAAAAATCATGAAGATACCTCTAAAACCTTTCTTTTTACAATAAAAACCATACTAATATACATCATTCTGTTTTTTTGTCAGTTTATTCTACAAGCAACATACTAAAATACTAGTGTTTTAGTTTTTTAGTCTAAACAATATTTTTTTTGTAATTAAATAACTGCTTCATATTTTGCAATAAATTACCAGGGTTGTGTCATCGCGCTTCTCTATCTTTTCTATGCATTTCGACAGTGACCGCGCTTTAGGTCATGTAAGCCCCTTAACTCAATTTTAAGATTGGAAACTTATTTTTCTTACAAGTCGATCATAACAACTTTGGAGTTTTAATGTAATCCTTACTGTTGTTGTTTTCGTCTACTTCAATGTTTTGGATACCTTAGTGAACTGTTGATTCATTACAAATCCGAGCAATTATCAACGCATGTGTAACCCCGTTACATTGCAAGACGCTACCTACAAACTGCTATCACCCTAAGTTCGAACCAAGGCTTTAGCATTTATATGAAAAAATAAGAAAACATAGATAAGATATTGACAAAAACTTGTCAAAAATTTCCCGACGCGACGTCTGCAGCCAAGTCAACGGGTGCGAAGGCTGCGCCCTGCATGCGCAGCACCCCAGGCCCCGAGTGCGACTGCGCCGCAGTCGTCAAAACCAGTCTATCAAAAAGTACTCTGTGTCAAAACCAGTTGACAATAATGTGACATTTTGTAAATATTATTAGTTTATTTTTTTTCAGTGAGTGTTTAGATATAGTTTATTTTTATATTCTTTAGGTAAGTTTTACTATAAGTTTAAGTGTTTTTATATATACTCGTATGTTCAGTGCCGGCTGTAGCGATGCCGGAAACTGTGCTAATCAACCTGCCACATCGCTTGATGTTCAGCTGGTGAGATGTGCACATTGCTCACAGGCACGCTTTTTTAAAGGCGAACGGGGGCTGAGGATACACTATGGCAAGATCCACAAATCGCATAGTGTACCATTGTGCCCCCCAGCCACATCCCCAGCCACATCCCCAGCATCAACACCTCTAGAACAAACTTTGTGGAAAAAACTAGCAAAATTAAAAAATTCTACCCCCGTATTAAAGAGAGTTCCCCGGGGCGCGAGACGATCTGTTGCAGCGAGTTTGGCGCAATGTATCCGTCTTGCGACCCAGGAGAACTCACAAAGTGCCTGGGAGCAATTACTTACCTTCCCTTATAGGATTCTGCATGTCCAAAAAAATTTGGCAACTAAAAAAACATTAACTAACCAAATATAAGAAAATTGTAACAATTCGGCCCTCATTTTAGATCCAAAATTACCTACATTCCATAACTTTCCTCAAAAAGGATTATGTTCGCATGTGGAATCCAAATTAAGTGAAGGTGACATCAGGGGTGCAGCTAGGATACTATTCAGCAGCGATGTGGTGGCGCCTTACTCTCCAGAAACACTAACAGCTCTAGAGAGTAAACATCCAGCGCCTGCGGATGGTCTCACCTTCCCCGACCCGCCCGACCCTCCCAACCTAAATTCAACCTTCCTCAACGTTTCGGCCCCCCAGTTGTTTGCAGCCGTGAGCTCCTTCCGAAGTGGTTCCGCCGGCGGCCTCGACGGCCTGACTCCACAGCACCTAAAGGATCTATTGAGTTCAGGCGCCGGGGAAGCTGGTGAGTCGCTTTTGAAGGAGCTTGCGGCCATGATTAACGTCATGCTTACCGGCGGTGTGAACGAAGCCGTCGTCGATGTCTTGTACGGGGCCAATCTATGTGCCCTGCGCAAGAAGGACGGCGGCATTCGTCCCATCGCCGTTGGGTGCACCTACAGGCGTACGGCAGCTAAAATTTGCTGTAAGCTATACAGCGAATCGCTTACAGCTAAATTTCAGCCCCTACAGCTTGGTTTTGGCTCGAAAGGGGGCTGTAAGGCTGCCGTACATGCCATTTCAACATTTTTAAAGTCCAACAAAGGTGAGGTCATCCTCAAGGTTGACGTTAAGAACGCTTTTAACTCTGTGAACAGGGACACTTTGTTGGCTGAAGTCAAAAAGGAATTACCCGAAATTTACGGTTTTATGTGGCAATGTTACAGGCACCCTTCCAAATTATTATACAAGGACAATGTTTTGGAATCTGCAGTTGGTTGCCAACAAGGTGACCCTCTCGGGCCAGTCATTTTCAGTTTAGCTATTCATCCAATTATACAGAAACTAAATTCAAAATTTAACGTATGGTATTTAGACGATGGAACGCTAGGAGGTGACGTAGACACTGTTTTGAAAGATCTACAACTCCTCAAACAGGAATTTCAATCTATTGGCTTGGACCTTAACCCCTCAAAATGTGAACTTTACCTTTCTGACACTACCGACAGACAATTGACTCTAGATAAATTTAATACAATAGCCCCACAAATCAAAATTTTAGACAAAAGTTCACAGCACCTCCTAGGTTCCCCGATTTTAGAAGATAGTTTTACTCCTTTTATCGACGAAAAAATTAAAAATTTCAACGAGATTTCGGACAGACTCTCCAAAATTAATTTACATTCGGCATTCACCCTGATTAGATAGGTACTGTTGTTTTGGCCCAAATTTTATGTATTTTCTACGCTCTTCCCCTTTATGGAAGCAGCCACACCTCTTGGACAAAATTGACCAAATTATTCGCAGCACATTAATATCCATTTTAAATGTGGCCTTGGACGACCGAGCGTGGCTTCAAGCCACACTACCCATCCGCTTTGGTGGCCTCGGCGTCCGCAAAATTACCAGTATTAGCTTACCGGCGTTCCTGTCTTCTGTCCACAGCACTGAAAAGTTGACCAGGAAAATGTTAGCCCCTTGCCTGGTTGACTCTGAAGTGCCGTGCTTGACTGACGCGGTGAACGCCTGGAAAGCGGCTTGCCCGGATACAGATCGGCCCGTAAACCCATCTGCCCAGAGACAGTGGGATGAGCCGCTCTGCAGGTTGGTACGGAATAATCTTATTAATACGTCCACCAATTCTGCTGAGCGTGCCCGCCTGCTGGCTGTGGGTGAGTGGGAGTCGGGGCTCTGGCTTCAAGCACTCCCGTCACCCAACATAGGCACTATGCTTGGTGACACCACCTTCCGGCTCGCTACCTGTCTGCGTTTGGGCGCTCCTTGCGGAGCTCCGCATCGCTGTCAGTGCGGTGAAGCTGTCGACTGTCTCGGACACCATGGCCTATCTTGCAGTAGGAGCGCAGGCCGGATAGCACGGCACGCCAGCATTAATGACATCATCCGTCGTGCTCTTGTCACCGCCGGGGTGCCAGCTGTTTTAGAACCCAACGGCCTGGCACGCGACGATGGGAAGAGACCAGACGGGATGACCATAATGCCCTGGAAGTTAGGCAGACCTTTGGTGTGGGATGCAACATGTGTCGACACCCTTGCGCCATCTCATCTTCCTAGCACGGTGGGCTGTGCTGGAGCGGCTGCTGCAGGTGCAGAAAACCTCAAACGGCGAAAATATTCCAACCTGATTGGGAGTTATATGTTCGAGCCGTTTGGGGTTGAAACACTAGGGCCATGGGGTCCGAGTGCCCACTTGGTTTTTCGAGATATCGCCAAGCGGTTAGTCGACTCTTCACGTGACCAGAGGGCTGGCCTATTTCTTGGCCAAAGAATTAGCATTGCCATTCAACGTGGCAATGCTGCCAGCCTTTTGGGCACTGTTCCTGTTGACAGCGATGCGGACGAATTTTTTGATGCCCTATGATTATTTTTCTTATTTTTTCATATAAATGTACGTATTATTGTATTTATTTTAAATAATTAATTTTAAGATTGTATGACATGTGTACCTAATTATTAATATTGACTAATAACTTGTGTGTGTTAATGCAAACTGTTAATATAATCATCTGCCTAGCTTTTCCCCGCTATGTTGGGGTCGGCTTCCAGACTAACCGGATGCAGCTAAAGACCAGTACTTTACATGGAGCGACTGCCTATCTGACCTCCACAACCCAGCTAACTGGGTAATACGATACTCCTTGGTAAAACTGATTGTCAGACTTTCGGGTTTCTGACTTCCCGTAACGACTGTCAAATATCCACGAATGACAGCCGGGACCAACGGCTTAATGTGCTTTCCGAGGCACGGAGGGGTCTCGGTATGTAAAGATGGTCACCCATCCACAGACCAACCGCGGCAAGCGTAGCTTAACCTGATCGATCGACCTGTGCAGCTGCTGTTATTATTTAGCCATGAGCCCCTCGAAAACTGTTAATATAAATAAATAAGTTCAAGAAATATGTTTTGGCGTTCCTCCTTTGCTCTCACACGTTATCACACGTATAAAGGTCATAGCACACGTATCAAATCAGAAAGGGATCGGCCGCGGCACCATAACGCCTTTCGCCTCGCCGTCAAACAAGCGTCAACCTAACGTAAGCACGTAACCAAAGCGGATCAGAAGCTCCGATACGTCGACTCGGCTACGGCTAGGCGACGCCGCGCTTACGGCTCGCCGACCGCTGGTTGATGGTGCAGCGGCATGCCGGAGGGGTGAGGGGGGCAAGGCTTGACGAATAGACATAAGCTCGGCACGGAGAGACGTAAGCGCGGGGACGACGAGCTGTAAGCGCGGGTACGACGAGCCGTTAGCGCGGGGACGACGAGCCGTAAGCGCGGGGACGACGAGCCGTAAGCGCGGGGACGACGAGCCCTAACGCACCGCACCGCGGCCCCGTTACGTACGTTACTTTACGATTCCGATTAGTGTGCGTTGCAGTAAGGAGTTTCATACAAATACGGTGCCGATCCCTTTCCGGTTTCATACGTGTGCTTTGACCTTAACACCATAGAGTTACGGTCTAACGGCCAGTTTCTTCATCAACAACTAAAGTAATCAGTCAAAGTATTGACTTTTACTTGACCTGTACCACTGACCTCTATAATACAAGAGGTAGGTACCTCTATTATAGAGGTCAGTGACCTTTACTGATACTATGGCAAATGTGTGTCTTCTTTCAACTAACATAACAGTTAAAATAATGAAGAAACAAAAACTGTTGCTTTGACATTTGTGACGTTACTATTGATGAAGAAACTGGCCGTAAGCCTACCTTCTTCAAATAAAAGTATTGCAATTATGTGCTAACTGTTAAAAAGGAAGAATAAATCTAAGTAAGCAGTAAAGATTCGAGTATTAGGTCGATTGTAAGGAAAAAAGAACAGCGGGCTAGTTGCGTATCACAGTATCAGTATCAGTAGCAATTGGTTTCATTTTGATAATTCAACAACATTAATTGCGTTATTTACATTTTTCGAACATATAAGGTAAGCAATATCCTTCAAGATGACTCACATTGAGATTGTAGTGTATTACGCAATTAGGGCGGGCGGGGCCGGTGCATACAACGTGGCGTTTCCTGTTGACAGCGATGCGGACTAATTTTTTTCATGCCCTTTGATTATTTCCCCTCCTTTTTATATAGATACTTGTATTGTACATATTATTTTTTTTCTCAAAAGAATTACATTTCACCTAAAGAGAAAACATAAATTGGTGTAGAACAATGTTATCTGCCAGTAAGCGTAGAAAAAATTAAAAAAAAAACTGGCCAAGTGCAAGTCGGACTCGCACAAGAAGGGTTCCGTACCACAAGGAACAAACGCCGAAAAAAAAACACGTTTGTTGTATGGGAGCCCCCCTTAAATATTTATTTTATTTTGTTTTTAGTATTTGTTGTTAGAGCAACAGAAATACATAATCAGTAAAAATTACAACTGTCTAGCTATCGCGGTTCTTGAGATACAGCCTGGTGACAGACAGACGGGCGGACGGACAGACAGCGAAGTCTTAGTAATGGGGTCCCGTTTTTACCCTTTGGGTACGGAACCCTAAAAACCAAATATATCATTAAATTAGTCAGTCTATGTTACTAAGACAATTTTCGTATTGTTTGCAGTGTCTGACCAGGCTGTACCTGTCGGGCTACTACAGCCTATGGTGCCAGAAGATCATCTACGAGGACACGCCGCTGGAGCGCGTCGTCGTCAGCCGCGTCTGGCTGTACTACATGATCAAAGTCATCGACCTCATGGACACGGTGTGTATTCATTCTATCTCAACAATCAAATCATACATGGTAGTCCCAGGATCATATGCTGGGGCTACACGATGACGTCGACGGCGGGGGAGTAATTGGCTGGAGGCCATAAAACGATGAGACTCTTTGTGACTGCATGTGCATACTAAAATAATTGAAACTTGTCGAGCATAGTCACTTAACTTAGTCACTCTACTTAATTGAACGCATTTTGATTATCTATATTCCAGTTACAGAGGGTTAATAAACAGAAAGTGCCCTAGAATATAATAGAATAGAATACTTCTTATTGTATATGTTTTTTCTTGTGTAAGTACAAGTTCTCGGATCCGCAGCGGCGGCGACCTCTCGCGTCCGGCCCTGGTGCAAGCCATGGTCCGGGGCGAGAGGGAGTGGGAGGCAGTCACCTCCTTCTGCAACGCAGTCATGCTAGCGAAGGAGGTGGTGGGACGGCTCAGGGAGAGAGCCTCCCGTCCCAGCCGCCGCGGGAGACGCTCCGGGCGTCGGGAGCCGCGTGAAGACTCCCGGCCAAAGTAGGCGCGGGCCTGCGGGCGGAGAGTAATGGGTAGCTCACCGTCCGATCAGGACCAGGCCCGTGCCGGACGGCGCGTACGTGTTCCACGCGCGCCTCAAAGAGATGTCAGCATCGAGGAGGGGCCCTCCTTAGGGCCGAAGCCTGCCGGGTCAGCGGGATTGTCCGGAAGGGTTACCGCTGGCCCGGAACATAAAGGACTAAGGAAGGAATACGGGTGGGTTTTAGTCAGTAAGAGTCTGACACTCCCTTCCGCTCCACCCAGAGCGGGAGGAGTCATTTGATGATTTCCCATCAGCAAAAAAAAAAGTACAAGTTCTTCAAGAGATCTGGTTAGTTATGAAAATGTGTTTGAATTTGAACCCATGCTAATTATTCTTTTTCCTTTGGTGCCTCTTCAGTTTTAGTATACTGAAGGCCACCAGCTCCGTATATTTCTCCTTTGCGAGGTTGAACAGCTTAGCAGTACTCGTTACCCCGGTCCACTAGCGAATTACTTGTTCGATGACTCATGATTAACGTGCTATAATTTATGCCAACAGGTATTCTTCGTGTTCCGGAAGAAGTTCAACCAAGTATCGTTCCTACATGTATACCATCACTTAGGAATGTGTCTACTTGGATTCATAGGCACCAAATATGTACCAGGTATGTTCAACTACAAACAGTTGTGTTGATTGTCATGTAACCTACTGGCATGCGGTGCATCCAAGGAGGCCTGAATCATTTGAGGCCACTTAGCGGCTTTGGTTTCGCTCGAACGGCTCGAACGACAAGAAGAATATGGTTGCACGTGCTGCCCCGTAGAGCCTCGCTATTACAGCGAGGCTCTGGGGAGACCCGCCCCTTTTCAGTCTTCCCGGAGATGCCCATATAGAGGTTCGAATGGTGAAGTTTCGACACCATTCGAGCCTCTGTTTATTTTAACCTGTTGTCTTAAGTCGTCATGCGCTTGGTAAATTAAAATAATCGTTTCTTTGAAAAAATTAGTACAATCACTAATTACCAGTCACCCAATACAGGATGAAATTGAAAACTTGCGACAAATTGAAATAGGAAGTGCAGTAACGGTTACATATTCATTACAAGTTATCATTTCCCAAATCTAAATTCTTAAAAAAATTGTGTAATTTTCGTCTTAGATAGTGCAAACTAAGTTATTGCTTTCAAGTACGCAGGAATTGTCGTCGTTCCAGTAATTAAAAAATATATATATCAAAACGAATAAGGAAATTAAAGTAGGTAGGTATCAATTTTAGCGCGCGTCCGATAAGCAATCTATTCACCGCAGAGTTCACAACATAAAGCAAGTTGGCAACGCGTAAACTAGCTAGTTTACGCGTTGCCAACTTGCTTTACGTTGTGAACTCTGCGGTCAAAATTAGGTAAATGCGGTTCCTACGAAAAAAGGGTCGCGCGACGACGTTGACAATTGCTCGCCTACGCGCACGTATGTCCCTTTCCTTACTGACATGCTCTAAATTATTAAAAATACCCTAGTCATTAAAAATGTTTGAAATCGATCCACAATTGCCGGAGATATCGCGTAAAAAACATACAAAAAGATATACAGGGTTATTTGAAAAACACCAAAAACCTCTTAAGAGATCATTGTACTCATCATTATCAACAACTTTTACTATGGGACCAAAACTGAAATCGCGAAAAAAAAATCAGCTGTTCCCTACATTTATGTTCGTAAGAGGTTTTTGGTGTTTTATCAATAACCCTGTATACAGTCGAATACCTCCTCCTTTTTGAAGTTAGTTAATAATAATTACCTAATGTATTATACATACTAAAACCTTCCTGAAAGTATGTAGATCATGTTATTGAATGAAACGTCAAAATTGGTTCATTAGTTTTTGGGAAAATCGCGGACATACAAGCATACAAATGTATACATACATACGGGTCGAATACAGAACCTCCTTTTTTGAAGTCCGTTAAAAAAATACATTCGAATTGAGAACCTCTTTTTGAAGTCGGTTAATAATAGGCGGGTAATTGGCGCATTGCATGAATCGTAAATCTGAAAAGTGTAAAGAAAAATAGGTACCAATTAAAAAGAATAAAAAAAAAATAAGTACCCATAACCCAGCTAATAAAATATGATGATGATCATTTTAGAACTTTTGAGAATATACGTCGTGATACTTACCTTAAAACTAAATGTTATTCATAATCATAACAATGTTGATTGTGTACCTACTTGCGCAAGAGTTGCAGCAATGCCAGCATCGCGTGCACGAAATGGGTCGAGTGGCCTAACGCGCCCGCGACGAAGGAAACCGCGCGAACGCCGAAGGACTTCTTACAAACATCCTTACCTACTAAATATTATTAGTCCATGTATGTATTTGATTGAAATTCTCCGGTAACTATGCAAAAGGCGTTTTTTAAAGCATCCTAAAATTTTTAAACAGTAGAAGAGCGACTCTCGTAAAATTGGGTAAAACTGCCGTCACCTTATTTAAACGTATACGTACTCGTATAGTATCTCTTGTGTCCGGCGACAGCGACCCAGACAATTGTTTTTTCCTTTCATGAGCTCTCTGATAACTTTCAAAAACTAGAGACTAACAAAACGGCGACGGCATAATTATAGGCTAGAGCAATGGGCATGGCTTATTCCGATTGAATCCCTCAATCCAATCGCATTTGAGCGTCTCTGGCATATGGCATATGTCCACAGATATAGACATACCTAGATAACGCAACTATCACGAACTGTATGAAAACCAAGCGAGCCATTTTTTGACTACCTATTATGACGAAAACAAGCTCGCGCTCTCGCTCACACTTACCCAGCCAGCAGTACAAAGGACTGAGCGCGAAAGGGGCGGCTTACGATTTGTAATCATAGGTTGGTGCAATTTTTGGCACGCGAAGTAGTTACTCTTGCGTGATCTAGGTATATCTATATCTGTGCATATGTCATACAAAACTCGCCCCCTTTGAAATGGAAACTAATACCGTCACTGCCGATCGATTCTGTAAAAATCTCACCGTGAAAAGTTAGGTGAAGTGAGCTTAGAGTGAGCTGTCAATAGTGTCAATCCCTAGCATTAGTTGGAATGACAGCTCATTCCACGCTCACTTCACCTAAGTTGAAGTTGTGGCACTGCTGGGAAAGAATCAGCAGGTAACATACTGCTGAGCAGTACCTACAGCTCTGTACCGAACCGCAAATAAAAAAGACGACAACGCTACACCTTAGGTATGAACTTTTATGAACACAAAAGCGCAAGTCCATGGAACCGCAATTTTTTGTTCTGCAGGAGGTCACGGCATAATGCTGGGCTTCATCAACTCCATGGTGCACGCTGTCATGTACTCCTACTACCTGGTCTCCATCGTGAGGCCGCAGTGGGTGCGCCAGTGGTGGAAGAAGTACATCACACAACTGCAGATTGTAAGTGTTTGCTTCATATTTGAGTTTTGTTCAAAACTTTTTGCGTTAAGTTTTCGCTTAGTTGACGACAAAATATATTACCGACAGGAACATTGTATGTACCTACAGTCAACTGACATCAGTGGTATCGTTTGCAATATGAAAACTAAAGGCAAAAAAAAGGCACTGTCAATGTCAATTATAACCTACTGATGTTGACTGTACCTATTATTATACAGGGTGGCATACATCGACTCACAACCAGTAATTGCGTAACACACTAACAATAGCAATGGCTTTCATTTTGACAGGTCAACGACATTCATTGCGTTATTTACGTTGTTGAGCAGACATTTTTCGAACCTATGAAGTAATGGATTAGCAATATCCTTCAAAATGATTCAGATTGTGTCTGATTGTGTGTTACGCAATTAGGGTGCTGTTACCATGGACTTAGAACATAATTCTGATTCTGAAACCCCTTGCGATAAAAACGTTAGTCGATTATTTGACCATTATTTGCGCAAGTTGCTGTTCCATACATTTTGACCGCGTAGGTAGGTATTGCGCTTTTCTATGGAACAGCAGTTTTTTTTTATAACCAATGAAAAGCGTCTAAAATGAATTCATGTTTACAGTTTGCGCGTCGCTGCCACCCTGTATAAAAAATACATTAAATCGCAGTTTACAGTAAAGTAGACTTAATTTAGGCCGAATCTGAAATGGAGCATGTTTGCTTATGAACTCTTTTTCTGATTACTTATGTAATATTTTTTTCAGCTGCAGTTCGTCATCCTGATCCTGCACTTTGGTCACGTCCTGTTCGAGCCCTCGTGTGAATACCCCAAGTGGGTCTCCTTCTTGTTCCTGCCACACAACATATTTATTTTATTTTTGTTCTCAGACTTCTACATCAAAGAGTATATTCTAAAGAAAAATAAAAATAAAGCTAAGTAGATAGTTACGCATCATAGGTAGTGAATATATTATTATTATTAATTATAATTATAACGTAGTGATAACAACAATGTACTCCGTTTTATTTTGGTACCTAGGCATTTTAGTATTTCCCAAAACGCATCCCTTTTTTTCCCGACTGCGCCAGAAGGAGAGTTTTGTTTTTCGAGTGTATGTATGTATATTTCTTTGGCACACTCTGTAGCCTAAACGGCTTGATCGATTTCAGCTTGAGAGGTGCCGTTAGATTCGTCTTAATTGTGAGAGTGATACTGGGTATATCAAAATATAAAAAAAAATGGCCGATTTTTGGCGCCATAATATTGTCTTAATTTTTTTTTTTTTCTAAACCTTTCGAGTGGGGTATCAAAATAAAGAGTTTTACTCTATAAATAATAAAATATATAACTTGGATGGTTAAGGGCTGATTTTTCCACCGCTAGTTCTTTTATTCGGGGAATAATATTGACGTTTGACAGTTTTTGTATGAAATAACTGTCTTTCAAAATTATTCCGCGAATATAGTTATCAAATGATTGAAAAATCAGCCCTAAAAGTAATTCGAAGTGACAAATCGTAAAAAACACGTAACATAAGAACTAAATCGTCTGCGAAATCTTTCACATTTGTAAACTAATAATAATAAATAGCAGGACATAAAAAAGTAACTAAAATTTAAAAAAACATAACCCTCCTTCTGACGCAGTCGGGTAAAAATTAAAAACCCGAATGCGCGAAAAAACTTAAGTTAAAAAAAATGAAAGCTAAAAACAATCCCATTTTAAATTAAATTAAAGTTGGAACCATTCTGCACCTATACCATTTTTATTGTATTTTCTAATTCAAATAGGTCCCGCCTGCTGCCATCTTTTATTTAATTTAAAATGGGCTTGTTTTTAACATTCAGTTTTTTTTACCGCAGTCGGGTTTTTTAGTTTTTCAAATTATTTTTTTTATATATCTTACTTCTGCTTTAAGTGTAGGTACCTACTTACAGCCCGATTCAAACTTTATGGCAACTTGGAACATCAGGCGAGCCGTTGCGCAGTAACAAATTCACCTGTCAGCAGAGGTTAGGGATGAGGTACTGCGCAGCGAGTTGCGCACTTCAGAGCCGCCATTAAGTTTGAATCGGGATGCACAGACATCAAGCTACCACAATCTGTCAAATTTCTTTAATAGATTTTCAACTTCATCGCTTAAGCATAAGGTTCAAAGTTGATTGGGAAAATTTTAGAGTTTCGGGTAGCTTGTAATCAAGCTACCCGAAACATCCCCTGACCCTGATCTGTACCAAATATTAATATTTGGTAATCCAAATATTAATATTAAGATCAGGGTCAGGGGATGTTAATACCTACTGACCCTGGGTGGATCCCAAAAAGCAATAGCATAACATAGCAAGACGAGAGCACTGTGCTCCCAAAGTCCTCGCCCACATATGGGAGTGGCGAGAGGAGGTAAAACGCCGGGGCGTAACTCCGCTGCCGCGAGAAATCGCGGCGCAGCGGACAGAGCTCCGGCGGGATCTCATGGCGACATGGAGAGTGTGACTGTCGCAACCCAGTGCTGGGCAGGCCACAACTGCGGCGATAAGTCCCTTCTTTGAGGAGTGGCTAGAGAGGCGCCACGGCGTCCTCACCTTCCGCCTAACGCAGGTCTTCACCGGGCACGGCTGCTTCGGGAGGTTCCTGTTCAGAATAAGGCGGGAGGAAACGCCCGGGTGTCACCATTGTGTGGATCGCCCGGAAGACACGGTGGAACATACGGTGGAGATCTGCCCAGCTTGGGCATTGCATTATGTGACCGAGCCGTAATTTTTTAGTTTTACCGGCTGGTAGAAAAACTAGCTGCTAATGAGCAGCGGCTAGACTTTGATGAATTTTTAGCTGTACGTGAGAGATGGTGCTATGCAGGGCAATCAGCACTATCGCGTTTTCACAACGATGATTTCTTTTAGTTTGTTTATTCAAATGTGATGACAGTGATCTCCTACACACTGCGCACAGGCAGTCGCTCCATGTAAAATACTGATATTCAGCTGCATCAGGTTGGCTGGAAGTCGACCCCAATATAATGGGGTTAAAAACTGAAAGATCGTCTTAAGTGGCAGCACTGTTCTCCGTCTACAATCCGCCATTGTTTAGATTATTATTATTACCTTTGTGTCGATCACAAATAAATTCGTGTAAGATTGTATTATTATAATATAAATAAATAAACGAAAACTAGATAAATAATAATTATGTTTGCGACTTAAAGTTTAGCACTATTAAAATATAAGCTAAGGAAAAGGAAAGCGTCTATCACTAATAAAAAGCAACTGTAGTGGAAATTTATGAACATTTTATAATTTAATTTGTTAACTTTAGGTTATTTTTTGTTGAACACTGGAGGCGTACGAGATGTTATAATCTGACATGATAAAATATAAACACACACATCCTTACTATAATTTACACAATATCACAACCTAAAAGTGTTTTAGGTAATGAAAACAGACTTAGTTCTCTTGGGAGTATTATCTGTAGGTATACATTGACTTTTAAATTACTGGTTCAAATCATAGCCTGTATAATAATTTCTCTCATAAAAGTCTTCAGGTTTAAAAAGGATAGCACAGTCTCGACGAAATATCGAGTTTCCAATTTTTTTTCGGAAGCTTTCCCCCAAAGTTTTAGTCTTTTAACATCTTTAGCTCAACAACTGCGCAACGGGGCATATTAATTAACTAGCTTCTGCCCGTGACTTCATCCGCGTAAAATTTTTTGTTCATCCGACCCACCCCGTCGTATCGCATCGCCTGCCCGCGGTATTACTTCGTTTTCGCTCAGCGTTCTTTCTGACTTTTTTTCTTTCTGCTCGGCTACGTAGAGTCGTGGGCTATTAGATACAATTTAAATAATTTTTCAAATCCGACTGATAGTTCCAGAGATTAGCGTGTTCAGACAAACAAAAAACATACTCTTCAGTTTTATTATTAGTATACTGATAAGTACAGTAGCAGTCGCTCGATGTAAAACACTGGTACCTATTCTGCTGCATCCGGTAAGACTGGAAGCCGACCCCAAGATAGTTGGGAAAAGGCTAGGCAGATGATGATTATATACTGTTATGTACTAAATAGATCGAATATGCGTAATATACGACTATGAAGACGCTTGTAACAGCTAGCTGTCAAATTCTTAGTCGTTGGATAGTACTAACATGTGAAGTGAGCAAGTGGCAGTTTTTATAGCCACTAAAGGAAAAGCCTAGCCATTTCTTTTAGTGGCAATAGATGATGAAGATTCCCTGTCCATTAAATCAATGTGGTAACTCTCTTTGACCAACGTCAAAAGCAAAATGTCATTCATGTCATGCCATTCGAAAATGATCCAGTGATTCAGTTCAACACTAACCGTATCATCGAAGATTTTCATCGTCCAACTTATTTATTTTTAATTTACTACAATTTGGTTTTACAAGTCACAATAGATTTTGGCAGAATGTTCGAAATCGGTTTTGCTTGCCATAGTTAAAAACTAAAATATTGACACTGACAGCTGTGCTTGACAGTGACAGTGACAGATTGCATTTTTGAAATGTTTTGTTGTCTTTTCTTTGGTTTTGTCATTTTCTTTCACTTTTCAAGTTTTCACAATGTGATTAGTTTGTAATTTTAGATTTAAGTCCAAAAAACTTTTCATAATTTAACGTCCTACTAAATGTAAAGCTTATTTGTTTTAAACTATTCTTGGTTTATAATTCATTAGTTTACATCATGTCGGGAGAAAATAACGCAGCTAAACCTGGGGCCGCAGCGTTGGAAAACATGAAGTTGTTGAAACACGAGAGTGCAATATTCAAGGTTCCAAAAATCCCTAAACGAAGAGAGAAAAAGAAATCTCAAGTTTTGGACGAAGATGTTTATGTCGAGGTAATCTGTAATAAAGTTTACTAGCAACAACTAATATCTATTTAGCTCTTATTTACTAGATTAAGATGATGGTGGTCACGATAGCTTTTATTTGTCAATAAATTGGCCATTATTTTAACATAAAAGTTATTCAACATTGCCAATCTTGACTAACAATATTCATTTATTTGTTGCATGTCCATTGTTAATCATGCACTACCCTGCTCAATTTCAGTTGATTTATTTGATCATAAGACATCTCACTTTTTTTTCAGGGCATTGCAAAAATTATACAGAGAGATTTTTTTCCCGATTTGGAAAAACTAAAAGCACAGAATGAATTTTTGGAGGCAACAGAGAACAAAGATTATGCTCGACTCAGAGAACTGACCAGAAAGTACAGTGGACAGAGACCACCAACAGAACCTTGTGAGTACTCTATTAATTAAATAATTTTGAGTAATGTAGTTTTTACAAATATTTTTTCATTCATTTTTTTTTTCCATAAATATTCTTCATGGCCTATATGAGAGTTGTAAACAACCATAGGCTAAGTTATAGTCCGCGCGGAACTAGTTGGCCGCGCCTTGGGCGGGGACGGGGATGCGGGCGGCGGGGTTGCCTATTCTTCGCAACGCACATACTGAGTAATGACAAAGAGCCCCTGCCGCTCCGGCCCACCGCTCACATACCTAAGGTGCGGCCAACTGCTTCCGCGCGGAGTTTTATAGTACAAATTCACGCAATAAAAAGCCATTTCCTGAAAAGATTTAATACAAAGATTAGCAGTAATGGTAATGCAATTTGTGTATGTCATTTAAAGTATGCTTGCACATTACAGGGAATGCTAGTGTGTGTTTTCAATGATTGAAAAACATGTAAAATTTCACTTTTCAGATAACTCCCCGGCCACCTTTGACACGCCTCACCTGGACAGACCATTCTCTCCAGCAGCACCCACAATAAGAAGTGACCGGCCTGACTCAGATACAGAATCTATCATTTCAGACAGGTCTAAAGATGCCACAGACATTCTCTCTTTAGGTATGGTTTAATACCTTACTCAGAAACTAACACACATAGGCCAGTCATTTAAAACATTGTAGGTCGCAAAAAAAGGTGTATCCTTGGGAAAAGTCACCCTACACATTTACATTTACTTTTGAAAAACTGCCTTATGTTAGAAGTACTGTATTGGGGGTTCTATAGGACCTGCAGAGCTACAGCTGCTCTCAATTTGTTGCAAATTGTGTGTGATTTCCAGGATTTTCATTATTTTTTTATAGAAAAAGAAGAATCTTAAAGTGAATCTGTGGAAACCAGTCAAAACAAAACATTTTAATCGTCCTTTTCAGATGCATACCTATCTACTCACACAAGTGAAGACAACGCGAGCTATGACCGCGTCATCGCACTCGAGAACAAAAAGCGCGCCGCGAAGCTGGCAACACAGCTACAATCGGAAATGACGTCAAGGGCCATCGCGGACGCGGCGCTCGCGCTGCCCTCTATCGAACAACAAGCGGACCAGACTGAGAGGCCTCATGAGGTAATGGTCTAAATTGCATTTACAATACTTAGTTTCCAATTGATCTAATATCGAAAAAAAGCCTTTAGGCATAAAGTTTATTTTTATCTGTTACAATTCAATAATTTCTGAAAGTTTAATTCTGTAATGACTAGTTATTCTCAAATCTACTTAATTTACACTTGGGTGCAGTTGATATTTGTACATCAATTGAAAACAAGGATTTAAGGTGCCACTAGTCGATATTTTTTCCATACAAACGAGAGAGTATCACTCCACTGTTTGATATTGTGCATCCAAAGTAAAAAATGATATTGTTTTGTCTTGTTATTAATGTTGTCTGTACGGAAACAGAATAGTAAAATAAAAAGCCAATAAAAAGTTACGAGCCAACAAAGATTCGTTTTTCTTGCTATTTTTAACGTAACTTTGAGTGTAAATAAGTAATTAAAGAACTGTAAAATCTTCAAAACCAAATCCGTACCGACAAAGCTCACTCATCGAAGAGTTCAATAAACTTTATTTGTAATTGATTTATATAGCGGTTTTTTCAAAAACCTCGATTTTCCGTTCGAATGTTTTTCGCGCCTATCAGTTCGGAGCGGTGTTTCTATGCGTGAGAACTAGACGTTCGTGTAGACTAGCGTCTAACTGCTCATGACTGATACTAGCTCTGTCGGACACGAAGCCAGGTGAGACAGCGTGCTTATTGGCCATGACCACCAGTGAGTTCGAGCTCGCGACTACTTTACTCTTAAAGGGCTGCCATCCGTCCGGGTTTCCCCGGATTTGTCCTAGTTTGGAGGGCGTCCGGGGAGCGTCCGGGCGGGGTTTTTAAATAGTGTCCGGTTAAAACCCGAACACTTTCTGTGTTAAGGCAAATCCGACTGAATGATTTGCCATAAATTAAAGCATAAATCATAGTTAAAAATTCGCCGCGCGGCAAATATCGTGCGCTCGTGGCACTTCATATTTTGTTTTTGATTTCCATTTTTTTTTTCATTGATGCCAAAAAGAAGAGCGTTCCTAATTATTTTTGTTAAGTATCAGAATACCTCTCACATATATTATGTAGAAGAGTGTATAATTGATTAGTCTCGTTTCATTTCATTTAAGTTGATTTTCTATACTAAAATAAGAAAAAATAATATGATACATATGTACCTATCGATGTTTTAATTTTATTGTATGTAATTTATTTTTTTCAAGGGATTCCGGGGAAAATCTTTATTTCACCCAAATGTCCGGGGTTTTTGAAGTTTTTATCCTGGGTCCGTAATTTAGGTGATGGCAGCTCTTTAATGGCAAAATGTGGGTGTACTATTGAAGCACCTGTTGCTAACTCTTCACCCGATACAGGCGTAATGTTATGTGATTTAACTAAACTGCACTCCATATAGCTATCTGGACGCGTAATGTGGACTTGCAGAATATGTTATTAACTAGTTGTATCTTGTGGATAAGGCACCTGTCCCGACAAGGATGCGACTAGCTATCGATCGACTCGAGAAACGTACAATAGATGTAGGGCCCGAGTCAGTAAAACAGATACATATATTGAATTATTCCGTTTTAATCTCTGTCTTATCCACTAAAAAATATTAATAGTTGATAGCTGACTGTTCACACTGCCGGCGAGAACTCTCTCTCCACTAGAATAGGTACTAGTGGAGAGAAAGTTCTCGCGTGCGTTCTTGTCGCGTGCTAAATATCGCAGCGACAAGAGCTATCAAAGAATAAACTCGCTCAACGACGCTCGGCGGGCAGAACTTTCGCTGGGAGACTCGCTTAGTACGCGGCAAGTGACGGGGCAGTCATTCTTCTCGTCCTACTCGCGCACTCGCTCATAGCCAAGAGACAAAACTATCCGAACTACACACTCGCTGCTCGTTGCTCACCAACTCTTTTGTAGCTGCTAGCTCTACTCGCTTCTCGTTAATCGCCGGCGGTGGGACAGCTGCCTGAGGATGGGTTACTTACAAAAATTAAATAATTAATATTAATTAAAGTTGGACACATGGCGCTACACGGCGAAGAACTACATAATGTACGTACCAGACGGGGCGGCGTCCCAGCACGCGCCGCCGAAGCCCGAGCTCGTGCACCACAACACGCGCCTCAAGACCGAGCCCTTCGACCACGTCAAGAACAAGGAAGCCATCAGCGCCATTGCTAGGAGTCAGGTAATATGCAAGTACTTTTGGCATATTTTTACTGGTGTTTGTGCATATGTATAACTTATCTATATGCCACAACTTCTCTTCCGTTCCATGCGCCCATAAGCATAATGTAACATTGCGCACAACCGAAAGCAGCGGATTTTTACACCAAATAAATATATTTTTACTAAATGTACCTACCAGACCGAGTTAGGAATACGACCATCCGTTCCATCACAAAGATAACTGATGTCACTTGGAAAGCTGCCGCGCTAAAATGGAACTGGGCTGGACACATCTGCCGCATGTCAGACGAACAATGAGCCAAACTTACGACCCAATGGGTCCCTCTTAATGGCAAACGATATCGCGGCAGGCCCAGACGGAGCTGGACTCCTTCAACAAGAACTGGTCCTTAGCAGCTTTGAACAGAGAGAAGTGGAAAGAGAGTAGGGAGGCCTTTGCCCTGCAATGGGACATCACAGGCTAATAATAAATATACCTTAGTTCGATGTACAGAATGCGTACTTAAGGCTATGTGATGGGTCTTTTTACACCTGTTAATCTATGCATACTAATAGCCTCCATTTTCCAGGATGCAAGTGTAACCGGCAAGATAGGCGTGGACGGCGTGAGCATATCCAGCGAGAAGCCGGGCGACGCGTACCCGCTGGTAGCCACGCCGTCGCCGCGCCCGGGCGAGGGGCCCGACCAGTCGCCGCTTATGACCTGGGGAGAGATCGAGGGCACGCCCTTCCGCCTCGATGGAGGGGATACGCCCTTGCCTGCGTGAGTATAGCTGCCCTATAAAATACAGCACAGTTGTGTTTGTGTCGTTTGAAATATGGCTAAATGAGCGGCCTACTCCTGCTTCACAGGGTTTTTACAACTTATAAAACCATCGAGATTTTTTTATTATAATGTAAGTTTAATATTCAAATATCATATGCATAACCCTTCCGGAATAAATTCTCTAAATGATGGTGCAATTTGCATCGAAATATCGGTGATGCATATTCGGTTGTGCTGCTGTGACACAGGCGGCGGTGATAAGTAGATAGCACAAAGTTTACTTTCTTCCCCTCATTTATCTTGACAAGCCCACGGGGAATCATATGCTTTAGACACAGCAATAATAACGCCATCTCCGTTTTTACCTGTAGATATTATAGTGCGTTAAATAGCTCTTCGTCGTTGATGTTATCATTGAGCCATGTCTCAAATTTTTATTTATTTACATACAATTACTTGAGGAAGACATACCTACTTATCTATATATATAAAATTCAAAGTCCTGACTGACTGATTGACTGACTGATATATCAACGCACAGCCCAAACCGCTGGACCTAGAGACTTGAAACTTAGAAGGTGTGTTCTTTGTGAAGAGTAAGTATCCACTAAGAAAGGATTTTTGGGAATTCAACCCCTAAAGCAGGGGTGTCAAACTCAATTTTGCAGAGGGCCATATATTAGATTTAGAATGTGTAGGGGAAGGCCGGGCAAGAAGCATAGTGCGGGTAAGAAGAATAACTGATTTTTCCATAAACATATAATAGATAGCGCTATTAACATTTTCTCTAGTCGTGACACATACGATCGGTAATGCCATGGCAGTTCAACCCAAACAATACGCGAGTGCATCTGTTGTGGAAGGGAAAAAAAAGGATTATCGTTGTTTTGTTACGATTTTTGTAAAGGTTTGCACACAAACTTTTTGTATTAGTCATCAGTTGTCTATAAAGATGTATTGTATATTCAATTGCACGTTTATTTAGGTATTATTTGTGATCGTTACTTTTTGTTTACCTACTAAAAACAATTCAAGTTTTCACTTGTTTCTAATATTAGAGTGTTGGGCAAAATGGATATGGGCAAAACGGTTAGGTATTCCGTTTTGCTCAGAGCAAGCATATTATAAGTATTAGTTACCACTACCATTACATATGCCATTTCTGAGTTAGCAGGCCCCAGAAAAACTAAAACTAAAATATCCTCAGTCAAATAACAAAACAAAAATCCGAAACCAGATTTTTACGGTTTAGTGTGCGCTGACAAATACACTGAACCACTAGCGAAAGATTGGATTCAGTGTAATCAGTGCATTTGGGCGCATAAAGACTGCACTTTATTATGTAGGAGTTGGCAGCTACTTCTGTGATGAATGCGAACACTGATCTAAGCTAGTTCTACTTATCCTTTTTGCCCGACCCCACCGGGCAAAACCGATAATTGATACCTTTTGTTAATGCTCAAAATTATTATAGAAATTGTTTAAGTTTTTGAATTTTAATGATTATTTTTCAAAGACGATTAAACATAGTACAAATTAAAAGTACAAAGAGTTCTATTGATTATTAGATTGTGGTTTTATTTGCAGTACCCCTTAACATATTCGTCTTGCCCGGGCTTCCCCTAGGCGGGCCAGGTTCAAATTAAAATACTAAAACATACTAAATTATTTTAACATCTTTATTTATTTAGTTATATATAATTGTTACAAATCATACCAAAAGTAAGAAAGAGGGTGAGGGAGGGGCGCAGTATGCGTTAGCTGCACGGACGAAATAGAAGACGACTTCGCGCGCGCACGAGAGAGAGAGAAAAGCATAACTAACACTCTCTCACTCGTCTTGTCAGGCGCTACTCTTGAAATTACTTTTAAGTAAAGCGCGCGTATTCTTAAATCTGCGTAGAGGCATTGAGTGCAGTCTAAAATCTCTAAAAAAAAGGATTCATTTTTATCTGTGATATATTGTGATCGCGGGCCGTATCGAAATGGCCCGAGGGCCGGATTCGGCCCGCGGGCCGTATCTTTGACATGACTGCCCTAAAGGGTTAAAATAGGGGATGGAAGTTTATATGAAAGTCCGACAGTTTTGAAGTTAGGATCTTCTCATTTTGTATTTAGGCTGACAATTGAAAATTAATTCATACGTGTCTCAGCGTTTTTGATAATTCCACCCCCGAAGGCTTAAAAAGGGGGATGAAGTTGTGTATAGAAAATCATTACTTTTCGACGTAAAAATCACTTTTATTATCTAGGCTTATGATTGGAAGCTAACATAACGGTGTTGTTAGAATTTCATCCATTAAGGGGGTGAAAAGGGGGATGAAATTTTGTCCTGACTGACTGATATATCAACGCACAGCCTAAAACGCTGGTCGGTACCGCTGGGTAGAGAAATTAATTTTGGAGGGTGTGTTCTTTGTGAAGAGTAGATATCCACTAAGAAGGGGTTTTTGGAAATTTAACCTTTAAGGGGTGAAAAGAGGGGATTTTGTTTGTATGAAAATCTTATTCCTTGAAACTTGGCACGAATACTTATCTAAATAAATTATGAGATTTGGTTTTTTTTTCTAAACTACCCCCTTAAGGGGGATTGGGAGGTGTCAAAGTTTGTATGGAAGAATTTTAACGCGTGGTCCGATTAACTCTAAACTCAGTATTTATACTTAAGACCGAAAATAAAGAATAACGTGTATCATCGTTTTTCGAAAATTTACCCCTAACGGGGTGAAAAGTTAATTTTATAGCGGAAGTCTTTACTGCGTGGCTTGATTAACTCGAAAATTGGATAAACAATCTTTGAGTCGAGTAATGAACACATCCCAAACAATTTTACAAAATTCCACCCCTGTGGGGGTTAAAAACGGGGATACAGTTTATAAGAAAAATCTTATTCATTTGGTTAATAAACTTGGCAAGAATACTTGCCTAAGCAAGTAATAAAGTTTATCATTATTCGTTTATCAAAACAACAACAAGTTTGTGTGGAAGAATTTTAACGCGCGGTCCGATTTACTCGAAACTCAGTATTAATACTTTTGGCAGAAAATAATCAATAATAACAGCCGTACAGATCGATCGATCAGGTTACGCAGGCTACGCTTCCGCGGCAAGCGTAGCCCGTATTACCCAGTACTGGGTTGTGGAGGTCAGATAGGCAGTCGCTCCATGTAAAATACTGGTACTCAGCTGCATCCCGTTGGACTGGAAGCCGGCCCCAACATAGTTGGGAAAAGGCTAGGCAGATGAAGAATCAATAGTAAGTGTATGGGGTTTTCGAAAATTATTGACCCCTGACGGGACAAAAAGTGGTAATTCGATTTATAAGGGATTTTAATGAGGGCCTTGATAAACTCAAAAAAAAATGGTACAAATAAATTTGGACTTGAAACTTGGCACAAATAATTATAAATTTCGAATTTTTTTGGAATTCTAAACTAACCCAAAGGGGAGATTGGGGGTGTCAAATTTAGTATGGAAAAATTTTAATGCGCGGTCCATTAACTCGATACTCAGTACCTATCTAAGACCAAAATAAATAATAAAGTGGTTCAGGGTTTTTCGAAAATCTACCGCTAATGGGGTGAAGAGGGGTAGTCAATTTCACAGGGCAGAATTTTATTACGAGGCTTGATTAACTGGAAAATTGGTAATAATCTAGATTATGTTTCGAAATTCCACCCCTATGGGGATAGAAAGAGGGGATACAGTTTATATGAAAAATCTTATTCATTTGGTTAATAAATTAGAAACTTGGCAATATTTGGGTCAGTAAATAATAAAGATTGACACTTTTAGTTTTATAAATCCCTCACAGAGGATTTGGGGGGTCACAAAGTTGATGGATTAGAAAAATATTTAACCCGCTGTCGGATTAACTCGAAACTCGGTACTACTAAAACAAAAAATACTTAAAAAAAGTGATTTAGGGTTTTTCAAAAATTGACTCCTACGAAGGTGGAAAATTCTACTGCTTGCTTCCATTAACTCGAAAATGGGTATGGGTCTTTGAGTCAAGTTATGAACACATCCCAAACGATTTTTCAAAATTACTCTGGGGGGGTAAAAAGCTGGGATAGTTTATTTGAAAAATCTGATCCCTTTGAGCTATAAAGTAAAAAATTGGCCCGGATACTTATTTATATCTAAATAAATGATAAAAATCATGAACATACATTTTCGAAATTATAAGAGGAAAGTACGAATTTCACGCGGACGAAGTCGCGGGCAGAAGCTAGTTTTTTATAAAACTAAGAAAAATCCTAATTTGAGTAAACAATTACAAACGAAGGCAGAACGCTTTTCGCGCGTTTTTTTTATTTTTTACAAACTTTTTTTTTTATTTGGCTCGCGCGTTTTACTTTTTCATACAGCCTGATAAGGAACAGGCTGTATGAAAAATACGTAATATGTACATTGTTCATACAATGTTCGTGATTGATCTCTTTGGTGATTGGAACTTTTACTAACAATATCCACATTCGTAATTCAAATCACTTTTAATCCCTAGGGATTAAAGAGCTATTTTGTCCCTACAAGAATACACTAGCTCTTTTTGAATAGATGTGATAAAAAAATCTTTTTCGTATTGTTGTATTTATGGCCAGGGAAAAAATTTAAACCACCCGTTTGTACCCGTATAAAACTGCCTTTCCACCAGAGATGAGCGAGGATGCGTAGCAAGAGATGAGTGTAAAAATAAACAATACCAAAGCTAACTTAGTTCAAGCTATAAAAATGAAGCGATGTTATTGGTTGGTTTCACACACGTCCTTCGCTACATCTCTGGTGGAAAGGCAGCCTGTCCAGGTTTCCTCACTATGTTTTCCGTTCACTGATGGCAGTAATGTCCAAGATATACTAAGAAAGTGTATATAAATTTAAAAGTCACATTGGTGCTTGCCCGGATTTGAACCCTAGAATACTAAATGACTCTAATTACATACTATAATTTCACCATACAAAGCGTATTAATTTCGTTTGCCGTACAGCGTGGGTGCGGGTGCGGCGTACCGCATGCTGGAGGGGGGCGTACGGGAGCGTATCGCCCTGCAGCTGGCCGAACAGGTGGCCAAGCGACGCAGACCTACCACGCCGAGAGTCGCGCCGCCTACACCAAGGTAACAAATAAAAACATTGATTGACAAATTCCGGATTCAAAAATGGGTACTTTGTATCCAATAGTTTCAAAGTCCAGTGCTGCCTAAAAGATTTTTTCTTGTACCGGTACTGGTTTCCTTAACCGGGCATAAGTAGTTACATTTCTCGTGCGCGCCTACATGACGCGCGACGTAATTTGTCCGTTTTGATTTTATAAACGTATTTTCATCGTATATATATTTCACAGTTTCAGATCAAACACCGAGCGCCTAGCCAGCATGTCGCCCGCAGCACGTAAGTTGGCAGCCAAACACTTACTATCTCCGCGCCTGAAGCTCACGCCCAACGACATGGGCATCCTGTCGCACGCGTCGCCGCGCCGCTCCCCCTCCCCGCGCGGCGCGCGCCCCTCTCCCTCGCAAGCCGCGCGCGCGTCGCGCCCGCTCGTGGCGCGCCGGCCCACGCCGCGCGTGCGCACTCCGCGCGGCCACGGTGACGTCGGCGTCACTGAGGACCTCACGGACAATCTACTGCAGATCAATGTCGCCAAGCGCACGAGGCTAAAAGCAAAGGATTTCTTTAAATAAAATTATTGTTGAGTATTAAATGTGTTTTGTTTTTAAAATTCGGTCTCCAGAGTTCCAGTCGAATTTGAAAGTAGTCGGGCAGACGCAAAAATGCGTGAGTAAAACAACCAAGCTAAATTGTAATGAAAAAATCGGCCAAGTGCGTGTCGGGCCACGCACAGTGTAGGGTTCCGCAGTAGCCCGTCATCATAATATAGTACGATTCTGTTCTTTATTTTGAATATAAGTAATGGTAAAGATATTAGGAGTTAATGGTTATAATAACAATATATAAGAAGGGTGTCCAGAATAAAACAAAACTTTAACACATAACGTAACCACGGGGGTCAAACGTTGCAAAAAAATCTTAACACCGCGATCTACAAAAGTGACGTCACGGCACAAGGCCATCTGTTATCGAATATCGATACTAAACTAATGAAAAAATATTGATTTTCGAAGATAAGTATGTAAACAGATTATACATTAACTAATAATAACCACTTTCTTCCTCATAAAACTAAAAAATAAGAGTACGATTGCTGCCAAGCTATTATTTCAATTCATAAAATTGTAATTCGAAAATTAAATAAAGTTCGTTTGTGACTTAAGTTCTCGAATGAAAACGTAACCCGTTGGTACAGCGCCATCTAGCGGCAGTGATAAATGATAAATGATTTATTTTCTGTAAGTAGGTTTTTACAAACACTTTTACACGTCATCATATTTTTTAAAAACTAGATGTGGTCGGCGTTTCCTATCTGACTACTCTGAGAAGAAAGGCCGAAACAAACTCAGAGGTCACAGTCTCTTTTAAAGTCCAGACAAAATCTTGGTCAGATCGTGTGAAGACCATGTAGATTGATGTCTGAAATGGTCTTTTGAGGAAAGAACCACACAGATTGAGCGGACCTGTCCAATCAGTGCACGCATTTGTCAAAAATCGTGCAGCTCGACTCAGAAATGAGGAGCTCAACGATTCGACGAACAATACCAAAGAAAGGACATTTGGGTAGGCCGCGTAAATTACTCAAACTGCCAGATCATGATTAAAACTAAGAAGGAAAACAGAAAAAAAAATGACCCACATAGTCCTCACATTCACAATAATTAAATGAAAAGAAAAAAAAAATAAAAAATACTTTACAAAGTAAATATTCATGTCATTGTCTAAATAAAATTCATCAATGTCAATGTGTATATAAAAATCCGGACATAATCTTTGAGGACCATGTAGATTAGTGTCTGAAAAGATCTTTTGAGGAAAGAACCACACAGATTGAGTGGACCTGTCCAGCCAGTGCACGCATTTGTCAGTAACCGTGCAGCTCAACTCAGAACTTCAGGAGCTCAACGATTCGACGAACAATACCAAAGACAGGACATTTGGGTAGGCCGCATAAACTACTCAAACTGCCAGACCACGATTAAAATGTAAACTATGACCCACATAATCCTCACATTCACAATAATTAAAATAATATAATACTTTATACAGTAAATGTACATGTCATTGTGTAAGTAAATAGATGCTTACTTAAAAAAAAAAAGAAAATATTAAAGTGTAAAAATTGCAAAATAACATTCACTGTCTAAACCTATTGGAGCAGCTCAATCCCAAGCCTTTTTGTCCTCAATATAGTCTTTTACAGTATAATAGGCTTTCTGGCATAGTTTTCGCTTTATAAAAGCTTTGAATTTATTTAGGCTTAGTTCCTGAATGTGGCTAGGAAGTTTATTATAAAAATGTATACATTGGCATCTAAACGAGCCACCTATTTTCTTGAGCCTTGTTGTAGGAACAACAAATTTGTGTTTGTTCCTAGTATTTATGTTATGGATATCACTGTATTTTTTAAACAGATTAATATTTTTATGTGCATACAAAAGATTATCATAAATGTACTGAGAAGGCACAGTCATTATATTAATTTCTTTAAATTTGTCTCTGAGGGAGTGTCTAGGACTTAATTTATAAATAGAACGAATTGCCCTTTTTTGTAAAATAAAAATTGTCTGAATATCGGCGGCATTTCCCCACAACAGAATACCGTACGACATCACACTATGAAAATAACTAAAGTAAACTAAACGGGCTGTCTCTAAATCAGTCAAATCACGAATTTTCCTAACGGCGTATGCTGCAGAGCTAAGCTTTTTTGACAATTTATCTATATGGGGGCCCCATTGAAGCTTGGCATCCAACGTTATGCCTAAGAATACTGTGGTATCTTCGGGTTTTAACTCTTCATCCTTAATGAGAACACTAGTTTCTACTTGTCTAACGTGGGGTATCGTAAACTTAATACATTTCGTTTTTTTTTCGTTAAGAAGTAGGTTATTGACATTAAACCAGTTAACTACTTTTGCAAGGGCGTTATTTACATTGTCAGTAACCAGCTGCTGACGTTTGATTTTAAACAAAAGAGAAGTGTCATCTGCAAATAACACTATATCATGATTATCCTTTATGAGGTACGGCAAGTCATTGATATAAATAAGGAACAAGAAAGGACCAAGAATTGAGCCCTGGGGGACCCCCATTCTTACTACAGATCCGGGTGACCTTTTTCCGTTAACATCAACTCTCTGAATCCTATCACTCAAGTAAGAAGTAAGAAGATCCAGAGAGGCGTTCCGGATTCCGTAGTGGTGCAGTTTCCTGATTAATGTGTCATGAAGAACACAATCGAATGCCTTGGACAAATCGCAAAAGACGCCCAAGGCATCGCATTTGTCCTCCCATGCATTATAAATATGTCCTAAAAGTTCAACTCCTGCATCGGTAGTCGAACGACCCCTAGTAAAACCGAACTGTTTATTATGCAGTAATTTATTGTTATTAAAAAATCTTTGCAATTGAATCAAAATAAGTTTTTCAAAAATTTTACTAAAGGTAGGTAGTACTGAAATAGGTCGATAATTAGTAGGGTCTGATGTACTACCCGATTTAAACAACGGTATTATTTTACTGTTTTTCATAAGATCAGGAAACTCACCACGGTCAATACAATTATTAAATATAACAGCTAAAGTAGGTGTTACAATGTTTATAATCGACTTAGCAACATCCACAGAATTACCCCATAGATCTGCGGTCTTTTTAACATTTAACGTGTGAAAGGTTTTAATTATATCGTTACAGGTTACATATTCAAAGTGAAATTCAGAATCACAAACTGAAACGTTTTCTTTAAGTAAAGACTCTGCGGCAGCGGGTGATGAGTTAAGAGATTTAGTAGTTGATACTGGAACCTCTGCAAAGAAATTTTCAAAGGCCGCGGCGACTTGAGAATCTGATTTAATTATATTGTCATCAATAGCAAGGCTGTAGTCACTACTTCGGGTGCATGACCTTCCCGTTTCGCTATTAATGACATTCCAAGTCGTTTTAATAATGTTGCTACTATTTTTAATTTTTGAACTCAAATAACGTGACTTGGCAATACTACAAACTTTTTTAAATATTTTAGAATAATTCTTAACATATAAATTAAATTCAGCAGTGTTTATACAAAGTATTGTGACACTTATGATAATTTATTATGGGTTTTCGCGTTTTTTTATTTCATATTTTGTTTTTCAATGCAAGTCTTTACCCGTTATAAACAAGCAACTACTTCATTTTAGTCACTTCAAAGGATTAATGCTAAGGATTTTGTATTTGGTACAAAATTATCCCACACCCAAGTTCAACGACTGTTACTGCAAAACTAATAAAGTTATCTTAACCGCTATAATTTTCCTTTAAAGTTCATTAAATGCACTATCATCGTGAATTTTCCCCGATTTTTCAAGCTAGCAGTTTAGCTTTTAGAGGGGGGGGGGGACGTCCTACTGGAACAAAAATTTCTATTTCGTAAATGGAGCATTAAATCGAAAAATAATTTTAGCAACCCCCAAGTCATTTTAGAAGACCTATTCAACGATACCCCACACGATGGGGTAGGCGACGAAAAAAATATTCATCCCCATTTCACATGTAGGAGAGATACCCTAAAAAAATATTTTCCAAAATTTTATTTTACCACTTTGTCGGCGTAATTGATAAACATACTCCTACAAAATTACAGCTTTATAGTACTAACGGTCTCTTAGCAAAACCTCGGACAGACAGACAGACGGACATGACGAAACTATAAGGGTTCCTTGTCAGGACTACGGAACCCTATAAACTAGATAGCTTGTTATTACCTAGCCTGTACTGTCCCACTCCTGGACAAAGGCCTCCCCAAAGTCCTTCCAGGAATTTTTCCCGCGCCATATCAAACCGCGCCCAGGTCATCTTACCACCTCTTTCTGGACCGGCCTCGGCGACGCCGTCCTTCTTCAGGTACCCATTATGGGCATTATGAAGAGGCTTTTTCCCAGCGGCCACCGTGCATGCGGCTGATGTAACCCGTCCAATCCCGTCTTGGCTGGCAGCCTTATTGCGTACGTCGACTATCGGCTATCAACTCTGCATGCAGCCAGGTCTGAAGACCATAGGTTACCAAGGGCAGAACACAAAAATGTCGATGAGTTTCCGCTTCAGGATTTCTTATTACGATTTCATAGATTTTCTACACCTTTCGATTCGGTGATCGAAACGCCTAAGTAGATATACAGGATGAATTTTTCAAGTGGGCGTGTATGGCCTAATCCGAAACTATGAGGAATAGCGAAAAGTACGCAAAGGAGTCGCGGGCTCGTTTTCGATAAAAACTAAAACTGCATCATTGGATTTTTGAAAAATAAAAATTTGTAGCCAGGAATCGAACCCGTTGATTTTTATAAAAAAAAACACACTGTATTATTACACCTCTCGATAGTGTCCCTAATAAGGATCAAATTCTGGGAAGTAATAACATACGGCAAACTTAAGGAAAATGTTGTATTTTAATAAACTGCTTCTTATTTTAAAGTATTCATACCGACATTACTGTACCTTGTTCGAAATTATGCTCAATACACCCCCAGCGCAGTCACCTTTACAACATTATGTTCTAAACTAGCTGCGCCCCGCGGTTTTACCCGCATAAGTTTCGATCCCGTGGGAATATCGGGATAAAAAGTAGCCTATATGTTAATCCAGGGTGTCAGCTACCTCCATACCAAATTATATCAAAATTGGTCCAGCCGTTTGAGCGTGAAGAAGTAACAAACATATAAACACACACACACACTCACAAACTTTCGCCTTTATAATATTAGTGTGATTCAAATTTTGAATGCAGTACAATCACTGACCTCTATAATACAAGTACGCTGTAATATAGAGGTCAGTGAGTACAATCCTTATGACGTCGAATCGGTCATCATTTTGAACAATTAATCAGTTAAGGTTTAATAGGTAGGTAACTTACGAAAAATAAAAAAGTATTTTGATAAAAATGAGCTCTTTTCTTTAGTTTCCCGTATGTCATTACTTCCCAGAATTCGATCCTTATCAGCGACACAGCGACGAGTGCGGTTCCTTATATTGTAATTGGCACTGGCAACCAGTGCATGACGACACTAACTATCTACGTTGGACCAGAACAGACCTGGCGAAGCGCAGCGCACGGTTGTCAAACAAATATCAACCTTGCGGGAGTTGAAATTAAGTTGTAAATAAATAAACATCCATTTCAATATTGATATTTGTATGGAAATGATAAATGCGCTTCGCCAGGTCTCCGGGCCGGCTCTTAAGACCTCATATTACACAAATAAAACAACGTGTGATTCTTAAATAATATGCATTTCGTTGAAAAGCTATCTCAATTAAAATGTTAAAAAATACAACAATAACAAATTTTTAAAATTAATTTTAAGTATAAATATTGTCATTAAAAGTTTTATCTTCACATTTAAGATAAAAGTTTTTGTGCATTGATTTTTGCCTCTTATTATTATTATTAAATTAGTACATTCTACAATAATACATTTTTTTTTTAATTTATATAGCGTCACAGCATTGACTTCTAGCGTCAAAATAACATTTTAACTTAAAATAATGTGATGAATGTGATCAATGTTTCAAATATAAAATACATTACAAATTGTTCAGGTAAATATTTTACATACACATGATTACCTGCATACATTTTAAACCAATGTCTGTGCATACCTACAACAGTTAATGTTTTAAAATTAGTGCTTTCTTCGCATAGCTGTGACAATAAACATTGTGTTTACAAAATACATATTAAATATTATCATGTCAAATTCACTGGTAACAGTTCATACAGGAAAGTACCGAATATAGTTCCTAGAGGTCATAGAATACATACCAACATGATTTCATGAATTATTAATACCTTATTATTATTTACACTACACAATGGTTTACATCTATGTCAATCTCATAAAAGTTTATCTATAATTTATAACCCTAAACCCTGCACAATTAAATACAACCAATTAAACTTGTAATTGCCCTAATTATATGCACATTAATTACGATAATGCACTCAGTTGTGCTCAATAAATTGATTATGAATTCATTATTTAACTATGATAAATTATTGTATAAATTGATTGTAATAAATTATTGTCAAAATAATAACAGAGAGAAAATAAAGATATATTATTATAAGTAATCGTTTTGCTAGTACTAGCAAGTCATAATGTTCAAATGTTCTCATGAAACACTATCTGTATTGCAGCTGTGTAGAGGTAAGTTATTTATACTAATATTATACATATAAGTACTACTTAATTATTACATAATCATCAAGGATTATAAAACTAAATCAGCTATGACCCAACACCGTCATTATATCTCAATATTTCTCTATAACAATCTATGGAATGACCCAATAATACTTATAATAAATACTAATACGCGACTACTAAGTTCATTACACGTTTTCGTATGTTCCAAGTGAAAAATCATAACTTTGAAACAATAAGGTTTTCATCCTCTTATCGCGTCATAAATGAACAACTGCTGATTGTTGGCGCAGAACATAATATCATATCGATAATCACTGTTTACCGAGTCAGAAGGTAGATACAAGTCACGTACTACCAGACTAAACTGAGCGCAGCCTTGTAAAATGGCTCGGGCTGCTGCGGCTTATTGTACTCTGCGTTAAGCTTAGGTTTAGTGTCGTCCATCGGGTCCTCCTCGAAGATGTTAACGAGAGACTCTTTGATGCCGAATCTGATGAAAGCCAAGTACGGGAAGTACCTCATGAGGAGTACACTGAACCTGAAGTTGAGGTTGAAATAAAGCCGTCCTAAGTAGGAGGAGTAGAGAACCATGTAGAGGTTGTACAAGAAGATCTTGTACTTGGCTTTGAAGTTGAGTCGTTTGTAGAAGGGTGCGCTGTCCACAGTGTCGTAGTCTTTGTAGTAGAGGAGGCGGGGAGCGGTCTTGGGGAGGCCGTCGACGGCCGGTTTGCACATGAGCTCTGTCGAATCCACGCCTGTCGAACAAAATGAGACATGTGAATACCTCTGTTACTTTGGTTCTTAGGTCTTTTTGACCAGCCAAAATCTTTTAAATTGCTTTCAAAACTAATATGAAATCTCACCTGTATCAAGAGATTTTCCTTTCAAATGCTTCTTTAGCTTGATCTGCAGCTGTAGCCTGTCGTTCTCGGTGTAGATGTAGCCGGGCACGTCAGCCAGCATGCGGCACCAATACAGGAAGCCGTCCGTCTCCACCGTGGGGTTGACGGACCACATGCCGTCCAGCATGACGCGCGCCATGTGCTCGTAGTGTTCTGGAACGTTCTCGAGGCAGGGTGTGTATACACGATCTTGGATCAGCTGGCACACCTCGCGGGTTTCTTCGAAGGTCTCGCGGCAGATGTTGTACCTGAAATTGTGTTGTATGTTGAACTGGGCCAAGATATTACTTGAATCCAGTATTCTGGCCCCAAATAAATTTGTATACAGGCCCAGTTAGGACTTCCTAACTGGGCCTGTATACAAATTTATTTGGGGTAAACCTTACTGTGGTGAAGGCAAAAAGGAGGGCAGGAAAAGGGCTAGGCACATGATAAATCAAAAACACAACAGTATTTCCAAAATAAGTACCTACTTATATTTATTTTAAAGTGCAGGGTTGTCCCGCTGCAGAATAAGGGTTTTAAGAAATCTATGAAAAAACACATGTAGATGCTAGAACAAAAACAATTAGTAGCTCCTGCTTGAATCATTGATACGAAGAAAAGTAGAACAATAGCGTAGCGTGGCGGTGGGTCCTAATCATTATTATTTTTTCTGTTTTCCATTTTATTTTATTTTTGTAAAGGAATAGACATTGTGACTTATAACATCGCCTTGGGTGATTCCGTAAGTGTTATTATTGTTGTTTAAATAAATAAGTATCTCTACCATCATAGCACGTCGCCAATATCATGTACTTACAGTCCACGCTGCTGTCAAACCAACCATGGTTCCATTTAGGCGTAGTCGGGCAAAGTATTATTGGATTTTTCCATTATTCATTTCTCAGTAACAGCCCTAAGTGCGGAAGTTGAGGGTGTGATACCCTCTGTGCTTCGCGCGCACGTGTCGCCATGGGTCCTGCGCTAATGGTCCTCTTCGGGCAGTCGGATTGTCGCCCCATCGGACTATGAGTGAGGAAAGACTGAGTGTACTTGTCTGCACACACACTTGTGCAGTATAATATCTTCCGCTTCGATGGATTGTCTCCGTTGAGATTCGGTCAGGACCACTCTCATTTATAAAAATAGAACTTTAAAGTACGTATCCAAAATATACCACAATAGGCAATTAGGCATAACATTTCATACACAACTCAAATTAAACGAACCTGTCTTCAATCCCGATCATGTACCCGACGACTCTCCAGACATAATTGTAGGCGTCCCAGTCGCCCGGCTGCAGCTGTCTGATACCGAACTTGTCAGGCTTGAGCATCGAGAAGCCGACGAAGCCGAACTGAGTGAGGGCCAGGTCCCGCTGTGACACGATCCCGGTGCCTTTCAGCTTTGACGCAAGTCCTGCCCTCACGTGACGGCTGCGCACCGCGTATAGTGACCTCCATGATCTGTTACACACATGTGATTTATTGGATGTAACTAAGGGATTGTCTGTGTGGTGCCGGACTTAAAGAATTGCACCACCCCTTACTTCCCGTGGGTGTCGTAAAAGGCGACTAAGGGTCTTACCGGAGAATGGGCAGCAGCGTTCTCTATTTATTCCACCATCATACCATACTGCGATCGCCAACCCGCCTGCCAAGCGTGGCGATTATGGCAAACCCCCCCCAAAATTGGGGGAGGCCTATGTCCAGCAGTGGACGTCTATCGGCTGAAACGACGAAGGGATTTATAGAGCGGATGGGTAAGTGAAACTGGCGGAAGGCACGCCACAAAACACGCATTCAATCTTCGTTCTGACCTATAAAAGCCGAGATGCAAAGACGCTATTGAAACAATACTGATGCGAGGTACGAAGACCTTAATACGTCAAGGTAATATACAAAGGAGAATGGCAGAAGTTCATAGAACGCTGGCATTAAACTTTTTTAGTTACTACAAAAATAAAAGTGGCATGGTTTGAAAGGGAATATTAAGAGCTTTTGTTAAAAAAATAAATAAAAAATAATAACAATGGGGTTCAAGAGAAATCTTAATTTTTGTAAAAGTGAGGTTAAGTGCATTCATTTTAGGTTATTTTACCTCTATTACTATTTTAACGCATAAATGTTTATTGTATGCATAACATATTGCTAATTATGCTTTGTAATGACTTGAATAATGATAACTAGTTGTTGAAGTATGTTTAATTCAAAGATTTACTCACTGATCATTTATAGACCTAATGGCAATCTAAGGCTTCTTCCACCAGAAATGTGCGAGGATGCGTAGCGAGGGATGTGTGTGAAACAAACCAATAACATCGCTTCATTTTCATAGCTTGAACTAAGTTAGCGTTGTTATTAGTTAGTTTTAACCTACGCATCTTCGCTCATCTCTGGTGGAAACGCAGCCTAAGTGTACTCTGTCAGTTTTAATTAAACATAGTAGGTAGTCACAGAAAACTCAGGAGACTTTAAAGACTCACTTATCGGAATCTATGCATATAATATTGTTAATGGCAATTCCCTAAGGATGATAGGATTATTGTAGGTACAATAAAAAACCAGTAGGTATTTAGTCATAATATTTTATTCATCACATATTAGCAATATATTATCTAAGAAAGGTGCAGGGGGAGACAGGCTAGCTTGATGCCGTGCCCATGCCAAGTACCATTCCATTCTCGAATCACTTTATATATGCCTCGTTCTCTGTCCGAATCAGTCCGTAATTGGTGATTTCTGGAACGTGCTGTAAAAGATCCACAATTGACACACACCTGTCGGTGCCCAACGGTACAAGAAGGTACATAGTATAGTTATAGTTTAGGCAGCGGTCCGTGGTTGACATCACGTTGACTCGTAATGTTATACACACAAACACATAGAGGTCCAAGTCTCGCAACGGTTGTTCAGAAAGGTAGCAGTCTTCGAAATCCAAAAGCAAGCCAGGTCGTTGAAAAGATCCACGTAAAACTTTGGGAGCACAAATCATTTACACCAGCACAAAACAGTAGCGAGCGAGCGAATGTGACTTGTACATTTAGTATTTTCATCTATGAATGTGACTTGTGAAGTTGTCGAAATAAAATAAATAACATGACGTGAAATGTCATCTTCTAAAGAGTCATGTTTATGGGTTTTAGTGGGTGTTCATGTTTAGGGTAAGGAGGTTGAAACAAAGACTACAATATAATGCGGTGTAAAACCTCCTTTTTTTGAAGTCAGTAAAAAAATTAAAAAAAACCTTGTATCCGGCCGCTCTGTGTTCGATCAAATCAAGTTACCTACTCATATTTATCGAGATTTTATCCCCATTGTCAATAATAAAGTTAATCTGGCTATCAGTACATAAAAATAAGCGCGTTTTTTTTTAAATAGCTTTGAATTCTGTAGCTTTCCAAAATTAGTAATGCCAAAAAATGCCATCTCCTTTTAACATATGATCAAACAGTAGGTACACACGGTTTATTTAATTGTTGACCACCGACTTTTTGCAGAAATAGTACCTGTCCATTCAGCTCGCCAGGCGAAATTCGGTCAGCAAATCTTCGATAAGCGTGGTAGATAGGAATTAGTTATCTAATTATGTGGAACGCGGTGGGCTGATTGATTACATTAATTTGCACCTGTGAGTTGTACCACGAGGCACTACATTGCATCTTTAATATAGTTAATGAAGACAGAAAGGCTTGCGAGACTAGGTATCTAAATGCCTATGTTAGCTTCTTTACGTTATTACATCCACAAGCAAGAGGTAGCGTTGGAAGGCCTCCCACAAGGTGGTCCGACGACCTTGTGAAGGCCGCAGGAACCGTTAGATGCGAGAAGCACAGAACCGGTCGCAGTGGAGGTGCTTGGGGGAGGCCTATGTCCAACAGTGGACGTCTTTCGGCTGAAATGATGATGATGATGATCCACAAGCATACTTACATGCTCCCAGGCTTGAGTTCGTTCTCGAACCATGAGATGGTGTGCAGTAGCGTGGAGAGGTACCGCTTGTAGGCAGTGTAGACGGAGGTGGAGCGGCGGGATCCCACCAGCACGCGAAGGATGGACGGCACGGCGAACACGGCCACTAGTCCCATTAGCATCGACGACGACAACGCGAAGCAGTTGTCCATGTAGAAGCTTCGACCCCTGGAGCATCAGAAAATTGTTGACAAAGTTTCCTTAGATGAGAATTTGACGTTCGGTTTCCAGTTTGGAGTCATGATTTGAACTCTGTATGGAAACGACGCAAGTTCAACGGCTATCTTTAGCCTTCTATTACACGTCTCACGTATAGGTACGTGAGACGTGTAATAGAAGGCTAGTAGAGTAGACACCTTCCAATATATAAATAAAAGGATTTAAAAAAAACGACGGGTTGCACTCCGGGAGTGCCGGCAGAAGTGAAAACTTGATTATTAACGTTGTTTACTGTAACTGTAACCGTAACAGTAACCGTCTGTCTGTAATTTGATTCTGTATACTTGTTTTCAATTTTTTATATTTTGGAATCTTACGAATTTTCGATCAGGGTCACGTGTCATCTTACGATCAGGGTCACGTCTATAGATGTGCAATCCACCCGGGTTTAAACCCGGTACTTTGATAAACACCCAATTTTGTGGGCGTTTATGGGTGTTTACGAGTGTTTATCGGGTGTTTATCAAAAGCACCGGGTTTGAACCCGGTGGATTGCCCATCTATAGCACGTGTCATCTTACGAATCTTACGATCAGGGTCACGTGTCCTGACGCGAGTTTAACATTTTTTACCCATTAGGCCATTACAAAAAAAGTGTACAACGCCGCTAAAGAAATTTCACTTCAAAAAGTATTATTGAAATCTTTCGAACGATCTTTCCTTTGGTGTTCATCCATTAACCATAACAGGTGTATAGCCGAGATGAATCTATCATTCTAAAAATGAAGCTAAAGAGTTTGTTTGAACGCACTACTCCCTGGAACTACCAGTCGAATTAGAAATTCTTTTTGCATTTGATAGCCCAATTCTCCCATTAGGCCATTACAAAAAAAGTGTACAACGCCGCTAAAGAAATTTCACTTCAAAAAGTATTATTGAAATCTTTCGAACGATCTTTCCTTTGGTGTTCATCCATTAACCATAACAGGTGTATAGCCGAGATGAATCTATCATTCTAAAAATGAAGCTAAAGAGTTTGTTTGAACGCACTACTCACTGGAACTACGAGTCGGATTAGAAATTCTTTTTGCATTTGATAGCCCAATTCTTGAGAAAAGCTATAGGCTACTTAATATCACGCTAGGACCCTTAGAAGCCAAGCAAAACGAAGACATGTTAGAAAAAACGCTACGCGAAAACGAAGTGTCAGCGCGGAGGGCGATGCGATGCGATGCGGTGGGTTGGGACAATAAGTTTCACGCGGACATTCTTTCTGACTTTTTTCAAAAAAAAGTTAGAAAGCGTATGTACAGTTACCGGCACGTAACTTGGCAAGAGATTTGCGTAGTGGGGGAAGTTCGCGAATATAAAAAATCAAAAAACCCGACTGCGGTAAAAAACTTAAGTTAAAAGAAACTGAAAAGCTAAAAACAAGCCCATTTTAAATTAAATAAAAGTTGGAAGCAGGCGGGACCCATTTGAATTTGAAAATACAGTAAAAATGATGTGGGTCCCGCCTGCTTCCAACTTTTATTTAATTGAGTTTTTTACCGCAGTCGGGTTTTTTGATTTTTTTATTTCCAGCTTTTTAGTTTACAAATTTGAAAGATTTCGCAGACGATTTAGTTCTTGGTAGGTGCTTTTTTGCGATTTGTCACTTCGAATTGCTTTTAAGTATATATGTTGTATATATTTTTGTAATCACCTTTTAAAACCCTTTATTTTGATACCCCACTCGATAAGTTTTGAAAAAAAAAAAAAAAAAAAAAATTAATATGGCGTCCAGTAGTCGCCATATTGAATTTTCACTAACGTCATGTCTTTAGTGACACTCGCCGGACTAAGAGGAATCGATTAACGAGTGAATCATAAAAATCGGCCCAGGCGTTTGGTCTGTATAGTGCTTCAAAGGAACATATAAACATACATACATACATACATAGGCTGATGAACACATTACCACTCCTTTGCGTCGCGCAGTCGGGTAAAAATGTATGAAATTGTGCGTGCGCAAACTTCCCCCACTACAAAAACTCTTGCCAAGTTACGTGCCGGCAACTATACGTCCTCGTAATAACGCGGGCGGACGATGCTAAGTGACACAGTGGGTCAGGGGCGGAAATTTCAGTTTACTTGCAGTAGGTAGCTTGAATATGGCTCTAATGGCGGCTGCGCATGCATCTGCCTGCAGGTACTTATTTTATTCGTTAAGTAATAATGTTATACTTAGTGTTAGTTAATGAATAGTTAGTCAATTTGAAAATGTGTACAACAATACTCTATCGTTAACTGTGGAGGCTTGTAAATAGCTTGTCGTCAATTACCTCACTACTACTTCTGTATTTGATAGCTGTAAGCCACCCAAAGACAATAAAAATAAAATATCTACTAACTGTGGTTTAGGGACGGTAAGGACCTATCAATAGATTACATCATAGGTGACTAAAGAATTTTATTGAACCACTAGCCGTGCCCCCCGGTTTGACCCGCGTTAAGTTGAGGAAAAAACCTACTAAAATATTATATTCCATTATTATAGGTAGGTACAAGTATTGACCGGCCGCCTTGCAGAGTTATTTTAAAACTATGATAATATCTCCTAAGATATTCATTGAAATCAAAATGATGTCAAGGGCAGTATTTATTTGGATAAGGATTAATGTCATGTTTAAATAAACACCTTCGCAAATAATGCATTATTAAAAAGGATCAGGCCACTCAGAAAGTATTGCGAAAAAAAGTTTTTATGTATTTGAGACTGGCCAGTTATAATCTATTTTGAATATATGATTATTTAGGTAAGTAAAAACAGGTACGTTCCAATTTCAAAATTTCCCTCCGCATTGTGTGCGAGCCACAGACTAAGAAGAGAAGTTACCTTGTGCGAGCAAATTTAAATTATCGTGTCTCTTTAAAAAATGGATCTGCGCCAAGAACATTTTCATGTTATGATTTTTACGATTTCAAGTGTCTCCTGAAACCGGACGAATCGTACGATAGACTTCAAATGGCATTCATGGATGAATGCCCTTCTTAGGCAACAGCGTATTCGTTGGTATAACGAACTCAAGCGCGGTCGACTAACTTTGGGGGATGAAGAAAGAAGTGGTCGCCCTTTGAGGGCTGTTACGGAAGAAAACGTGCTAGCACTGTAAAAAATTTAATACAAGACAATAGGCGAGTTACATATCAAGAGATTCAGCGGGTTCCTTCTATTTGGCAGAATCTTGATACTCCGATTTTTATTTGGCATAACTCACATGGCATAATCTTATTTAATCGAATATTTTTAAGGCATAAAAATTATTTAGCATAACTTTTGTGCCATAGTAAATTCGAACACGTAAATATTCTGCCAAAGAATATTTACGTGTTCGAATTTACTATGGCATACTTTTATCTTGGCAGAATTTTGTTTCGCATAATTACCTTTGCCATAATTAATATTATGCATAATTTTGTTTAGCATAACATTTATTTAGAGATACGATTATTTGGTATGGGTGCATATTTGAACATCAAAAATTAAAATAGATGTATCTTCTTGTAAAAATTAGTGTTCAAAACATCAAAAACTTATAATATATACGTGTCATAAAAAGTCAATACGTTGTGCTGCAAAATTTTGTGACAGAAACGAATCGCTGCGAAACCGACTTTACGCAGTCTTGTCTGCCCTACCCCTAGAGTGTAATTTAAACCCGCGTAGGCGCGGAGGGGTAGGGCGGCCCGCGAGCTGAGGAGCAGGTGGTTTGAAGGCCCGCCACCGCGGCTGAGGCTGGCCGGTTCGCCGGCCAGCAAGCCGAAGCTGCGGTGGTGAGCGTTAAAACCATCTGTGACGATAAGCTCGCGTGGCGCCGCCCAAACCCCGCAGCGCCGGAGCCGTGACAGAAACAATGCTTGCTGCATGTTGCATGCCTGCTTGTATGCTGCATGCCTGCTGCATGTTGCATGCCTGCTTGCATGCTGCATGCATGCTGCATGTTGCATGCCTGCTTGCATGCTACATGCATGCTGCATGCATGCTGCATGTTGCATGCCTGCTTGCATGTTGTATGCCTGTTTGCATGCTACATGCATCCAAGCCGACAATATTTTTGTAATTAGCATTTAGGTTAGGGTAGGTTTTTAATGACTATCGATATAAAATGTATGCCAAAAGACGATTCTGACTGTGAATTTTCTGCGATATGATGGTTCTGCTTTTTAATTATTATGGATATAAACATTATGCCTAAAGATGATTCTGACTAACAAAATTATGAGTTTTGAATGTATGACAACTGAGTGTATGCGAAATGATTTTCTGCGAAATGAAGTTTATGCTATCCGTTGTTATGCAAAACAATATTATGACGTAAAAAGTTCTGCTATAAAAGGTAGACCCAGATTCAGCACATACCTAATGCAGTTTGGATCGGGAAGCCTCTACAAAATTCTACACGTGCATCTTCTTCGCGTGAGGAGGATAGTTTCACGCTGGGTGCTCGTCTCGGCGTGTTTACGACATCATTACAGGTAATGAGTCTTGGATTTATCAATACGATCCAGAAACGAAGCGCCATTCGACGGTTTGGGTGTTTCAAAACGAATCAACGCCTACCAAAGTGAAGCGATCTAGAAGCGGGGGGCTTCCCCGCCGCTTCACTTAGCTTCACTTACTTCGCTTCACGTAGCCAGTCAAATTGAAAAAGCTCACGATCAAAATCGTCATTTTGATCGTGAGCTTTTTCAATTTGACTGCTACTTGGTGTCAATTTCTTTACGGAACCAAAGAAGTATCAACGCTGAATGGTATACTACCAAATGCTTGGCAGAAGTTTTCTCTGTTGTGAGCAACAAGCGACCAAACACGGCTCCGCGGGCTACTGCTCCACCACGACAACGCGCCTTCGCACACCGTGCACAAAACGAGGGACTTCCTGGGCAGCACGCCGGTCAAACTCCTGGGTCACCCTCCTTACAGCCATGACCTAGCACAGTGTGACTTCTTTTTATTCCCGAAAATAAAAAATCTGCTCAAAGTGATATCTACAATTTTCGTCGCCGCCGGAAGATGCGCTGTCAGCGTTCGAGCAGGCTGTAAACGAGGTGTCTGCGGCGGTCTAGAAAAAGTATTTCGAAAACTGGTTCAGACGCATGAAACTTTGTATAGAGGCTAGTGGAGAGTACCTACTTTGAAAAGATTTAATTAAAAAATATTTACCTTAGAATATTTTTTTTTATATTCGCAAAACTTTCTGAGTGTCCCACGTATAGTGAGTCAAGGGATATAATAATATGCTGTCGCGGACTTTTATTTAGAACTTTTAAAGGGCAACAATTCCGTCTTATATGATTTTTGGTTTACGCAGCGTACGCAACGAAAGCTCTCAAAAAGAATAATTTTCCCATTTTTGCAACATTTTTCATTGATGCTCCGCTCCTACTGGTCGTAGCGTGATTGAATATAGCCTTCCTCGATAAATGGACTATCCAACACAAAAATATTTTTCCAATTCAAACCAGTAGTTCCTGAGATTAGCGCGTTCAACCAAACAAACAAACAAACTCTTCATAAAAGCAAGCATAGGACACAAGCTTTACAAAAGATTAAAGAAAATACCGGTTGTGCAATATTTGTCCGACCTATAAATTAGCCACCTTTAGCCTCTTTATATCGCTGACTCTACTCTTCCCCTTGCCCTAGGCCTTGTAGACTGTAGATTTGTGTGATGCCAGTGTATACGTTTTTGTAATAAACTTCCTAGCCACATTCAAGAACTAAGCCTTAATAAATTCAAATCTTTTATAAACCGAAAACTATGCCAGAAAGCCTATTATACTGTAAAAGACTATATTGAGGACAAAAAGGCTTGGGATTGAGCTGCTCCAATAGGTTTAGACAGTGAATGTTATTTTGCTATTTTACACTGTAATTTTTTTTAAGTATCTATTTACTTAAACAATGACGTGTACATTTACTGTATAAAGTATTATACTTATTATTTTAATTATTGTGAATGTGAGGACTATGTGGGTCATTGTTTTCATTTTAATCATGGTCTGGCAGTTTGAGTAATTTACGCGGCCTACCCAAATATCCTTTCTTTGGTATTGTTCGTCGAATCGTTGAGCTCCTCAATTTCTGAGTTGAGCTGCACGATTTTTGACAAATGCGTGCACTGATTGGACAGGTCCGCTCAATCTGTGTGGTTCTTTCCTCAAAAGACCATTTCAGACATCAATCTACATGGTTTTCACACGATCTGACCAAGATTTTGTCTGGACTTTAAAAGAGACTGAGTTTGTTTCGGCCTTTCTTCTCAGAGTAGTCAGATAGGAAACGCCGACCACATCTAGTTTGAAAAATATGATGACGTGAAAAGTGTTTGTAAAAACCTACTTACAGAAAATAAATCATATATATTTATCATTAGACCATTTTCTATTTTGTTAGTAAGTAGTTGTTGACAGGCCTACGTTGGCCTCCCATACTTGTTAATACTGTAATTTGAAAACATTGTAAAAACCATTTTTAAAAGAGTAACCGTGGAGTTTCTTGCCGGCTCTTTTCATAGGAAACGACCAATTATTATTGGAACCGTGCACCGGTGCACCTAAATAAAATATTATGATTTTGGTTTTTGTTTTTGCTCCGTAACTGGAAAGACTGTGTGTGTAGAGCTTACGGCATGTACTGGGGTTTAGGTAGTTACTTTTCGGATAGTATTATTTACTTACCTGTTATATTTCTTCTCGTCGAACCATTCTGGCAGTTCCATAACGAGCGCATCTGGATTTACTTCGTCGGAAGGCTGCTCTGCCGCCTCCTTTGTCAGGAGCGCGTCCACGAACGCTTCCGCTGTTACAAAACTCTTCATTAAACTTCCGCAGGAGAGCAGTAGTGGCCCAGTAGTAACAGCCCCGACTTACGAGTTGTATGTCGTAGGTGGTCCTGTCTGTCTGACCCAGACAGGTCATGTTGCTCTATGTAATGTATTTGATTTCATCACCACTGCTCTTAAAACAGTGAAAGAAAACATCGTGAGGAAATCGGCATTTCCTACCGGTCGATTCTGTAAAAATCTCACGGTGAAAACGTAGGTGAAGTGAGTTTGTTTTTGCTAGGAATTGACACTATTGACAGCTCACGCCACGCTCACTTCACCTAAGTTTTCACGGTGAGATTTTTACAGAATAGCACAGCTAGAACCGACATGTGACATCTACCAACCCGCACTGGGCCCACGTGTGGATTACGAGACAGGCCTCCTCTTTTTGAGAGGGAGTCCCCACTCCCTCTCAAAAAGAGAAGAGGCCTGTCTCCCAGCAGTGGGAACGTTATAGGCTGATTATGTTAAACACCCACATAAAATATTGAAACACGAAAAAATCTTCTCTCAAATCTTTGAACTACGTCGACTAACGCTACCTGCCCAACTACACTATCAAAACTAATTTGGGAATCAAATTGAATTTAATTTTAAGTAGGAGGTAGATATTCACATCGGGAATATTCTGGTACATTCGTGATCACTGACCTCTATCATACACTTGTATAATACAAGTCAGTGTTCGCGATGCTTCAAAACAATTGGGTACCTAGACGAAAAGCAAAAATTTTCCTGAAGGGGCTTAGATGACCTAAAGCGCGAAAGAAAGAGAAGCGCGATGACACAACGCTGGTACTATATTACTAAATATGAAGCAATTATTTAATTACAAAAAATCTATTGTTTGGACAAAAAAATTAAAACACAAGTATTTTATTATGTTGCTTGTAGAATAATCTGACGAAAAATCAGAATTGTATGTATATTAGTATGGTTTTTATTGTAAAAAGAAGGTTTTTTCGTTTAAAGAAAGTATTTCATACATAGGATACAAGGTATAATAGCTGACGGCGGAAAATCGATTTCTCCACATCTAAAAATAAGGCAGTGCTACCGCTAAGTGCGGCTATGCAAAACACAAAACATCAGGAAACGCAAGAAAAGAAAGCGAAAAAAAAGAAGAAAGGAACAGAAAAATATCCCTTGAAACTTGTTTGATTGCTTAAAACTGACACCATCAACGTGTCGAATGCTAATGTAAAATCAACGTAAGGGATCCCTCAGGGAGGTCCTTGCGGGACTAACTTATATTTGAAGTAGAATTTCACTATGCCTTTTTTAGCTCAATGTGGAGCATTCAATTAAATTATATTACAGCATAATGAATATGATTTGGTTATGAATGAAATATGTGTATCCCACCTGTACAACTTTTTTTTTCAAAATCTCAATTCAGAATGTAACAATGGTTTTGAACAATCATGATTGGTGGGCACTTATCAGTGAATTTGTAAACATTGCCAGGAACAATATGCATTTTGATATCTACTCTCAGAGCAAAGCCACACAAGGCAACGATTTAACATGGAAGTTATTTTCGTACAGTTATTTATAATTTTACTAACGTCGTGTTTTAGCAGCTCCGACTGGGTAAGTCTACAACAATTATACCTACATAAGGGTATTATTTAGTAGGGTAGGCATATTATATTTTTGGCCGTTTGTGGATTTTGTCACGAGAAGATAATATTTCAAAGATTGACAATAAAATGATCAAACATTTGTTCACATCCAAATGATTTCGTTACATTCGATCGATATTTGAAATTAGTAATTCTCTAATTTATTCAATGCCAGCTAGGCACCTGTATCAAAACACGTACAACTACATAATTATGCATTTTCAACTTTCTCCTATAAAAGTATCTGATTCTAATCTTTATAAAATATTCTCACAGGTTTCAGAGTGGATGGGCCCAATTGAAGATCAGTTGTAAGTAACATACCATTGTAATTGTATCTATTATGTAAATGATGATAGTGCGAAATAGTTTAATATTAAAATCAAACACTGTGCATTATTATGAGATTAAATATTATCATAATAAAATAAAGTAATATCCAGTAACATCACCGTTCTTAGTAGTTGTAATAAATATCATTCTGTTAAATCACCGTGAATCAGCGGTAGAAGTTAGGACACAAACATACTGGAGATAAAAAAGGTTACTTATGTAAAACTCAGTTTAAAATTCCGTAACCATTAATTTTATTTAACAGAAGAGAAACAAAAATAGAAAAGAAATACTCTTTATTATGAACACCATAAATATTACAAATATAAATATTGAAATTTTACAATGGGCGATCTTATCGCTAAAAGCGATATTTTATTAAAAACAACCTTTGGATGGGTCTAGAGGGATAGGAGAGACAATTCTTCAGGTAGTCTGTGGTGTACCATTTACATGTATACAATAAACACAAATATGTACATAAAATATATATTTATAAAAAGTAGACGAAGATTGGGCACGCCTTATCGACACGAGCAAGGCATTCCATAACTGTACCGCTTGAACAGTAAAAAGTAAAAAGTTGAACAGTAAAAGATTTATCATAGAATGTGGTGAGATAGAAATAGAAAATATTTATTGTATTGTAGGTAAGTAAAAGTAAGCAGGTTCACTGGTTAACAGCAAGTTTAAATGACATGAGTAGCATAAAATAAATAATAAATTAATTCTAATTTAATTTTTCGTTTTAATTTTGATATAATAATATTACGTGTACTAACATAGTTTTAAAATATTGTATTGTATCTACTAACAAAATATGGGTTATTATCCGAAATAAATGTTTTTGAATTTTGATTGATTTGAAAATACTACCTACATTACAATATATTATTTGCTAGTGAGCCCCAAACTAAACAGTTAGTCTGTATCTTGGGGATCGGGGTATGAGTTCCAGAGTGGAGATTGGAGGGGTAATTTCAGGAATGGTGTGTACGTGTGTATGCGTGATGTTTGTGCGGTGTGTGTGTGATGGAATGCATTGGCATCTCTAACTCTCAAGTTTTCCGATGACCTTATAGATTATCTATTATGTGTGTCATGAGAGAACTTGAAACGTTCTAGAGGGTTGTAGGATTGAACAGAATAACTGTAGAGCTGAAATAAGATAATAGAATTCCGGCGAAAACGTACTTGAGCTTTATACTAAATTCGGAAATATTCATACTAGCTGCGCCCCGTGGTTTCACCGCATAAGTGTCGATCAAGAATATCGGGGTAAAACTATCCTATGTCCTTTCCCGGGACTCAAACTATCTCTATACCAAATTTTATCTAAATCGGTTCAGCGGTTTAAGCGTGAAGAGGTAAAAGACAGACAGACAGATACACTTTCGCATTTATAATATTAGTACTTATGGATTAAGCGTTGATAATACCTAATAATTAATCAATGACATGTGTTGACCATTTTCTCAGAGGAGTAGCACAGAGAAGATTCGATGGAGATTCAATGATGGTTCACATGAGTCAAGACGAAGAGGACAATAAGAAGACGACACCAGAGCCGAAAATCTCCAAACAGCTATCAGTTGTTAATCTGAAGATCAAGTTGGACCAGACGATGCGTACTGCCAAGGTGTTAGCTGAAACACTGAAAGTTCAAATTCGCGATTTGGTCGCGCGTGAGACCATGTTGAAGGAAGCCATCACGAACGGCAGGTAACGTGGCACTATTCATAAACCGCTGCGTGTTTTGATTCGCAATTTGTGTCTGACCAACTTACATAACTAGGTCAATAGCAGAGGGACTAACCATCATCATCTGCCTAGCCTTTACCCAACTATGTTGGGGTCGCCTTCCAGTCTAACCGGATGCAGCTGAAACCAAGCGCACGGCAGTGCGCAGGCCAAGTTCCAGCAAGAGGCCACACGTACGCCGTGCACTATTTTTACCAGAACCGCTTCGAGCTACTTTTGACCACCCTGTATCTAACTATTTGTCACACGAAATCGAATCAAACTTCACATACATAATACTATGACTGCTGTTAGTTCGAATACCAAATTTCGTAACTGTAGCTTTAATAGATTCGAAGTTATGGACTTTTCAAAATAGCTAAAGTGTCACTGCCTGACTGACTGACTCACTCACTTAGAGTTAATCAAAATGTTTAGGGACTTCTAGTAGGCCTAGAAACTTGAAACTTGGCACGAAGATAGACATTAGCATTAAACCAAAGGGAAAATTTAAAAAATGGTCAAGTGTGAGTCTGGCTCGCGCATAGAGGGTTCCGTATTAAATTTTATTCTAGCCGGCCTAGAAACTTCTAACCGGCGTAGAAACTTGAAATTTGGCACGAAGCTAGACATTAGCATGAAATTAAAGGAAAAATTAAAAAGAGGTCAAGTGTGCGTTTGGCTCGCATACAGAGGGTCCCGTATGATTTTTTTTTCTAGCTGGAACTAGACATTACCATGAAACTAAAAGAAAAATTTTAAAAGCGGTCAAGTGTGAGTTTGGCTCGCGCACAGAGGGTTCCGTAGGTATTAATTTTTTTATAGTCGGCCTAGAAACTTGTAATTTTGCACGAAGCTAAAGTAAAAATAAAAATGCGCTCAAGTGTGAGTTCAGCTATCACACATTTTGTAGTCCGTGTTATGTATTAAAACAAAAATAAGTTTAATTTTTAGGTAAGTATGAGACTTTCAAAAAGATAAATTATTAAAAACCTTATAACGTCAAATGACTTATATCATAAGATATAAACGCAAAATATTTTTTAACAATACATATTTACCCCTTTTAAATTGTTTTGTTAAGCAGATTCATATTTTTTTTAAGTAAAACTAATATCATTAATATTTCAAATTGTAACTTGAAGTTTTGAACCGTGCTTTTGTTTACCGGGAGCAGTTTCCGATATGTTTAGCTTACGCAATCACCAATCAATCAATAAGAGTCAAGGTTTGAGCTTGGACAATGCTTTAATTGATATTGGTTCTTCTATATTCACTTTTGGCCAAGCCTACGTACCATTATCTAGGGTAAAAAATTTGAGTGGTGACCATTTAAATATCGATCCTCGCCAGATCCAAAGCACAAGAAAGTGCTATTGTTGAGTGCAACAGATTAAGGTCGCTCTATAGACCGGATTTAAAAAACATACCTATGTGTGAAAAAGAATAAGTTAAAAAAACTGCTGTTATGGAATGGTCTATACGTCCAAACATTGCCGCAGTTCAGACTGCAGCGGGCTCATCATTTAATAAAAAAACACCTCGTAAGAGAAAAAATAATAAAAAACCACAAATATCAAAAAAAAAGAAAACCTAGGCTATTCAATTCAATCCTACACGTGTATCTACCCACTTAGAAAAAAGCAATGAAATCCCACCAAAAACATAATGTTGAAAAAGAAGGCCAAGTTCCTTACTACATGTAGATGTTTGACCAGCAAAAGAGTTGAAATCGAAACCAACGCCAAGTTTTAAACCATTTTCTTTGCACCGGCCTTATTTTGCAATTCTGTTGTAAGTAATTTGTGTTTGAAACTTTTTAGATATCAATACAATAATATTGTTCCATTTAAAGTTGGCGGGTTTTCAGAAAACCATAAAATAATATGCATGAAAAATAACTATAACATAACGAAAACCCGCCAAGCTTAAATGGAACAATATTAAGTCACCCATCCACAGACCAACCGCGGCAAGTGTAACTTAACTTGATCGATCGACCTGTGCGACTTTTATTATTTATCCACGGGCCCCTCTGCAGAGGGACTAACCCTGAACCTACAAAATAATTTTGTGGAAATAATACAATATGAGCCACTAACGCATGTTACCGAAATGCGAATTCTATAATGATAGGTAGTTACAAATCTAGTAATGGTTCGCCTATAGTTTGGGAGTAAAATTGCCTTTACTGTTTACATGAAGATCTCAAAAATAGTTATAATCATAAAACGTGAATAAACTTATTTGATGCAAAGTTCAAAACTACCAGCTAAAATAAGTAGTTTGAAAAAAAAAAAAAACACACTTTCACACTAAAAATGATAAAATATTTAAATTGAATTTATAAAACGTGGAGCGCACTTATACTTTAAAAACCGGTCAAGTTTTTCCTAGTCTATTATAAAGTCAACGAAGTTATGATGAATAGGAGCTACTAGCAAACTCGATGGGTTTACAAGTAGAGTAAAGAGTTCCACTCTCCACCTCCTGGCTCCATCATCAGACCCTCAACACCAAGGGCAATCTATTGGACTCGTCAAAACAAATTATATGAGCCCAAACTCGAGGGGCTTAGGTACTAGTAGCCACTGAAGGGTTCCAATAACCAACTCCTGGCTCCATCATCAGATCAGGTCCAAGATACTAAATTTGAATTTGTCTTCCGAACTACATTATTATTATTATTATTTGGTTAGACACACTAGCAGCTAATTAGCTGATGCGTGTGTATCGTATAGCTTGGAGATATTTAATCTGTCCAGTCGATTCTTGAAGCAGTTCAGTGTGGAAGCCGTCACAACATTTTCCGGGAGCCTATTCCATGCTGCTACCTTTCGGTTAGACAAGAATTGCTACATATACATACAAATTTCGTTTCGATACGACAACTAGAAGTAGGTTACTATTTAGTGTCTTCTAAGATTTTATTACATTCTTTGAGTTAGTTATAATATAAGTGAAGCTAATAAAAGCGTGTTAAAAACATCGGCTGAATAAAGAAAACTGGTACCTATACACATAAATACCATCCTGAAAAATTCACTAGTCACCTTCTACAGTTGGTATTATGACTGACCTTCCTTCACAATTGACAATGACTTAAGTGCTTGGCCACACTGGCAGCGCGAGCGCGGCGCAGCGTACTCAAACAATAAATGTATAGAAAATGTATGAGGACCAGTAGTGCTGCGGCAGCACTGCTGCGTGCTGCCGAGATCGGAACTAGAGGCGAGTTGGGGCAGCGGCGGCGTCAAAGCACGGGCGCAGTAAGCGGCGCGCCGCCGCACGCCGCATCTACGTTTTCTAGGAACAAACGTGCCGCTTCGCCCACGCGTCCTCGCCTCGACTTACCCGTGTGCGACGCACCTAAGGACGCGTTTGAGTGTCCATAGTGGGCACGTGGGCGTGGTGAGCGGCGCGGGCTGCTCGGTGCGGGGAGCGCGCGGACATCTCACGCCATAGCTCTTTCATACAAGTGGCCGCAGTGGGTGCGCGGGCGGCCCGCGGGAGGACAGGGGTTCTCAACTTTTTTCTAGTAAAAATAAGTCTTCTTCATCCATATTATATTTTGACAAAAACTGGACACGACAACACGCAGAACGCAGCCGCAGACAGACAGATAGCGCGCGTTCCCGCAACCGCGCCGCTCCCCGCCCCGCGCTGCCAGTCTGGCCAAGCACTTACAAGGGCAATAAACTACTATACAGTGCTTTTTTAGATGCACCAAGAATACTAACGCCTGCAAGTCGGTATTTAAAAAAAATTCAAAGCAGTTTTTGGACCGGCTATTTAACTTCTATGCATTCTAGCATCGCGAGTTCGGTAATAAGATTGGTTGAACTTGGCAGTGTAGTATTTAACCCCTTGCATGTCGTAATTACAGACACAATTAAAAAGTCATTATGTCTCGCGTAAATCTAAGTTCTAAGGGTTAATAGCCTATATTTAAGTTTAGAACTCGTAATTACCAACTTTTATATACCTACTCTGCCACTTAAAGTCCCTCATGTCGCCTATATTAACATTATATTATATCATTTATATAACGCTTCGCATGACACACAACATAGGTAGTGATTTCAACCACCATCCTGAATTTTTTTTTCATTAAACCAGTTTATGTACTGTATAATAATTCCATGACTGTCTCAAAAATTATGAGAATGTCATCAACATAAACATATATTGTAAATTGCAATCTGATAATAACCATCTGAAGAATTAAGAGGATTATTTTCAGTTTGACGTCAGAAGAAGTTATAAATTATACAACCAGTTCAATGATAATTATGATAACTATCACATTTATGTATGACAATATGGCAACCGATCGACACTAATGAGAAGTCGAACTGGAATCGTTACATTCGTTTACTAGTTCTACACTTAGAAGTTCTATTATCAAACTCAAACGCAAAGCATTTATTTCAATTAAACCATTAACAGGCACTTTTGAATTGTCAAGAAGTCGGTCAGTCAGAAAATATATGAAAAACTCCATGGACACTCTTTTTAAATTACATTTTAAAAAAATATTAGTTACATCATTACTTTTGAATTTATAATTTATAATGTGAGAACGATGTAAAAAATAAATAAAAAACTGGCCAAGTGCGAGTCGGACTCGCACACGAAGGGTTCCGTACCACAAGGCAAAAACGCCGAAAAAAACATGTTTGTTGTATGGGAGCCCCCCTTTAATATTTATTTTATTATTTATTATTAAAGTTAAAATACAACTGAGTATTTCGTGAATATTTCAAGTGCCTATACCTGTTGCCATTTTTGATATCGAGCAAAAAAGGGCAAAAAAATCGCGTTTGTTGTATGGGAGCCCCCCTTAAATATTAATTTTATTTTGTTTTTAGTATTTGTTGTTATAGCGGCAACAGAAATACATAATTTGTGAAAATTTCAACTGTCTAGCTATCGCGGTTCTTGAGATACAGCCTGGTGACAGACAGACAGACAGACGGACAGACGGACAGACAGCGAAGTCTTAGTAATAGGGTTCCGTTTTTATACGGAACCCTAAAAAGACGTACGCGTTAAAAGCTTCCAGAGTACAACAAATAGTAACAAAACAACAATCCAAAAATAAAATAATTAAAAATAAACCGAGGCAGCTAAGTGATGACCAGCCCCAACTGATGGCGCCTGTTCACGAACATGACGATCAGCACCATTCAGCTCAACCATTTTGAAGGGAGCTAAATGATCGCACACACGCCACCGTCAGCGAGACATATTATTACCCGGTAAATAAGTAGGGTAATAAAATGTGGTGCGTACTGCGTAGTAGTATATGTATATAATACAAAAACTGGCCAAGTGCGAGTCGGACTCGCACACGAAGGGTTCCGTACCACAAGGCAAAAACGCCGAAAAAAACATGTTTGTTGTATGGGAGCCCCCCTTAAATATTTATTTTATTTTTTATTATTAAAGTTAAAATACAACTGAGTATTTTGTGAATATTTCAAGTGCCTACCTTGCCATTTTTGATATCGAGCAAAAAAGGGCAAAAAAATCGCGTTTGTTGTTGGGAGCCCCCCTTAAATATTTATTTTATTTTGTTTTAGTATTTGTTGTTATAGCGGCAACAGAAATACGTACTTTGTGAAAATTTCAAGTCTAGCTATCGCGGTTCTTGAGATACAGCCTGGTGACAGACAGACGGACAGACGGACAGACAGCGAAGTCTTAGTAATAGGGTTCCGTTTTTACCCTTTGGGTACGGAACCCTAATAAAGGAAATCGGTTCGTTTAGGTAATCATGTCATGATAAGGCTAATTGATGTTATAATCTTGTTGGAGAGTGGGGACGTTTCTTACCAATGTCCTTTGGACTTTAGACAATGTAAATATGTTTACAGGCTAGGAGTATCGACATTGACAGTATCTACGATGAGCCAGGTGCCTCGCTCGTATATCATCCGCGACGGTCGCTGGACCCTCTGCAATGGCATGATACAGTTCCCTGTCACCAGTCAGACATCCTCGACTAACCTCTTCAATGGGCTGTTCTCGGAACCAAGATGCATCGGGAGAGAGGTAAATAATAGTCCGCTACATCCCCTAAATCATGAGTCCTTCTAAAAATGTAAGATCATGTTGCATCAGGAAGCAAGGTAATCTCTGTAAAGACAGTTCGTTTGTACTGGCGATGCAGCTGCTGGCCGTCATGCCGAATTTAATTTAAGAAGATGACCAGCATTCACAACATTCACAACGAAGCGATACGCTCCCGTAACGTATCGACCATCTATCAATGTTATCGTTGGAGTACTCTAAATGCTGTGCACATTCCAAAGCCCGAAAATTTTGTCTGTTTAAGGGCTGATTTTTCAATCGACAGATAACTTTTATTCAAGGAATAAAATTGACGTTTGACAGGTTTTGTATGAAATAACCGTCAAAACTTTCTAAATTATTCCTCGAATAAAGTTATCAGTTGTTTGAAAAATCAGCCCTAAATCAAATACCTAGACAACCGCTATTCTTCTGACAGCTGTCTGCTGTCGGGGCAAGGCAAATCAGGTTATCGAATTGTGTCATTTTCGATACTATAGCCTGTCGGAATGTGAGTCTATATGGCAGGCCCCAACGAGATTTATCAACAGGTGATAGCTTTTCATCAAGACATTATTTTGTACCTCGACAGTTCTTGAATGAATTAATAAAGTTTTTATGAAGTGTCTAGCTAGCGGGCCCCTTATGATTATTTTTATTGTTATTATACTTTCAGATCGCCTAATAGTGCTCGGAGTTAATTTTTAATTTTTTTCACAAAATTTCGACTTTCTGTGAGCTAATTTATCTTTCTTGATACGAAATTAAGTCGAAATTTTGCATTTGTAAGGTACATAATAGTATCAAGCTCATAACACTTTACTCACAGAAAGTCGAAATTTTGGATTTGTAAGGTATTTTGATAATATCAAGTTCCTAACACTATTGTATGATATAATAAAAGTATTTAAAAAAAGGCCCGCTGGCTGGACGTTTGTTTAAATAACGAATATCTTCTGAAGTAAGTATAGCTCACAGAAAGTCGTTTTGGATTTGTGAGGTACTACATAATAGTATGAAGCTCCATACACTATTGTATGATATAAAAGTGTCGTATTTAAAAAAAGGCCCGGTGGCTGGACGTTTGTTTAAATAACGAATATCTTCTGAAGTATAGCTTACAGAAAGTCGAAATTTTGGATTTTTAAGGTACATAATCGTTTCTAACTCTGAGCACTATTGGCGATCTGAAAGTAAAATAACAATAAAAATAATCATAATAAAAACGTTATTCAATCAAAAACTGTCGAGGTACAAAATACAATACTTATCTTATTTATTTTCTTTAGGTACAAAATAATGTCTTTATGGAAAGCTATCACCTGTTGATAAATCTCGTTGGAGCCTGCCAGATAGACTCTGTCGGATGGTTGTGAATAGCTATGCTGTTCATTGATTACTCAGCAGATCCGTCATTAATGAGAGCCGTATCGTCCATGTGATGCAGATACACCGCACATCACGTGGATTTAGGGGGGGATAAAAAATCTGGATTTGTTTATGAATTTCCTCTTAAGAGGTTACTAGTACCTATATAATTATAATGATTTGAACTAACACGTCGTGCCACGAACTAATCTCGCGCAATATCAAAGTTTGCCCTATTATTAGCTCGTCGTGTATTACTATCTAAACAATTACTGACAGTGTCCACACAGGGCAGACACAATTAATGCTAAAAACCTAATCACGTTATTTAACCAATAATTTTCTGGTTAGGTGAACTATGTACCTATCATTAAAATACACAGTACGTCACTCGAGCCTTAAGCAAGGGAACTACAAGTACCTACAAGCCGGTTTCTACAACCTTGAAACTTGAGACAAAATAAACAAAAGTCCAGCTGACAATAAGCATTGGTTGAAAAATGCATTCTTGAACTTGAACTCATGATGTCAATCTACATACTTTATCTGAGGCATTTTCAGTAGGTACCTAACCTATGCAAATAAATGTAAAATATCGGTACGTCGCATACTTTTAAATTGTGAGAAGCATGATTAATGCAAAGATGCAAGATTCAGGGCCAGAAACCTAAACCAATTTATAATGGATAAATGAATACCTAACAAAATTCAAGAGTTTCATGCGATAAATCAATGTTGATGTTGAACGATGCATGGAAAAATACACTAAAGAAAAGTTGGGGGCTCAAAATCGTAACGGTCTTGAAGAAGGAAATTGTAGCGGTCGTACTGAATAATTTCAATCTGGACATTGGCACGATAATCAATAGTGTCCTATTTGTCGCCCGCGTATCTCACTCACATTATGTATTTATTTTTTTGTAAAATATCGAGTTATGCAATTCGCTCATTCTAAAAAAACAACCAACTTAAAAAAAAAACACTACAAAGTGAAAAATAACTTTGATTTCGGATGTCGGGGTCGTTGGTTGACATTTGCGTTTTTTGACACTGACTTCCGAAATTAAAGTTATTTTTCACTTTGTAGGTAGGTAGTGTTTTATTTAAAGTCGGTGGTTTTTTTTGTAAAAAAGTTTTTATTTTTCACTTTTTAGTTACTTATACCTATAACCTACCCAACACAAATTCAATTAATCGTAACGTACTTGCTATGTAAATATCAGTTAAAACATCATCAATATAAACTAAGTGGAAAAAAATCGTATTATTGAAGCTAACTCAAAAACTGCCCAAGCAAAGTTAATCAAATTTATATGGGACCACCCCTGAGGCATAGCTTATCCATTAAAAACAATACACAGATATACGATTGCAGTCAAACGCTGCCAAGTTATGGTGCATTGAAGAATTGAAGACACCGACTAGAAGAATCGTCAAAATTCTCAAAGAAATGCCGGAGATGCAGTACATTTATGCATAATTATAACTTCGTACATAAGAATAATTACCTAATGTAAGAAATTGGTTCATTCGTTTTTGAGAAAATCACGGACATACATACATACATGCATACATATTTGTACGCCGGAAAAGGCAGAATATTATGATCGTAATACATAATGCACATAACAACTTTGTACAATATTCTGACAAATAAATGCATTCTATTCTATTGATACATACATACGTATATACGGGTCGAATACAGAACTTCCTTTTTTGAAGTCGGTTAAAAATGTACCTACCTATTTCATTGTGCTATATTACACAAACTTGCATATTGCGTGCTGTCGTTCTATTGCATTCAGTTACATACGCTTATTCTTCTGACATTATGTAAGTAAGTACTACATGACCATTATGACATTTTCTACTGTACCTATATAGAAAAATGCTTCGGGACAGATAAAAAGATTTTCTAAGTAAAAACAAGATCTTTCAAATTCATTTATACAAAATATATAATTTACGCATATTATGCAATCAACGCTTCAACAATATTTGGCTCGAGTCAAGATGACTAGCAGTTTTTTACGACAGGTATTTTTCATTAAACTCCGTGTTTAGGTAAGCTAATAATAAATTATATTAGGTAGATTACAAAATGTTGTTTTGTATTGCTTGCATAATTTAAGATTATTTTTCCAAGGTTTTTGACAGTGTTGATCATTGAAGGCTGCTTTTCAAACTGCAAGAGAAACTGCAGAAATATATCTTCGTTACTCGAGTTTGTGTCATCGTATCTAACTAAGTTTTAAGGTTCAAGATGACATCTATATAATATGTTCGTTTATAAAACAATGGTGTATCTCAGGGTTATATTCCAGGCCCTCTAGCCACTTCGGTCACAGCCAAGAACTAATCCAGCTTTTATGCAACAGGAAAATTATTTGTTACTGTGGCTCGTACGGTTTAGGGTTTTCGGTTACCAGTCTCACTTAAAAAAACCAGGCAAGAGCGAGTCGGACTCGCGCACCGAGGGTTCCCTACCATCATATGTTTTTAAATTTGAATCGACGAGGCCTATATTCGTCAGACAATTTTAACACTGTGTACTGCAGTGTAGAATATTGCAGTTTTATGTCAGTGCCATCCTTTGACCGATAGTGGAACTAATGTAACTTTTGTTGATGATTTCTGAACAAATGTGCTATTTAGAGACTTCGTTTTATTTTTCCTGTAATCTTTACATAAACTTCTATCACATAGAATAATTTCAGATTTTTACCGACTTAAAAAAAAAGAGGTTATCAATTCGATACGTATGTATGTAATATTATTGGAATTGCATAATATTCACACATGACAATCTATTAGGGCTTCCAAACAAATATACAAAATTTTATAGACGTATGTATTTATGTATGTATGTTTGTCCACGCATTTTCCGCAACTATTAATCGGATCGTGACCATTTTTTTTATTGGCTTACATTTACTTCGACTTAGGAAACAGTGCAAGTTTCATCAAAATCGATTCAGTAATTTTTAAGTTATGGAAACATCTTTTTAGTTATCTAAACATCTTAAAACCTTGGTCAAATTCTAGTGCAATATTTACAAAAAAATCATATTACCTACTTATTAAAAATAAATATTCCAGTTTTTACTTAAAACTAAAAATTACGAAATAAAAAGTAATTTAAAAAATTAAACCGACTTCAAAAAGAAATGAACTCAAAATTATGAAATAACTTTAATTTCGGAAGTCGGTGGCAAAAAACTAAAACTAAAATACAGATCCCAAGGCACCGACTTCTTCTTCTTTTTTAAATCACTTTTTTCTCTTTGCAAACTTAGGAGATAAGGGGGAAACGGTATTTTTTTTTTACATTTTTATAAAAAGTCGAAAACTATGCAGCCTAAAAAAAAAAAGAAAAATGTTTGAGAATGTGCAAACTGCATTCTTTCATATGATACATGCCCTAGTAGCCCCACTTCGAATTTTTCAGACCCCCTTTCAGTCCCTGTTGCAAAAAATATACATAAAGGAGAAACCCGTTTCTGGGCCTAACCGTTACACGAATAAGATATGTACCAAAAAAATCGTCTATTTTGCTAAATTAGCCCATTTAAATCTTAGCCTCATTTACAATGGCCAAGTTTAGAAAATAATTAGATTTCTATTTTTTTGTTTTAAACCACCTTTGTAAACCGTTACAACACTTATTTTGTTATACGTCACTAACTTCACAAATGCTGGTATTCTATCAATAGAGCGGTGTTGTGATTCCTGACCCGACCACGACATGGAACGGAGATTTTACTATGGCACAAAATGGTTATTTTAATTGTGCTTTATTGTGCCACTTGTCCCAGGAATTTGTGCCTTGTACTTTTTGAGTAATAAGAGTACGATTGTGGTCGGGCTGGGGATCATGGTTCCTGACCCGACCACAACCAGATCTAATAAAATATCAATAGTGGGAAGTTACTGATAATGTCAAAAATTTGTGTCAAATTGTGCCTATGGCACACGAAATTCTTTTACTATTCATATAACAGAATATATCTTGATTCGGATAAAATTGAATAATCAAGAAATAAAGTGTGTCAATCACACGCTAAGCAATTTTACTACGACTTTGGAAGCAGTTTTATTTTGTGAAATTATGCTATATATAAAGCACTTTATTATTTTATTTTACTGGATATGTTCACAACTTCGTACGCGTATATGTATATGATTTATATAAAAAAATTACAACCACTACTATGTTTTGTAGCATTATATTAGTGTGTTAAGCTTGTATAAAAAACCGGTGAAATGTGAGTCGGGTTCGTATCCCTAGGGTTCCGTAACCCACATAATAACGATAAGTTGAAATTTAAACATAAATTAACTCGTTTAAACAGTACCAGTACAAGCTGAACCCTTGCTGCATACTTTTACTATTAATACAGGGGTCAAGAAGTTAATAGTTAGAATTAACCTTTTAAAATATAAAAACATAGTTTTCAGACTTTTTCCTCTACTTGTGATGTAAGATCTTACATCTTGCCAAATTTCATCTTTCTAGGTCAACGGGAAGAACCCTGTAGGTTTTGATTTCCGAGCGATTTCCATAGAAATTGACCAAATAAGCGACATAAATGGTCATATCTTTTAATTGCGTTGACTTGAAATTTGATTTTTTTTTTTGCCGCAAGGGTCCGCATAATTCATTGTTAATTTCAACTTGATATGTCGACGCGTAATTGTCGATTATAATATTTTCTAGATTTATAATTCACTATTTAATGGAAATGCACTTATCATAATTATGTACAACTATATTTACGTAACGTATTTGGCGGCAAATTATTCTTACTAGTAATAAGTTCTTTCAAACTACCTACATTTCAGCTTTAAAACTAAAAGCAAAAGAGTTACCTCGTTACGTAAATAACAATAGTTGTACATATTTATGATAAGTGCATTTCCGTTAAATAGTGAATCATAAATTTAGAAAATATTATAATCGACGATTACTCGTTGACATATCAAGTTGAAATTAACAATGAATTATGCGGTCCCTTGCGGCAAAAAAAAAATCAAATTTCTAAGTCAACGCAATTAAAAGATATGACCATTTGTGTCGCTTATTTGGTCAATTTCTATGGAAATCGCTCGGAAATCAAAACCTATAGGGTACTTCCCATTGACCTATTATCATGAAATTTGGCAAGATGCAAGATCTTCTTACATCACAAGTAGAAAAAGTCTGAAAACTATGTTTTTGTATTTTAAAAGGTTAATTCTTAACTATTAACTTCTTGACCCCTTTATTAATAGTAAAAGTATGCAGCAAGGGTTCAGCTTGTACTGGTACTGTTTAAACGAGTTAATTTATGTTTAAATTTCAACTTATCGTTATTATGTGGGTTACGGAACCCTAGGGATACGAACCCGACTCGCATTTCACCGGTTTTTTATACAAGCTTAACACACTAATATAATGCTACAAAACATAGTGGTTGTAATTTTTTTTATAAATACATATATAGGCGTACGAAGTCGTGAACACATCCAGTAAAATAAAAGTGCTATAAATATAGCATAATTTCACAAAATAAAACTGCTTCCAAAGTCGTAGTAAAATTGCTTAGCGAGCGTGTGATTGACACACTTTATTTCTTGATTATTCAATTTTATCCGATCAAGACATATTCTGTTATATGAATAGTAAAAGAATTTCGTGTGCCATAGGCACAATTTGACACAAATTTTTGACATTATCAGTAACTTCCCACTATTGATATTTTATTAGATCTGGTTGTGGTCGGGTCAGGAACCATGATACCCAGCCCGACCACAATCGTACTTTTATTACTCAAAAAGTACAAGGCACAAATTCCTGGGACAAATAGCACAATAAAGCACAATTAAAATTACCATTTTGTGCCATAGTAAAATCTCCGTTCCATGTCGTGGTCGGGTCAGGAATCACAACACAATAGAGCGTACCCTAAGAATATGATCGATTTAGTGGAAATCGAAGCTGATACAAATAATTAAATAACACTCCATTGTTTTAGTACAAATGACTTTTTAGGTATTAAAATCAATGTAAAACAATTAAATCTGGAAACTAATTGATATTTAACGTAATCGCCATTAAAAAACATTAAAAGAAATAAATAATCGATAAAATCGACTGCACCACGGATTGCACTAGTAAACGGCAAATGTCAATGTCAACGTCTGTCTATTGTCATGGTTGTAATGTCATGTCTGATGTCATTAATGTCATTGGCTTTTCGGATTTTTGCAAGTCAATGTGTTGTTTTTCTGTATTTCTGGGGATTTAGTTTTCCTTAAGACCTCTAATCGAATACTGGACTCTGAAATTGATTGCATTCTGACTGACCCTCGCTTGAACAATGGACACCGTTACATAACCTGCCACCTGTGCTGACTTTTGCTGGAAAACCTGATCTGATTATTGCTCTTTTTGACGACTGGCACGACATCATGAACCTGTGCATTTATTGCGGAATAGCAACGGCCCACTGCCATACAATAGGAAGGCGAAGATTGGAAGATGAAAATGATTCTTTCAATTGTACAGGAATGGTTCGCGCGCGCTTCAAACGGTTAGTATCCGATATTTCTATACCATTGTAACATTTTTGTACAATGTATGTAATAATTTAATGTAGTCGAACTAAATAGTGTTATCGCACTTGTTCAGTTGTTTTTTGATAGTTGTACTTTATATAATGATACCAGAATGTGCAGATGTGATGCTTTATATTCGAAGACATGACTGTGACATCACCAATCCGGACTGAACCTGCATGGTTATTGGTTAATTATATTCCCTCTCAGAGAGGAGACCTGTGTCCATGCAGTGGGAATGTAATAAGGCGGCAGGTGCTGCAGCACAGCACATGTGCGTTCCAGATTTACGTAGGAAACGAAAGTCTCAAAAATATAATTGTTTAACTAGGTACTAAAAATAACCTAAAAAGTGAACATTGTTGTCTGATTTTACCAATTTGGCCATTGCTGGGAGACGTGAAAATTGGGCTCGTGAAACCTTCCTAAATGCTCTAATTTATGGCCAAATTCCAGCCCTGTAACGCCAGGCCCAAGTTTCTATGGAGTTTGGGTTTCTCCTTTTTATTTCTTTCTTATTTGCAAAATAGCTGGGATAACGTCATCTAAAACTATTCCAAAGGAAATTGCCCATAACCAGTACCGCTTTAAAGCAATAGAGTATGGCCATAAAAATATACTTATAAATTATAAAATATTTTTTTATCTTTTCTGAGTTCATTTGATTGAAATCGTATGTGAGGTTAATATTTTGTATTTAATTAGTTATTAATTCGATTTTATTGCATACTTTTTTAAATGGAGAATTTTTGTAAAAGCAGTGTTGCCAATTTTAAGAACCTCCCCATAATCGGTCTTAACGCTTAGTATAAAGACAGACGCTGAGTTTTAAAAATAATTTCAACTCTGACATTCTTCCTGGGTCATTGATTCCGTTTTAGTCATGATCTGGCAGTTGGAGTACCTAATTTATACGGCCTACCCAAATGTCCCTTCTTTGGTATTGTTCGTCGAATCGTTGAGCTCCTTAAGTTCTGCGTTGAGCTGCACGTTTACTGACAAATGGGAGCACTGACTGGACAGGTCCACTCAATCTGTGTGGTTCTTTTCCCAAAAAGAACATTTCAGACACCTTTATACATGGTCTGCACATGATCTGACCAAGATTATGTCTGGGCTTTAAAAGAGATTGTGACCTCTGAGTTTCTTTCGGCCTTTCTTCTCAGAGTTGTCAGATAGGAAACGCCCTTCTCATCTAGTTTAAAAAAATATGTTTGACGTGTAAAAGTGTTTTTTTATCATTTGTCCTCCTTATTATTTTTTAAATAACATAATCAACTTAATATAATTATATATTTTTAACATCTTTAAAATAATAATAAATTAAATCCATTTATTTCAGACTAATTATTTGTCCATACTTGTTAGTGTAATTACATTACTTTACTAATTAAAACTATTTCTATTATTGACAAATCACACGGTCAGGGTGATTAAGATTAACTGTTGGTAACACTATCACGGGCAATGTGAAAGGTGAACTGCCAAAAGTGTCAAAAGTGTCACTCACTGTCAATAATTATTTGTCAAACAAAACATCTCATGTCGGCCGACCTGCCGACCAGCACTCCGCAGCGAACATTGTTTTTACTTGTGTATTGATAGTTGTTGAGTTTGTTGTGCTAAAAAATAACTTATCATTGCGATAACATCGTGTCCAGTTGAGTCTTCAGATTTCTGCACGGTCAAGAATTCTTATAGAGACCATTGTACTGTTTCTGTGATGTGGATTGTGTAGAACGTTTTTACGACTACGGCTTGTGTTCTCAGTGCAGTAAATCACCAATGATTTCGTTAAAAATGTCACGCTGTGGGAGTTGTCTACCCCGTCATCAAGTCGGAGAGGCAACGGATATAATGGAAGTCTTTCAGCACATTTGTATTTTGTTGTTTACAGCTAATACTAGAAGCTGTTTAACTATATTCAAAATATACATTTAAATGCATCATGATGCGAAAGTGGGAAAGTGTGTTGTACCACTCACTTGCGAACGATCACAATAAAGACTGAAGCTGTGGCGACACAGTGCTTCCTTACCCAAACCATTCGTTCCACCGGCTGAAGAGCTCCTACCAGGACATGGATTACCTTGGGTAACCTTGGGACCACGGTTGGCCGAAGTAAGGAAAACCTGTTCAGGTGGAGATTCATAGACGACTCCGCCTTGGAGTGTAAATGTTGTGCTGTTCCACAAACGATGGGACACTTAATATCGTGTCCCGTCTGCTGCACGTTACTGGAACTGAAGGACGCTGGTGATGGCGGCAAACAAGTAGCTGAATTCTGGGCCGAGTCCATTTAGATTGCTATCGACACGCTAAGAGGAAGATGATGAGATGAGAATTAAGAACCACCAGTTATACTTTTCTTAGTTTGATTTGATTTTGTTTGTGACTTTTGCCTCTGTGACAATATGTGTATTTTCTATTAAACTAATACAATATGTATATTTTCTATTAAACTAATGCTAAGATCAATTTCTTTACTGAATATGATATATCTATTATATTTATTTTTAGATGTTAGTCGTATTATTGGGAGCATGTAAGTAGGAACGAAATATGCGAAATTGAACTAGCAAAAGACATTGAGGTTGACTTGCCGTTGGTACTGGGAACGGACACGTATTTAGTAAGGGGAAGAATTAAATCACGACATGTCAGCACAAAGGTTAGGCTTTTTTTTTTTTGCGGTTGGGAAATCATCAAATTACTCCTCCCGCTCTGGGTGGAGCGGAAGGGAGTGTCAGACTCTTACTGACTAAAACCCACCCGTGTTCCTTCCTTAGCCTTTTATGTTCCGGGCCAGCGGTAACTCTTTCGGACAATCCCGCTGATCCGGCAGGCTTCGGCCCTAAGGGGCCCCTCCTCGATGCTGACATCTCTTTGAGGCGCGCGTGGAACACGTACGCGCCGTCCGGCACGGGCCTGGTCCTGATCGGACGGTGAGCTACCCATTACTCACCGCCCGCAGGCCCGCGCCTACGGTGGCCGGGAGTCGTCACGCGGCTCCCGACGCCTGGGGCGTCCCCCGCGGCGGCTGAGACGGGAGGCTCTCTCCCTGAACTGTCCCGCCACCTCCTTCGCTAGCATGACTGCTTCGCAGAAGAAGGTGACTGCCTCCCACTCCCTCTCGCCCCGGACCATGGCTTGCACCAGGGCCGGACGCGAGAGGTCGCCGTCGCTGCCGATCGCCTCTACGAGGACACGGCGGTGCTCCGCCCAAGCGGGGCAGACCTCCACCGTGTGCTCCACCGTGTCCTCTGTTCGATCCTGGCAATGCTTACAATGGCAATGGCAATGGGACAAAGGTTAGGCTTACATTTTAATTAATAAGTAACTCAGTAGGTGATATTAATAGCTATTATTGCAATTGTTTGGTGGGTAATCAGACAATGGGATGATGTGCTCTCATTATGACCATTTTGTGGTATCTTAGTTGGGCTCGATTTAGGTCTGTGGAGCCACCGGGTCCGCTTTTAGACGACATATTTTATGAATATGATGATAATATGGACCAATGAAACTATTGCATTCCTATATTCAAGCATTTTTATTTTCTATTTCCTATCAAAACCTACATTCAGCATGACCTACCTTTGTAATATTATTTAATTGGGATCATTCGTTGATTTATTGGAACTATTTTCTGTTGTTTTATGTGAATCAAATCATATTGTTGTAAAATACTGTTTTTTTGGTGGAAGATTTGTTACAAAACTAACCTCAAAACTGAGCAGAAAATCAAAGTACAACAAAAACCCCACAAAACAAATAGATAATTTTAATTTCCTATGTAAGTACGACATTACCCCGCTTTTATATCCAATTTATGGTAGCATACAAAATTGTTTGATGCGCAACGGCGGTCAGTAGAGAAATGAGCAATTTCCTTTCAAGTTGATAGCAATAGTAGTTCTTGAGATGTCCAGCTGTGACAGACTGTCTACCTGTCTGCAATATTCTACACCGCAGTGCACAATGTTAAAATTCTCTGACGAATATAGGCCTCCCCGATGAAAATTTAAAAAGCAAATGATGGTACGGAACCCTCTCGGTGCGCGTGTCCCACTCGCTCTTGCCCGGGTTTTTACGGTACCATTTCTGAAACATTGCGTACTAAGAAGTTATTATTCAAGATAAGGATTTGTTCAAATATTATCGTGATTGAGCAATTATCGGTCTTCTCTTCTTAGCGTGTCGAACGTTAATTACACTAAAGGCCGAACGCTTAATTGAGACGTTGGCTTAGATAGCTGCACGATCTCCTTGTCGTCTCGAGTGACGCAGGTGCTCTCGGGGCATGGTTGCTTCGGGAAGTACCTCTGTCGCATAAACAGGTAGCTGGACGCCCGGTGTCATCACTGCGTCGACTGCTGGGAGGACGGCAAGCGGCACACTCTGCCAGCGTATGCCACACCGTTGTGCCATACGCTGGCAGAGTGTGCCGCTTGGGAGGAGCCGCGCCGTGCCCTCATCTCAGAAGTAGGCAGTGATCTGTCGCTGCCGGCCGTGGTCGAGTCGATGGTCGGCAGCGAAGAGTCCTGGGACGCGGTAGTTTCCTTCAGCGAAACAGTCGTCTCGCAAAAGGAGGCTGCGGAAAGGGGAGCGAGATCTCGTCCGCTCACACGGCCCACAGCAGGCGCACCGGGCGTCGGCAGAGGATGGATAACATCCTCTTCCGGCCCCCCTAAATGGGCCAGGTGCGACGGACTTGGACACGTCTGTCGCCCCCCACACATCAGGACCCGAGGTGGCGGCGCGTATTGTTCCTCGCGCGACCCTGCGGGGGGAGTCAAACACCTCACTCCCCCCCTGACCCGAGGAGACCCGCAGAGGCGGGCCGGCACCAGTCAGGGGTGGCGGAAGTAACGTACGTTCCCGCGACCCCCGGCGTAGGCGTGAGATGGAACACCGGGGTGGTTTTTAGCCAGTAAGAGTCTGACAGACCCCGCCACCGGCCCCAGGGCAGCGGACATTCATGAGGATTTTCCACCCCGAAAACAAAAAAAAAAGTAGCTGTGCGGTGCGGGAGGGGCGATAGTTGTCACAAGTTGACGAATCACTGAGCTCTCGCATCACGTTACCACACCCCTCCCGCACCGCGCGGCTACCTCAGGCAACGTCTCAGTTAAGCGGTCGGCCAATAGATAGCAGATGTATTTTCAGACGCATTTTCTATGGTTAAGATACGATATACAGAAGAAGAGAGAGAAAAAGACGGCATTTTTAACGATAGAGCACTGCCCTAATTTTCTTTACACATAACAGGTAGTCACCGTCCAAGACCCGTGTGTGTTCAACTCTGTCATCAAATACGACGTAGTTCCATCAGCTCGGGCGCCAGAATATACTGAAGACGAGTACCTCTGTCTGAAGCCGACCTTCAACACCACTCTGGAGCGCTACATGAGCGTCACGAAGCAAATCATCAACGATACGTGCAAGGATGGTGAGTCTAGAGTCTAGTTGATATTCAAGGACCTTACTGATTTTCAGAATAGGACGGCACTACTTTTGGGTACTTTTGTGTCATAAAACTGTAGAACTGAAATTGCTGGTCTGGCTGGTTGGGGTTGATTTTATAGGAGCGTACCAATATTTTTTTCAAAAATTCACAAGGACAGATTAGGTTTACGAACTTGAAGCGTTCTAGACTAATCCGTATTTTCAGGTTTTACTTAGATTAAACAACAGCCAACCTTCATTCAAACTTTTTTATGAGGTGCACAGTGCAACTTAACACGTGTGGACTGTATTAGGGCGTTAATAAATGAGTAGGTAGATGGTGGTTGCGATGTTACAATAGTTTTTAATAATTTTATATTTTTAATAAAAGTAATGACAAACACAGCGGTAGACAGGTAGGTATTGACAATAACAGACAAGCAAAGAGAATATAAAAAACTGGCCAAGTGCGAGTCGGACTCGCACACGAAGGATTCCGTACCACAAGGCAAAAACGCCGAAAAAAAACATGTTTGTTGTATGGGAGCCACGGGCGTAGCCAGGGGGAGGGTTTTGGGGGTTGAAACCCCCCCCCGAAAAGTCCAGCTATTAACATTCATAGAAGCAAAATAAGAACACAAGTGATAACAGACTGAACGGCTTGGCTCTCCTGAACATTCACTATGGGATAGAAATTGATGCGAATGAAGTAGTGTAGTAATATATTTAAAAAGAAAAACAGAAGATTAATTTTGTAATATTCTGTGTTTCTGTGATATATAACAGAACGTTATTTTTTTATTTAGCTCATCGTTTATATTGTCTCCCACTGCTCGAAAAAGGACTCCCCCAATTCTTTCGAGGAGATTTTTTCTGTATCTATATTTCACATCTTTAATTCTTTAATTACCCGACTGCGTCAGAAGGAGGGTTATGTTTTTCGAGTGTATGTATGTATGTATATTTCTTTGGCACGCTCTGTAGCCTAAACGGCTTGATCGATTTCAGCTTGAGAGGTGCCGTTAGATTCGTCTTAATTGTGAGAGTGACACTGAGTATATCAAAATTGAAAAAAAATTAAAATGGCCGATTTTTGGCGCAATATGTCTTCAAACAAAATTTTTTTTTTTCTCGAAACCTGTCGAGTGGGGTTATCAAAATAAAGGGTTTTAAAAGGTGATTACAAAAATATATATAACTTATACGGTTAAAAGTAATTCGAAGTGACAAACCGTAAAAAAACACGTAAGTACCAAGAACTAAATCGTTTGCGAAATCTTTCACATTTCTAAACTAAAAAGCTGGAAATAAAAAAGTTATTTAAAAAATAAAAAAACTCGACTACAAAACTGAAAAGCTACAAACAAGCCCATTTTAAATTAAATAAAAGTTGGAAGCAGGCGGGACCCATACCATTTTTATTATATTTTCAAATTCAAATGGGTCCCGCCTGCTTCCAACTTTTATTTAATTTAAAATGGGCTTGTTTGTAGCTTTTCAGTTTTGCAGTCGGGTTTTTTATTTTTTAAATAACTTTTTTTTATTTTTTCTTATTTAAGGGTTATTTTATGTACTTTTAGTCTCTTTATTTTCTTGAACCCCTCCCGATACTAAAACCTGGCTACGCCCGTGATGGGAGCCCCCCTTAAATATTTATTTTATTTTAATTTTATTATTTATTATTAAAGTTAAAATACAACTGAGTATTTTGTGAATATTTCAAGTGCCTACCTGTTGCCATTTTTGATATCGAGCAAAAAAGGGCAAAAAAATCGCGTTTGTTGTATGGGAGCCCCCCTTAAATATTTATTTTATTTTGTTTTTAGTATTTGTTGTTATAGCGGCAACAGAAATACATCATGTGTGAAAATTTCAACTGTCTAGCTATCACGGTTCTTGAGATACAGCCTGGTGACAGGCAGACAGACAGACGGACAGACAGCGAAGTCTTAGTAATAAGGTCCTGTTTTTACCCTTTGGGTACGGAACCCTAAAAAGGTAGATATCAAAAATGGAACGTGGTTCCAGCCAGTCTCCAACAGTCTTGTTCTAATGATTATTTTATATTACGGTACAATTCGGAATGCGACGGCAGGCCGTAGACTGCAGCGGTGGGCGTTCCGGTTGATAAACAGGCAACAGTGCCGCTGCAGTTTTGATTCTGAACACACATCTACGACGACAGCGGCACTTTCTAGCTGCGCAAAACACTTTTGAAAAATACTTTTTATCGCTCTGTTAGTGATAGCAACTGACAGCACTAATGGTATCCCCGATGCCGTCTGCAGACGCCGCTCGACCGCAGCAGATGGTGGCACTATCGCCATCTACGGAAGCTTTTTCATAGAAATACCCAGTAGTGTCGCCGCCAGTGTTTCATTCATCGCGGTTGGGCGTCACTGCCGCTGCTGTCTGTGGTCTGCTGTCGCCTTCAGAATTGTACCTTTATCCAACTCGTTCACAATAATATTTATTTATAATATCCGCACATAACATAAACCAATATAAAATTGTTCCTTGTTCGCTTCAATGTAACCTATTTTCTACAAAAATGGGCCCAAAATCGAAAGTGGCCGGCCAACGGAAAAGGTTGTTTAAATCCATTTGGAACTTCATCATAAGCATTTGGTACTACGGCACCAAAGTCGTAGAACCATCACTTTACCTTTAAAAACTCAACAAATACCTACTCAAGGGCAGGTAACAAATTATAATTTGTTAATTATTATGAATAATAATATGATCAGAAAAAAATTACTCTGTGATTAAAAAAGAAACCCGTTGAATAACTAATCAGGCAAAAAGAGAAATGTTGCTAGGAAGTGTTTGTGCGGTGCCACTTCAACACTAGAGACTGGCGAAATATGGGTGTTTTGCTGTCTTTTGCTTGACCGTCAAAAAATTATTTACAGCTTTATTCGAAGGTCTCTTTCTAATTAATTAGTAAAGTAACCGTCTGTGAATCTCGCCCCAACCTCTAGTCTCGACTCCCGTCTCTGAAAGCCCATTTCATTTTGATCTATCACTAAATGTCGAGAAAAGTAGGTACCTACCTGATTGTACTTGCAGGTTCTTATTGTTGAAATAAATAATCAAAACATTTGGTAGAACCTTTTCAGCCGATGCTCTCATAGATTCAGAACAAAGGTTTTCTGAATGTGGCAGTTTTTAGTTATTGTTAAGAGTTTTGGGCGATGATAGTTTTTGTTGTTGATAAGTTTTTTCATTTTAAGGCATTCCTCCAAGGTACGCACGGCGACCAAGCGGTGGTATCAAGCTATACATTTCCAGTATAAGCTGACTTCTTATTGTACGAAAAGCATAGACAAGCGAGGTCAGCTAAAACTGGAAATGTATAAGTAGCTTGGTATGTCACCGTGTGTTCGAACAAGAAACTAATAGACTAACACCAGTTACTATATTTAAAAGAAGGCTTTTAAAGGCTTTAGAGCAGTGTTAGCCCAAAAGTACCGGCCGCGACTCACGAGTTGTAGGTCGTAGGTTCGAACCCACACAGACGCTTTACTTTGTGTAAATTATTTCATCACAACTGCTCCCAAAACGGTGAAGGAACACATCGTGAGGAATCCGGCATGACCTAGAACCAACAATTCGAAGACATGGGACATTTACCAACCCGCACTGGGCCCGCGTGGTTGATTATGGCCTACTCCCTCTGGCTCTCACTGGGAGCCTGTGTCCCAGCAGTGGGAACATTATAGGCTGACTATGCTGCTTATGATAAGCTCTTTACACACAGTTCCGAGTTAGGGCTTTCCGGGCTCTGGCATAGGTATCCTGCTGGGATAGGTATCCTGCTGGCTCTTTGCCGGCCTTATCGGGACACTCAACTTCAGAACTCACTATCAGAATATTTATAAATCTCCATTATTTTTCAGGTGTCGTCAGGAGCCTCGCTGATAATAACCTAGAATGCAGTTTGAGAATATTGTCTGAATACAGTTTCTATCCTCATAAAAGTTCTGCGGCGGCTACTTTGCCACTTGAATACTGCATTGAGAAAGATGGTTCGTGTAAACTAATAGTAGCCTGGCACGTATCTAACGCGACCATAGAGAACTTCGAGTTTTTAAAGAACGAACACAATTTCAAGAAGTATTTTATAAAAAGTGGGACGTACATAGAACATGTATTTTAACTGCTTTATATTTAAACATACACTTTATAATTATTATGAATAATAATATGATAGTAACTACAGCTGAGGAATAAATGTAAAATTCGTAATAAAATATACGCTTTGATTAAGTATTTCAATATTGTGTGGTGGATTTAATTCTGACCATTCGTTCATTGAACGAAGTGACTTTGTAATGTCTTCTTTTGGCTGGTATTTACTCGATTTGTACAGACGGCAGCACATCAAGCTACCCGAAACTGTCAAGTTTTCCCAATCAACTTTGAACCTTATACTTTAGACATAAAGTTGAAAATCTATTAAAGAAATTTGACAGATTGTAGTAGCTTGATGCGCTGGCGTCTTAACATCATTGGAGCTCTTCAACACTGCTCTTCAAAATAAGACGTTTCCTTCATATCAAGTTATGAGTCCGACGTATTCTGAAATTACCGTTCTACAGATCTGACCTCTTACCACCAATCGTACTATATTTTATGTTAGGTAGTAGGTTTACACTTGTTCCTTCACAGCTTTTCGGATGCCAATGGAATGTGGGTTAAGGAAAGGACCGGTTGTAAGTGTATTTTTTGTGCGCGTGCCGTCTCGTCGTGCTTGTAGCCGCTGCAAACTATGAATTATGAATTGTAAACAGTCATCTGATTGGTGATTTGGTGGTAACAGATACTATAGGTGGCGTTAGTTAATGTGATTATTTCACTGATTGCTTATTATGCCCGTTATTACTATCTCGACACGACACCTAACTGTAGGTTTATCCAGGTTTTTTCAGGGTATCCCAGGAAACGTGTACCAGCGAAGGTCTGTGGTCAGGGGACACTAATACCCATCGATTAGACCCCTATGTATGTTCCGCGATATTTTGTAGTTTTCGAGAAATTAAAAAATTTCTCTCCCAACAGAAACTTTATTCGTGTGATCAAATTCTGAGCTACTAGTAGTTAGAATTTGGGTGTTTTGTATTTTACAACATGTGAATACACATTCTAGCCATAATACTGAAAAAAATACTCAAAGAAACACCACTCAGAAAAAGTTATGAAAAGACCCTACAATTTAAAAAATCTAGAAATAAAACAAACAAGAAATAATTTCTTTGGGTATTAGTGTACCCTGACCACAGACCTTCGCTGGTACAGGTTACCTGGGACACCATGTATACATATAAATATAGATACATACTATAATAATCCATACTTAATATTATAAATGCGAAAGTGTGTCTGTCTGTCTGTTACCTCTTCACTCTTAAACCGCTGAACCGATTTAGATGAAACTCGGTATAGAGACAGTTTGAGTCCCGGGAAAGGACATAGGATAGTTTTTAGCCCGATATTCCCACGGGATCGACACTTATGCGGGTGAAACCGCGGGGCGCTGCTAGTTCCTGATAATCCTCACTAATCTACATTATATCAGTCTATGTACAAATAATAAAGCTGAAGAGTTTAATCTGGAACTACCAGTAAGATTTGAAAATTCAAATTCTTTCTGCATTTGTTAGCCCAATTCTTGAGGAAAGCTATTTACGCTAGGACTCTTAGGAGCCCAGCAAAGCGAAGACATGTTAGAAAAAATGCTACGAAAAAACGAAGTATTAAGAGCGGGCCATATGACAGGATAAAATCTGATTTCATCCGCGCCTCCTTGCCTACTTCTCTCATCAAATACGATGAAAACACAACACAATCCCTTCCCGCCAGCAGAAGCTTTTCGCCCGGCGAAAACAGAAGACGAACTGACAGGGGATCGAGGGGGGGGGGGGGGTGGGGGGGAGTTCAGGGGATCAGACCGGAATAAATCATATATATTTATGTAAGGGCTGATTTTTCAATAATCTGATAACTTTATTCGAGGAATAATTTTGAAATTTTGACAGTTATTTCAAACAAAAACCAAAAAGTTACCTGGCGATGGAAAAATCAGCCCTTAATGAATGTAATTGGACCTGTGCCGTTTTAATTAACTATGAATAAATAAATATATTTGTGTTTGAGTTTAAATCTTCTGTAGTAAGTATACGCACAATAATCAGATAAAACGACTCTATTCAATGTACCTAAATTTGATCGCTGTGCAAGTAGGTAGGAATATTATTCAATATTATTATATGTCCGTGAATCTGTTCCGATGCTGGTGACAGATTCACGGATATACAAGTAATACAGCCTATGAATTTCCAATTCCGGATTGAAGGACAAATCTTACTATGCAGTAAAAAAATATTTTGTTAAATTGGAGAGTAAACCGAGTTGAATGAACTAATATGAAGGTACGGCCTATGAATTTTCGATTCCGAATAAAATTACAAATGAACGATTTTCGGATATTTTCTTGTAGGTACCTATTCTTGCCAAATTTCATGATTCTAGCTCAAAGGAAATAATTAAAACCCTTAAGGTACACCCATAGGGCTTTAATTTATTTGCGAGTGTCAAAATATGCGACATGAATGCCAATTTCTGCCAGCTTCTAAGTCAACGTCTTAGAGGGTGGAGATTTATACAGCTCCAAGGAATCATAGATCTAAGTATTTGATATCAATTTGAACTTGACACCCCCACGCATTCCTGAGAAAAAGGGTCAGACTGATAGACAACGAAGTGATCCTATACGGGTTTCCATTTTTATACTACACTAACTGAACTTCGTACCGCCTCAAATTTTTTTGTTATTTTTTTCCATGTTTTAATAATTATTCTGCTATTCGGGCCGAAGACAAATCCAACAAATAAAAGATCATAAAAATCAATCATCGTTCTTGAGTTGTAAATGGTGTATCTAACCCGATTTGTTTTATATTATATAGATAGATTACGAATAAACTCAATAAATTTGTTTTTTTAAAGATATTAAGACTAATATAATCGTATCACTTACCTTAAACTTTGTTAATTTGAGCTGATGAAATTAAGCCTTTTTAGAATGACGAAGTCATTAAAGTCATATTACGGACGAACTCTATCCAAAATCTTAGAATATTTGTTGAACCGCAGAGATCAGCAACCCTATTTCTCGTAATGGTTTTTCAATTACAATATTTAGGGCTGATTTTTCCATCGCCAGATAACTTTTATTCGGGGAATAAAATTGACGTTTGACAGATTTTGTATGAAATAACTGTCAAAATTTCAAAATTATTCCTCGAATAAAGTTATCAGATGATTGAAAAATCAGCCCTACAACGGAATAATATGATAGTTGGCCATGCCCTTTATTTTTAATGAAATTCTTCAGTACGTAAAAACATCTGTTTATTTTGCATATACTTCTATACGCTAAGCTTGAATTCAGAATTTTAGAATATCATTTGTCTTAGTCATGTTTTGGAACTAGAAACAGAATGTTGAAGTGAAAGAGTTTAAATTCCAATGTAACCAATTTTTATTTAGGACCTAGTAGGTACATGTTGGGCGTCACGACATCTTCGTGGAAATGAGTGTTAACCAAGTAAAAAATTATAATGGTATATCGTGGATTTTGCTTTGCAGGATCGTGCAAAGTCGCTAAATTAGCAGCAGTGATACCGTCACTAGTTCGTCATAGTGGATTTTGCACTGTATTGTGCAAAGTCAAATGTCATGAAAACCTTTCCTGTGCGAAGTGCGAATCGGAAAAACATCCCACTGGAAACATTTGTGAAAGAGGCCAAGTTTGGTACAAAAAAAGTACAGGATAGTCGGCTTCGTCGATAAAAAAATGGGGATCTATGTAAATGGGTGCCAAAGTAAGTCGAAAGTTTATTAGGTGACTCTTTTGTAACTTTTGAAACTATAGCTTTGAAAACATGCCAAGTTACAATATAAACTTTAGACTTTCTTTCAACTTAGCACCCATTTAGATCTCTATTCTTTTATCGGCGAAGCCAACTATCCCAAACATTGTGATCCGTCACAACCTTTATTCATCCCCGCCATAAAAAGAAAGCTAGTTATGAGAACACTACCTATCCGTATGAAATATTTCATGTGCACACCGTTTCGTACTTTTGTCTTCAATAAACCCATTGATTACCTTTTTTAGCTTTCTGATTTATTTCTTTTTTATTCCAATAAGAATATAAGTACCAATAACCTACCCGTATGCTAAAATTCGAGTTTCAACTTGATTTAGGAAATGGTCAAAAGTCGCTCGAAATTGATCGTTTAAGGTCCTCCTTACACGGAGTTTGGAGAAGACGAATTTGGATTCTGAGTTAATCGCAATAAGATCTAAAATAGCAGGAACTTTCAAATGAACGTGAAATTGGCTAGTTGGCTATGTTGTAAATTATATCCGCAAGAAAATTGACCGAAATGCAGAACAATGGCGCTAGTTGTACTATACCAATCAAAAATATGTCAAATAAAATAAATGTCACTTTGAGTTTTCAAATCATCATCATCTGCCTAGCCTTTTCCCAACTATGTTGGGGTCGGCTTCCAGTCCAACCGGATACAGCTGAATACCAGTATTTTACATGGAGCGACTGCCTATCTAACCTCCACAACCCAGTTACTGGGTAATACGATACCCCTTGGTAAGACTGGTTGTCAGATTTTCGGGCTTCTGACTACCCGTATCGACTGTCAAAGATCCACGAATGACAGCCGGGACCAACGGCTTAACGTGCTTTCCGAGGCACGGAGGGGTCTCGGTATGTAAAGATGGTCACCCATCCACAGACCAACCGTGGCAGGCGTAGCTTAACCTGAACGTATGTCACAACCTCGTGTCACGCGAGACGGAAGACAGCGTATCTCACGGATTAAAAATGTAGTAAGCGCCAAATGCCTTTTTACGATTATCTTTTAAAATAGACAATATTTTAAAAAATCGCTTGGGTCATCTCTAGGTTATAATGAGTGTTATTATTTATCTAATTTGTGGTTCCGTAATATGCACCAAAATAGAATGCAAACCAAAATAGTTGAAAATTAGAGGTAACTTTGTGATTTTCTATCGAGAAAATTTTATCGTAGTACCTACCATGTTTTCGTCTGGGTCGACCCTTACATTTATAATGAACTTTCCTGCCATATACTTTTTCCGATTTGAACATGATTTACTACTGTTTAAATCTAATCTAAGATTGAAGATTTTCCATTGGGCCTGCCTTTAATAAGAAATTTCACGCGGACAAAGTCGCGGGCAAAGCTAATATTTTAAAGAGGTGCTAATTCACGTGTCACGTATTTTGAGTATTAGGTCGCGTAGTGACAGTAAAAAACAGGCATTATTTATTTTTCGGTAAGTAGGTACGACACCAATAAAATTATTCAGATAAGTACCTAAACGAGCCAAATTATTTCGAAGAACTGACCTACAACTGCATTTTATATTGTTTTATGGCAAATACTTATAGCATCCAACAAACATAAATATTTACATAAATATGACTACAGGCAAACACAGGCGAAAACGCCAGGGTAGCCCGCGAAATTCATTTTTTTTTACGTTTTTTTGCAATTTGCTGGTCAGTATTAAGTTATACGTTGATTAAAATATGATTCGCGGCCGTAACAAATATGTATTTACAGAATTATAATCATTCAAGTCATCAACACAACTCTCGAAGACCAAGTAATCCCCAAGAATGACTATTTCATGAAATCTTGACATTTGGGGATTATACTAACTTAACAAGGTGTGTGCTGATTGTAATGATTATAATTCTGTAAATACATATTTGTTACGACCGCGAAGCATATTTTAATCAACGTACAACTTAATACTGACCAGCAAAATGCAAAAAACGTAAGAAAATTTGAATTTCGCGGGCTAACTTAGCGCTTCCCCATTAAAAGGGTGAATGCGCAGTTATAGCCCGCGAAATTCAATTTTTTTCTTACGTTTTTTGCAATTTTCAGGTCTGTGTCAGGTTGTATCTTGATCAAAATATGATTCGCGACTATAACAGGTAACGTATTTACATAATTAGAATCGTTAGAATTATAGTTGCATCTTTCTAAGTTACATTTTTTCTATAAGAACAAATCTGTGCTTAGGGAACAAATCTAAATTAAAGAGTAATAATATTAATGATTCTAATAACTATAATTCTGTAAATACACATCTATTAAAGTCGCGAATCAAATTTTGACCAAGATACAACCTGACACTGACCTGCAAATTGCAAAAAACGTAAGAAAATTAGAATTCCGCGGTCCACCACAAGCAACTGCAAATACCCTTCAAATCGCGCGCTCGCAAACTCTCCACACTCTATTTATATCAACACAACACTGATCATTTATTCACTGGCGAATATCTGTGGGCTCCTGTGGCGATGGCGGTCGAACTACGAGTTACAATACGTACCTATGTGAATACGAGATCAGATTTCATCAAGCACAAATGGTGTACTGAAGATTTTGTTCTAAAACTTAGTCAACGATGGTAGGTACTGAGTCTTAAACACGGATTACAAATAAAAGTGATATTTCAATTTGTAATCCACCTGTGTTTAAAATTTCTCGGTGTCGATTCCATCGTTGACAAAGTTTCAGAAGAAAATCCTCTCTGTAATCAAAATCATAATTCATGGTACGATTTTTTTTATCGAAAAACAAATGAAAGTATTAAAGTACCTACGTAAGTAACTATTAATGTAGGTAACCTACGTCTTAGGTCTAAGATTTGTAAGTTACATAGAGAATCATTATTAACGTCCAAATCACTTAGTATTTACCTACGTAACAACAAAACATATAAGTGGGTTGACCTGGTTATTTTAAAAGGTATTGCCTGAATAGCATCATGCATTCCCTTGGTATTTAGTCTCAGCTGTTCCACAGAAAACGTTCCTTAAGTCGATATATACAAAAAAAAACGCTATTGGAAGTTTGCATAGCGAAATATAAAGAAAACTAAATTCATTTAAATAACGGAGATCTATTAAGCTATCATAGCAATAATAGATACATAACGGTCCTGGTTAACGCGCTCTTTCTACGGTCGGGTTTATTATTTAATAAATGAATAATAGCAACTCACCGCTTGAACCCATTTTCTTTAACTTAGTCGCTTGAATATATTTCTTTCATAAAACGCTTTATAGTTACAAGTAGTCGAACTTCCTCTCGTGTTATTTGTATTGTATCCGATGTGCGACACGTACGCACACAACCGTTTCCACTGACAGACTGACCCACCACAGATTACTAATATGTAGCAAGTGACCCACAGAATACAATAATATTTAGACTGATCCTTTAGCATGAGATAGGAAAAACGCCGCGCACCGCAATAACGTATCCTACTTTATTTTCGGTAAATATACTAACGGTAAATATAAATATATTGCATAAAAATAAAGTGTGCGAAATTACTTTATTTCTAGTCTTTTGTGATGCGTAAAACGAAAGACTCATGGTTAAATAATGAACTATTTATCGATAGGAACATACAAGTCAAAAAAGAAAATCAGTTAGAATTTTCAGAGTACCAAATTTAAAAACAAAATATTTCTTATTTACTTCTTTGTTACCGTCACTTCAGCTTCGACTGAGTTTTTTCGGTAATAAATCTGCAGTGGCGAGAAGAGAAAAACAGATAGTCCATAAATTTAAAAACTGGCCAAGTGCGAGTCGGACTCGCAACCGAAGAGTTCCGTACCACAAGGCAAAAACTCCGAAAAAAACATTTTTGTTGTATGGGAGCCCCCCTTAAATATTTTTTTTATTTTAATTTTATTATTTACTAGCTTCCGCCCGCGACTCCGTCCGCGCGGATGTCGGTCTTCGCGTGGATGGTTTATTTCTCCATTTTGAGTAACTCTGACAATGACATCTTATAAATATCTATTGGACCCAAATACGGCTAAGCCTATAATAATTAAGGAGATCCCTCTATTGAGCTACTGCTGTTGAGCTCGCGTTCTGTAGTAAGTATTTTTTTCATAGTAATTCCGACCTTGATAAGTAGCATGTAGCAGTAAATTACTGACAGTGACGAAAAGTTTGCAATAATAAAAAAACTGGCCAAGTGCGAGTCGGACTCGCACACGCAGGGTTCCGTACCACAAGGCAAAAACGCCGACAAAAACATGTTTGTTGTATGGGAGCCCCCCTTAAATATTTATTTTATTTTATTATTATTATTTATTATTAAAATTAAAATACAACTGATTATTTCGTGAATATTTCAAGTGCCTACCTGTTGCCATTTTTGATATCGAGCAAAAAAGGGCAAAAAAATCGCGTTTGTTGTATGGGAGCCCCCCTTAAATATTTATTTTATTTTGTTTTTAGTATTTGTTGTTATAGCGGCAACAGAAATACATAATTTGTGAAAATTTCAACTGTCTAGCTATCGCGGTTCTTGAGATACAGCCTGGTGACAGACAGACAGACAGACGGACAGACGGACAGACGGACAGACGGACAGACGGACAGACAGCGAAGTCTTAGTAATAGGGTTCCGTTTTTATACGGAACCCTAAAAAGTGATCGTGACAATGCGACAGAAAGTTAATTGAGAGCTTCAGCATACACAACATTGTTAGTGAGCTCGTCCGGAATATGAACATCAAGATTTCTTGGACTGCTCACACGGGAAAGAGCTACGTAAAGTTGCCCGTGTGAAAAACAACTCGCGGTAAGATCTACGCCAGCAACTTCTAGGGTCTGACCTTGAGCCTTATTTATTGTCATGGTGTAACACAAAGCTACAGGAAACTGTATTCTCTTAAATTGAAATGGAAAATTATCCACTGCGGGTAATGCAACGTGTGTTCGCGGTTCTACAGAACAACGTCTATGAATAAAACTGAAAAATAAGATTTTTTTTTCCACGTATTTTTCCAGGATAAAAAGTATCCCATTTTATGCCCAGGATAATAAGGTATAATTATACCAAGTTTCATCGAAATCGAACCGTTAGTTTTCACGTGATGCCTGCATATACAGACAGACAGACAGACAGACAAAAATTTTTTAATCACATATTTGGGTTTGGTATCGATCCAGCAACACACCCCGCTATTTATTTTTTCAATATTTTCAATGTACAGAATTGACCCTTCTACAGATTTATTATATGTATAGATTATTAAAGTTAAAATACAACTGAGTGTTTTGTGAATATTTCAAGTGCCTACCTGTTGCCATTTTTGATATCGAGCAAAAAAGGGCAAAAAATCGCCTTTGTTGTATGGGAGCCCCCCTTAAATATTTATTTTATTTTGTTTTAGTGATTGTTGTTATAGCAGCAACAGAAATACATACTTTGTGAAAATTTCAAGTCTAGCTATCGCGGTTCTTGAGATACAGCCTGGTGACAGACAGACGGACAGACGGCCAGACGGCCAGCCAGACGGCCAGCCAGACGGCCAGCTAGACGGACAGACGGACAGACAGCGAAGTCTTAGTAGTAGGGTTCCGTTTTTACCCTTTGGGTACGGAACCCTAATAAAAAACGAGTTATTTATTTATTAAAATCAGTACATAACAAATTAGAAAACATTGTAAAAGCCAATTATTTTTAAAAGAGTAACGGTGGAGTTTCTTGCCAGTTCTTCCCCATAGGAAACAATCAATTGGAACCGTGCACCTAGCTTCTGACGTTTTCTAAGTGACCGTGTAGGTTTATGTGAAATAAAATATTTTAATTTCGGTGCTGTGAACCAGAGGCCAGGCCTGGCAAGGTCACTCGGACCGAATAAAACAGGATTATTTATGTTCACATCGCAGAATATACCGATGAAGTTTCAGCGGAGGAACTAGTTTACGGAAACTATTACGGCAGCGGTACAACCCTATTCCATTTGACATATTATTGTAAACAAACGAATGAATTAACAAAATATACTAAAAAGGTCTAATAAACGGAAATTAATCATAATCATAAATTATATACTTTAGCCATAAATTCATGATTGCGTTACAACTGTATCATCGAATGTGTATTATTAAATGTATTATTGAATGAAAACCGGCTATTAACCTGTGCAAAGACATTAGTGGTTGATTTTCATTTTTTCTTGCACCACACTTCACAATACAACTCACAGGCATGTTGAATTGCTGTGTTCCAACGTTTGTATGCAGTTTTAAAGGTAAAATCCTTGTAATTTTCTCGCAAATCTCAATAATACAAAAAGTAAACAACCATTTGACAGCAAAACTAGAACTACCACGAAACTTGTCGCAAAAGATGGCTATTGGCTGCTACGGCACTTACCTACAACCATTGAGGTAGGAAAAACATGGAGACGCCGCGTTATTCTATACATACATTTGCTTATACAAATATGAGTGAAATATGATTCAGAATACGAAATATCGTTTTGTCTCGTTCTTTCTAATAAGATAATCGTATTTGATAAAAGAGACAACAATATTTTAAGTTGTTGCTCATTTTGGCAATATTTTGACGTGACGTAGTACAGTTGTAGGTAAGGTGCCGTAGCAGCCATATTTTGCGACAAGTTTCGTGGTAGTTTTGCTGTCAAATGGTTGTTTACTTTTTGTATTATTGAGATTTGCGAGAAAATTACAAGGATTTTACCTTTTAAAACTGCATGCAAATGTTGGAAAACAACAATTCAACATGTCTGTGTGTTGTATTGTGAAGTGTGGTGCAAGAAAGAATGAAAATCAACCTCTAATGTCTTTGCACAGGTTAGTAGCCGGTTTTCATGCAATAATACATTTAATAATACACATTCGATGATACAGTTGTAGCGCGATCATGAATTTATGGCTAAATTATTGATATTTGGGTTCATTACCGTTTAACAGACCTTTTTAGTATATTTTGTTAATTCATTCGTTTGTTTACAATAACATGTCAAATGGAATAGGGTTGTACCGTTTCCGTAATAGTTTTCTCCGCTGAAACGTCATCGGCATATTCTGCGATGTGAACATAAATAATTCTGTGTCTTATTCGGTCCGAGTGACCTTGCCAGGTCCGGCCTCTGGTTCACAGCACCGAAATTAAAATATTTTATTTCACATAAACCTACATGGCTACTTTGGAAACGTCAGCAGCTAGGTGCACGGTTCCAATTGGTTGTTTCTTTTAAAAATAATTGGCTTTTACAATGTTTTCTAATTTGTTAAGTACCTGGTACTGATTTTAATACATAAGTAACCCGTTTTTTATTAAATTTATGAACTATCTGTTTCTTCTCGCCACTGCAGATTCATTACCGAAAAAACTCAGTGAAAGCTGAAGTGACGGTAACAGAGAGTAAATAAGAAATATTTTGTTTTTACATTTGGTACTTACGCTATCAGATGCATTTATAAGTAGGTATCTTATTATATTGCCATTTGTCTTCACAACTGGATATTTTTCTCTGAAAATTGTAACTTTAATAAATGTTTTTTTTTTTGACTTGTATGTACCTATAGGTAAATAGTTCAGTAATTAACCATGAGTCTTTCGTTTTACCCATCACAAAAGATTACAAATAAAGTATTTTCGCACACTATAGTTTTATGCAAAACTTTAAAGTATATTATTTTATCGAAAATAAAGTAAGATACGTTATTATAAAGTATAGTTGGCAACCCTAATTACAGCGGACTTTAATTAAGTAAGTTATTATGATCCCAACGTGATAACCAGTAAGACTCATATTTAGTATCGATACTCGATAATAGTAACACCTATGTTCCTTGATTGACACAACCCTAGCAATGGCAGCCATTTTATGCGACAAAACTAGTTGTAGGTATGCACCCTTTTTTTGTAGGTATTTCCAGTCCATACTTTTCTATGTCAATGCCTACAACTGTTAATACGTCACGATAAAATGTTGCCAAAATGAGCAACAACTTAAAATATTGTTGTCTCTTTTATCAAATACGATTATCTTATTAGAAAGAACGAGACTAAAACGATATTTCATATTCTGGATCATATTTCACTCATATTTGTATAAGCAAATCTATGTATAGAATAACGCGGCGTCTCCATGTTTTTCCTATCTCAATGAATGCAATAATGCATGTCAGTGGATGGACCACTGACCTCTATTAAACAAGTGTATAATACAGGCACTGACCTGTATTATACAAGTACGCTGGACTTGATACTATCGATAACAAAATGAAGACATTTGACTTTCGCCATTTTGGCGCTGATGGCAACGTGAGGGTCCGTGGAACGCTTGGGCGGAGCACCGCCGTGGCAGCGGCGGCGACCTCTCGCGTCGGGCACTGGGGCAAGCCATGGTCCGGGGCGAGAGGGAGTGGGAGGCAGTCACCTCCTTCTGCGAAGCAGTCATGCTAGCGAAGGAGGTGGCGGGACGGTTCAGGGAGAGAGCCTCCCGTCTCAGCCGCCGCGGGGGACGCCCCCGGCGTCGGGAGCCGCGTGACAAGTCCCGGCCACCGTAGGCGCGGGCCTGCGAGCGGAGAGTAATGGGTAGCTCACCGCCCGATCAGGACCAGGCCCGTGCCGGACGGCGCGTACGTGTTCCACGCGCGCCTCAAAGAGATGTCAGCATCGAGGAGGGGCCCCTTAGGGCCGAAGCCTGCCAGGCCAGCGGGATTGTCCGAAAGGGTTACCGCTGCCCCGGAACATAGGGCTAAGGAAGGAACACGGGTGGGTTTTAGTCAGTAAGAGTCGGACACTCCCTTCCGCTCCACCCAGATCGGGAGGAGTCATTTGATGATTTCCCGTCCAAAAAAAAAAAAAAATGGGGTCCGTGGAACTAATATTAGAGATGGGACATATCCTTCGATAAAAAAATCTTCTATGAACTTTATCGATCGTTATAACCACTGAGAGTAAATTAATACTTAAGAGAAAAAAATCGAATCACTCTCGGTTTTTTTTTTGCTTCATTTTTTAGTAATAGAATAATTGCTGAAAAGGTTAAGGTGAATGGGTAGTTGAGACCACGAAATTCAAATTTTCTTACGTTTTTTGCAATTTGCTGGTCAGTATTAAGTTGTACGTTGATTAAACTATGATTCGCGACCGTAACAAATATGTATTTACAGAATTATAATCATCAGAATCAGTAATACAACTTGATAATTACGTATAATCCTAAATGTCAAGATTTCATGAAATAGTCATTCAGTAGGTTGGTCGTACAGAGTTGTGTTGATGACTTTAAGGGGGAAGCGCTAAGGTAGCCCGCGAAATTCAAATTTTCTTACGTTTTTTGCAATTTGCTGGTCAGTATTAAGTTGTACATTGAGTATGATATGATTCGCGGTCATAACAAATATGTATTTACAGAATCATAATCATTACAATCAGTAATACAACTTGTTAAGTTAGTATAATCCCCAAATGTCAATATTTCATGAAATAGTCATTCTTGGGGATTACTTGGTCTTGGAGAGTTGTGATGATGACTTTAATGATTATAATTCTGTGAATACATATTTGTTACAACCGCGAATCATATTTTAATCAACGTACAACTTAATACTGACCAGCAAATTGTAAAAAACGTGAAAAAAATTGAATTTCGCGGGCTACCCTGGCGCTTTCGCCTTAAGGATTATAATTATGTAAATACATAGTTGTTACGCAAAGGCAAACCCCCCCAAAATTGGGGGAGGCCTATGTCCAGCAGTGGACGTCTTTCGGCTGAAACGACGATAGTTGTTACGGTCGCGAATCATATTTTAATCAACGTACAACTTAATACTGACCAGCTAATTGCAAGAAACGTAAAAAAAAATGAATTTCGCGGGCTACCTTAGCGCTTCCCCCTTAACTGAAAATTTAGTAGGGCTCGGGCAGATCGCAAGCTATAAACTAGTGGATAGTGTCCTAGTAAAGTCATAGCGTATGATGGTTAGATGAGCTTTAAATATGAAGATAGACTTAAAATTTAGCCTAAAAACTAAGTACTATGGTTGTGCCATAACTGCTTAGTTGAGTCAGTGGGACCTCTGAAATTAAGTATTTAATTAAAGTAAAAATGCTAAAGTATACAGTACATTGTAGATGGCAAGTTTTATTTCGAAGCAAGCAAATATTACATATAATATTTATTTTTTGATGTTAGAAACTAGTATTTGCTAATTTGTTGTAGCAATCAAATTGCAGAAATTTCTTGCGACATTAATTTTCTATTTGAAAGACGTAAATTTAAAATTACTCTCTGTCTGAAGAAAATTATCGACACATTATCGACATGGAACATTCACAACTTTATTTATTTGAATTTTAGTTCCTGAGAACCTCGAGTGTGGCGCTTTGAATCAGCACAAAAAACAACTGTCATTTCGTATAGTATGTTTAGTCCAGCCAGTGTACTTGTTTACTAGAGGTCAGTCGAGGTCAGTGAATACAGGTCAGTGGGATGGACTGACCAGACTATGCACCATTGACCATGACCAAATAGTAAATCTGACTGACAGACATGAACCAAGAATTATCAATCTGATCTGTGATGTGGACGCTGTGGACCACTTGGACTGCCATTCTATAGAAGAATGCTCATTTTCATGATTCTCAATAAAATATTGTAACTGTCTACTGTGGTCTTCGTGCTTCCTCCTAGAACGCGGCGCCACGCCGCCGCGTGCGACCACGCCTGAATGGAATATTTATGTCCAAGTGCACAACTGCGATTTTGCGATTTTGTTAGCCCATGTTCAAATGTCAAAGCTATCAGCGCACAGAGTGAGTACAATATTTACCCTGCACTATACTGTAGTCTGTGGTACAATAATTTTCAATCTATAGTATCTCTAAGTAGTCTGTGCAATCTATCAAAAAGTACACTGTCAGTTCTGTCCTGTCACAATCAGTCATCACAATAATTTAGCGGTTCAGCGCGCAATGTTTTATGTATGATTTTGTTGTTTGCACAGTTGTATTTCATGATTATTTATATCATTAAATTAGATAACAATACAAAATGAAATGCCATGTACCGGGAGCCAATGTTAAAGGCAAGTATTCAAGTTATTTGAACGAAATTACGTTTGTTTGTAATGTTATAAAATTTCATTGAACGAAAAATAAATCCCAATAATCTTTTTAGTTTTAGCTAGAACAGTTCATGCCCTTGCAAGATTTGGAGATGAACTTTATTTAGAATCCCTTCCAGATTGCATACTACTAAGAACTTTAAATGCAGCTGAATCTGCGTATGCTATGGTAAAGTTTAATAAAAATTTCTTCTCCTACTTCAACTACAACTTTTACTCAACGGAGGACAATGAGGGCTTGAAGTGTAAAATATCCATGAAATCGGCGCTTAATACGTTTAAGTCGCCTACACATATGGACAAACAAGTTGAAAACCTAGAAATCAAACTGGATCCAGAATCCTGTAAGTTGATATTCCAGTTGAAATGCAGGCATGGCATTGTCAAAACACACTTTGTATCAATATTAGATTGTAAAGCAATGCAGGCAGTTTACACCAAGGATTCTGTACCAAACAGGTAAGGCGATCTACACAACTGCATTCATAATCTTTGTAACTTTGTGGTGTGTAATGTCAATGTAGCTACACTCAATTATTATAATAATCTGAAGCCTTATTGTGACATAAATTTAAAAACCTTTCAGGATAACATCCCCGCAGAGAATATTAACAGATGCCCTCAACAACTTCCAAAGTTCGGATGATCAAGTAACACTAGAAGCCACCTCACTCTCTCTCGTACTGCGAAACTATATTGACTGTAGTATAGATCTCACCAAAATTATCAGAACACAAATTAGTTTGAAGCCAGCAGAGTTTGATAGTTACCTCATAGGGTCAGAAACAACTATTACATTCTCACTAAAAGAATTTAGAGCACTACTGACATTTTCTGAAGCTCTCAATTTACCTCTACAACTGCATTTCGAGACTACTGGAAGACCTGCCGTTTTTATTGTACACAATGGCACCACCTTTGAAGCACACTTTGTATTAGCAACAACTAAACCTGATAATGCATCACAAACAACAGCAACGCAGAATACAAATGTTGAAAGAAACAAGCGGAAAGATAGCAGCACTCAAGGATCTGCCAAGAAGCCTCATTTAGATATGGAAATTTCAAAATGCTTAGATGAAGACTCTCATCTATTTAACTTTGTAGATATCCCTGGCGACAATGAAATTAATTTAAGTAACAAATTAAATGGTAGTCTAAGTAAAGATAGTACAAATAACAAAGACATAAGGATAGATTTAATGGACTGTGATAATATACCGGCTTCACCTGCAGCCAGAACTATGATTAAGTCTGTGTTTAAAAGGTGCTTTGAAAGTACTTTCGACCCAAGAAGCATACAAGGTGCAGTTCTAGCAGAAAACTCTGATAGTGACTGAAATGGAGAAGTACATATTTTGAACATAACATCACACCTGAATTCCCGAAGGGGTAGGCAGGTGTACAGAATATATTGAAGTTATGTTGTGTATTTTGATAAGAGTAACAATTATTAATTAAAAAGTTACCAAAGTTACTTCTACTTCAATACTTGTGTTTTGTCCCCATCTAATAACTTATGCTATATAAGGACTTGGGCTAGGTATTGGTAATTAATAATTACAAATAAAATCTCATTATCACTGCATTATGATTTTATAGCAAAAAATATACATACACAGGGAAAAGTATTATACACACATCACACAAATCAATGTTCGATGATATTTAGTGAATGAGGGGTTTTCATTTATCATCTTTTATTATTATTATAATTTTCACATCCAAAATGGTAACAAAGCTTTTCTTCTAATTGTACAAAAACAATTGACAATATTGAGAACTAATGTACAAAACTAAAAAGGTATCAAACAATTCATAAATAATGCCTGTCGTCTTCCCGCCATTAATAAACGTTGAGCAAAAATATTTTGAAGTGTTGGGTGTGGGACACCACAACTAGTTCGCTTTGCGACAATGTAACATCTGCGATTTATCAACCTGTGCTTTATTCATATGTGCATAGAGGGCAAGGTACAATCGATACAATGATAGGTTTACAAAAGTTATATTTATTCAGTAAAAATTATAATTAAGTATTAAATTTACTACTAAAATTAGCACTACAATAAAATTGTAATTCTGAAGCGACGTTATAAAAGCTACCAATGTGTATGCATCGCGTCGAGTCGGTAACTAACAATTATTATCATGCAAAATACAGGTTTGGTAGCTCATTTTACATTTTTTATATAATTTTGCCAGGTTCTTAGTATTGCATGTTTATATTTTATTTATTTATACAATAGAGAATTGCGATACGTAATAAATAATTAGTGTTTAAATTACTTCAGATTTGGTTTCTACTATACAGAGATCAAACTTGTAATCATAAAGGAAGTAAAAACAACAAAATGCAGATTTGTTTTTCTATAAAAAATTACCATACATATTTCATTATTATAACAATAGCTAGCTAACATGTCTTAAAAAAGATGAAAAAGACCTTGGATTCTAGTTTAATTTATTATTTATAAAATACGGCAGCGATACCATTTAATTACAATAAGTATTTATTTTAAATCAATTTCAATATTGTCTCTGGCCCGGGTGGGGGGGCCCGCACTATGAGTCACGCCGGGGCCTGCTCTCAACAACGTCCTAACTGCATCACCAAACACTCACTATCCAACTAAATTAATGAAAAAGGGCACTGTTACTTAGGAACAATCCTCTTGGCTCTTTCTCACACACTGTGCTACTTTCCTTTTAAACTCCGAATATGATTCTCTCCATTCTTTCTGTAAAAAGAAACAGAATGAGCACTCGTCTATTATTGGCGTCCGCGGGTCGTGTTTGAGTAAATACGGGTTGGTGCGTGCAGCGACCTAGCGTGAAAAACTATTCATTATAGTGTGGTTTTGGTACAGATGTGTCACATGGCCCTTTTCCAATGATAATATTTTGTGATCTAAATCCCCTCACTCTCCTAAAAACAATCTTCTTGACTTTTCCTAACACATCTCGCAACTTTCTTTTTGAAATCCGAATATCGCTCTCTCCATTCTTTCTGTGAATGCAAACAATAGTTAAATGAGAATGGTAATAATTATAGATGCAGGTCAAACACGAGCACATTGTGAGTCTCCTGTGGAAAAACTAAAATTGTTATTAATAGCAAACACAAAATTAACTAAAATGAAAGGTTTAGACAACTACACACATCTAGTGGAAGAAAACTTGGAGTCATCTAACTTAATTCGCCCTTTATACTCTGTTCTATCAGGCCCTGGTATGACCAGTTTTTTTCAGCAGTCAATTGGTACAGTTGACTAAGAAGCCAGGTGATCCATTGAATGTGCAAGTTGGTTAGATGACTGCCTAATTATACAGGTTATTGGTAAAACATTAACAACCTCTTAAGAGGTCATTGCACTCATCATTATGAACAACTTTTACTATGGGACCAAACCCGTTCCCTACATTTTGACGAGTTATACGAAAATAAATGTAGGGAACAGCTGACTTTTTTTTTCGCGATTTCAGGTTTGGTCCCATAGTAAAAGTTGTTCATAATGATGAGTACAATGACCTCTTAAGAGGTTGTTAATGTTTTACCAATAACCCTGTATACACAGTAGCCTATGGGCTACTGGCTAACATTATGATGTTGTCATTTTTTTAGGACATTTGTGATATTTACTTTTGGAGGACAGAATATCACAAATAATAATAATTTATTATTTGAAATATAAAAATACTGCAGTATGCAAAAATCTACCTGATTTCTTCAAATATGGATGTGCAGAATATTTTGATTGGTTTATAAGGAACATCACTTTTTTTAAACATGCCTTCCATTGGGCTTATGGTTTCTTTCTGCTAAGGGGTAGCTGTGCTGCAGGTTACAGCTTTACATGACCAACTTGGAAGATCTTTCAAGACAAAGACTTAGAAGACTTGCATTTCTACACTACCTATAACTAACTAACTATAACTAATATTTTCAATACTAAAAAAATCTCTAAAACAAAGTTGATCAATATTAGGAATCTTTACATTCACAATTTCTATCCAAATAATTACATAATATTTCAATGTCTACATATGAAACATGAACTACTCTGGTCACTCAGGATGCAACTGGCAACAAGATGTGTCATGGAGGAATGAGTGAGAAACATTGCACACTTGTCGCCCAGAAGCATGACACATACCTCATTCTTAGGTCACTGCATACAGACAACTTTGCCATTGCGCAGTAAGCTCTGTCTCATTGCTAGCAACTGAAGTCTTAATGTTCTTGTTCAACTCAAATCCTATTTACACATGGTTTATTTGAATGTATGCAGCCTTGTTCAGTAAGTTAAAAAAAAAAACATACAAGTTATGTTACACTAATTAAAATAAATAAGTGACATCACTTCACTCACCGCAGCATCAACATTAGCAGGGCTCTCATCGTTTGGGTCTGCCAGCATGGAAATAACACTTATGAGAATGGTCTCCACCGTGTGCACTGGCAACCACCTTTCAGAAGCCTTCTCATAGCCCCACTTGTCATCTCCAGGTTCATGCAATATTGATATGCAAACATCACCATTTTTTTCAACTGAAAATAATATATTTTTAAGCTATTTAGCAGGTAGCATTTAATATCAAAGTAACTGATTGAGTGGTGGACAGCTTATGAGATTTTTTTTTTATTAATCATGGAATATAGGAAAGATGTTTTACACCAGTTGTTAGTGATTAACTACTCAAATTGACAATGGTTAGCAAATGTTACCGCTAACTAAATAATTAGGGACATCACAATGCAGAATGCCAGCACCACATTAAAACTGCCACCTGGCATTTGTTTAAATTTGCATACCTTTGTAGCTTTTCTATAACAAAACCAAAAAGACTGTCTTAAATGAAATTAACAAAATGTTAAAAGGTATTTTGAGAAACACTATGCATGAGGGGAGAGATAAATAGACAGACAGCTCAGTCATGACAGTTTTAGACAGAAATACTGTGCCACTATATAGAATATAGAAAAAACTGAACTTATTTCTCCACATAATTTTATTTCTTCCAATCAATGTTTCACTAAATACTTACAATAAGTATTACTTACTATTTGGATGCCATATTTCAGTAACAAATTTCATTCGTGGCGGCCTCAGAGGATATTCCTTGGGAAAATGTAAATGTGCCTTGAAGAACCCACCCTCACTGAAAATTGAGTAACACACTTCATTGCAGCAAATTTATTATTTCTTGAGTCACACTACCATTGCTATTGTATTATCAAATAGTAAATATGTCTTTTACAAATAAACATACATAAATATAACATCTACTTGGTAGCTATTGGTATCATGACTTGGAAGTTAAGCCTATGGAATATTTCTATCTAAATTAAGAATGCCTAGTCATGGACTGAACATACCTGTGACTCTAATTAATTTTGTTACTGATAAAACACTATGGATAAGAGGTTAACTATTATTGTCTGTAAACCAGTGAAAATATTGATGTTTTCTACTTACTATAATGTGTCTGGAGGACCGATGATGAGGACTTCCCATCTGTATATGTCATTGTCATCTATCAACCCAGCAGAAAAACCTTCCACTGGATTTTTGTTCAGTTCTGAAAACAACGAGTAGAAAATCCTAAATTTTCGTAGACACTATTATTCTTTACACATTTTAGCAGTAGGAACGCGAAACCCTGCCAACTGTGAACCGTAAATATACTTGTAAATAGTTATTTTCCTCCTTTGACTTTGGCACGAACACCTGTCATCGCTGCGAATATTGATTATAATTTATCGAGTCCATTTTTCGTGCGAACCATAAAAATTACCACACGTGCAGTACAAAGGAAGTTACAAACTTACAGAATCATCCGAACCACAAAGATACTCAAAATTCGACCCGCTGAGGTCAATGATTGCTCGAATAACTAGTCTGACGGCCCAAGCATGAGACATCAGCACAAATTATTATTAGATACGAATAATACACTTACCAGCTAGCTGCTTTTTTAATAAAAGCGAAGACTGTGGCTCTGACATTAATTACAATTGTGAAATTTACCCTGACGACACGAAACAAATGATTTTTCCACAAAAGATGGCTGGCTGAGTTTTGAGCAGGTTGTGAAACATATGAGTTACTGCTTGTTTCCGGTGAGTGTTGCCTCTACATAGAAATAAACAAATAAACAATTATCACTAACAATTATTTATAATCACTTTATATAAAATAGTTAATGTAAAACAATGCTATCACTTTCAAAATAATGTTTTTAACATGAATGCTAAAAGAGACGTATAGAAAAAAAAAGTTTTCGAAACATTTTTATGACAAACATTTTCACTTCTTGGGCAATTTTAAGTATGCTTATTTTAGGTCAAATAGTGTCGATACTTGTTCATCAGCTAACCATCTATTAGGATCGTTTGATGAGTTGATTATAATACAGATCTCTGAAGAAAAGTAAGTTGACTTTGCTAAAATAGTAACATTTACCGGAAACGTTGCGCGCCATCTATTAGATAAATAAAATAATACCAACTTTTACATTCCGCCTTATTTAAAAATATCTGTATCTACCGCCTTCGGTCTAGTCATTCAGTTATTTATATATATCACTGGATATTGCTATGTGCACTGTAGGGTTCAATTTGAAACACAGTTAGGAGCATCACCACCATGTCCGTGTGCGTGTGGATTGAGAGATCTTTTCGAAAAACTCTTCCAATCCCAACCAAATTATAAGAGGATTTAGGAAATAATTGTGAAAACTTCATGGTAAGGAATAAAATTTGTGAAACCTAAACAAAGAAAGTTAGAACTCATTAACTGGATCTCTCAATCTGGACAACTGAAGAAAAAGCCATAACGCGTATCCAAGAATATACTGCCTATGTGTTTATAATTTGCATTTTAATTAATTGTGAAGGATTTGTGAAAGCTGCTAAACAAAATTTCGATTCGTTTCAAAGCCACGTTTAAGATTTATAACGGTTTATATGGATCTCTCAGAGTGGATAATTTTCAATTGAGTGATCTTGTAAAACACGACCTAATACTGAAAAAGTATGAATAATTATCATGTTTATTGCAAATTATGCTTCTGGGAAAGTGAAACAAAAATCGTGGTTGCAATCTTACTGGTTCAAGAGAAAATGAAAATCTTGTTTTTTGTCGATCGTCCCAACTGAGAGATCATTATTTTGAACTATATTTAATAAACCAAAACTTATAGGTAGAAGGTAGATACATCAGAAATTGTGAAAAATGTTGTACTAAAATTTGACGAATCAGTCGTCCCTGTAAGTGTTATACATAAAAAGATAAATCATTTTTTACAATCCTTAAGGAAAACATTGAGTAGGGTAGACATACTTTTTTATTTTGTCCGATTTTTTTTCGACTACCCTATTCATGCTAACATTGTGTATATTCATTGCGATTTGCGAAGCTGGCGTTGTGCAGTACATTTAATGCTAGTTTTTTTAATAGTGTTGTGCTATAATTAATAATAACATAATCAGTGTTTCCGTTTAGTGATAGTGAATAACAATGTAAGTGTTAGTGGATGCAGTACCGGTTCCTTCTTCAGAACCGGGATTGGATTTTCGGTACTGGACATGGAACCGGGATTACACGGGAAATTTGATACTTTCGGAACTTACGTACAAATGTCGCTATTAATTTATTGTATGGAGGGCACGAGTGCGTGCACACTACATACAATTATCTAAATCTGTTGAAAAATTAATTTATTACAAATGTGGGTTGGTGTAGTTAATAAAACTATGTTTTATTCGTAAATCTATAATTGACAATAATCATCAGAACACAATCACAACCGAATTAAAATGCTTTTTTGAGATCAAACTAGGAAAAATTATCAAATAGAGCTTAAATTCGAGGTGTATTTTGAATTAGAAATAAGCCTTTTTTCGTCACGTAATCACTTTGTATACGACGTATCAATAAATGTTAGTGTAATGAAAGGCAAATAAAATTATATGGCGCGTAAATTCGCAGTATTTTCAATTAAAAATGTTTTATATTAACATTATTGTATAAGAAAGTAATTTATTGAATTTATTTAATTTGTTACTTTATATTGAAAAAAGAAACAAAATAATAAACTACCGAAAGTATCGAAAGAACCGGGACTACTGGATGAAGACCCGGTACCGGATTACTGTAAAATCCTGGGGTTTCCCGGTATTTTCAAGAACGGGATTTCCCGGGTGCATGCCCTAGTAAGTATCTTATTCAATATTCAAACCATCACTAACATTAGTATATTTTTGTCACACTAATGTTTTTTAAATGTGGTACATATTAAAAAGGACGTGACTACGTTTTTTTAACATAAGAAATTGTGGAAATAAGGAAGCAGAGGCAGTAAATCTTACTTGGGTTTTATTATAGTGGTACCACGGTACCTTAATAACTCGGAAACCCTTTAAGCAGTGTTTCCGAGATTTCGCATGGTGTTGGCACTATTTCAGCACTATTTTTTGGAATAGAAACTATGTCTATAGCTATAACAGTTTCTGCGTACGAGAGATGAGGATGGATATCTCTGAAACTACGATAGTACTGTTTATGTGCATAGTAGAACTATTTAGCACTATTTCAACACAATTTTTTGGCATACTTGGAATAGCGAATTCAATCGAAAAAAATGGTGAGGATTCTGGGGGGAACGACACATTAATAGAGGTATAATATCGAATCCAGTTAATGTATAGTGCAGCATTAACAAATCATGCATTATTTTTTTTGTCACCAATCCTTCTTGGAGTTGATATCCAACCTCATTTTTAATACAGGCCATGTATTAACCAAACCAGAAATGTCTATCAATTTTTTTTTTATTATGAATCGTTGATACGTCAGATGTCTTTTTTCATGCTATCATGGCTGACTTGAATGAATGAATTGCACCGATCCCAGCGTGGTTATACCAGACTCGATTAATCGAATGAACTCCAAGATTCGCACTAGCTCCTGTAGCCTCATGTTCATGGTGCTACAGCCACCATTGCATATCAAGGAATAGACCGGGGGGCGCGGTAATGGTAGGGAAGACGTGCCCGTAGGATAGGTAAGGATTTAAGAGCCTACCGGATATGCATCCTAGAGTAAACATTGGACTAGTGGAGAGATGATTAATTATTATCTGTGGATGGGCATCTTTTATCGACCTTGCCGCCAGGTTGGTTCAGGTCAAGCTTCCTCGGTGCGTCTTTTGGCGGGCTTCTCCTGCTTTCTCGGTTCTTTTGTCTGTCATTGCTCTGCTGTGTTGTGCTAGATGTTGCTGTTTTCAATGTCTTCCTCGGAAGTTTCGCTACTATCCGTTTCTAGTTTTTTGTAAATCTCACTAGCAGCGATCTTGATCTTACTTCTATTCTCCGCTGTATCCATCCAAAAATTGATTCCCTTGTCGAAGTACTTCATGTCCTGTTTTAGATTGTCGTTCCATCTGTAAATAGGTCGGCCGACCTTCTTGGATTTGGCAACCTGTGTAGTCCTGTTCCTAACAAAGATGGTAGTATAATTAAACTGACAAACACGTGTGGTCTAGACTCAGTGATGTATCTTTTAGCATTTGGATATAATATAAATAACAACATTAAAGATACTATAGACAATTCCAAAGATTTAACGATTACAGAATATATAAAATATTTGTTTGATATATATTCTGAGCAAAAAGTTTTAGAGTTGAGGTGTCGCATAGCACTAAAACATTTTAAAATAAAAGAGCAACATGGCATTATACATATTGATTGTGCCTGCAATGTTACATATATATTTGAACATTTGCTACAAGATTACATTTGTAGTGCTGTTTTTAAGAAACAGTGCTCCAAAGAATCATGTTGTTCAACTAGCATATCAAGGAAGATTGCATTTCTGCCAATCAATATTAATATGATTTCTGTTTTTGGCATTTTTTGTCTAGAAGATGCAATCTTTATTGGTAATGAAACAAAAACATGTGATTTTTGAAAAGGTCAAATTATTATTAGTTATGAACTTTCAAATTTGATATCCATTGATTTGAACGGATGCATTTGAACGGATGTGAAAAAGTTTATTTGAAAGACGTACCAAATACAATTTATGTAAGAAACAGATGCTACAAATTGTTAGGCGGTGTTGAATTTATTCCTGCATTGAGTCCCGATAATATTGGCCACTACAGAGGACATGGTAATTGTGTTCATAATGATCAAATAGTCTGTTATGACGATTTGATGGGAAAAATGTATAACAGCAAAGAAGAACCAGTTATTTTACATACTTTGTCCTACGGACTTATTGATTAGGTTACATCCTATTATGTAATTATGAGTGAAATAAAAAAAAAGTTTTTTTTTTGGTTACCTTAAAATTTCTGAACTTTTTGTGTGTAAGAATTACTAAGAATTAGAATTACGAACTTAGAATACCTTAGTAAGAGCACTACACATACAGTACCTAACTTTGCAGAAACTTGTCATTTAAAAACGTAATTTTATATTATTTAAATTATGTAGTGAAACCAGACACAAATTACTTGTATAAAAACGTTTAAAGTGTATCATAATTTGAATTGTACTGGTAATGATTCCGACCGGCGATATGGTCACCCTACTCAACTTTTTCCTTAAGGATTGTAAAAAATGATTTATCTTTTTATGTATAACACTTACAGGGACGACTGATTCGTCAAATTTTAGTACAACATTTTTCACAATTTCTGATGTATCTACCTTGTACCTATAAGTTTTGGTTTTTTAAATATAGTTCAAAATAATGATCTCTCAGTTGGGACGATCTACAAAAAACAAGATTTTCATTTTCTCTTGAACCAGTAAGATTGCAATCACGATTTTTGTTTCACAAATTTTCCCAGAAGCATAATTTGCAATAAACATGATAATTATTCATACTTTTTCAGTATTAGGTCGTGTTTTACAAGATCACTCAATTGAAAATTATCCACTCTGAGAGATCCATATAAACCGTTATAAATCTTAAACGTGGCTTTGAAACGAATCGAAATTTTGTTTAGCAGCTTTCACAAATCCTTCACAATTAATTAAAATGCAAATTATAAACACATACTTAGGCAGTATATTCTTGGATACGCGTTATGGCTTTTTCTTCAGGTGTCCAGATTGAGAGATCCAGTTAATGAGTTCTAACTTTCTTTGTTTAGGTTTCACAAATTTTATACCTTACCATGAAGTTTTCACAATTATTTCCTAAATCCTCTTATAATTTGGTTGGGATTGGAAGAGTTTTTCGAAAAGATCTCTCAATCCACACGCACACCCATGTCCTCCACTACAAAGGTGTTGGAGAAGACAGGCCGTAGAGTAGTAATTGATTGGGACAGGTTGTCCATGTCTCCAAGATCTAAACATTGTTAGTTTGGTTTCGTCCAGCTTCGTCGATATTCTCATTCATTTGAATGTTATAAAATAATTACAATATCTCCTAATTCATAGCCGTACTGTCAGCGACTTATGTAGATTAATTAACAACAGTTCTAAGTTTCAAAAAATATTTTGATGAAGTACTAGCAAATTCTTACGTGTAGGTATAAAACAATTTATTGAAGAGTTAGGAATTCCGCTGCGGACTCGTAGTTACAATAATTAGAAAAAGACTAGCATTATTATGGTTTTACAATATTTAATAATAACATTCCGAAATGATCAACAGCTTATGTTGTTGGCTGTACTTACTCACTACATAGTATATAAAACAAAGTCGCTTCCCGCTGTCTGTCCGTATGTATGCTTAGGGCTGGTTTTAGAGTCGCGCTGACCGCACGCTGACCGTCGGCGCTGACAGCCGAAACGTATGAACCGCACGCGCTGATAGCTACGCGTTATTCTAAAACGCTTCCTAGACGTTCATACGTTTCAAGCTGTCAGCGCCGACGGTCAGCGTGCGGTCAGCGCGACTCTAAAACCAGCCTAGATCTTTAAAACTTCGCAATGTATTTTGATGCGGTTTTTTTAATAAATAGAGTGATTCAAGAGGAAGGTTTATATGTTTAATACATGCTTATTGTAGAAGAGAAAAGCCGAGAAATTCAAGGATTTGTAATGTGATGTCGTAACAAACATACACACATCAAAAGTGTCTAGGGATCAACATATATTTTTGCAATAACTTTTCTCCTGATTGATATTAATTAAAATTTTCTTTAAGGATTCATCAAATAAAGTGTTTTCGTTTGTCACAGTAACGATAAACCAAGTCACCTTTGCATTAATAAAGAAATTTGCCATTTTCCTAATAAAGGGATTTTTGACATTTGAACCACCAACACAAAAGTTCGAAAAAAAGACTGAAATAACAGTTTTCTTTAAAATTTTATTGGGTAACTTAAACAATTAATAATCCGTGTTTCTACCGCGAACACTAACAACACAAGAACATCGGTTTGGCATACTCAAAATGAGTTCATCCAAATCACGCTGTGGAATGGCCGCCCATGTTCGTTGCAACAACAAAAAAAGGTCTTCTTGCGACTGGATACCCTCCATATTCGGCAGAGCTCTTCTCTGTAGCATATCCCATGCATGCTCAATCGGGTTCAAGTCTGGCGACTGAGCAGGCCAGGGCAGGACATTGATGTTAGCTGCGGCGAGAGTCTGTCTTACAACTCTTGCGGTGTGCGGTCGCGCATTATCATGCATTAACTGAAATAAGGGACCGATTTGCACTTGTAGAGGAACGATGACGTCTGATACAATCGTCTCAGCATAAATTTGAGCGTTGAGGTTGCCTCTGATCCAAATCAACTCAGTTCTTCCGCCGATCCAAATACCCGCCCATACCATGATGGTTCCACCACTATAAGGATGGACTTCCTGGCAGGATTTTAATCGCTGTTGGCGTCCAGGGGTTCTCCAGTGTCGTATACGTCTTGTATCCGGTCTCATACCAAAACGAGACTCATCAGAAAAGCACACGAAACGCCATTGTTCTTCTGCCCAATTTCTGTGTTCAAGAGCCCATTGATATCGAATCCTACGATTTTGCATTGCTATAGGTGGTACCCGTAGCGGTCTTCGGGAATGAAGGTTCACTTCATGCAAGCGGTTTCTGACTGTTTGGTCGCTAATTAAGTTCCCTGAAGAGTGATGAAGCCTCACGGCTAACATCATGGCGGTTATTGTTGGAGCTCTTCGAGTTAAGATTTGAATGTATCGGTCTTGTCTCCGTGTGGTGCAGCGATACCGTCCTCCATGGCGCTCAGCCACGGTACCAGTGCTTCGGTAACGTGTCCAAAGTCGACTGATAACACTCTGACTTGTATTCAGAGCTAAAGCCACAGTACGTTGCCGGGAACCAGCTTCTATCATTCCCACGGCTCTGAGCATTTCTTCCCTGCTTAAATGACGTCGCCGCTCCATAATAACGTTGGTTTTAATCAGTAGTAGGGAAACAGTAGCACTAATAATGTCTTCAATGCGTTGTATGTTTTTTTAGGGAAAATATTGACAGCTGATTTTCATCTTTTACTCGAATTTGATTCACAGTTCCTGATTCAAATTATGAAATGCACCAAAAAGGATCCATATAAATTTATAAAATCATAAATTTATTACAAAGCCACATCTCAATCTCAAGAAATCCGCATAAAAATGCTTGATCCCTAGACACTTTTGATGTGTGTATTTTTGTGCGCTTGCATTGCAAAAGCTGGCTAAACCTTACGAGATTGTACTACGGAATTGTATATCTTAAAAATATCGATAAAAAAGTCCACGATGGTATAGTTTATCTCCTAAGGATAACCCACAGTAACCATTTTTATCTTTTACATATTACAAAAAAAATATGGGTTATTTATCAAGCTATTTTAAACAATACAGTATTATTCCTTATCCAATTAAATACATTAAATACGTTGTGCATTTCATGGAGATCATATTGCCCTTTACAGCATTGATCATTAAAACATGTCCGTGAAGTGACTACCGCACCGGACCACCAACGCCAATCACTTCCATATTTGGCAAATAATTAGTACTCAATTGGTACTAATTAGTACTCGGACAACAAAATTGGTAGGTACCTTAGTAGTTTTCGAGAAAATCGACTTTGAAGGTGGTCCGGCGGTAGTCACGCTCCCTTCAGCAGGACGGCCATGAGTGCCGAAAAAGGGGGCACTCTACAGCTATTCTAAGTTTACAAATAATCAGTACCCTTCTAAGTGATTTTATCGTAAAAAAAAAAACAGAAATATAACATTTGTATTTACCGAGAAATCAACGATGATAACTTTCTCGCAATTGTTCAGCAGGACCACGACTTTGAATGTTGATTCCAAGTTAAAGAAGCTTGTCGCTTTCCTCAAACCCACATAAAAAATTAGTACCCAAAATTCAAAGTTAGTACTCCATTATTTTATGAGATATACTGTTGCGCGCCACAATTGATGCCTGGTACATGGTGACATTAGTTACCGCTAGCGCCATCTAGTATCGAGTAGCGGAACTAGTAGTCAAGATACTTCTAGAAATTTCGATGCGAGAACTTTCTCGAACTATCGACATCCTGGTCAGTCGGGACCACAGAACATATATACCCTGACGGGTCGGGACCGACATGAACTCGAACATTCTAGATGATTCTACAATGGAAGGTTCTAGAACAGTAGTGCAATTGTGTTTTGTAATTAGTGTGTTTGAGTTGTAATTAGTGTTGTTGATTACAGTGTCAATATTTTTGGTTATTAAATCGGCCGTTTTTATTGTCACGAACCCAAAGCTCGTAACAATACCATGCCGTTGGTGGGGTGGCGGTAGTCACGGTGCCAAATTTTCATTTCAAGATTTCCCTATTGTTGCGCGCCACAATTAATGCCTAGTACATGGCGACAGTAGTTACCACTAGCGCCATCTAGTATCGAGTAGCGGAACTAGTAGAACTATCGACATCTGGTCGATCGGGGCCTGTATGTACTCGAACATTCTAGATGTTTCTACAATGGAAGGTTCTAGAACTCTCTTTGGCGCTATACATATAAGGCCGAGACGCGCCACGACCGAGACACCATTCCCGACCAAATTGTCTCAGTCGCAGACACGACGGGCGCGATCGCCTCGTTTACAGAACACGTTCAATCCGTATTGACGGATTGCTCACGGGAAGTTCCAGTGATGGAAGACCATCGCTGGAAATTACCGGCTGACGTACGTGATCTGATAACCGAGAAGAACGCGTCCATCCGTGCCTATGACTCTTTTCCCTGTGACGCGAACAAAGGCCACATGCGCCATTTACAGCGTGCTGTAAAGAAACGCATAACAAAGCTGCGTTCCGAGGGATGGGACAAGTTGCTCGGCGAACTGGAACCCAACCACCAAGCCTTCTGGCAGCTTCAGAGGAAGCTTCGCTCCACCGAAGAGGCCTCCGTGCCCCCTCTCGTACGCCCCGACAAGACCATAGCCTTTGACAACTCCGAAAAGGCCGAATGCCTCGCCGCCAGTTTAGAGTCCCAATGCACTCCCAGCTCCCAACCAGTAGACCAAGCACACCTCGACAAGGTGAACGCTGAGGTCAAACGTAGAGCCTCCCTCCCGCCAGTTGAAGACCCTGATGATCCTCTGCCTCCCGTCACGTCTGACGAAGTGCAAGACATCATTAAAGGGTTCGAAACTCGTAAAGCCCCCGGTTCGGATGGTATCACCAATAAGGTGTACAAACTCCTCCCCGCCCACCTCATTCTGCTCATGACCGCCATCTTCAATGGCGCTCTGATCAATAACATCTTCCCCCAAGCGTGGAAAGAAGCCACGGTCATCGGTATCCCAAAGCCAGGCAAGCCCAAGTCTGAGCCCTCCAGCTACCGCCCCATCAGTCTGCTCAATGTTTTCGGCAAAATCTATGAGAGGCTTATTTATAGGCGTCTCAGGGACTTTTCTCATCCCAAATGAGCAGTTTGGTTTTCGAACTAAACACTCGTGCATCCACCAAGTCCACCGCATCGTCGAGCACATCAGCGCTGGTTTCCAACGCGGTGCTTCGACAGGCGCTTTGTTCTTCGACATAGCGAAAGCCTTCGACAAGGTCTGGCACAATGGCTTATTATATAAGCTCTACCTCTTAGGTGTGCCAGACCGTCTCGTGCTCATCTTACGAGACTTTCTGTCGGATCGTACTTTCTACTACCGCATCGAGGGCGCTCTCTCCCCCCCACACACGATCCGTGCCGGAGTTCCCCAGGGTTCCGTCATATCCCCCCTCATATTCACCCTGTTCACCAGTGACATCCCCAAAAGTAAATCGGCTCAGTTGGCTCTCTTCGCCGACGACATGGCCATTTACTGTTCAGGTCACAGTCAGGACTCCATCTCCCGTAATCTCCAAACCTCCGCAAACGCCTTAGGCGATTGGTTCCGGAAATGGAGAATCGAGGTCAACCCCGATAAGAGTCAGGCGGTACTCTTCTCGAAACCGCGCCGATTCACCCCTCCCCTCCCCACCCCGATCTCTATGTATGGCAAGCCGATCCCTTGGGCTAAGCAAGCCAAATACTTAGGGGTCATTCTCGATCACCGACTCAATTTCAAAGAGCACATAAAGACGGCGCGTTCGCGCGCTGCTTTCGCTCTCGGTAGGCTTCACTCGTTACTGACTGCCCGCAGCAAATTGTCACTTAAGTGCAAATTGCGCCTGTACACCGCGGTCATCCGCCCAATCATGACCTATGCTTGTGTAGTCTTCGCCCACGCCAATCCCCGCCACTTGCACAAAATGCAGACCCTCCAAAACCGTCTCCTCAGAAAGGTCACGGGAGCCCCCTTCTACGTCCGAAACGTGAACCTCCACGTTGATCTCAGACTCCCCACCGTCCAGCAGTTCATGAAACGCCTCTCCAAGCGCTTCTTCGACTCTGCTATTAAGCACCCCAATCCCCTGATTGTGGCGGCCTCCACTTACACTCCCTCCCGCATAAGCTCGATTCGCCGACCAAGGCATACCCTCACCACCCCCGACGACGCCACTACCCTCCTCCAGGAGAGTAGTAAGTCCACCAGTACTCTCAAGAAGTACAAGCCCCGTCATCCGTCCTTCCGCCCTCGCCGTCGAGGCCCGTCGCGACGCCCCGTAACATGCCCGCCCCGACCCTTGCTCGAGCCAGCCCGCGCCGCTGAGCCTGTAGCTCAAAATCAGTCCCTAATTAATTCCGATCCAGCCTGTCCCTTGCTGTCCTCTCCCAGCGACGCCCTAAGCCGAGGTCCGAACCCCACCGGGGGTTGCCCTTAGCGTGTAGTCGCTTAGTTTTTAGTTAGTTTTTAAGCCCTGGCTGGAGGCCTCAATTTATTGTGGCATCCACAGGAAAGTCCGGTTAAGTAGTGACGACCTCTCAAGGTCAACTACGAGATGCCATGATCCAAAAAAAAAAAAAAAAAAACTACCGACACAGTTTGGATAAAGCGATCGAAGTGAAAACATCGAAGCGATATTCAAGTGCGACTTAAAGCGATCAGTAGTGCAATTATTGTGTGTTATAATTAGTGTGTTTGAGTTGTAATTAGTGTTGTTAAATTAAAGTGTCATTTTTTGGTTATTAAATCGGCAGTTTTTATTGTCACGAACCCGAAGCTCGTAACAATTGGTGTCAGAAGAGGGGATTAAAAATCATGCCGGTTTTACCTAAAGACGCGGAGGGTATCCGTTCCCGGAGTCAACGCCAGCAAGAGACGGACCAGAGGCGATTTGGTGGAGCTACGCCACAAAGGTCGGAGGGCCAGCTACCGACCATGGAGGCCGGCCCGTCCGCAGCAGCTCCAGCATCAGCAGCACCAGATTTGGCTGCTCTGATGATGATGCTGCAGGAGCACACCCGCCGACAGAAGGAACAGGCCCGCCGACAGGAGGAACAGGCTCGCCGACAGGAAGAACAGGCTCGTCGGTTAGAGGAACAGCTCCAGCGGGACAAGGAGGAACAGGCCCGTCGACAGGAGGAACAGGCCCGTCGACATGAGGAACAGGCTCGCCGACAGAAGGAGCAGGCTCGTCGGTTGGAAGAACAGCTCCAGCGTGATAAGGCGGAACAGTCCCGCCGTCGAGAGGAACAGGCCCATCGATTGGAAGAACAGCTCAAACAAGATATGGAGAAGCAGGTGCGTCGCCAGGAAGAGCAGATGCGCCTCATGAAGGACCTTCACGCAACCTTCAGGAAAGACATGAAGGAGGTGAAGGAGAAGGTTGCCCAGCATGACAACCGCCTGTCAGAAGCTGAAACTCAGATCAGCAAGTTTAATAACGTCATTGCTGATGTGAAGCAGGAGTTGGGTAATATTAAACTTGGGGATAGAATAGCAGCTCCCGTAGCTACAACACCTTCTTCGTTACGTGGATTTAAAGTGCCACCGTTCGACGGAACTACTTCCTGGTCAGCCTACAAAATCCAGTTTGAGGCTGTCATGAAGGCGAACGGATGGAATAAAAGCCAGGACATGACTGCTCTCACCCTAGGCCTGCGCGACCAGGCCTTAACTGTCCTGGAAGCTCTCGGTAAGGAAGTGACTTACGAGCAGCTCCTTGAGGCACTGGAGGCTCGGTAAGGCGACGCTCACCTGGAACACGTGTTTCGTGCGCAGCTCAAGGATCGCGTGCAACGCAGTAACGAAAACCTGCAGCAGTGGGCCCTTGAAGTGGAGAAGCTGGTTCGCAAAGCTTACCAGTCCGTACCTGCGCTTATTGATGGGAACCTGGTGCAGGCATTCATCGACGGCATCCGCGACCTTGAAGTTAGAGCTGCTGTGAGGCTCGGTCACCATGGGACGCTTAAGGATGCCTTGGCCCATGCACTGGAGGTGGAAGCTGTGCGGTAGGATCATCGTTCCCATCGCGTCAGGGAGGTCGCAGCGGCTACAGTTCGCGACCGCAATAAAGGATACAGCCCTAGGTGCTACGGCTGTGGGGAAAGGGGCCACCAACTGCAGAAAGAGAAGACGGCCGATCTCCAGAGGGCAGTGCGGCTAACAGCACCGCCCAGCACCAGCAGCAGGGAAACGAGTAATAGCCAGGACTGCGGGGCGGGTGCTGGCTGATGTTCAAAGAGCCCCAAGGGTTTCGATCACACAAACCCATGACGGGAACAGCCTAATCATCAAGGGCGAGGTCAATGGAACGCCGTGTAAGCTGACCATAGACACTGGAGCTTCTCGCACGGTTGTCAGTTCCCAACTTACAAGTCGGTCCCTTGGGGACTCCGCATGCAACCGGGAAAGCATTCATTTGGTAACAGCCACCGGTCAGCGCATACCCGTCCATGGAGGGAAGAAGATGGAACTCCATCTTCTTCCCTCCATGGACGGGTATGCTTCAACTGAAGCTAGGCAACAGAATCTACCCGCATAATGTCATCGTGGCTGATATAATGGACGATTGCATCCTAGGCCTTGACTTTATGAGGAAGAATTGTTGCGAGATTGACGTCAAGCAAGGCGTTTTGAAATGTGGGCAAGAAGAACTTTTCGTGGAAGGGGCGTTACCAGGAAATGTGTACAGCCATAAGAAGATTGTTCTTCCGCCGAGATCGGAAACGATTGTGCCGGTTAGTCTTCCTCGGAATCCTGGGCAAACACATCGTTGTGTACTCGTGGAAAGGGTAGACAATGACTTTCCATGGAAAGTGGCACGAACTTTGGTCAGAGCCACCGACATTTCAGGGGTACGTGTGCTAAACCTTTGTGATCAGGAACAGATTATAGAAAAAGGCACACTAGTCGGTACTTGCGAGGAAGTGGATTGGTTGCGTCGATGCCAATATCTATCGACTGGGACCCTCAGCATGGATGCACCAACGAAAGTGACCACACTTTTAGAAGACTGCCGCAGCGCTTTGTCCCAAAATGAAATGGTCAAGGCGAAGAAGATGTTACTCAAGTTCGCCGATGTTTTCTCGTCAAACGATGCTGACATCGGGAAGACTGGCTTAGTTCAACACAAAATAAACACAGGAGAAGAATTGCCTATCCGTCAGCGGCCAAGGAGATTGCCGGTAGCACGTGAAAAAGAAGTGGAAACCATGATTGAGGGAATGGTGAAGGATGGTGTTATTGAACCTTGATCTAGTCCATGGTGTTCACCTGTAGTGCTGGTAAGAAAGAAGGATGGCAGCATGCGGTTTTGTGTTGACTATCGTCGTCTGAACGACGTTACAAAGAAGGACAGCTATCCTTTGCCAAGAATTGATGACACGCTGGACATGCTTACTGGAGTAAAGTGGTTTAGCACGCTGGACCTGAAAAGTGGCTACTGGCAAGTTGAAATTGATCCTCAGGACAAGGAGAAATCTGCATTCTCGACAGGAAAGGGTCTGTGGCAATTTAAAGTTATGCCGTTTGGATTGTGCAATGCTCCGGCAACATTTGAAAGGTTGATGGAACTTGTACTTACCGGACTAATTGGCGATGCCTGCCTGGTCTACTTGGATGACATCATCATCGTAGGCCGTACGTTTGAAGAACATCTTCAAAACCTGGAACGCGTGCTCATGAAGATCCAGAGTGCCAACCTCAAGTTAAGTCCGAAGAAGTGTTCACTATTCAAACGACAAGTTAGCTTTTTGGGATATGTAGTGTCTGAAGAAGGTATCCGCACGGATCCAGAGAAAATCGCCGCTGTCAAGGATTGGCCGGTTCCAAAAGACAAGACGCAGGTCAGAGCATTTCTGGGTTTGTGCTCCTATTATCGGCGATTTGTCAAGAACTTTGCAGATATAGCCAAACCCCTGCATAAGCTGACCGAGGAGAAGCGACATTTCTGCTGGGATGAAAGTTGCGACATCGCATTCCAGGAGCTAAAGGACCGTCTGTGCAAAACACCTATTTTGGGGTACCCTGATGCGGGCAAGGAATTTATAGTTGACACAGACGCAAGTGACATAGGACTTGGCGGTGTGTTGTCTCAGCGGAACGGCGATCAAGAAGTTGTGGTAGCATACTTCAGCAAGTCATTGTCGAAACCTGAAAGGAACTATTGTGTTACGAGACGGGAACTGCTTGCTGTGGTAAAGTCATTGCAGCACTTTAGCAAATATCTTCTGGGGCGGAAATTTCACCTACGAACTGACCATGCTGCACTTAAATGGCTATTGCAGTTCAAAAATCCAGAAGGACAAGTTGCGAGATGGATTGAACTACTGCAGGAATACGACTTCGAGGTCGAACATCGCAGCGGGAAATCTCATGGCAACGCAGATGCATTGTCAAGAAGACCTTGTCCTGAAAACTGCAAGCATTGTACTAGGCAAGAAAGTAAAGAAGTCGTACCTGTGAGGATGCTCAAGACAGACCTCAGCAACGAGTGGAAGGAAAGCCTACAACGTGCACAGCAGGAAGATTCGGACATCAAGCCGATTCTGGAGTGGATGAAGGCCAGAGCTCCTAAGCCCAGGTGGAGCGACGTCTCAGCAATGAGTTCAACCACAAAAAGCTATTGGGCTCAATGAGACAGCTTGGTGATTCAGGATGGAGCCCTGTGCCGTAAATGGGAAAACGCTCGGGGAGACAGCTGTCATTTGCAAATGGTTGTCCCTAAAGCTCAAGTACCGAATGTTCTACAGCTGTACCATAATGGTTGTTCAGGAGGTCATCTGGGAGTAAAACGGACTCTACTGAAGATACGAGAACGGTTTTACTGGGTCCACTGTCGGGACGATGTCGAGGACTGGTGTCGCAAATGTACAAGTTGTGCAGCTGTAAAGGGACCTCAGACTCGTAGTAGAGGTGCATTGAAATTGTACAATGTTGGTGCACCATGGGAGAATGCCTAGTACATGGCGACAGTAGTTACCACTAGCGCCATCTAGTATCGAGTAGCGGAACTAGTAGTCAAGACCCTTCTAGAAATTTCGATGCGAGAACTTTCGAGAACATTCCCGAACTATCGACATCTGGTCGATCGGGGCCTGTATGTACTCGAACATTCTAGATGTTTCTACAATGGAAGGTTCTAGAACTCTCTTTGGCGCTATATAAGGCCGAGACGCGCCACGACCGACACAGTTTGGATAAAGCGATCGAAGTGAAAACATCGAAGCGATATTCAAGTGCGCGTTAAAGCGATCAGTAGTACAAATGTGTGATATAATTAGTGTGTTTGAGTTGTAATTAGTGTTGTTAAATTAAAGTGTCATTTTTTTGGTTATTAAATCGGCAGTTTTTATTGTCACGTACCCGAAGCTCGTAACACTATTAAAAACTCTGTGATTTCTTTCCAAAATTATACAAAAATTAGTACTCCTAAAGAAGTTAAAGCGACCAAAAATCCAGATTATTAAGGTTTGCATTTTAAGAGAAATTAGCTTTCATTACTTTTCCATTCTAAATCTTCGCGTATAACCCGACCAAATTAAGTTGTCAATGGTATTCAGCTGTTTAAGAGATGTACACTCTTACTGAAGGGAGCGTGACTTCCGCCGGACCACCCTCAATTAGAGATGGGCGGTGGGTAAATACCCATCGGGTATTTACCGGGTAAATACCCAATTTGGGTATAAACAGGGTTTTTACCCGGTAAATACCCAAAAGCATGGGTATAAACTATAAACACTTTATGGAACGTTTTATTTAATAAAGTTTAGGTGAATTTTAGCCCGTTTTTTTTTAACACTTCCATGTTATAAGTTCGGCTACATATGAATATGTTTTTCGTCTCAAAGCCTGATTAAATTGCTTTATTAACTGATAATAACTGTAATTTTAGCATAAATGTAAAATTTCTTTAACTGATTTGATGAAGTTTCTATATGTATAAATATATGTATAAATGACATATATAGGGTGACTGGTAATTAGTGAACGACACTTAAACACGTGATTGTAGTCATGAAAACAAACAACTTTTACTATGGGACCAAACCTGAAATCGCGAAAAAAAAATCTGCTGGTCAGTACATTTGTGTTCGCCTAACTGTTCAAAATGTACTGAACTTGGCTGATTTTCCTCTTTATATAATGTCCTTTCATTTAATTTGGAATCGGAACTCCCTTTTTAGGGTTCCGTAGCCAAATGGCAAAGAACGGAACCCTTATGGATTCGTCATGTCTGTCTGTCCGTTCGTCCATAGGTCGTGAGTTTTTTCCGAAACTATAAGAACTATACTGTTGAAACTTGGTAAGTAGATGTATTTTGTGAACAGGATTAGGATTTTCACACAAAAATAGCAAAAAAAAAAAACAATAAATTTTGTATCCTGATCCAAAATGAAACAGTATGAGATATCACTTCTACGTGCGCACTCTTTAGTAATTCAAAAACAAGTGGAAGTAGTAAGCATAATACGTATACGCGGAGAGAAGGCGAAGAAGCGGGAAGGGTTGATGTGCATATTTGTAAGGATTGAGGGACCGCTGGCCAGCTAAATGCGCCTACTGACGGACTTATTTTATCAATTAAAAGTCAACTTTAGAAACTTTAACGTAACGTTGAAACGCCGCGAGCTGCACCACGCCAGCATTTTTTTTAATATTAATTTCAATCTTATACGCTAATGTAGTAGATTTTTAGTTAATAACAAAGTATCTTCATCGTCACTAGTTCTGAGCATATACGCGAGTTTGCCAGATTTTAGTTCTTCATCTTACATATTCAAGAGTTTGATGATTCACGTTTATTTAATGTATTTTATCAATAAATATTTGTTACGACAAGCTGTGATATTCAAATAGTCTTTAATTTAAAACTACTATAATCAAATGTAATATAAACCACCTAATATAATATGTAAAAAATACAGACGTACAATTTTTATATGATTTGCTAGTAGAAAACTATTCTTTGCTGACACCATTTACATTTCATGCATAAAACACATTTGATAAACATTTTTTATTGCTTAAAGTGTATAAAAGACTTAAAACAATAATGAAAAAGTAAATACCCACCATTTGGGTATTTACCTGGGTAAAAACCCTGCATTTGGGTATTTACCGGGTAGAAACCCATCTCTACCCTCAATGCGATGCCCTCCTAAGTATACTGAGTCAACTATACTTATAAAGAATAATAGATGACTCAGTATACTTAGGAGGCATCGAATGTCGATTTTCTCGAAAACTACTAAGGTACCAATTTTGTTGTTCGAGTACTAATTACCAATTGAGTACTAATTATTTACCAAATATGAAAGCGATTGGCGTTGGTAGTCCGGCGGTAGTCACGGACATATTAAAAAATTAAAACATGTCCGTGACTACCGCGACGGACCACCAACGCCAATCGCTTATTCGAGTACTAATTAGTACCAATTGAGTACTAATTATTTACCAAATATGGAAGCGATTGGCGAAAACTGAAGACATCAGATTTAAAAAGCTAGGACAGAGCGGCTGGCGGGGCGGCACGAAGTTTGACGGGTCAGCTAGTTTTTTTAAAATTAATAATACCTCTCTATGGAAGGATTTGGGGAAGGCCTTTGCTCAACAGTGTGACAGTGTAGATTAAATAAAAAACACTCTACAAGTACACATTAATTTTATTAATATATTCAAGTGTGTCCGTCCCGCCCCATGTAGACATCAATAATTAGCGTAGATGAATTTGACTGATAAAGATAATCAAGTCAGTTAGGATGATAGTCGCATACCATGGCATGTGAATAGTATTTCAGGATGCACACTGCATCAGCAGGGAACTTTATTGATTGGAAAAAAAATAAAATAAAAAATCTTGTCTGTACTCCTTACATAGGTAGTGAACAAAGTCACCGAAATGTCTGTACGCGCATATCTTCCGAATGGCTGCACCAAATTGGATACTTCTTTTTTTGTTGTATTCAGATGAAAGAAAATTTCGGAAATTCGAAAAAAGAAATTGCACCCGTGGGAAGCTGGGGCGGGCCGCTATTTTATTATAAAATTCAACTTTCGTAAAATTATTCACTTTCACTAATCTTCTTCGATTTTTTTTGCTTAGGCTCCACATTTCCATTCACCTGTTCGATTTTTCTTTTCTTTTTATTCTTCTTTGATTTTTTTTTCTTACTGCTCTGTTGGTTCTGATTTTCCTGAACTTGTTTGTTCGTAATTGTTTTCGCTGCAGGTTTACATGAGCCTACAATATCTAGTAAGCTCTTAAAATCTAGCTTAGTTTCAATATGGCAGCTTTCATGGAACTGTTGCATTGTATTTATCAACTTTTTAAGTGTTTTAAGTGTTTTTATGTTATTTTTTACTGTGGATTCTGTATCACTCAGTGATTCTGTTAAAGTGCTTTCGAAGGTGGCCTCTAAGCTGGCTAAAGTTTTGAGAGCTACCTCAGAAGTAGGTTTGTTTCTTTTCAAAGAACGATAAAATCCTGCAATTAACTCCAATCCTTCATTACGGCGAAATTGCCTAACATTATTATTAAAAACATTTTCTATTAATACTGGCACAAGTTTGTAACTGCCAATCCATTCTGTCTGCAAGACATTGTGGAAGAAAATGATCGGGAGCATACAGTTGCGGTTCTGAAAGTAACTTTGCAATGATTCCTTGAGAATTTCAGCTATGGGTGAGACAGCCTTGCTCTTTTTCGGCGATTTGGGTGATTTTGTTTCAATCTTTAGTGAACAACTTATTATGAATGTCGCAAATAATGTAATGACGTCACCAAGAGCTTGGAACAAGAAGTGGCTCCTGGCGCCTTTATCTATTGTTGCTTTTAGGTGGTCGCATAAGATATCCATATCAATATCATCTACAGAAGAAAACTTTCTAACTTTAGCAAGAGTTTTAATTGATTTTCTAACTCTGTTCTCCAATTCATTAAACTGCCCATCTTGGATACAGAATTCCAGACATCTTGTGAGAGGCGCGATCATACCGAGACATATATCCATCGATGGATCTTTTTCCAAGTAAATGTCGATCAGATCAAGTACCTTGATTCTGAAGTCTGACAAAGCTTTTTTATCTTTGCGATCTTTCTTGTTTTTTTTTCCTTTCCCTTGATGGAACTGCTTAAAGGCTTCTGCAAGAGCATCATCGAGTTTTTTGCCTTCCTCTTCATCTATCATATCGGCATCAACACTCTCAGTGTCAGACTCTAGAGCTGCCGCGCCTAACGCTTTCTGGACTGCTAACCTCAACTGCTCAGGTGTTCTCATTTCCTCATCGTCGCCGTCCTCGTCGTCTTCTTCACCTTCACTGTCACTCTCTTCCTCTTCTTCGCTTTCGACATCGCTTTCTTTGCCATTTTCTTTAGCTTCATTTTCGTCACCTTCGTTTTCTGAGTCCGAGTCCTCATTTGTTAGTGGATTAGATTCATTTTCAGGATCTAACACTGATACTATTTGCCCCACTGATGATGGGGTCAAGTATTCCCACAGTAATCTAAATACGCATTGTACTACAGATCGGAGGACACTGGACTCAGCTGATAATATGGATAACAAAACTTCAACTAAAACCTCAATCCATTCTGGTTCAACTGAAATATCTCCTTCTTTTACTGCTTTGGATTTCTTTTTCATTCCTTTTCTGTAATGTTCGTAACAACTTTTAAGTTCCTTTATTGAACTTCTCGCAATTTTAACGTGAACAGGTTCAGAGAAAAGAAACAGTCCAAGTTGGTAGAGCAGAACAAGGAATACTTTATCAACTTTTGATTTGGTGTTATTCTTTTCTATATTCTGGCAGACTTCCATAAGCATATCCCAGCAATCCATATTCTCTTTTGGAAATTGTTTCTCTATTTTTGTTCTTACTTGTTCTTTTTGTAAAATGCTACAAATAAAACTGCTCAGAGATGACAGAACTGTGACTAGATTGTCGACGTTCGAGAAGCGAGATGTGAAACAACGGTAGAAGCAAGACTTGATAGCTCCTGGAAGTAAGAAAAATAAAGTTTTTAGTAACACAATTAATTTGGGTAAATTAAGGTCAGCTTCCAGTGTAACCAAAGGCAGCTGAATACTAGTATTTTACACAGAGCAACTAGGACTACCTATTTGTCCTCCACAACCCAGTTACTGGGTAAAACAATACCCCCTTGGTAAGACTGGTTGTCGGACTTTCGGCTACTGATGACCCATAGCGAGTGTGAAAAACCCAAGAATGACAGCCAGGGCCAATGGCTTAACGTGTTTTTCGAGGCATGGTGTGGGCTCGGTATGTAACGATGGTCACCCATCCACGGCCCGACCGCGGCAAGTGTAGCTTAAACTGATCGATCAACTCATTCGGCGTTATTACTTAGCCACAAGCTCCTCAACACAATTAATTGTGTGCCGACATTTTGTTAATGAAGCAAATGGACATTTACCTGATAACTCACTGCTGATGGCCACTGTCTCATCACCTCCAACTTTGAAGAAGCCAAAGCACATGAGAAGTTTCATATAGGTCAGCTTCAATTCCGTATCATCTTTCACAGATTCATGGCTCACCAAATATGAAATGAGTTCAGCTGCCTTCACTCTTTCATTATTGTACCAATTCCTCTCAACATCTTCTTTTATTAATTTCTTGGAAGTATTCAAAAGTACTCCTTTAAATAATTTAGCCATTTTCTTCACTCCGTCTTTAGTTAAATCGGAAATTATTGACCTCACTATAGTATTACCTGTAATTTCAGTGAAATTTATTTCACCTGGATTTAGCAGAAGTTTTTGTAATATCTCTACTCTTACAGTGTCATCAACTTTGTCAGATTTCAATGCTTTAGCTAAAGCATTGAGCATTTCTCTCTGTTTTTTAATCATTATTTTGTTATCATCTTCATCATCTCTCTTGCTTCTGATCTTGCTTGCTGTTTGGAGTCCTTTGAACCAGTCCATGAACAGTTTAAAGAAATTTCTGCTGATCAAGTCTGGTATGAAATCAACATTTTCGTTAATGTTGTTGAGAACAGTGGTAAGAATGTTGAGTGCTACTAATTCTCTGTTTCTGTTATGTTTTACAAGTTGGCTATCAATGCCTGATGTCCAAAACAGTTTAAAATGAGGTGAGTTGGCAATGTTTGTTGAAATTTCCTTGTAGATGGGATGACCTATTGAGTTGAAATCAATTCCAGTCTGAAATAATAAATTAATTTTAAAATGTTGTCGCATTTTTTTTATCTGATTAATTGATCACATGATTAAAAAAGCATGTGCTCATAATGTGTTTCAGATCTTTGAAATTTCTTTAGGCATGGGGGCTGTAATAGAAAACCATTTTTATCTCTTACCATTATTTTCTCGGAAATTGTTTGAATGTTGTCTTCACAGAGTATTTCAGTAACTCCTATTAATTTCCTGAGCTTCACTTTTGCTGGGAACTTAGCATTGACCATCATCAGGAAGTAGAGGGAATCCAGTGTATGCTCTTTAATATCTTTCTTGAAGTCTTGTTTTATAAGTGGCCATATAAGTGTAGCAAATTGCTCTGCATCCATCTAAAATAAAAGTAGCTTAGTATTTTCAAAGCTCTGTTCTTGTCTTATCATTTGGAAATAGGCTCGGCTGTTAATATCATAATGAAATCATTGCAAAAGAACGGTCTGAATTTCACTTACACCATTAATAAAATCAAGTAATATGAGGTATGCTACAGTGCTCAGATAAGACTTCTTCTTGCCAGCTGTAATTAGCAGTTGAATGACTTGCGCCTGCTCCTCACTACTACATTTGAGGAAAAGTTTTGAACGGAAGACTGCGCCACAGACTAAAATCTGACCCAGAGCCACATCACCAACTTCCTGAAAATAATAATAATTTTAATGCATTCTATTGACATTGCCATTGCAGACCTTAGTCAGTCAGTTTTAGTCAGTAGTCAGTCAGTTTTATCCAACAATACTTACACTTTTGGAAGAGCCATTGCTATGAAGCTCTTTCTTGATAAGTTCCAACACTTGTGGAATAGTGACTTTTTCAAAGTTGGACAGCAATGCCACCAGAGTTGCAAAGTATCCAGTCCTCATATCAGGCAGATTTGCGCCTAAACTCCTTACGAGCCTCTTAAGGACGTACTGTAGATCTTTATCATTCTAAACAGTAAAACAGCATGTATTAGTAACAGTTTTCGATGTCTCATGCAAAATTGTGTGTGTATATTGAAAAATATATTGTGGTAGTTATATGCACATGGAAAACAATTATCGGATAGGATAGGACTGAATGCCCAAGGTTGAAGCCGTCAAGGTCAACTTTAGCACCCAGTCACTTCATAAAATTTAGAAAACTAACCATAAACTAACATAGTATAAAACTAACCTCACTGCCGTGTAACTGTGATATGATTTTACTCCCTCCAAGAAGTTTAGTATCATCTTTCGGGGCTTTAAGAAGATCAAATGCATCTAAAACGGAAGCAGACACTTTACTCTCCGTCTGAGCTTTAATCGAGTCGGATTCTTCTTTCATTTTGGTATAATTATTAAATATCACTATCACAACAATTTATATCCACATGGACCTCACATTTTACGCCACTCGTGCGCTGCGATTTGCTTTGTAAATGTCAATGTCAATGTCACAAACACCAATTATTTTCATTTGACCATTTGACACACAAGAGACAGCTTAATAGAGAAGCGACCGTCGAGCATTTTTAAAATTTTTACTCATTTCTATTTAGTCGACTTAATAATTAAAACAAATACTGCAAAAATAATCTTATAATAACTGTGTTTTGGCCGCTAGGGGCTAAGTTTTGGTATCTCTGCCAACGAGTTGAGGGTCCATATTTTTTTCACAGACAGATCTTATTATTAGAAGCCTCCACGCAAAGTTTTAACTTGCGGAGATAAATGGTTTACGAGAAAAAAATTATCAAAAACGTATAAATTAAGGAATGTTTTGTCTCACCATTGAACGTTTCGTTTTAAGGAAGGTCAACGCACTAAAATGTTTAACTTCATAATAATGATGAAATAAATATGTATAATTAGTGAGTTACGAGTTTTTATGCATATTTCATTATATTATTTATATTTCGTTGATTTAAATCAGTGTTATTAAATTATAAACACTTATAATAATTTACCGACTATTGCCGATATGTGAAACGAAACGTAAAACGACGCCATTTTGTGCTGTCACTGAATTCTTCTAGGGCAGACCTGACAAGGTCAGGTTAGACAACTTGATGCAAGAGCGAGCGAAGCGAGCTCGGGACTTGGGGCACCCCGACTCGGACAGGTTAGGTTAGAAGGGGATGGCGGGGTCTGAAAGACCCCGCCATCCCCTTCGTGGTTGTTTTTTTTTAAACCACCCAGAAGTAGGAGCCCCGCGAAGCGGGGCTCCGTCGACTACGCCCAGAGCGAACGAAGAAAAATAACACAGTTGCATTGACAACATAGGATGCAAGAGCGAGCGAAGCGAGCTCGGGACTGGGGCACCCCGACTCGGACAGGTTAGGTTAGAAGGGGATGGCGGGGTCTGAAAGACCCCGCCATCCCCTTCGTGGTTGTTTTTTTTTAAACCACCCAGAAGTAGGAGCCCCGCGTAGCGGGGCTCCGTCGACTAAGCCTAAGCACATTGGTACATTTTTGTAAATATCGAAAATGAAAAAAAGGGGGGGGGAGGGGGCTGGTACTTCCCTCTTCATTTTATTTGTCATCCTCCAGCTTTTCTGACCTTTAAATAGATCTCAATACATGAAAATTCGAAAGTGAGGTTAGAATATTAAAAAGGTCATATCTCAAAAAGGGGGGGGTTCCGCAACTTTTCCTTCACAGGGAGGGAAGTACCCCCCTCCCCCCACCCCCCCCCACCCCCCCTCACCCCTTAAATCGTTGTCAGAGATACCAAAGTCGTACCCCGCTAGGTTTCGTCATGATATCAATGCAAGTACCTACTCTGGTGCTTTTTGCCGTCTCTGATTTGTTGTATGTACTGAAGTGCATGCGTTAAGGCGCGTCCCCACTAGGGCTGCGCGGCCACAAAGCTTTTATTATTGTTTGCAACGCGTCCCCGAACGCGAAAGAACTCACCGAGGCTCGGTCACGCGGTTCGGCCTCCAGGGGGAGCCGCGCGGCCGTAGTGGGTACGCGCCTTTAGCATTTACCACCAGTCACGGTTGCAGCTTAAGATTTCGTGGGTGGAGGGAGCTCAGCATGAGCGCCGAGGCACGAGCGAGCGAGAAAAGTAAGCTAAAATTTTTTAGAAACTTCTCGAGTTGGTTCAATCTTCTTTTGATCATTCTACACAGAAACAGGAGTTACTTTGTCGAGATAAGCAGAAAAAATCATAAACTATGAAATCGGAAAATGCAGGAGAGAACGACGTACAATTTTTTTCACACTCGGATAGGTTACGAGTTAGACAGAAAATTCAAGAATCATAAATCACGAATTCACGACTATAAGCCGCGCAGCGCTCATGGCATGGTCAAATAGCGCGCCCTGATGCGAGTTTCATGTTTCTAACGCGTTATCGATCTCATCTCATCATAACCACAAACCCCCATAAACAAACCCGGCGACTGGGAAAAGTTCGGGCGCGTTACTTTGCCGGTATCTGAAGCTAGGAAATTACATTGACTAATAGGGTTATTACCAAATTATTTCTTATTTGTTGAATAACTAAATTGTTTTTGTGTCTTAGGATTCAGCAAAGGTTGGAAATAATACAATAGGATACGATTAGGATTGATTATTGACAATGTTTCCGGGTACCCATAGACTAAATTAAAAATCCCATTTGATTTGATCTGTGATTTGATAACAAATGCATCTAGATTCTAGAAGTGATATCATTTTTGTATGAATCGATTTAAAAATATTCGTTTTGTTTGTATTGTGATATAGAACGGGAAATACTCATAAAAAGTTGATCCTTTTACGTTTTATCACCGAATAAAACATGACATTTTTTTTTCGTGATAGTTACATTTTAGTTCAATGTTGATAAGTGAAAAAATCATCGCTTCGTCGCTTCCAGAGTTTGATGCGCGCGCCTTTAGTGTTCCATGTTTCTAAACATGGCAGGTCGAAGTGGATACGATGATGTTAATCCCAGGTATTTATTATAAAATACTACAAAAATCATGCTTGATTTCATAGTACAGTGCGTGCTAAAGGTTTTTATTTGTTATTTTCATAAATTCCGCGGGATCCGACGTTTCTTATCGAAAAAATGTTCATGTTTTTGCTTTCCGATAACATTGAATGAAAATAGGATTTTTACCTATGCCTGCAAAGTTATATCTATTTCGTCAATGATATCGGGTGCTACGAAGTGTCTGTGACCATTTGTTTTGAGTCGGGAGTGTGTGTTTCCGATTTTATAGGTTATGAATTACCTACGATTGTGGTGCTCGTTTCAGGGATTATGGTGGCGGTGGCGGCAGAAGAACGCTCGGTGGCCGCCCTCTTCCCACCGAGCCTCCATATAAGGCTTACGTCGGGAATTTGCCCTCTGGAATTATTCAAGGCGACATTAATAGGATTTTCCCTGTAAGTATTACCTACCCTCGTATTGTCTTGGCTTCACTGTTTGTGGTGTGTGAGATGTCACAGTATCAAGGATATCTATGTTGTTACAATACAAGTGGTCTGCTGCTCAAGTGAATTTTATATAAAATAATTATGAGCAACCAATCCACCAAGTATGATAAAATATCCTGTATTCGTCTATTTCGCATGACCATGAAATAATGTGTAAATATTTATCCTTTCTTTATTTCTTTTAAATATAAATACAAGTTAAGTTTCCGGGTTTAACATGATAAACATGATATAGAGACAAATCAGTTTTACTTTTTAGCAAATGTATTGAACCAAAACAAATGTTATAACATTCATCTCATTAAGCTGTACAATATTTTTAATGAAAACAAACTTTACTATGACTGCTATTTATTTTATTTCTGCTTTTTAGTTCCTTAGTTATTCTTTAATGAATCAACCAAAATTGCAATTAATTGAAGGCTGTTATCATTTGATTTTGGTGTATGAATCACAACAGGTATTTTTAAAACTTAAATAACTAAACCAAATTAAAATGTTGATTAAAGAATCTGCTAATAATAAGGTATGTATGCTTATCTATCTATACCTACTTTACTTATGTTACTATAGGATGTAAAGCAGGCAGCTGCTGTGACTAAATAATTGTCTACCAAGGCCTCATACACATTAAAATAACTATTAAAGTAGACATTACCCCTTGTGTCCAGCCTAGTGAGGGCATGACATAATATGTTTACAGAGCTATTGTAAACATTCTTATAATGGAAGATAGTCCTATGGCCACTAGTGATATAATACTTCCTAAGGTGTGTTATCTACTCTTACCACATACATTTATTTGTACACTGTTGTGTTGTGTATAAAACTCTAGTTAAATGTCATGGTCTTAGAATTTAGCTAATAAGACATACATAAAAATTTGATGTTTTTAAATATGCAGGATATATAAAAACATCATAATCATTGTTCTTTGATAATGATCAATTCGGTATGTTTTTTAAAAACCCTTTCCTTGGCCTATCTACCTAGGAATATAAACTTTCACACATTTATTTGAGGCCAAACTTGTTCGTAGTAAATATCTTACCTATAGAATTTGATATGGTACAAGCATTAGAACTATTTAATTTTTAAGTGTACTACAATATTGCATTGGGTCTAGCCCGTAAGGATATTTGTTGTATGTTTGGAGTGAATAAATAAAATCTTGCAACACAAACTGTGATTGATTCATACATATTGAGGTCAACTAAACTAATAAATTATAAAAAATGTGTCTTTTTTTGTTTGTGAAGTCATCAACTATGTTGGGGTTGGCTTACAGTCTAACCTGATGCAGCTCAATAGCAGTATTTTTTTTGTTTGTGAACAATAGCCATATAATTAGAAACTCTACTCTACTTCTGTACTCTACATATTATAATTAGAAAATTAACATAATCAGCCAATAAAATTCCCACAGCTGGGATACAGGTTTCTTCTCTGTGAGATGACCCATAATACGCCACCCAGGCCTAGTGCGGGTTGGTGAATATCACATCTCGATTTTTTGGTGCTGGAAAATGCTTGTTAGCCATTACTAACCAATAATACATTATTATTTCAGGACTTAGCAATTAAAAATGTGAGGCTGGTGATGGATAGAGAAACAGATAAATTCAAAGGATTCTGCTATGTGGAGTTTGAATACCTTGAGGATTTGATAAAAGCAATTGAAATGAATGGCGCTCTAAATGTAGATGGGCAATTTATTAAAATTGATGTGGCTGAAGAAAAAAGAAATGATCGGTGAGTGCCTGAACTTTCTTGGTATAAATTAAGTTGAAACATCATTTCCTGGATTGGTTACAGTTTACAAGGAATAAAATGATGAATAAAGCCATTTTGGAAATATGTATAATTAGCTAGTTTTTAATCAGGGATGAAATGGTGAATACTAAGAGTGGTGCAACTAATGTTGTAAAAGTCCATCGGAGGACTTTTGGGGATATAGTCGAAATGTGAAGGTCAGGGAATGAACTGCTCTGAACCTGCACCAAACAAAAAGCTTAAATTAAACATGTTACTTAGAAATATATTAAAACAATGCCGCCAGAAATTACTTAAATACTAGTTTTTAAGTGGAATTGTTATTTAGATTAATTTCAAAATAAATGTTTGAAATTCATAGGCCCACAGTAGAATTCCGTGGGTGTCATAACACATACACAACAGCTCCAGATCTAATACAAATATTGTACTGATGCGGAAATCGAACCCGACACGACCCTGACCACGCCGGCGGACACTCCACCACTGCGCCACTGGTCTACAAAATGGTTACGTATCTTCTAAAGAAATTGTCAAGTAGCCCATATATACCTCAGGGCTATACTTACCGGGCTTCCGCGGATATTCTTGCCGTTGCAGCAAGGAGAGGTCAACATAATTTTGCTATTTTGCTTGCTCAGGATGTGCCGACACGGCAGGAATCATCGCTGAACCCCGCTGAAAATGGAGCACGAAGTACTAAACAAATAAAGTGCAAAAAGATTTCCTACCGCATTTTACGAGTACGAACTGGACTGAGGAAATAAAAGCCTACCAATGAAAGACGCGGTGAATCCGTCACGACATTTATGACTAATGACGGTCACGATGTTATGAGCAATGTGGGGGGAACCTGCGCAGAAAATGCATTGAATTTGTTTATTACTCCGTGTTGTGGTCGTAGTATGGTGTTGTAACACAGTGATGTCACAGGGGAGGCTTTGATCGCGGCCGGCGAGATGGCGGCGGCGGCGGCGGCGGTGGCGGCCGGGACGGCGGACGCGACGGCAGTAGGCCCGGCGGCGGCGGCGGCTTCCGGCGGGACGGCGGCGGCGGGGGCGGCGGCGGCCGCGGTACGTACGACCACTTCGATGGGCTCGACCGCCGCGCGCCGCGCCACCAGGGTGGAGGGCTCGCTCATGGTAACATCGCCTCATTACTAACACTCGGACTCACCTCATACTCGTACTGAAAATTCAAGGTAGTGAAACAGCTTCCTACAAAAGGGGTTGGTTCAATTTAATTTGTAATCAAACTAATCTTTAGTGTTTGGTTTCTTGGATAATAACCATGCTTTTTAACTTTCATAACATTTAATAACAAAATTTACTACAAAAAATTGGGGACTACATTCATTTAGGGTTTTATTTATAGTTCATACAGATTCAAATTTGCATAATTGCTGCAAGACTGCTGCACTGTTGAAAAGCAATACCTAAATTATTCAATATTTAGATGGTAGTATACACGAAATCCAAAATGATCATAAAATACACATTGCTGGGACATTTTCATGCATCACTTCATTGTCATGCTAAACACATGGGTTACAAACACTTTGAATAATTAGCTGCCTGCTTACTGTTCCGAAGTTGTTCAGAGACAACATTGTCTCTGCCCTCTGGTGTGTGGCTGACAATGATTTTATGCCTTTAATTCATTTGGTTTGGGGTCTTGGTTTCATTGGTTAACTTTATGTTTTACTTTCTAATCACCAACCACTGGTTTGACTAATGGGGTGTTTTTCGAGTGATTTCTCAATTAATCCTACATATTTTATACTAAAACGAATCATTGGTCATTGTGGACTTATGTGAAATTCCTTTGTCTTGGGTTTTCTCCCTCGTCGTTCTCGTTTTGCGTGGCGTAAGAGTGGTGTGAATCATATATTTATACTTACAGGGGAAATCCCTTTTGGTCTACATTTACCACATTGAGTGTTCAAGCTGTCTCAATAATTTCCAACATTCCACCTTATTCTCATGAAGTAGATAGGTTACTAAAATAGGTAAAATAGCATATTTCTATTTCAATTTACATCGAAGCCGACAATCTTAGGAAATTGCATGTTGAACATTACACTTGTACAGTCAACAGTAAAAGTAGATGAACGGAGTTCGCGTCAGAACTGTGTGGCGTCGAAGTGATTCAAACCACTCAACGCCACACAGTTCTGACGCGAACTCTGTTCATTTGTATTAAATTTCTGATTTTGATCATCTACTTTTGCTGTTGACTGTACAATAGCGTGAAGATTTGATGTGTCTGTTCTTTTTAGTTAAAAGTTACCATAGTAGTCACATGAAATCTTCACTCTTAAAAAGAGAAATAGTAAAAGTGGTAAATAGATTTGGCACATTATATATTGTGGCGTCATGAATATTCACTAAAGCTCTATTAGTTTAGAGTCAGGTAAAAAAATAAGGTAGGTTGACCAAACTGTCGTTAGTGGGGCAACACGTGTCTAAATCACAAGCCGACGCGTACCGTGATACGTGTCCGGTTGTGATTCGATTTCGTGGTACACTGTCAACATCTTGTAACCTTTGCGTACCGATAGCGCGCGTAAAAGCGTAAGGCCTCATTTACGGAGACGCGGGGCGTCGCGCGTTGCGTTGAGCGGCGCGGCCCGCACTGAATTCAAATATATGGCGTTGTATGAGTGCGTTTACGGAGAAGCGATTTTAGACGCGTTTGTTTGAATTAGGGCGTTTTTTGCGGCCTAGCCCGCGGATGGCACCGACGCGCGACGCGTCCCACGCGGCGTTTATCGCGGCGGCGCACGCAGCGGCAATTCTCGATGAATGCCCAGCCATCCACAACTGGGGTCGCTCCTGTATTGCAGAAATAACTAGTTCCAATTTTTCGTCATTCATGCTGCAAGTTGCGACACGTGCGCTTCCATCTCTCGCCAACATAAAACTAGTCGATTTGATCGAGGCGAGCGTGCGCCGCCGCGTGCTTCGCTACACGCTAGAGGATTCGCCGCGGGCGCCGCGGCGGGCACCGCCACGCTTCCCGTCTCGCTTCTCTATGAACATGGTCGTATATTACTATAAGTTTGTGTTTACGCGTGCGATGATGCGTGCCGCTTCACGCGCCGCCCCACCGTAAACAGAAAAAACGTCCGATGCGCCGCGAGACGCCACGCCACACGCGACGCGAGGCGCCCCGCGTCTCCGTAAATGAGGCCTTAGCCCTACTGACGACAGTGAAGTCGCCGCGTCGGTCAGACCTATGACCGCACCTTAAAAATTTGTTGTTCCAAAATAATAGATGGTGTTGCAGAGCGTGAGCGAGGAGGCGGCGGGGGTGGGGGGGGGGGCGGCGGCGGCGGCGAGCGCTGGGCCGAGCGCGGCGAGCGGGAGGGCGGGCGCGGCTCGCGCGGCGCCAGCGAGGAGCCGCGGCCGGGCGACTGGGGCCGCATGGGCCGCGCCGCCGCGCCCGCGCCCCGCCAGGCGCCCGCCCCGCGCAGGCAATTTGAAGATATGCCGCCGTCGCGTCCAGGTACTACTGCTTCATGTTTATTTTGCCCTACTCTTGTCGAGTCCGTCCGCTTAAATAATGTCACGCTTTAAAACCGCGACGTGCGTGGCTGCGAACCTGTTCGAACACCCGCAAGAAATATTGTCATCATATTTCTGCACGCCTTTTGGGTTTACCGTCACTAATTGAGCGAATAGACAAAAAAAAATGTGCATTTTCGTGAACGCTGAACTGATACAACCCTGACTAGTTCAGAATAATAGGCCATTATTGTTATCCCATCAAGCAAATTACGACATTTCTGTGGGCCTACTCGCACTAAATGATTTCCGCACGAATTTTGAATAAAAAACGTACGACTAAAACGCGGAACAAATCAGCGGAGTGTTTAGGCTCAATAAATGTTGTAATCTTGTATCATATCAACTTTCTCCTTGCATAGTTGTTACATTTCACGAACGCGCGTCAATCGTCGCATTTTATGCCTTATGACAATCATGACAATGATGTAAGTCACATGACGCGCGCTTGAGAGTTGCAAGTATAGCATGTAACTTGCTTGGAATGTTCAACTATCAATTTGTGTAAACATTGTATTATTGTTGTTTTGTTATGTGTTTCTAATTAGTGTATTTTGGTTAGGGAGCTCGGGTACGATTTTTAAAAGTGATCTGTACGCTGTGCAGACGTCAGTATTAGTAAAGATACACTCTTGAGGAACTTTATTTGATACATTTTAATTCTATAGTCAAGTTTTTATAAAGTAGCGAATTGCATGTCAGACACGATTTTTTGTAGTTGTTGTATTTTTAGACCATACAATAAGTTCAACATTTTTTCCAATGTAGAGTAGATGTCTCATAGAGATTTCAATTGCTAGATTAAAATAGAATACTCAAGGTTATGATCGCATCTTGTTAAAAATACAGATGCCTGAACATACAACGTATGCGACATAGCTGACGTCTGTTCGTAGTGTTGCAAGATTTTATATTGCACCTAGTGATGTGTCCACTTGAATGTAGTTGAACTGTGAGTAGTTTAGTTTCGATGAACAGATCACCTGCTGGTCCCGTCCTCAGCTCCCTAACTATTTCTTTTCCAGACACGTCAGGCAGGCCGAAGTTGAAGCTTGAGCCTCGGACTGTAAAAGAGCCAGTGAACTCTCTGGCGTCGACCAGTCAGACGCAATCTATATTCGGCGGCGCGCGGCCGAGGGAAGAACGACTCAAGGAGCTGGCGAACGAATAAGCGCTCTAGCAACCCTATACTACCGCGTACTCTCATCTCCCGGTCCCGTGTGTATATGTATCGTCCCGAAGCCCGATCCCTATGTGTGCCCCGATATTTACAAGCAGTCTCTTGTCTCCTTTTAATGCAGTGCGATGAAATTGTAAATGAAACTGCAGACATTTTGTTAGGTTATATGAGGTTGTAAATCATTTTTATCGTATATTTTGTTAGCTTTATTATGTATATCGAAAGATAGCTTCTTATTGTTTTTACGCCGTCTCCGCCTCGTTTTCGAGCCCGGGGACCGTGCGTCGGCGTTGCTTGATTAATCCGCAGTATTTAAATTGCTAGTATGTATTGTTTGTCTCATTATAAGATTTATCCGGGCTTGTGTGTACATACGATATCGGCTCGCATAATATTAATTAATTTTTCGAAATTAGACTTCGAAGAAAAATATTTTTTGTTCCTCACTTTTGGGTTATATGTGTATTGAAATATTGTAATAATTATTTTATTTTTACTATAGCATTGTGTCGATAGAGGTTCGTCACCGGGTCTCTGTTGTATTTGTTTTTTTTTTTTTTCATTTATTAATTGTTTAGTTTGTTAGGTCATGAAAATTAATCATTGAACGAGTAATTATGATACATAATTTAAGAGTTGAGATAATATGGTGATGTAATTACGGTGTCATTAATAAAATTAACTTGCACGTACTTGAATTTCTACTTTATTACATAATTGTGTAATGGCAAGTGACGTGGCCAAGAAATGAAAAAAAATCGCAAAATTGTAACAGAACATAGAAAAACGAATAAAAAGTGAATTCTTTGTAACCGAGGGTTTGTCTAAAACACCTGATCAAAAACATCAATCCAAGTCCATATCCGCTTTCCCGAACACACAAGGAAGGAACTACATTATCTACTTATTATGAGATATTCCTCATACCCACCACACAACCGAGTTTGCTCAGGTCTAAATAAAAAACTGGCCAAGTGCGAGTCGGACTCGCACACGACGGGTTACGAAGGTGCCTCAAAGAGATGTCAGCATCGGGGAGGGGCCCCTCAGGGCAGTAGCCTGCCGGGCCAGCGGGATTGTCCGAAAGGGTTACCGCTGGCCCGGAACATAAAGGGCTAAGGAAGGAACACGGGTGGGTTTTAGTCAGTAAGAGTCTGACACTCCCTTCCGCTCCACCCAGAGCGGGAGGAGTCATTTAATGATTCCCCATCCAAAAAAAAAAAAAAGGGTTCCGTACCACAAGGCAAAAGCGCCGAAAAAAACATGTTTGTTGTATGGGAGCCCCCCTTAAATATTTATTTTATTATTAAAGTTAAAATACAACTGAGTATTTTGTGAATATTTCAAGTGCCTACCTGTTGCCATTTTTGATATCGAGCAAAAAAGGGCAAAAAAATCGCGTTTGTTGCATGGGAGCCCCCCCTTAAATATTTATTTTATTTTGTTTTTAGTATTTGTTGTTATAGCGGCAACAGAAATACATACTTTGTGAAAATTTCAACAGTCTAGCTATCAAGGCTCTTAAGATGGAGCCTGGTGACAGACAGACGGACAGACCTAGGGCACCTTGCAAAGATCTGTTTTCTCCCATATTTTGTCGCCAATTAGTCGGAATCAGTCGCCGAGTCACAGACTTAATCGGGTCTTAGTTTAGGAGTTCAATTAGTAAGGTATAGTCCAAGAGCTAGATTGAAGTTTTTTCGTGAACTCTTCGATCTAGCTTTTGGGCTATAAGTACCTTACAAATTGGACTCATTATATCTTCTAACATAAGACCCGATTAAATCTGTGACTTGGCGACAAATTTTTTGTTATCAACATTAAAATCCCTGATGGTGGCCCTGCCAGAGTCAGTGACACACTTTCACAATCTGAAGGTTTTTGCAGGAAATGCCTAGTCCACTGCTTCATTCATATGTTTGAAAAATTTGTCTGCTCGACGATGTAAATAACAAGCACAAGAAGTGTCGATCCCGTTCGAAATACACGTGGCGCCATCTATTATCATATTGACGTTATTGTTGTTTTCCTCGGGAAAAGCATTTTTTTTTTCGGGATGAAAGGTAACCTATGTCCGTTTCTGTATACCTGACAACGTATATGCAAAATTTTAGGATGACCGGTTCAGTAGTTTAGGCGTGAAAAGGTAAAAAACTTACTTTCGCATTTATAATATTACTAGCAGCGCCCCGCGATTCCACCCACATAAGTGTCGATCCCGTGGGTATTTCGGGATAAAAACTATCCTATGTCCTTCCCCGGGACTCAAACTATCTCTCAAGTATACCAAATTTCATCTAAATCGGTTCAGCGGTTTAAGCGTGAAGAGGTAACATACAGACAGACACACTTTCGCATTTATTATTAGTACCTATGGATAAATGTATATATAGTTAGGATAAAAGAACAGTGTATGTTCTTATGTCTCGTACAGCCCAAACCTCTCAAGAGAAAAGAGAAAGTTGAATTTTCTAAGGAGTAGGCCGTAATCCATCACGCGGACCCTGTGTGGGTTGGTAGATGTCACATGTCTTCGGATTTTAGGTTCTAGGTCATGTCGGCTTCCTCACGATGATTTCCACACCGTCTTGAGAGAAGTGTTGATGAAACAATTTACACCAAGTAAAACGCCTGTCTGGGTTCGAACTCACGACCTACAACTCGTAAATTAAGGCGGATACCAGCTTTCGTTTATATGAACAACCTTATTCCTGGAGTTTATGAACCTGAGCCTTGGCTCAATAACATAATAATACGGTAAATAACATAGATTGTAATTATTCATTTCCCAAAACTACCCTTCAGAGGGTGGAGGAGATTTTGAAGTTCGTGGGGGATAGTATGAATTTTCACACAGGCAAAGTACTAGTTTATTAAAAAAAATCAGAGTAGGTATGAAGATTATTATGGAAAGCGATCGTCTAATTGAGCAAATAGGTATGTAGAACTAAAATAAGGCAGGTAATCTGTGCTGGTGTCCGCAACTCCACCTCAACACTTGAATTTTGCATATTGGTGGCAAAATTGTTTATTTAATCCACCCTAGCTCCTCAAGGAAGGCCAGCAACGCCTTGATGTTACTCTGTCTCTCAGAGAAGTTGGTATGTGGAATGGTAAACTAGCCTGGATAAGGAAGCAGGAATGAAATGTGATGATATTAAACAATAGAATGCACAAAGGTCAAATTATGTTGATTTATACTTTATTTAAATGTCAAGATCTTCATCAGGGTCTTCTTCGTCCCAGTCATCTACTGCATCGGGCTCGTAGTAGACCTTACTCTCGCCTTCATGGATCTTACTCATGTACGGAAGCTTCAAATTATATTTCTGTATCTTTTCATTTTGGTCTACTTCTATTTTGAATGTGGACAGATTTGCAGGCAAGGGTTTTTCGGGTTCCTCTTCCTTTTTCTCTAGTCTTATAACAGGACTTAAGGTTAATGTTGATGCTTTACTGTCATATGAGATTATTTCTTCACTTCTTATAACTTTGCTGCCTTTCTTTAGCTTAATCCATACTTTGTGCGGGTTTGTTTTATCAAATGTTATCACAACATTAACCAAATGATTTAAATGGATTTGTAGTTTGGAACTGTGTGGTAGACAGTCTCTGTGCAGTATTAGTACTAGTCTACTTACATTAGGATCACTTTGTAATTGTTTTAAGTACTTAAAACACTTGTTCCAACCCATACAAAGAGCCATTTGGTTTATTGAATCAATTATCAATGAACACTTGCCACTTACATATTTACTGTACAAGTCAGTATTAAACTCATCGTAGTAATTAACGTTGGAATGGTTTTTGAAGATGTTTCTCCAAAGGCTGCTGGGTTGTTCATAACTAAATAAGTTGACAGATTTTTCTTCCTGCACAAGCTCTAACAGTAAAGGTAATATGTTTTTGTTACCATCATCTTCTATTAACACAAATGGAGCAGATTTTAATCTAAATAAGGTCATTATGAACTACTGTATAAGAAGTATAAAAATAAAAAAAACTTTCTCGAAAGTGAACTGATCTATAAGAAAAATTGCAGAAAATTGCAAAGGCAATTTTCAATTTGACATAGTGTCAAGTCAAGCACCAGCACAGCTTAAAAAATATCGCTGTAATCAACTAGAAAAGTCAGAAATAAAATTATTAGTAGAGTAGAGTAGATTTCTGCTAGGTACCCAAATCACTTATCTGATAGGTAGGTTGACAGAATAGTTAACCAATAGAAAATGACATTGACATTTGTGAAGACATGACATTGACAATCTAATAGACTGTGTAATCTATGATGACAATGTTGACAATCTTATCATGACATATATCGAAGTCATTTGTTTTTGTTGTGACTATTTTTATTAATTACAGTAATTATAGCTAATAAGATTAACAAAATGCATAGACTTAGGGTATCAACTAGTATCAAACAGTTCACTCGTCAGATAGTATATGTTCCAAAACATAGGGCACCCAACCATGAAGATTTTGAGGTTCTAAAAGATTTTTTGTCTAAATACAAAAATATTCTTATCCTGACTGGTGCTGGTATTTCCACGGAATCTGGTAATTGCTATGTTTGTACAAAATACTTCGTTCGAGTTCCAACTGTTTTAATGTTATTCTGCATTATCATAGGAATTCCAGACTACAGATCAGAAGATGTTGGTTTGTATGCTCGCACCAACCACAAGCCTGTACAATACCAAGAGTTTGTGAAGTATCCTAAAGTCAGACAACGGTACTGGGCCAGAAATTTCATTGGCTGGCCAAGGTTCAGTGCCGTACAGCCAAATGACGCACATCTTGCTGTTAGAGAGCTAGAAAAGGTAATCTGTAATTGTGTTGATTTTCACTTTATCATCAACCACACTAAATTTCAACTATCGTAGACAGTGATATGATTTGATTACTAAATCAACCAGAGATCAATATGTTAATAAATTGTGATACTTTCCAGCAGGGACTTGACAAAATTTATTTCGTTCCGTTACCACTAATGTTATCATATGTATAACATTCCAAAATTTTGTAACAATACTAAAAACCTAAAAATATGAATAATGTTTCAAAGAAAAACATTAAAGAATATAATTTTCGTAGAACAATATTTTAAGTAACATTATAGGTATCAGCTTGTAATAATGTTACATGTGAAACGTTACATATTCATTTGTAAAGGTATTCTTCATACTTGTTCGTCTTTTATGTCATGAAGCTGGCAAAGTTGAGAATCAAAATGAATAATGTTATTATATTGTTATATTAATAACGATATATTGATCATATTGTTAGTAAATTGTTTATGATTTCGTTCCGTTTCTCAGTATTGTTACAGCCAAGGATTTAATTTTGTTACGATCCTGGTGGGACGGTACAAATTATTGGTACTGGAACTACACATAACGTTACTTTGAGTAAGATTTCAAGTCCCTGGATTCCAGTTCCACTATTTTATTATAAAAGAAAAGAATTCGTCGTCTCTGGACAGGCAAAATTTACTTGGAAATGCATGGATAATTCAAGGAAGTAAGTAAACTGTTTTATTCCAACATGAAAAAAAAACAGTTTACTTTCTGGATTGTATCCACCAAATAAAATGATACAATGTCAGTAGTAAAAAAAAACCGGCCATGTGCGTGTCGGGCCACGCACAGTGTAGGGTTCCGTAGTAGCCCGTTACCTATGTTATATTTTGTTTTTCAAGACATGCGTCTTTACCCGTTATAAACAAGCAACTACTTCATCTAGGATTAATGCTAAGGATTTTGTATTTGGCACAAAATTATCCAACACCCAAGTTGAACGACTATTACTGCTAAACTAATAAAGTTAGTTTTCCTTTAAAGTTCATGAAATGTACTATCATCGTGAATTTTTCCAGATTTTTCAAGCTTTTAGAGAGAGGGGGGGGGGACGCCCTATTGAAACAAAAACTTGCACATTCAAGTTTAATATTTCGTAAATGGAGCATGAAATCGAAAAATAATTTTAGCAACCCCCCCAAGTCATTTTAGAAGACCTACGATACCCCACACAATGAGGTAGACGACGAAAAAAAAATTCATCCCCACTTCACATGTAGAGCTACCCAAAAAAAAAATATTTACCAAAATTTTATTTTACCAGTTTGTCGGCGTAATTGATATATACTCCTACAAATTTCAGCTTTCTAGAACTAACAGTCTCTTAGCAAAACCTCGGACAGACGGACATGAAGAAACTATAGGGGTTCCTTGTTGGAACTACGGAACCCTAAAAAAACGACTAATGGTTTTTCCATCATTGTTTGTTTCGCTACTGCATTTGACACCATTTCCTTATGTTTACCGATTGTTTGTTGGTCTCTATTTTATAGATGGGAAAGGTGACATCAATAGTGACACAAAATGTGGACAGGCTACATCACAAGGCTGGTTCAGAGAATGTAATAGAGCTTCACGGCACTGGTTATATTGTGAAATGTTTGAAGTGTCCTTATGAGATAAGCAGAGAGGAGCTACAGGTGGAACTAATGAGGAATAACCCTTACATGGAGAATAGTTTCACCATGATAAGGCCTGATGGGGATGTGGACTTACCTAAGGTATGTGTACCAATTGTTATGGATATTGGTAAATCTATACAGGGTTATTAGTAAAACATTAACAACCTCTTAAGAGGTCATTGTACTCATCATTATGGAGAACTTTTACTACGCGAATAAGAAATCAGCTGTTCCCTACATTTCTGTATGTATAACTCGTCAAAATTTATGAGCACGACTTCATGATTACTTCAATTATTACAGGAGCAAGTGGAGAAGTTCAGGTCACCACTATGCCCAAAATGTGAAGGCCCATTAAAACCAGACATAGTGTTCTTTGGTGACAATGTCCCAAAGTCGAGGGTGGAGTCAGTCAGGAATCAAGTATCCTCCAGTGATGCTGTTTTTGTTTTAGGTTCAAGTTTGACAGTTTACTCAAGCTATAGAATAATTTTACAAGCCAGAGATGAGCATAAGAAAATTGCTTTGTTGAATATAGGCCCCACTAGAGCTGATGATATTGTAGACATCAAAGTTTCTACAAAATGTGGTGATATATTACCCGAATTGTGTAATTCTTTAACAAAGAATTGCAGTTGATAGTACCTGATTTTTTTATCTAGTTTTTGTGATGTTGATCTTCCTACCTCAAAATAAGTGTTATTTTTTCTCTAAGTAGTTGAATGGAATATATTTTAAATAAATAAAATACGGAAAATGATGGCATTTCATTTTAATAATTAATAGTATAAAAAGAAGTAGGGATACAAAACTGGTTATATTTTTAATTATGAATGGACAGCATTTTAGGCAATTTCATTATTTTTAAACAATAATATGTGGTAAAATAAGAATGATAAATTGCCCTTGAATAATATAGATTGCTAGGAGAACTAAAATTTAATAGTTTTTTTGGGTCACCTTAGGACTGATTGAACGCAAGGTATGGGAAATACACATAAGCATGGTGCATGGGTATTCCTAGTTCAAACATCACTTAAATCATGGAGTTCCGATGTTCCTACAAATTCAAACATTTCTTTTATGACCAAGAAACTAAAGACTAAAAAAAGGGATGTGTGTACAGAAACTTGGAACTTGAATGTTTCGAAGTTAACAATCCGTACCTTGCGCTAATCAGTCATTGGTTACAATTGTCGACTATAAACATAACAAAAACAATGAGATCACATTTTAGTTACTTTTTAATCTTTATCAAAATTATTGTGAATATTTCAAACAATCACATTGCAAAGCCTAATTCACAAGGCAGGGTGCTAAGTTGACAAAATATTGTTTTAGTTTATTCGAATTATCCGTCTTCTTTTGCCTAATTAATCCATGTAGCAATAGATGAAAATATACATAATAATTATATTCCCGAAAGAGAACATCAAGCATAAAATACAAATGTAGTTTGTTTTGTCTTTATGAATACTAAGAAGTGGAATTCTAACAATGCGTTTGGGTGTACTGCCCAGTGGGATTTAAAATACAGGAATTTCAGGGAAACTTCTAAAAATAATTACAAGTTCCAATAACAGCTTTAAATAGTAATCTAGAATTTTTAAATTCTCTACTAGTACCCAAAATCTAGAATCGTTTGAATGTAATGTGGTTGAGACCATTTATTATAAAACATTGCATTTTGCACTAGTTTCTAAATCAATTTGTAAAGATCATTAACAATATGTCTACAATACGAAAATGTGTTATCTCTTGCGTACTTTAGGTATATTATAATCTCCTTAATATTACATAATAATAGTTAACGGCAGTGTTTAATGACATCACAAATCACATTATTATCAACCTGATCTATATAAAGACATGCGGCAGTAAGCGCTAGAGGCCGCTTTTTAATGCTTCTTACTTTTATAAATTAATTTATGATAGGTATAAATGTATGCTATGTTTCGTCAATACAGCGACAGGTCAGTGGACCAATCATTCTACTATGCTAACAATTATAGCGCGCCGCCGCGGAATCTGCGCTCATTCTGTTACAAATTAACACTTGGCTTATCCTACTCATTGTTTGTTTTATATTATCGGGTACTAAATACATATATAGATAATAATATTGATTTATCAACTGGTCACCTACTTAATACAATGAAATAGAATATTAACTTAATCAATGGCATAATTAAAAAACGGTAAAATGCCATCTAGCTTTGCAAGGGACTAACACAAATCAATAGAAATGCCTGTTATTCAAAATATTGTGTTCAACATTGAGTAACAAAATGGATTAATTACGCTAAGTCAAGATTACTTTATAAATTATTTGCTTGAGAGGGTTTAACTTAACTAACATTCAGTTGTGGGTTTCGAAAGTTTGTACTAAACCATTGATTTTATGACCAAATGTCTTCAGAACGCCACGTCACGTTCACACTTCGCCGGGTTTTTGGTATATTGTAGGGTGCTACCTGCATCTCTTTCGTATACCAATTCTTTCGGCTGTTGGGAGGTCCGACGTCGCTACCAACTCGCGAGGTGAACGGAGTCAGAAAATGAATTAAACACGTATTCAATGACTTAAAATAAACACATTCAACTTACAATTCAACACCAGTCTTAAGATCACAATTAAATTATCTCCACATGAAATGTTTTGTCACTACAATAAAACCATACATAATACTAGATGGGTCGCTCGCTCATGTGTCAATTGTCTATTGCAAGCAACATTATAAGAAGTAGTCGGCCTGCGGTTTCTTGGAGGGCACGCCCCGCGACTCCTGCGGCGCCGCTTCGAATATTGTGAACTCTCGCTGAAGATTTTCATTCAGTTCTAATATTGCAGCCACATTGCCGCATCTGTGTACAGAAAACCGATATTTATGTTACATTGTTAAACAAAAATTAGTAAAATCAACATGTGAATAGTTGGTTATCTCCAACACAAGATATAAAACCGTGTTTTGATTTGGATTCTTAGCAAAATCTAAAACTGACTTGGGCCTAAGTCAGTTTTGTCCGATACTTTATGCAAGGGTAGGTTTTTATATTATATTTAAGTTTCCCTTTGATAGATTCTTCTATATTTTGTAAATTTGAGGACTTTGTCGGCCGTGTAGACTAGTCTAAAAAAAACCGGGCAAGAGCGAGTCGGACTCGCGCACCGAGGGTTCCGTAACATCCGGGTTTATGCATAAGGTCTATGTTTATGAAATTAAATGTTTATTTTTATTTTTGAGATGAATGAATGAATTGCGGTTTACGATTTATGACGTATTAAAAAAAAAACTATTTACTAGATCTCGTTCAAACCAATTTGCGGTGGTAGTTTACATGGTAATGTACATCATATATTTTTTTTAGTTTTATCATTCTCTTATTTTAGAAGTTACAGGGGGGGGATATACATTTTATCACTTTGGAAGTGTCTCTCGTGCAAACTATTCAGTTTAGAAAAAAATGATATTAGAGACCTCAATATCATTTTTGAAGACCTACCCATAGATACCCCACACGTATGGGTTTGATGAAAAAAAAAAAATTGAGTTTCGGTTCTAAGTATGGGGAACCCTAAAATTTATTGTTTTGTTTCTATTTTTGTGTGAAAATCTTAATGCGGTTCACAGAATACATCTACTTACCAAGTTTCAACAGTATAGTTCTTATAGTTTCGGAGAAAAGTGGCTGTGACATACGGACGGAAAGACAGACAGAGGGAGGGAGGGAGGGAGGGAGGGAGGGAGGGACGGACGGACGGACAGACAGACAGCATGACGAATCTATAAGGGTTCCGTTTTTGCCATTTGGCTACAGAACCCTAAAAATGGTCTACGGATAAAAGGGTAAAAACGGGACTCTATTACTAAGACTCCACTGTCTGTCTGTCCGTCTGTCACCAGGCTGTATCTCATGAACTTTGATAGCTAGACAGTTGAAATTTTCACAGATGATGTATTTCTGTTGCCGCTCTAACAACAAATACTAAAAATAGAATAAAATTAATATTTAAGGGGGGCTCCCATACAACAAACGTGTTTTTCTCAGCGTTTTTGACTTGTGGTACGGAACCCTTCGTGTGCGAGTTTTGGCCAGTTTTTAATTTTATACGAAGTACCATGTACTGGTTGACAGGCCTACGCTGTCCTCCCATACCTAATGTAATTTGAAAATGTTGTAAATGCCAATTATTTTAAAAGAGTAACCGTGGAGTTTCTTGCCCGCTTTTCTTCATAAGAAACAACCAATTGGACCATGCACCTTTTTATTTTAGTTGTTATTGGGGGGAAACCTTCAAAAGGCACTCTACCTCCGGGGAGGGAGGTCAGGGAGTGTGGGATTTTTTACCTCAGTAAAACCACCCTGGTGATCACCATCAGCTGGCGTTTCATAAGTGCCCATGTAGGTTTATGCGAAATAAAATATTTTGATTTTCAGTTAAACTGGAGGTTGCCATAATATGGATTAGATCAGACCTGTAGCAATAGTTAGGGGCTGACCACACCGTGAGCACGGTTTCGTTGAAGTGCCATTTGTAGCCCTCCATAACGAGCTGGTGCGCGCGGCAAATCATGTCAATGTCGTTGGACACGTTGAACTGCGCCACCACGTCGGAGCCGAACAGGTAGCCCGCGCCGCGGGGGGATACGCCCCAGCCTTGTGTGTCTGGAATTAATTAGAATAATAATTAATAATATCACAGAGAGATTGCCAGTAACATCAGTGTGTGTGGAATAAGTCATTGTCCATAAAAATGCAAAATTCGTGCTAACACGTGAAGTTGCTGCAATAACATATGTTATGTTATACCAATACTATTACAACATCAAAATGTACCCACTGCGCAGTGTGTACAGTGTGTCTTAGCAAATACTTGGCTGATATAATATCAAAAATTTGCTTGACAAATAAATATGGACTTTATATTTATATTTACATACAACTCCACTCCAATTCTTCCATTCCAATAGCAGTTGAGGGATCTTAAATAAATAAACTGTAGTTTTTCAACTTCTACATGGTTGTGTCAAACCTTCAGGGTCACTCCAGAGCAGGTCACACATGGGTCCATCATGTGGTACCTCCTGCTTGCGGTCGATTGTGCGGATTTGGTCGAGCGTCTGTATCGAAGGACTCAGTCCACCATGCACACAGAATATTCTTCCATCAATAATTGCCGATAGGGATAAGTAGTCGAATATTTCTGTGCAATACCTGTGTACATTCACATTTGAATTTGTTAAAGGAGAGGTTATATACATTTTATAATCATCTTAATGTCCACAAATCTTGAATGTAAAAAGAATGTGCAAAGAATTTTGAATAAAAAATTGTAAATAATAGGTTCAGATATACCTCCATACAGTAATAGATCCATATTTCCTAAGACATTCATCGTAAAACCCATACACCTGTGTGATCTGTCTGGACTCGTGATTGCCTCTGATTAGTGTGATGCGATCGGGGTAACGGACCTATGGAAAGCAAATAATTAGACCTTTTTGTTATTGTTTAGCAGGATATTTACTTTGTACAGCAATTTTTTTCAATGACAAAACAGATTGCACCACCTATCACCTTAATAACTATAATACAATAACAATAATCTACTTTAAGGACCTATATCACAGGCTATCACATTGTTCAATGATTAGTATGAAAAACTTATCTCAACTTATATGCTGATTCATTTAACAAATTCACTGCAAACTCAATAATATATAATAAAATCATAATCAGCCTATAATGTTCCCAATGTTCCTTCCTGCCAGTGTGAGGAAGTGGGCCATAATCCACCACACGGCCCAGTGCAGTTTGGTAGATGTCACATGACTTTAAATTTTTGATTCTAAAACACAATCCCTCACGATGTTTTCCTTCATCGTTTTTAGAGCAGTGGTGATAACATAAATTACACATAGTAAACTGCTTGTCTGGGTTCGAACCTACAATTTGGAAGTTGTGATAAGTTGAGTTGAGTTACCACTTGGTACACCACTGCTCTCAACACTATAATGGCCAAGCATAAATTGTATGAAGGAAGTGTAATAAGTAGACATCTGCAATAATAACATATGTAAAGAAATCTCATATGCTTACCTTTAATGCAAGTAGTAATAAGAAAGTCTCTACTGAATAGAATCCTCTGTCTACAAAATCCCCCATAAATAAATAATTGGTCTCAGGGACATCACCACCCACTTTAAACAGTTCTTTCAGATCATAGAATTGGCCGTGAATGTCACCACAAACCTGAAACATGGAATAATAGAAACTTGTAGTTTGTAGAGAATAGTAGTAGGACATATTGTTTGTGCCTTCAACTACATATTTACAAACATAAAATGCATCACAATAATTATCTGGTCTACCAAAGAATAGCATAATAAAACCAGAACATAGTTACAGACTAACTTTAATACAGCAAAACAGAATCTTGTGTTTTGTATGTTGAAAACATTCAACAACAGAGACTACTCACTTACCTATAGATAGAAGATATTTAGGATGTAGGTAAATTCTGAATGCTATAAAGATGTAAAATTATCACTGTTGATCTTTTAGCAATCGTAAAGATACGTGAATAGTAAATTACCGTGACAGGAGAGTCTACCCGCTGAACGTTGCTCTCTTCGACAAGAATTTCGCGGGCCTTGGCACAAAGTGCCTTAACCTCGGCCTCCATTATAATCTCACATCTCTTTAGTTGCTCGATTTGACGATCTAGATCACTTGTATCAGACATCTCTCTAAATAAAATTACCACGCTCTATCTGTAAAGTAAAAAAAATGTGAGTAATACAAAGATTACATGACAGAGAAGATAACATCTGACCCATTAGAGGTCTAAGCTGTATGACAGGAAAAAACAGACACTGTTTGAAGACTTACTATTTAATATCACTAATTGTTATGTTTGCTTTTGGTTATTTCGCATCAGTAGCTCAAATTCTTCAACAAACAATCACAATGCCTCCGCCATTTACAACGTTAATTCTACCATAGCCAATGGTGGTGAGTGATTTCTACTCTATGATTATGTACGTAGACTTCGTAGTGTTGGACCCAGCAAAATCGAGTCCAGTCCGATCCGCTCAAAGTAGGTAAGCAATATTTCTTATCGTTGAAATGTTGTAAGTGAAGGGTTCCCATTGACCTTGTTATGACCATGCATCAATGCTATATGCTACCAGTAGCTTAAATTAATTTAATTTGATGATCCTGAAAACTATGTGTTTCAGTAGCAGGAACTCGTGATTGTATGAACACTACTTTATATAGGTTTAATCTGTGCCTGGTGTCTATGGAATTCTTTAATCATCGTTCGTTCCTTTCATTCATTGTTGTTTGTTATATTTATTGATTTCGCGAAAGTTGTTTTTTTCGTAAAAGTAAAAATATAGTGTTGTTTTGTGCGTTTTCTTTGAACCCGGAGGGAAAAATGGGAAATATACACACCGTGGGTCCGAATGAGGCGCTAATAGTTTCAGGTAAATACAGTTAAGCCTGTCTTACACAATCTTAACGAGATAATGTCATGTTTTGCTGATTTTTCGGGTGTTCTTCAAATGAAATACGCAAAAGATGTATAATGTGTAACCGAAGAACAGTATCTTACATTTTGAGTGTCTTAAATTTAGTGTTTTGTCTCACTGATAACAAAATAACCTCTTATCTTAGATCTGCTAAGTGCTGTATTTGCCTACCTATAGATTTGCAAATACCTATACTATTGTGCAAGTATTCTAGCTTAATGGAAGTACCAAAGCCCCTAAAAGTACAACTTACACGGGTTAATGCGAAACAAATTATAGGTAAGTACGTGAAAAAAATCAGAAGAGTCCACGCCCAAAATTATATTTAGCATACATACATAAACTTACATCTACAATTATCTCACTCTGACGCGATGACGGCGGCGGCGCTCGCGCATATTTTTAGCGAGTAGATATCATAATTATAAAGAAAAAAATGATGTCATTAAGGATATGCACATTTTCGGCGCCACGCATTGTATTCAATTTTTTTAATACATTAGCATCACTTAAGGGGCCGGCGAACTACGCATGCTAATGCGTAGTTCATACAAATGTAATACCAAAATAATTTGTAAATCTATACTTTTATACTAATATTATAAAGCTGAAGAGTTTGTTTGTTTGAACGCGGTAATCTCAGGAACTACTGGTTAGAATTGAAAAAATCTTTTTTCTATTGAATAGTCCATTTATCGAGGAAGGCTATAGGCTATATAACATCACGCTATGACCCTTAGGCGCTGAGCAGCGGGTGACACCGCGGGGAACAGCTAGTCAAACATTATACAGGTAGTGTGTACCTACCTATTCATTCCGATTGGATTACAGAACAATATATTTCTATATATTTATAGAGCAATATAGTTCCTAAATATATTTTGAAAGGACTCTGATATAATTATACGAGATAGGTAGGTACGAGGAATTTGAAATTTCTATAGAAAACTTATTTTTCTCATAACTTGTCTTTAAATCAGTGTCCATTCAAAACATACGAGTATATTTGGGAACCAAGATATTCTGTAATCCAATCGGAATAAATACACACTACATTATGAATATGTTTGATTTACAAATTATTTTGGTTTTACGTTTGTATGAACTACGCATGCTCCGCCGGCCCCTGTAAATAATACGGGTCGGTAATAAACTCAAACTCAAAGCATTTATTTCAATTAAACCTTGTGCAGGCACTTTTGAATAGTCAAAATTAAATAGTCTGTCAGTTAGTCAGAAAGTTGAAGCTAGTTGCCCATTCCCAAATCTCTATGGAGAAGAACGGGCAAGAAAATCGATGCATTTTTTAATTTAGATCTAGAAAGTGGAAAGCATTTTGTGGGTAAAAGGGTATTCTCTGTGGGTATTCTCCAAATTGACGAAACTCTTAGGAGCAGCATTTTTAATAATGAAAAACGTGCTAAAGAGAAAAGTAGGTACCTATCGGTCGGTCGTGGGATCGCCCGCAATGGGTACCTATGAATATAGTACCTATAGATGGATGTCATTTTTCAGCTCAGACCATAATTTGATGCTTAGCATTGATAGCGTTAGGTACGTGATCATTCCAATTAGTCATAATTGGATTTCACGATGATTTGTTCTAAAAGTATGTGATGAAAATGTAAACAAATGGATTAGAAAACGCACCTGTACTGGATGCCAATTAATTGTAGTGCCAACTTTTTTTTTTTTTGGTTGGGAAATTATGAAATAACTTCTTCCGCTCTAGGCGGAACGGGAGTGCGTGTCAGACTTTTACTGACTAAGACCCAGCCGTGTCCCTTCAGTTGCTTGTGCCAGGGTATCTCTTTCGAACAACCCGTGACCGTGACAGGCATCGGTCCTAGCGGACCCCGTAAGTTAGTGCTGACATTTCTTTCAGGCGCGCGTGGAACACAACGCGCCGTCGACCCGGGCCTGGTCCTTACCGGACGGCGATCTGTCTATTGCTCGCTGTCCGCAAGCCCGCGCTTATGGTGGCCGGGAATCGGCTGTCGATTCCCGACGCCCAGTGCGTCTCCTGCGGCGACTAGGGATAACCGGACGCAAAGATTGCCTCTGCCTCACACGCTCCGCCTCCTCCTTCGCGAGCATTACTGCATCGTAGAAGGAGGTGACGGCTTCCCATGCACTCTCCCTCCGTACCATGGCCTAAACTAGGGCCGGACGCGAGAGATCGCCGCCGTGAGGACGCAGCGGTGCTCTGCCCCAGCTGGGCAGACCTCCACCGTATGCTCCACTGTGTCCTTCCGGTAATCCACACAATGGTAACACCCAGGTCTTATCCGGAACAGGAACCTCCCGAAGTAGCCGTGTCGGTGAGGGACCTGCGTTAGGCGGAAGGTGAGGACGTCCTGGCGCTTCTCCAGCCACTCCTCAAAGAGGAGCTCTAGCCGCTTATCGCCGCTTGTAGTGCCACCTAAGTCCCAATTGAGTGCTTTGATTTGATTATTTTAATATATATAACTCCGAAATTATCACCTTAATCGATGATTTTTCAATTAGGTAGATAATGTAGATACTAATTTAATAATGTGATAATGTGAAAAGGTGGTGATAAGTATATAAAGTTGAAATCTTCTAAAAACAAAGAGTAAGTATGTTATTATTTCCCTGTTAATAATTTAATCTGAACAGGTATTTTTTTGTTTACACTTTCATCAGATACTTCTGAAACATACCGTAGGTATTTCATTACATGCTATGACTACACCTACTCCCCCAAAACGGGTCATTCGGTGGCGCTGGATATAATATTTTAATTGGCCAAAACAAACACTAGTACTTATATTATTTTGTAAATACTATTAGTGACAAGGCCCAGAGACACTGAAAATAGACTCACGGTACGGAGACAACGTCGTACAGACGAGGGGTTGCAGTTTGGGCCTCACTATCAAATTCTAAATAGAAAATACAATAGGCTATAAGAGACGATCGCACCCAGTTTGATTACAATCCATTCTTTCAACCAATGAGTCGACTTGTGCTTGCGTAAACGTTAAATAAAACACCGAGTATTGTCCTTGCGCGTGCAGCGGTCATCACTACGAGGACTCCAGGACTATTTTAGACCAATTAAGTTATTTAAAAGATAATAAATACGAATTCATCAGACGAAAGGTCACTAGATCGTGTTTTGCTGCGGTATTTTCAAATGCCAGTTCAGTGAGTATTTTATAGACGTATGACGATGAGGAAAATAGGAGGAAACTAATACAAAACAAGCATAGTATTGTTGTTGGGATTACTACTGTGACTTACCGGTGCCTTGAATGAACTGACTTGTCTAACTACCTATAAACTATTGGGGAAAACTGCATCAGTATACATGTTATATCTACTAACTGTACGTATTGATTGATTTTATAATTATGTATTTTTACTTGGCCTAATAATTCATTCGTGAGCGCGTCTGGCGCCAAGATGGTACCTAAGTAAATAGAATCCAATTTTCAAAGATGAGTTATTTCTTAAATAATTATCAGCATAGAAGTCCTACGTAAGCATGAATCTTGTTTTCAGTTTCCGCACAGGATAAGCTGGTTATGCATGAGTATTTGAAATCGCATCATATACATAAAGAGTGATGGCAGAGAATTTCGGAGACAGTAGAAATATATGGTTTGGTCGAAAGCCCTACTGCCCTACGCTCATTTAAAATTGTTCTGAGAAAACTACATGAACTGAGATTGTAATACACGGTATTATAATTACGAATCAGTACCTACCTACACACTGATTTGAGGTTTTTACTATAATTTTTGTCATTCATGATATTCACCTTGAGTTTTTATTTCCTCTTATTTCGTGACTATGACGCGTTTTCCTACAATGGCTACAAGCTACAATTTATTCGCTCGGACAAAATTGTCGCGGAAAGCAATTTTTCATGTCAATTCGCTTGAATTGAAATGGTTATTTTGCGGTCATCCACGTTGTTTCCTAAGTGAGAAAAAAAAAAAAAAGTTTTTATTATTTGAGATAGACAAACGAAAATTACTTATCTAATAAAAAAAAAACTAGGTTTTATTTTATTAATAAACTATTTATTCATTAAATAAATATTAGTTACACATTTTACAAACGAAAACCTATTAAAATAACATTAAACACTAATTACCTCGCTGCTATATCTACACGAATTTATGAACTTGTTAAATATGTATAAAGTCATACTATCTCAACTCAACCAGTTTTGTCTTGATAAAAGACAACATATGGCTACGTGAATAACTCCATTTACATATCTATCGTTTTGGCACCATTTAATCGAGATAAAACTCTCAATTATGTAACTGGCAAACTATACCAGGCAGTAACTAATTTATTTCAGTACAAGTTCCAGGTCCTTTTGATCATATCGGCTGCCTTTTCCCCAATCATGATGGCTGGTGCGTTAGTATGAGCTACTATTGTCTTCGGTATAATACTACTGTCCACCACTCGTAAATTGTTCACACCGTACACTCTCAGTTCTGGGTCTACCACCGCGTCAGGATCCGTGGGTGGACCCATCTTGCACGTCGCTATCTGATGATGGAGCGTCGCAGTCACTGCTCGTATAGCACACTCCCAATAATCATCGCTGCCAAATTCGAATTGTTTACAGTTAGGGAACTTCTTCGTGTGTAATTTCGCTCCGTATTTTTTGAATGGTGGCGTATCTATAAGTTTGATGATATATCTTATTGCGGCTATCATTGTATCGACGTCCTGTCTATGAGTTAAATAATTGCCGTAAAGACTAGGTTGTTCGGAGGGATCTGTAGATCGTAACTGTAAATAACCTTTAGATTTCGGATGCAGCAGCATGAACAGTACAGTAAAGCTTTCGACGTCTTCTATTGAATTATAAACATCCTTGTAAAGCCAGTCAGCTATTCGTATCCCTTTGGCTCCGATGTTGCCTTCGTCCGAAGCTAAAGAAGCGCACGATCCTAGTAATTCTATGTCAGGGTAGTCGCCAATTTCATTGGATATATTTGTTTTGATGTATCCAATAGTTTCAACTCCAGCCAAAGAAGACATAGGACCGTCACCGTGATGTTCAAACTGTACTGCGGTCTGTACTGTAGCTAATTTCTTTTCGACTAACGTTAATCTCGTCTGGTTCAAAGTAAAAGCTAAACCAGGGAAAGAAATGTGATCATACAACGATTCTCCTACTTTCAGATTCTGTATCACAGGTATTCCGAAGGATTTTAAATGTTTTTTAGGTCCTATACCAGAAAGCATTAGCAAATGAGGTGATTCAATGGGACCAGCGGAGAGTATCACTTCTTTGTTGGCTCTAATTTGGTACGCTCGTCCGTTTTTGTGGAATTCGACGCCTACTGCGGTTTTACTGACAGGATCAATAATAACTTTAGTAGCTCTGCTCGTAATTAATATGTGCAGATTCTTCCTCTTTTTGTTTTTATGAAGGAACGCTTTGGCGCTGCTGGCACGATGTCCTTTGCTCATGGTTGCTTGAATGTAACTGAATCCAAATGCATCTGGGCTGTTGTAATCTACTCTGCGATGACCATACAATTTCGCTGCATCTAAAAATGCTTTGGAGAGCTTAGATCTGTAATAAACAAAAAATATTCATTAGCCCCCTTATTAATAGACGTTGTGCAACGCTTTGTCTTCTTCTTTCGAAAGTCAAAATACTGTCGAGAGAGAAAGGGAGAGAAAGAGAAATCGGTGTGTAACTATTCATCTGATATAATTTATTATATTAGTAACATAATTTATTATATTTGTAAGGTGGAAAATCTCCAGACATATATAAGAGCTTCTGAGATAATATCTTGCTACCGTTCGGCAGATGCAATAATTTTTATTTTAGGATCTAGGCCATCATGAACAAAAATCGCAATAAAAGATGAGCTCGACCGACAACAATTTCGTACTCTTGTTATCAAGAAAGTCCTGTAGATATTCTGATTGATTGGGTCGTGGACAAACACTTATTTATTTTAAATATTTGCTGTATCCAAATATCTGAGTTAGTATTGATAATTTGGGTACAGTCATATGTTTAGCTCTTATCATACTCGTATCGAAGATGAATATTTGTGTGGGCCTTGAAAACGTAATAGTAATCTATTGCGTAGATATAATAAAGTGACAGAGTGATAGTGACCTGAATGGCACGTCTTCCACGGACAGTTCACCGTCCCGTCCATGCCACGGCGAGTTGTTGAGCCCTTTCAGATTCACTCGTTCAGACTTGATGTAATATGGCATCACTTCATTGTAGGACCTGCAATGGATAAAAGTTCTGTAGATAGAGGTACATGATTCTTATCAAGATGCGTGTAAAGTATAGATATGGGATGTTGTAATCATTGATTAGTTTAATTAAAGGCTTAGGGTAGTTACACGCCGAAGATGCTCGCGGTCATGGTCGCTATCTCGATACCTCGATGTCGATACTCGCTGTATGATGCTCTATGTGCTCGCTATTTCTACATGGATGGCGCTGCGAAAACGTCGGTTCAGTCAGTTGCACCTGTCTCTTGATACTGACAGTGATGATGAATTCATGTCAGCAAGTGGGAAATGATAGCTACTTGCTTGTGCGCCAAAGCAAGGAAATTAAAAATCAAATCAGTTAGCAACTCCTTATTCATAATTCAATTCACACAAGTAAACAATCGAATAGAAGTGGCACGAGAGTGAAGCAGATATGATAAGCTGAGGCGAACCGATTGTTGAACCATTTGTTTTACATGGACATTACATGACATCGAGGTAGAGAGCTAAACTGCGAAGTATTGCAGTGAGGCATCTTCGGCATGTAGAAAACCCCAAAACCCTTAGTAGAAAAGAGCCTTATCAAAGTATCAAGAGGCGGATTTTTAATAAAGTGACGCAATTTAAGAGAGTTGAATACATAAAGTACCTATAAGTACTATACCGGTGGCATCAAACGCTATGTTCTATTGTATTAAGTCTAAAACAAATGCCAAGTCGAGATATTGATCTGAATCTTGGCGCTGTCTAGCTTTACAAAAATTTATCCGTCCGTATTTGTAAAAAAAATGTAGATAAAAGATAAATGACTGACAACATTATTTCCTTTTTTCAGGTACGGCACAGTCTCACAGACATTCACATCCGTATTTTCCTAAAGTATGTATTAGGTATTTTTAATTGACAACCAGTCTTACAAGGGGTATCGAATTACCCAGTAACGGGGTTTTGGAGGTCAGATAGGCAGTCGCTCCTTGTAAAAATACTGGAATTCAGCTGCATCCGGTTAGACTAGAAGCCAACCCCAACATAGTTGGGAAAAGGCTAGGCAGCTGATGATGTATTATTTACAAATTAATTCATGTGTAGGCTCACCATCCATAGTTGCCGGCGGCGGCGATCCTGTCCCAATCCTGCTGTATGCCTCTGGTGTAGATCATGTAGTTGACTACGCTTGTACCACCCACTGCCTTGCCTCTCGGCCAGAAGCACCTCCCGTCCACCATCCCTGAAAACACCCAGAAACCAAGGGTTTAAGAAAGTATTTGAAGATTTTGGTATGGCTCTCAAAATGATTTCCATTGTGTAGTTTATTTGAACTTTGCCTGACTGATAAATTACGCACACGGTTTTTACCCGACTGCGTCAGAAGGAGGGTTATGTTTTTCGAGTGTATGTATGTTTGTATGCATGTATGTATATTTCTTTGGCACGCTCTGTAGCCTAAACGGCTTGATCGATTTCAGCTTGAGAGGTGCCGTTAGATTCGTCTTAATTGTGAGAGTGACACTGGGTATATCAAAATTGAAAAAAAATTAAATGGCCGATTTTTTGCGCAATATTGTTTTCAAAAAATTTTTTTTTTCTCAAAACCTATCGAGTGGGGTATCAAAATAAAGGGTTTTAAAAGGTGATTACAAAAATATATACAACGTATACGGTTAAAAGTAATTCGAAGTGAAAAATCGTAAAAAACACGTACCAAGAACTAAATCGTCTCCGAAATCTTTCACATTTATTTTGTAAACTAAAAAGCAGGAAATAAAAAAAAGTTATTTAAAAAAATAAAAAACCCGACTGCAATAAAAAACCCGACTGGAAGCAGGCGGGACCCATTTCAATTTGAAAATATAAAAAAAATGATATGGGTCCCGCCTGCTTCCAACTTTTATTTAATTTAAAATGGGCTTGTTTTTAGCTTTTCAGTTTTTTACAGAAGTTGGGTTTTTTATTTTTTTAAATAACTTTTTTTTGCAATGTGTGCATAAGTTACAAATTAGACAACAATACAAAGGAAGTAGCTTATCATATAATATCATAACCACTACACTCGATGGAATTACCAGGAATGCCTGTCAGGTTCATTTTGGGATCCCTGAACGTGTATAGTCTAACTTTTATGTTCAATTTTATCTCGCTAATCCCTGAATACTTTTTAGTTAAATTGATCATCAGAGTACTAATCGTCACCTGAGAGGACGCTTGCAGTCGATTTTTTTGGTTAATTGTAAATTCCGGAAACGCATCGGGTTAGACGTTCTTGCCAACTCAGGGTAACCCGCAACGTGTTAGACTCTAACGCGTTGTGGGTTACTCTGAGTTGGCAGCTAGCCGGGCGTGGGGTCGCCCTCTTACGGTTAGAGGGTGATCCCGCGCCCGACTAACTTACACCGTTAGCTAAGTTCTGCCTATGTGATCGCCTTATGACAAAATTTCGATTTATTTATAAAAGAGATCTATCTATCACTAATAAAGCTGAAGAGTTTGCTTGTTTGAACGCGATAATCCTTGGAATTACCAATAGTATTTGAAAAAATCTTTTTGCATTTGATAGCCTAATCCGAGATCCGGGAGGCTATTTAACATCACGCTAGTACTCTTAGGAACCGAGCAAAATGAAAAAGAATAAGAAATAATGCTAAGCGAAAACGAAGTAATAGACGGGCAGACGATACGATGCGATGGGGTGGGTCGGGGGAGCAAGAAATTTCACTCGGATGAAGTCGCGGGCAGAAGCTAGTAGAATTTTTTCCTGTACGAGTCGTGTATAAGTGGCGAGGGCGCCCCGCGGCCCAAAAAAATCGTAAAAAAATAATGTATGGGGACATCCTGATGACGTAATCGCGGAGTGCGGGACGTTTGAGTGGATATATAAGGTCAGGTATTCTGGGGTTAAATTAAAATGACCCAATATTTACCCGTGCAAACTCCTGGCTGATACTCCATAACGTAAGGCCACACGTAATCGGTCTGTTGGAGCAATGGTGCCAGGATTGGTACGTCGGTCAGTAGCGACTCCCCACGGCCTGCTTCGATGAGCAGCACTGACGCCTTCCGACCTTCGCTTAGACGAGAGGCCAGCACGCTTCCCGCGGATCCTGCCCCCACGATGATGAAGTCGTATTCCGATAGAGGTCCTTTGAAACCTGGAATATACAGAAATGTATGCTGATATGACTGTCACGTTGGTCTAGTGGTTGCAAGCGCTACTGCTGAGCATGATGGATTAATTTATAAATAACCTAGCTGACCCTGCGAACTTCGTACCGCCCCGCCAGCCACTCTGCCCCCGCTTTTTAAATCTCTGATATCTTCTAAGATATTCATTTTAATGATATGCTGTAAGGGGCAATTTTGATCTCCATGAAATGCACAACGTATTTAATGTATGTAATTGGATAAGGAATAATACTGTATTGTTTAAAATAGGTTGGTAAATAACCCATAATTTTTTGTAATATGTAAAAGATAAAAATGGTTACTGTGGGTTATCCTTCGGAGATAAACATATACCATCGCGGACTTTTTTATCGATATTTTTAAGAAATACAATTCCGTAGTAAATTAATTTGATCTATCTCGTAAGGTTTATAATGTAAGCGCACAAAAATACACACATCAAAAGTGTCTAGGGATCAAGCATTTTTATGCGGATTTCTTGAGATTGAGATGTGGCTTTGTAATAAATTTATGATTTTATAAATTTATATGGATCCTTTTTGGTGCATTTCATAATTTGAATCAGGAACTGTGAATCAAATTCGAGTAAAAGATGAAAATCAGCTGTCAATATTTTCCCTATAAAAACATACAACGCATTGAAGACATTATTAGTGCTACTGTGTCCCTACTACTGATTAAAACCAACGTTATTATGGAGCGGCGACGTCATTTAAGCAGGGAAGAAATGCTCAGAGCCGTGGGAATGATAGAAGCTGGTTCCCGGCAACGTACTGTGGCTTTAGCTCTGAATACAAGTCAGAGTGTTATCAGTCGACTTTGGACACGTTACCGAAGCACTGGTACCGTGGCTGAGCGCCATGGAGGACGGTATCGCTGCACCACACGGAGACAAGACCGATACATTCAAATCTTAACTCGAAGAGCTCCAACAATAACCGCCATGATGTTAGCCGTGAGGCTTCATCACTCTTCAGGGAACTTAATTAGCGACCAAACAGTCAGAAACCGCTTGCATGAAGTGAACCTTCATTCCCGAAGACCGCTACGGGTACCACCTATAGCAATGCACAATCGTAGGATTCGATATCAATGGGCTCTTGAACACAGAAATTGGGCAGAAGAACAATGGCGTTTCGTGTGCTTTTCTGATGAGTCTCGTTTTGGTATGAGACCGGATACAAGACGTATACGACACTGGAGAACCCCTGGACGCCAACAGCGATTAAAATCCTGCCAGGAAGTCCATCCTTATAGTGGTGGAACCATCATGGTATGGGCGGGTATTTGGATCGGCGGAAGAACTGAGTTGATTTGGATCAGAGGCAACCTCAACGCTCAAATTTATGCTGAGACGATTGTATCAGACGTCATCGTTCCTCTACAAGTGCAAATCGGTCCCTTATTTCAGTTAATGCATGATAATGCACGACCGCACACCGCAAGAGTTGTAAGACAGACTCTCGCCGCAGCTAACATCAATGTCCTGCCCTGGCCTGCTCAGTCGCCAGACTTGAACCCGATTGAGCATGCATGGGATATGCTACAGAGAAGAGCTCTGCCGAATATGGAGGGTATCCAGTCGCAAGAAGACCTTTTTTTGTTGTTGCAACGAACATGGGCGGCCATTCCACAGCGTGATTTGGATGAACTCATTTTGAGTATGCCAAACCGATGTTCTTGTGTTGTTAGTGTTCGCGGTAGAAACACGGATTATTAATTGTTTAAGTTACCCAATAAAATTTTAAAGAAAACTGTTATTTCAGTCTTTTTTTCGAACTTTTGTGTTAGTGGTTCAAATGTCAAAAATCCCTTTATTAGGAAAATGGCAAATTTCTTTATTAATGCAAAGGTGACTTGGTTTATCGTTACTGTGACAAACGAAAACACTTTATTTGATGAATCCTTAAAGAAAATTTTAATTAATATCAATCAGGAGAAAAGTTATTGCAAAAATATATGTTGATCCCTAGACACTTTTGATGTGTGTATGTTTGTTACGACATCACATTACAAATCTTTGAATTTCTCGGCTTTTCTCTACTATAATATTATGCATGTATTATTCACTAATACCTTCCTTTTGAATCATTCTATCTATTAAAAGAAGCCGTATCAAAATCCGTTGCGTAGTTTTAAAGATCTAAGCATACATAGAGACTAACAGACAGCGGGAAGCGACTTTGTTTTATACTATGTAGTGATGTAGGTATGATTAGATAGCTGTATACCCTATATTTGTACCACTTTTCAAGAAAAACTCCGCTCCGCCCAGAGCGGGAGGGAGTCATTGGCACCCCGACCAAATGGATCCATCTTTATAATGTGTTCCAAGTTACATTTCTTACCGATTCCTTCGGATTTCTTAACTACCCGTTAAGCCATTTTACTGCTTAATATTTATTTAACTACCCATTTAGATTATGACTTATTTTTATTTAGTTTTCTTCTCAGTTTTTACTACCGAACTTGTTAATAAACATGCATTTTGTAAATTTTTAATATACCTGCTGCTTTCAATTAGTGCCATTAACAGGTCATAGTAGGTCCCAAATAAAGAACATTTTATAAATTACTAGCTGACCCGAAAGACGTTGTCCTGTTCAAATTTCAATAAACTGAGAGTCTTTAATCATACAAAAATCCCATAGAAAAAAATCCTTTTCCGTTGTTCCCCGATTTTCCTGTTTTCCGGGATTTTTTCCCAATTATGTTATCCCTAAAATCCTTATTCGGAATATAAAGAACATCAAAAAAAAAAAAAAAATTCAATTCTATTCTTTGAATTTAATTTTTATTCCTATAGATGAATATGAATTGCGAATCACGACGGATTCGAAAATATGAGTTCCTATTCCTACATTCTATTTAAAAAAAATAATTTATTTAGAGGCATTCAGAATAATAATAATAGACTTACACTGATAAACGACAGGTATTCATTGTATTCTGAAATCCTGTGAGATTTCAGCATTCAAAATAAAATGAATGAATTTGGCCGTTTTGAGTTGCTACCCAAAAACTCGAAATACAACAAATTTTCCTGGGGCCGGCGAACTAAGCATGCTAATGCGTAGTTCATACAAACGTAATAGCATGCTAATGCGTAGTTCATACAAACGTAATAGGTACCAAAATAATTTGTAAATCAAACATATTCTTAAGGTAGTGTGTATTTATTCCGATTGGATTACAGAATATCTAGGTACCCCAAATATATATTTTGAAAGGACACTGATATAAATACGAGATATGAGGACTTTCAGATTTCTATAGAAAACTTATTTTTCTCATAACTTTTCTATAAATCAGTGTCCATTCAAAATATATATTTGAGAACCTAGATATTCTGTAATCCAATCGGAATAAAAACACACTACATTAAGAATATGTTTGATTTATAACTTATTTTGGTATTATGTTTGTATGAACTACATACTAGCTGCGCCCCGCGGTTTCACCCGCATAAGTTTCGATCCCGTGGGAATATCGAGATAAAAAGTAGCCTATATGTTAATCCAGGGTGTCAGCTACCTCCATACAAAATTTTATAAAAATTGGTCCAGCCGTTTGAGCGTGAAGAAGTAACAAACATATAAACACACACACTCACAAACTTTCGCCTTTATAATATTAGTGTGATATATAATTTAAATAATATAATATTATAAATGCGAAAGGGGAGGCCTATGTCCAGCAGTGGATGTCTTTCGGCTGAAATGATGATGATGATGAATGCGAAAGTAAGTTTGTCTGTTACCTTCACACGCCTAAACCACTGAACCGATCATCCTGAAATTTTGCATAAGCGTTGTCAGGTGTACAGAAACGGACTTTGGGATCTATCATCCCAAAAAAAAGTGCTCCGAGGAAAACAGCAATACCGTTATTATTATAATAGATGGCGCCACGTGTCTTTCGAATCATGAATGAATGAAAGCAATCAAGCAGAGTACAACTCGAATTGATTGTCAAATTCTAAATTAACGCGATTGAAGCCGCGAGCAAAAGCTAGTGCATTATAAATGTATTAAGAGCGTTTACGCCGTACGACATTTCATACAAACTTTCAAGCCCTTATTTTTCGAAATGAATGAACCGATTTTAATGAAACTTCATACACATAAGCAGGATACAAAGGTCTAAAAAGTTAGTAGAGAACATTTTCGAAATGTCTTATTTAAAAAAAGATAACTGGAAATATCTGTTTCTATGGAAAATTTAAAATGGGTCTAATTTGGCTGTAACACTATTTTTCGAAAATATTTTCTACTAACTTTTTAGACCTTTGTATCCTGCTTATGCGTATGAAGTTTTATTAAAATCGGTTCATACATTTCGAAAAGTAACGGCTTGAAAGTTTGTTTGAAATGCCGTACGGCGTAAACGCTCTTAACCTTAACATTCAGTCAAGTTCATTGACATCGACGTCGTTTTCATGTGTGAAGACTTATTTACCGTTAGATGAAGGCACTGTATATAATGAGTACCTACTTCAGAAATCGAGTTTTTCTTGCAAACTACAGTTAGGGATATGTGAGAATATGCAGTATAAGGGATTATGTCACAAGCACGTATATCTGAGTCCTTATGTCTGCCGAATTCACAGCGACATACCTACTGATATCACCAATCTGGAATCTGGATTTTGTATGGTACACCAGAGACTACCTACAGTAGTGTCTTCTTCCCCTTTTTAATCCGTCCAAAGATTGACTTTAAAATATCGCTTTTAGCGATAAGACCGCCCTTTAGAAGATTTCTACATTTATAATTTGTACTTTATATAGTGTACAGTTCAATAAAGAGTTCAATTCTATTCTGCGCCCTAATTGCGTAACACACTATTACTATCAATTTGAATCATTTTGAAGCATATTTCTAATCCATTGCTCCATATGTTCGAAAAATGTGTCTGCTCAACAACGCAAATAATGCAATGAATGTTGTTGAACTGTCAAAATGAAACCCATTGCTACTGATAGTGTGTTACGCAATTACCCTGCAGGTCCCCCAGTTGTGGTGATGAAAGCTACAGCAGTGGTTGTTGAGGACTTGGGGACCTTAGTTCAGGAGTCATCTAGTGACTTTCGTTTTGAATTGAATGACTGAGTGAATTGTCATATTCTATTATGATTTGCAAAATGAAAAAGTTATATATTGAAAACTTATAAAACGTTGACGGACCAGTTACATAAAATACTGTTTTAAAATAAGAACCGGTCAAACGTTTCAAATATAAAACGAGTCTTCTATTTTAATAATAAATTACACTTTTAACACGAGATCGAAGAGAATAAAAACCCTATCACACTAAAGCCAAATGGAATGCTCCGAGATACCATTAATTCTTGTACAGATACAGACAGATTTATATAATTTGTTATAGAAAATGCATAGTCACCCTTAGGAAGTTCATATTGATCCCTCAAGAACGCAAACAAGTCTGGTTCATCTTGTCCCAAAGGTAATATCTTTGTGCTCATCATTGCGTCTACAATCCGACTCTTCACCGGAGAATTAGATCTTTTCTCTCTATTACTATTTTCATCACAGTAGCCTCTACAAGCAGTTGATCTCGCATATTCTTCTTCATCAATCGACACATACGAGTCATCATCATAATTAGAACTTGTACCTTTTTGTAATAAGTATAAAAATGTTAATAATATTATTTTATTCTTCATTATATCTTTTATATAACACTGTTCTTGACCGTGATCACGTTAATTCTGAGCTCTGCTTGTGATTTAGATGTTTGCATTATCCGGTTTAACTGTTATGATGTCTTTTTTGTATTTTTTTTTATAAACAGAAATTGAGAACTATGAACTTGAATTAGATTCGCGAAGTCAACTTTTGTCAGAGAAAGAAAAAGTTTCATAACGGACTGTTCTTATCGGTACTTTTTTTTAACTGATCGTTTTGAAAATCATTTTTAAACTGATCGTTTAAAAACATTTTAATAACATTTTTAAACTGATCGTTTTGCTATCAGTAGGCATTTTTTGATCCAGTTCAAAATTAACAACGAGGCTACCGAGCTTGATAAGAAAGAGTTTTATCGAGTTTATCGAGAGCAATGGTAGCCCAGTGGTAAGAGTTATTCCGTTGTAACGGCCGCGACTTACGAGTTGTAGGTCGTAGGTTCGAACCCAGACAGGCGCTTTACTTTGTGAAGTGAAGGAAAACACCGTGAGGACACCGGCGTATCCTGGAACCAAACATTCGAAGATATGTGACATCTACCAAGCCGCACTGGGTCCGCGTTGTGGATTACGGCCCACTCCCTGTTACAGAGAGGAGGCCTGTTTCCCAGCAGTGGGAACATTATAGACTGATTATGTTATGTATGTATCAAGCTTGTGCGATGTTACAAAAGACTCGAGAATTATTCCAATATGATATAAGCAATGCAGTTTGGTGCGTGCTTGTGCATTGTCATGTTCGTGATCGTGAGCGTTAATAGAGATACGTCATACCATTGTTACAATGTATCGCTATGATGGAGCCATGCTTTGACCACCTAACAATTGTTTGCGAACAGATTCTGCTATTATTCATAAAATCTGAATCTGCATTGACTGTGCGTGTGCACTCTCTTATATTCAGTGCAATCAAGTATATTGACACAAAGTTGGTAGAACTCTCAAAGTGAACGTTATGGGGCAAGTTCGTACGTATTACGTTGGTCTGTTGAGATCTAGTAACTTTTAAAGGGCTTTAGAATACAATCATTACATATTTCCTTTTAGTTAGTGTCCTTGGGTTAGCTCCAATACCCCTTTTAACTCCTTTTTCACAATCTCGCTTCAGTTTATTTTTTATTTTGAAACGGACTTCGACTGGTATTAAAATTTAGTTTTGTTGCAACTATGCTAAGTTAGGGACGGTCAGCCAAAAAAAAATATGGTTGTTTGCACAATGAAGGTAAAATTAATTGTTATTGCGGTTTTTTACTTTTTATACATAAAGAACACTCAGGCGAACATAATTATGTCAAAGATTTCATTAGGTCTTGGAAACAAAAAACGAAACGAGCCAGCTCGCTGTTCGCGCGTCGCGTCTCGAGAAATCGCGAGTGTCGAGTCAAATTGGGGGGGGGGGGGGGGGGTTGATCGAGCATTGAACGCATGTCATATATTATTAATTCTATCGAAATATCAATTAATCACATTTTAATCTTTAATTATTATCTTTTATATGAATTGCAATTGCACGGAGAAACTCTAATAAATCCATGTTGTTTTTATTATTTCATATTTTTTCAATCGCACTTTCATCCCTTTTGCCTCTTTTTTGGTGTAGGTCTTCCCAATCCCGCGCTTGCCTTTTCGATTGTCCTTTTTGTTATACCTTGCTCCTTTACTAAAAATTCTATGGTAGCATAAAGAGTCCGTTTTCATTCATTGTTGTTATATAGGGTGGGCCATCTAGTGTTTTAAATTTGAATCGGCTATAAAAAAAAAACTACTGATTATTTTTTGAAATTTCTGCTTTTATTGAAAAGGTTGAACTTTGTCATTTAAGAATGGAACACAATATCATTCATATGACTACCACGATTGGCTCGGCAGTACCTACCTAATCCAACCGATCAACCCAATTATCCAGTAGGTACATTTTCGATTGTTTCGGCTTGAATCTCTTCAATGGCAACTTCGATTTCATGTGTCAACGCTTCAATTGTCTCTGGATGGTTTGCATAACATTTATCCTTAATGGTTCCCCACAGAAAATAATCCAAAGGGCTCAAATCACAGCTCCGAGGTGGCCAATTGACATCAGCATTTCGGCTGATTACTCGATTTTCAAAAACACTGCAAAAGATCGATGGTTACGTTGGCTGTGTGACATGTGGCCCCCGTTTTGTTGAAACCAAATGTCGTCTATGTCATTCTCTTCAATTTTGGGAAACAAAAATTCGTTGAGCAGCAAGCGAAGCAAAATTGTTGCCACTTCGATTTCATGTGTCAACGCTTCAATTGTCTCCGGATGGTTTGCGTAACAGGCCAATTGACATCAGCATTTCGGCTGATTATTCGATTTTCAAAAACAGTGCAAAAGATCGATGGTTACGTTTTACGTTGGCTGTGTGACATGTGGCCCCGTTTTGTTGAAACCAAATGTCGTCTATGTCATTCTTTTCAATTTTTGGTTGGAAACAAAAATTCGTTGAGCAGCAAGCGAAGCAAAATTGGGTTGATCGGATGGGGTACTGCCGAGCCAGTCGTGGTAGTCATATGAATGATATTGTGTTCCATACTTAAATGACAAAGTTCAACCTTTCCAATAAAACAAGAAATTTGAAATTATATTGCATCGCTTCATTCTTCAGATATAACATTCACAACGTAGTCCCTCTACCCTACAAGGCAACTTCGCACTCTTTTAAAATTACCCCCGTATTTTTTTTTTTTTTTTTTTAAGTAGGTCACGCAGTTCTGTCGAACTTCATTCTTTTTCCGTGCGAGGCAACGAAAACACGTGTTCTCTGTCAACAGTTTCCGTCTTGAAAACTAACGGTTTCATTGTTCTATTTGAGTTGTTTTTCTTTCCGTTTTGAAGTGTTAACTATGCCTAAACGCAATATTAAAGATAAAATTGAGCGTTATAATAAAAAGATTCGTAAACTTGAAGAAAAAGAACGACAACAATGTCGTCGTATGGCGCGAGTGTTAGAATTTTCGGATTCCGACGAGGATTTTGATAACGCCGCCGCCGTTGACTGTAAGTACCTACCTATTTTAACTATTTTTAATGAACAAATGCTAAAACGTTATGTCTATAGTGCCAAGTGATACATAAACTCTTTGTTGCCTTGATTCGAAATCGAACGTGGCAAGCCTGGGGGTTGGCCGTGAGTCAACACGAAGGCATAAAGCAAAATATTAGTCTGTCTTACATGAGATAGCTAAACATTTTTGCGAAACAAGACAAAAGCCTGGGGTCTATCCGAAAGATAGAACGAAGGTATATTAGTTTTGTCAAAGTATTAGCATACTCAAATAAATTATTTTATTGTGGTAGATGCTGATAAAGTCGACCCGGATGAGTCGGCTACTCCACAACTAACTGAAGTTCCTGAGATACCAGTTCCTGGTCCAGGATTACCAGAAACGACGGACATAGCTCCGGTCGAACATGAGCTCGACCCCGAAATCCTGTCAACACTTGGGGAGCCTTCTGACGATACTCCTGAATTTGGAGAACATATCCATGAAAATTTAGCACAAAGATGGCAACCGATTTTAAAAAGGGGACTTCCGAAGGAAGTCAAGGACAAGTTATTAAAAGAATATCTTGTTCCTTCCAACTGCCCACTTTTGCAAGCACCAAATCTTAACGCTGAAATTTCGGCAGCCATAACGGATATGGCCAGAAACCGCGACAAGAAGATTGAACTATCACAACAACTTCTTGGTGCTGGTATCACAGCCGTAAACAGGGCGATGACTCTTCTCATGACAGGCGACGAAAAAATTCAGGCAATTAAAATGCTAAGTGACAGTTGTCGCATCTTATCCCATCTTCACCATACGGATACTCAAGCACGTATCAAAATGGTTACACCTGGATTAGAAAAATCATTCCTAAACGTTATCAAAGATAACGAAAGAGACAGTACACTGTTTGGATTAAAACTATCCGAAAAAATTAAAGCTTCAAAAGCTATTGAAAGGCAAGGCCTGCAAATAAAGAAAACTCCTGTGCCTCAAAAACCCCCACTCACCGTTCAGTCGGCAGTCAGTAGACCTTGCTACCAGGAAAACTGGCCAGGTCCTTCGCGTTACCAGTCGAACAGGGGGGGGCGCGGAGGCCAGAGGAGACCAGCCCCTGCACGCAAGGCACAGCCAGCGGCGCAAACGAGTTATTCGAACACGAACAAGACGCGTGCTCAACTTCAACGGTAGACCAGGTACATGCTGGACGAATACATTATTTTTATACTCACTGGCTTAACATAACGTCTAATGATACCGTTCTCGAATGGATCCGTAATGGTTTTTCTATACCCATTTCTATAACTCCGGTACAAACAATGCTACCTCATAATTGTCTTTCACAGACAGAAAAAGAGGACATGAATTTGGCCATCAAAAAGTTACTCGATTTAGGCGCGATATCATTATGCTCACTGACTAAGGATCAATTTATATCAAAAATATTCCTTACTACCAAACCAAACGGTGAAAAGCGCTTTATTTTGAATTTAAAGCCACTAAACGAGTTCATATCCAAGTTCCATTTTAAAATGGAAGATTACAGAACCGCTTCTAAATTAATTCCTCATAATGGATTCATGGCCAACATAGATTTGAAAGAAGCATACCTTTTAATTCCTATAGCAAAACATCACCGGAAATACTTACGTTTTTATTTTGAGGACGATAACGGACAAAAGCTTCTGTATGAATTTAACGCGATGCCGTATGGTTTATCTATTGCTCCAAGAACATTTACCAAGATTATGAAAGAGGTTGTCTCCCATCTTAGGAGCCAGGGATTCATTTCAGTCCAATACCTTGACGACATACTATATATAGGGAATAATTATTCTGAATGTCGTGATAACGTCACAGAAACTTTGAAATTATTAGAATCTCTTGGTTTTGTAATCAACTACAATAAGAGTTCATTGGAACCAAAACAGAATTGCAAATTCTTAGGTTTTATATATGATTCAAAAAATTTAATAATGTCCTTGCCAGATGAAAAACGCGATCGTATTGCTAAGTTAATTGACAAATTTACACTTCTGCCACGCTGCACTATAAGAGAATTTGCTCAACTAATTTGGGGTTCTTACCGCTGCTTGCCCCGCAGCAAAATATGGATGGATTTACACAAAAATTTTAGAACGTCAAAAATTTTTAGCTTTGAAAATAAACAATAGCTTTGAAACAAAAATTAAATTGTCAAGTATAATTTTAGAAGATCTGAATTGGTGGTCAAAAAATATTTCTATAACGTCCAACTCCATAAGAGCTCAAGAATTCACATTAGAAATATTTACCGATGCGTCTAGGACAGGCTGGGGTGCCTGTTGTAATAATGAACGCATAAATGGCGCCTGGAAAAATTCTGAATTAAAGTTTCATATTAATTATCTAGAACTCTTAGCGGTATTTTTAGCGTTAAAATGGTTTGCTCGCAATTATTCTGATTGTGTTATATTATTACGTATTGATAATACGACAGCCATTAGCTACATCAATCGAATGGGCGGAATACAATTTCCTCATTTAAACGATTTATCTCGGTCTATTTGGCAATGGTGCGAGAAGCGAAAAATCTGGTTATTTGCATCTTACATTAACACACACGATAATGTTATAGCTGATGAACAATCTCGAAAAATTAATACAGATACAGAATGGGAATTATTAAATGAAGCATTCCAATTGATAACGTATAAACTAGGTAACCCAGATTTAGATTTATTCGCCTCTCGCACCAATGCAAAATGCGAGCGATATGTGTCTTGGCGACCAGACCCTGATGCCATCACCGTCGACGCATTTACTATTAGCTGGCGTGATACTTTCTTTTATGCTTTTCCGCCGTTTTCTTTAATATTAAAATGCTTACAAAAGATTGTTTTAGACAAAGCCGAAGGAATCCTTGTATTTCCTTTATGGCCAACACAAGCTTGGTATCCCCAGTTAAAAAGTATGCTTGTTTCAGAAATTATTATTCTAAAGGCAAACAAAGATCTTTTATCTTCCCGTTTCAGAGCTCACCATCCACTTTACAAGTCGCTTACCCTGGGTGCCGCGGTGCTCTCCGGCTTGCGTTCACACAACGAGGAACGCCCTCAACCGCTCTCGACCTAATGTTAGCCTCTTTATCTAATAATACTGTACACCAATATAATGTCACCTTTAAACTATGGTGGAAATTCTGTATAGTGAATAATATTAGTATGTTTGAGCCGTCAATTCCAAGGGTCATTACCTTCTTGTCTGATCTATTTGATAAGGGAGCATCTTACGGTTCCCTAAATAGCCATCGCTCTGCCCTATCGCTACTTCTAGGAAGTAGTGTAGGAACAGACGACGGCATCAAAAGATTACTGAAAGGAGTGTACAAGTTGCGACCGTGTGTACCTAAATACACGAGCACTTGGAATCCCCAAATGGTACTCGACTATATTTCTAATTGGTTCCCAAATAGGAGCCTATCAATCGAAAAGATTACAAAAAAACTGGCTATTTTATTAGCTATTTGCACAGCTCACAGAGTCCAAACGTTCTCATTAATAAAGACCTCAAACATAAAAATAAATTCTGGAGGCATTGATATAGTCATAACTGACATAGTAAAAACATCGGCCCCGGGTCGAGATCAACCAATCTTGTTTCTACCATACTTTGTAGACAAACCAAGCATTTGCCCAGCTACGTTATTAGAAGATTACCTTCAAATGACTAACGAAATTAGACCCGAGAACGTACCTAATTTATTCCTAACGTTTAAACGGCCCTATAGAGGCGCTACGGCGCAGTCAATCAGCCGTTGGATAAAACAAGTATTATGTGAGAGCGGCGTGGACGTGGCGACGTTCAGCGCGCACAGCACGCGCCACGCCGCCACGTCCACGGCGCGCCGCGCTGGCTTGTCCGTAGACGCCATCCGGAAGGCGGCTGGCTGGACAGCAGCATCTCAAACATTCGCCAAATATTATTGTCGGCCCATACGCGAGGAAAATTCCTTTGCAAATTCGGTTTGTTTTCCGCCAAATACAAATTAAATAAGACTGATTAATACTCGTACTTTAATCATAATAAATTAAGATTGTATGTATTAACCTAAATAGATACCTAATTAGTTAATCGGTGGACTTTACAGCAATAGTTAAAATATTGTAAATTAAAATTTTCAATATATTATTAGATTAGATTAATTATATTGCTTGTTAATAAAAACCTCAGTTTAATAAACAAGAATTTATAAATACGAGTATTATTATTGAATTCTAAAAACAGCTAAAACTTCATCTCTAAACATCTACGTTGTGAATGTTATATCTGAAGAATGAAGCGATGCAATATAATATAAGATCAAACGAACTTCGACAAGTGAAGTTCGATCGATATTATATTAATCGCTTCATTCGAAGATATAATCACCCACCCACCCTACTTGCCCATAATGAAGTTTTTGCTGATTCACTTACTCTAAAAAGAATGAAGTTCGACAGAACTGCGTGACCTACTTAAAAAAAAAAAAAAAAAATACGGGGGTAATTTTAAAAGAGTGCGAAGTTGCCTTGTAGGGTAGAGGGACTACGTTGTGAATGTTATATCTTCGAATGAAGCGATTAATATAATATCGATCGAACTTCACTTGTCGAAGTTCGTTTGATCTTATATAATAATCAGCAGTTTTTTTTATAGCTGATTCAAATTTGAAACACTAGATGGCCCACTCTGTATTTATTGATTACTCGAAAGTTGATTTTTTTGTAAAAGTAAAAATATAGTGTGTTGGTAATATACACACCGTGGGTCCGAATGAGGCGCTAATAGTTTCAGCGAAATACAGATAAGCCTATCTTACACAATCTTAACGAGATAATGTCATGTATTGCTGTTTTTTCGGGTGTTCTGCAATACGCAAATATGTATAATATGTAACCAAAGAACAGTATCTTACATTTTGAGTGTCTTAAATTTAGTGTTTTGTCTCACTGATTACAAAATAACCTCTTGTCTTGGAGCAGTTAAGTGCTGCATTTGCCTACATCGGATAGATTTGCAAATACCTATACTAATGTGCAAGTATTCTAGCCAAGGGGTAGTACCAAAGCCCATAAAAGTACAGCTTACATGGGTTAATGCGAAACAAATTAAACGTGTAAAAAATCAGCGCCCATAATTACATTTAGCATACAAATATACTGTACATGAGGGGCCCGTGGCTAAATAATAACAGCCGCACAGGCCGATCGATCAGGTTAAGCTACGCTTGCCGCGGTTGGTCTGTGGATGGGTGACCACCTTTACATACCGTGACCCCTCCGTGCCTCGGAAAGCACGTTAAGCCGTTGGTCCCGGCTGTCATTCGTGGATCTTTGACAGTCGTTACGGGTAGTCAGAAGCCCGAAAGTCTGACAACCAGTCTTTCCAAGGGGTATCATATTACCCAGTAACTGGGTTGTGGGGGTCAGATAGGCAGTCGCTCCATGTAAAATACTGGTATTCAGCTGCATCCGGTTAGACTGGAAGCCGACCCCAACATAGTTGGGAAAAGGCTAGGCAGATGATGATGATACTTTACATCTACAATTATCTCACTCTGACGGCGGCGGCGCTCGCGCATATTTTTAGCGAGTATGTAGCATAATTACCTATTTTTAAAGAAAAAAATGAGGTCAATAGGGCTCTGCACGTTTTCGGCGCCACGCATTGTATAATAAATAGCATCATTTATGTAAATAATAAGGATCGGATACTTAGGTAGGTTACTCTACTTACCATGGGTACCTATTAATATATTATGTAGTACCTACCTATGGATGGATCAAATTTTATATCCGTAGCTTAACTATTTTGCATCCCGTCAGGGTCATCAGCTCAGGCCATAATTTGATGCTTAGTATAATTAGTATTGATAACGTTACGTGTGTCGAAAAATTGAAGATCATTCTAATTAGGTACTCGTCATGTATGTGAACGGGCGCCGTCAGTAGGGACTGGTCATCTCTTTGCTGCCATGGTTTATTTTAATTAATTTAATATTTGAATTGTTTTTTTTTTCGGCTTTTCATTACGGGCGCTTTTAACGTTCTGCATCGTTCTCACATGCATCATTTTTAACATGAATGATGTAAACAAGACTTTGTATTGTAACCATATTATTTAAATTTAAATGAGTGACCATGGGGTTTCTTGCCCGTTCTTCTCCATAGAACGCTACGCTACGCTTTGGAATGGGTAACTAGTTTCATCTTTCTGACTGACCGACCCAAAAGTGCCTGTAATTGGTTTAATTGAAATAAATGCATTCGGCCTTATTACAAAACAAGATTTATCTTTAGACCCAGGTTTAAACCATCCAGCCATTTTTAAGATTCGAACTATAATCCGACGAAGCTAAAGTTCTTATTAAAAAAACTGACGTTAAACCCGAGTCTAAGTTGTCAATTTTGCATTAAGAAAGGAGATGGCTAAATGACTGCCCCAAGCATGTATAGTAATCTCACATTAACTAGTAATATTTAAATATTCATTCATGAATTATTTAGTGTTTAATAATTTCCAAGAACTTTCGTGAATTATTAAACATAAAAAAGTATCTCAGTTGCTTTTTTTGATTGACATGACAAGTTCAAGGGGAAATAATACAATACTGCAAGCTAGGGAGGAGTCATATCGCTGTTCCAGAATGTCAAATCGAAACTCGGTTTTTGATAACAGGTATCAAAACGATTTATTTTCTGAAACTAAGAAATGGCAATCAAAGTTTTCGACGGGAATCGATGGCGCTCAGTTCGGTGTCCTGTTTAGTTGCTTGTCACAGGGTTTTGATTCGGAAAATAGGGTTTTTTTAAAGTGACTATCGACTATACTCCACTTTTTTTCTACTTAATCAAAATCAAATAAAAATAACTGAAAGCTTCGGAATATGCTTCTTTGTTTAATCTTACTACCTATTTTGTGTCGAAAAATATTAACTGAATAGTGGTCGACAAAAACTAATTCTATTTGTATCTTTCAACCCTTTCGATTATTTTATCGATTCTGTTCCACCCGATGTTCAATCCCATCTCTATGAAAAAAACTAACTTCAGATGTCAGACGTCTTTTTTTAAGACTAAACGAATAAATAAATAGGTAAATCGCATTTTTGTTGTTTTATTTCAATATCTTTTATGCCCTTGGTTACTCAGTGCGTTAATTATCTACTTTAGGCAGAATTGTTAACCTACCTACCTCAATACAGAAATTACAAATATTTGGCTCGGTTAATCTTTAAGATCTTTTTCAAATACATTCATCATTTCTACCATAATATTATTTACATTGTCTGTGAATACTGTCTTTATTTTAACTAATTTGGATATGTAGTTTAGGTTTTACGACAGAATACCTATATTATTATGATTTTAGTGGAGATTATCTATCGTAAGTCCGTTTTATCAAGTTTTTTTGGTGCAATTACTCCTTTGTAGATATTTACTTCAAGTACCTTAGTCCAAAATCGCCAATGAAAAACACTAATCAATAAAAATCGTCGCAGACACGTTAAAACGCCTAGATAAAAGTGCATAGCAATGTCATCGTTTGAAGTTTTTGTACATTTATCGTAGGAGTTACGCGATTTTATTTTCAGGAATGTGCAGATATGAAAAGTTCCTGAACCTTTTTAATTACAAAATACTAATTTTCAGCTATTCAGCATTATATATTGCTAGGAACCATGTCTATACATGCATTTTCATTGCGGGATCAGTCGTCCATACTTCAGTTTAGCCATGTCCTTTACGTTTGTCGGAATAAAGTTCAAAATAGAGTAACTGGCTCGAAGGTTTAGGCTAGGTCTAAAATTAGATCTCCTTTTGTAATAAGACGATTTGAGTTTGAGTTTGAGACTCATAATTGGATTTCACGATGATTTGTTCTAAAAGTATTTGATGAAAATGTAAACAAATGGATTAGAAAACGCACCTGTGCTGGATGCCAATTATTTGTGGTGCCACCTTTTTTTTTGGGTTGGAAATTATTTCCGCTCTCTCGTGTCAAACTTTTACTCACTAAGATCCACCCGTTACCCTGGCAGGCATCGGCCCTAGCGGACCCCGTCAGTTAGTGCTTTAGACATTTCTTTGAGGCGCGCGTGGAACACAACGCGCCGTCGACCCGGGCTTGGTCTTTACCGGACGGCGATCTGTCCCTTGCTCGCCGTCCGCAAGCCCGTGCTTACGGTGGCCGGGAATCGGCTGTCGATTCCCGACGCCCAGGGAGTCTCCTGTGGCGGCTAGGGGCATGAGGGCGCAAAGATTGCCTCTCCCTCACGCGCTCCGCCTCCTTCTTCGCGAGCATTACTGCTTCGCAGAAGGAGGTGACAGCCTCCCATGCACTCTCCCTCCGTACCATGGCCTGGACTAAGGCCGGACGCGAGAGATCGCCGCCGCCGATCGCCGCCGTGAGGACACAGCGGTGCTGCGCCCAAGCTGGGCAGACCTCCACCATATTATTATGCTCCCCCGTGTCCTCCGGGCGATCCACACAATGGTGACACCCAGGCGCTTCCTCCCGCCTTATCCGGAACATGAACCTCCCGAAGTAGCCGTGTCCGGTAAGGACCTGCGTTATGCGGAAAGTGGGGACGCTGTGTTGCCTCTCCAGCCACTCCTCAAAGAGGAGCCGTAGCTGCTTATCGCCGCTTGTAGTGCCACCTAAGTCCCAATTGAGTGCTTCGATTTGATTATTTTAATAATAACTCAGAAATTATCACCTTAATCGATGATTTTTCAATTAGGTATTAATTTAATAATGTTATTCAAACAATAATTGTTGGAAAAGGTGGTGTCTTGTAAAAATTAATGAGTAAGTTTGTTATTATTTCCCTGTTAATAATTTAATCTGAACTGAGGTGCTATTTTGTCAAAATCTCACCGTGAAAACTTAGGTGAAGTGAGTTTGTTTTTGCTTGGAATTTACTCCACGCTCACTTGCGTGTGAGTGAGTGATTTTTACAGAATCGACCGGCATCGGCAGGTCTTTTTTTGTTTACACTTTCATCATATACTTCTGAAACATACCGTAAGTATTTCACTACATGCTATGAGTACACCTACTCCCCCGAAACGGGTCATTCGGCGGCGCTGGATATAATTTTAATTGGCCAAAACAAACATTTGTAAATACTGTTAGTGACAAGGCCTGGAGACACTGAAAATAGGCTCACGGTACGGAGACAAAATTCTAAATAGAAAATACAATAGGCTATAAGAGACGATCGCACCCAGTTTGATTACAATCCATTCTTTCAACCAATGAGTCGACTTGTGCTTGCGTTATATAAAACACCGAGTATTGTCCTTGCGCGTACCGCGGTCATCACTACGCGGACTCCAGGACTATTTTAGACCAATTAAGTTATTTAAAAGATAATAAAATACGAATTCATCAGACGAGATAGTAATTTATTTTATTAGTTAGGAAGGTCACTAGATCTTGTTTTGCTGCGGCATTTTCATATGCCAGTTCAGTGAGTATTTTATAGACGTCTGACGATGAGGAAAATAGTAGGAAACTAATACAAAACAGGCATAGTATTGCTGTTGGGATTACTACTGTGACTTACCGGTGCCTTATATGAACTGACTTGTCTACCTACCTATAAACTATTGGGGAAAATTGCATCAGTATATTATATCTACTAGCTGTACATATTTATTGATTTTATAATTATGTTTTTTTGCTTGATCTTGGGTTGGATATATCTGTAGGCATGGCAGTGCCCCCGCCAAGTCGAGCAAAAAGCGGCACGGCCATACCATCCTTTTCTCGAAGCAGTTTAGGCCATTTTCGACCCCCTATAACTTCGTTGCGGATAAAACTAGAGACCTGAATTTTCAGTAATCAAGCAGGCATTGTATAAACACGTTATATTTCAAATTTCATTCCATTTGAACCAGTAGTTTAAGAATTATAACTAGTCAAAGTTTCTTAATTTTGTCACTCATTCACTCACTCACTGACTGACTGACCGATCATCAAAACTCTAAGGCGCTTCTAGCAGACATAGAAGCTTCAAATTTAGAATACAATTAGTGTTTAGTGTATAAATCAAGGAAAAACTAAAATCTTTGGCAATTTCGTTCCACTTTTCTAGATACACCAACTGCATAAATAACTTAAGGAAAATTGCATCAGCATGGTATATCTACTATAGGTCTACCAGAATCTCATGGCAAAAAAAAACATTGTGGTTTTCATACATAGGTAATGTCAATCCTTAGGAAAATCACTATTTTATTTTGACATGTGATTCTGGTAGACCATAGCTGTGCATATTGATTGATTTTGTAATTATGTATTTTTGCTTGGCCTAAAAATAAATAATTATCAGCATAGAAGTCCTACGTAACCATGAATCTTGTATTCAGTTTCCGCACAGGATAAGGTGCATAAGTATTTGAAATCGCATCATATACACAAAGAGTGATGGCAGAGAATTTCGGAGACAGTAGAAATATACAACATTATTTTTAGTACCTATATAATATGTGAAACCCGAAACACGTATCTAGTATTTTTATGTAAAGAATCTATGTACAAAATTTCAAAACTCTATCATGTAAAATCACAAAGTTATAAGCTTGTTAAGTTACCTGTTTGTCCGTACAAAAACATGCTCACCCGCGCCGCGCCGTCTTGCCTCATTGATAATAGTACCTAGGTACCTAACCGTTCGGCGCGGATATTGGATAACCTACTTAGTGTCGCTGGGTGTTCAACTTTAACCTTTTTTAAATATTTTTGGGACAAAATATAGGTAACAAGGGGTAAAAATTATTGGAATCGATTCAGTTACTTATTCTGAACAAACTACACACATCAAAAGTGTCTAGGGATCAACATATATTTTTGCAATAACTTTTCTCCTGATTGATATTAATTAAAATTTTCTTTAAGGATTCATCAAATAAAGTGTTTTTGTTTGTCACAGTAACGATAAACCAAGTCACCTTTGCATTAATAAAGAAATTTGCCATTTTCCTAATAAAGGGATTTTTGACATTTGAACCACTAACACAAAAGTTCGAAAAAAATACTGAAATAACAGTTTTCTTTAAAATTTTATTGGGTAACTTAAACAATTAATAATCCGTGTTTCTACCGCGAACACTAACAACACAAGAACATCGGTTTGGCATATTCAAAATGAGTTCATCCAAATCACGCTGTGGAATGGCCGCCCATGTTCGTTGCAACAACAAAAAAAGGTCTTCTTGCGACTGGATACCCTCCATATTCGGCAGAGCTCTTCTCTGTAGCATATCCCATGCATGCTCAATCGGGTTCAAGTCTGGCGACTGAGCAGGCCAGGGCAGGACATTGATGTTAGCTGCGGCGAGAGTCTGTCTTACAACTCTTGCGGTGTGCGGTCGTGCATTATCATGCATTAACTGAAATAAGGGACCGATTTGCACTTGTAGAGGAACGATGACGTCTGATACAATCGTCTCAGCATAAATTTGAGCGTTGAGGTTGCCTCTGATCCAAATCAACTCAGTTCTTCCGCCGATCCAAATACCCGCCCATACCATGATGGTTCCACCACTATAAGGATGGACTTCCTGGCAGGATTTTAATCGCTGTTGGCGTCCAGGGGTTCTCCAGTGTCGTATACGTCTTGTATCCGGTCTCATACCAAAACGAGACTCATCAGAAAAGCACACGAAACGCCATTGTTCTTCTGCCCAATTTCTGTGTTCAAGAGCCCATTGATATCGAATCCTACGATTGTGCATTGCTATAGGTGGTACCCGTAGCGGTCTTCGGGAATGAAGGTTCACTTCATGCAAGCGGTTTCTGACTGTTTGGTCGCTAATTAAGTTCCCTGAAGAGTGATGAAGCCTCACGGCTAACATCATGGCGGTTATTGTTGGAGCTCTTCGAGTTAAGATTTGAATGTATCGGTCTTGTCTCCGTGTGGTGCAGCGATACCGTCCTCCATGGCGCTCAGCCACGGTACCAGTGCTTCGGTAACGTGTCCAAAGTCGACTGATAACACTCTGACTTGTATTCAGAGCTAAAGCCACAGTACGTTGCCGGGAACCAGCTTCTATCATTCCCACGGCTCTGAGCATTTCTTCCCTGCTTAAATGACGTCGCCGCTCCATAATAACGTTGGTTTTAATCAGTAGTAGGGAAACAGTAGCACTAATAATGTCTTCAATGCGTTGTATGTTTTTATAGGGAAAATATTGACAGCTGATTTTCATCTTTTACTCGAATTTGATTCACAGTTCCTGATTCAAATTATGAAATGCACCAAAAAGGATCCATATAAATTTATAAAATCATAAATTTATTACAAAGCCACATCTCAATCTCAAGAAATCCGCATAAAAATGCTTGATCCCTAGACACTTTTGATGTGTGTATATTCAGGTTTCGCATATACTAAAAATAACGTTGTATGGTCTGGTCGAAAGGCCTACGGCCCTACGCTCATAAAAAAAATGTTCTGAAAAAACTGCACGAACTGAGTTTGTATACACGGTATATATAATTACAAATCAGTACCTACCTACATACTGATTCTGAGGTTTTTACAATAGTTTTGTCATTCATGATATTCACCTTGAGTTTTTATTTCCTCTTATTTCGTGACTATGACGCGTTTTTCTACAATGGCTACAAGCTACAATTTATTCGCTTCAGACAAAATTGTTGCGGAAAGCAATTTTTTATTTCAATTATCTTGAATTGAAAATGCTTATTTTTTCAGTCATCCACGTTGTTTCCTAAGTGAGAAAAAAAGAAAAAGTTTTTATTAATTGAGATAGACAAAAGAAAATTACTTATATAAAAAAAAACTAGGTATTATTGTATTATTTAACTATTTATTCATTAAATAAATATTAGTTACACATTTTACAAACGAAAACCTATTAAAATAACATTAAACACTAATTACCTCGCTGCTATATCTACACGAATTTATGAACTTGTTAAATATGTATAAAGTCATACTATCTCATCGCTACAAGTTTTGTCTTGATTAGAGACAACATTTGGCTACGTGAATATCTCCATTTACATATCTATCGTTTTGGCGCCATTTAATCGAGATAAAACTCTCAATTATGTAACCCCGGCAAACTGCACCAGGCAGTAACTAATTTATTTCAGTACAAGTTCCAGGTCCTTTTGATCATATCGGCTGCCTTTTCCCCAATCATGATGGCTGGTGCGTTAGTATGAGCTACTATTGTCTTCGGTATAATACTACTGTCCACCACTCGTAAATTGTTCACACCATACACTCTCAGTTCTGGGTCTACCACCGCGTCAGGATCCGTGGGTGGACCCATCTTGCACGTCGCTATCTGATGATGGAGCGTCGCAGTCACTGCTCGTATAGCACACTCCCAATAATCATCGCTGCCAAATTCGAATTGTTTACAGTTAGGGAACTTCTTCGTGTGTAATTTCGCTCCGTATTTTCTGAATGGTGGCGTATCTACCAGTTTGATGATATATCTTATTGCGGCTATCATTGTATCGACGTCCTGTCTATGAGTTAAATAATTGCCGTATAGATTAGGTTGTTCGTAGGGATCTGTAGATCGCAGTTGTAAATAACCCTTAGATTTCGGATGCAGCAGCATGAACAGTACAGTGAAGCTTTCGACGTCTTCTATTGAATTATAAACATCCTTGTAAAGCCAGTCAGCCATTCGTATCCCTTTGGCTACGATGTTGCCTTCGTCCGAAGCTAAAGAAGCGCACGATCCTAGTAATTCTATGTCAGGGTAGTCGCCAATTTCATTGGATATATTTGTTTTGATGTATCCAATAGTTTCAACTCCAGCCAAAGAAGACATAGGACCGTCACCGTAATGGTCAAACTGTACTACGGTCTGTACTGTAGCTAATTTCTTTTCGACTAACGTTAATCTCGTCTGGTTCAAAGTAAAAGCTAAACCAGGAAAAGAAATATGATCATACAACGATTCTCCTACTTTCAGATTCTGTATCACAGGTATTCCGAAGGATTTTAAATGTTTTTTAGGTCCTATACCAGAAAGCATTAGCAAATGAGGCGATTCAATGGGACCAGCGGATAGTATCACTTCTTTGTTGGCTCTAATTTGGTACACTCGTCCGTTCTTGTGGAATTCGACGCCTACTGCGGTTTTACTGACAGGATCAATAATAACTTTAGTAGCTCTGCTCGTAATTAATATGTGCAGATTCTTCCTCTTTTTGTTTTTATGAAGGAACGCTTTGGCGCTGCTGGCACGATGTCCTTTGCTCATGGTTGCTTGAATGTAACTGAATCCAAATGCATCTGGGCTGTTGTAATCTACTCTGCGATGGCCATACAATTTCGCTGCATCTAAAAATGCTTTGGAGAGCTTAGATCTGTAATAAACCAAAAATATACATTAGCCTCCTTACTAATAAACGTTGTATAGCGTCTGTATAGTTACAATACGACCGACGTAACTTGGCGAGCCTGAACATAGGCACTAAAACTTTCGCGCGTGTTCTCTCACTCGCACTCGCCTCATGTCACCATTTGGTTCCTAAAAAATCTTACTGCGCAGCCTTCTGCGCAAAGTTCGGGCTCGCCAAGATACTTCGGTCGTATTGTACACAATGCTTTGTCTTCTTCTTTCGAAAGTCAAATTACTGACGACTGAAAGAGAGAAATCGGAGTGTATCTATTCATCTGATATAATACGTTTATTAGTAAGGAAGGAAATCTCCAGACATTTAAAAGAGCTTCTAAGATAATAATTATCTTGCTACCGTTCTATTTTTATTTTAGGATCTGGGGCCATCATAACATTCTTAACACTAGAAAATAAAAGTCGCAATAAAATATGAGCTCGACCGACAAACAATTTCGTAATCTTGTTATCAAGAAAGTCCCGTACATATTCTGATTGATTGGGTCGTGGACGAACACTTATTTATTTTAAATATTTGCTGTATCCAAATATCTGAGTTAGTACTGATAGTTTGAGTACAGTCATATGTTTAGCGCTTATCATACTCGTATCTAAGATGAATATTTGTGTGGGCCTTGATAACGTAATAGTAATCTATTGCGTAGAATATAATAAAGTGACAGAGTGATAGTGACCTGAATGGCACGTCTTCCACGGACAGTTCACCGTCCCGTCCATGCCACGGCGAGTTGTTGAGCCCTTTCAGATTCACTCGTTCAGACTTGATGTAATATGGCATCACTTCATTGTAGGACCTGCAATGGATAAAAGTTCTTTAGATAGAGGTACATGATTCTTATCAAGATGCGTGTAAAGTATAGATATGGGATGTTGTAATCATTTAATATCATATTTAAAGGCTTAGGGTAATTACACGCCGAAGATGCTCGCGGTCGTAGTCGCGATTTCGATACCTCGATGTCGATACTTACTCGCTATATGATGCTCTATGTGCTCGCTAGTTCTACATGGATGGCGCTGCGATCACGTCGGTTCAGTTGCACCTGAAAGCTCAGTTGCTCAGTTGCTCAGTCGTGTGTTTGTGCTTTACTCTACCTACCTACGACGAAGAAAATTTTGTCTCTTGATACTGACAGTGACGATGAATTCATGTCAGCTAGTGGGAAATGGTGGCTACTTGCTAGTGCGCCAAAGCAGGAATATTAAAAATCAAATCCATTAGCATCTCCTTATTCTTAATTCAATTCACACAAGTAAACAATCGAACGGAAGTGGCACGAGACTGTAGCAGATAGGATAGGCTGAAGCGAACCGATTGTCGAACCATTTGTTTTACATAGACATGGACATTACATGCCATCGAGGTAGCGTGCTAAACTGTGAAGTATCACAGTGAGGCATCTTCGGCATGTAATTACCCTTAGTAGAAAAGAGCGTTATCAAAGTATCAAGAGGCGGATTTTTAATAAAGTGATGCAATTTAAAAGAGTTTAATACATAAAGTACCTATAAGTACTATCCCGATAGCATCAAGCGCTATGTTCTTTTGTTTTAAGTCTAAAACCAATGCCAAGTCGAGATATTGCTCTGAATCTTGGAGCTGTCTAGCTTTACAAAAAATTTTCCGTCCGTGTTTGTTAAAAAATGTATAAATTACTGACAACATTATTTCCTTGTTTCAGGTACGGCACAGTCTCACAGACATTCACATCCGTGTATTTTCCTAAAGTATGTATTATTTTTAATTAATGGACCAAATTAATTCATGTGTAGGCTCACCATCCATAGTTGCCGGCGGCGGCGATCCTGTCCCAATCCTGCTGCAAGCCTCTGGTGTAGATCATGTAGTTGACCACGCTTGTACCACCCACTGCCTTGCCTCTCGGCCAGAAGCACCTCCCGTCCACCATCCCTGAAAATATCCAGAAACCAAGCGTTTAAGAAAGAATTTGAAGACTTGGTATGGCTCTCAAAATGATTTCTATTGAGTAGTTTATTTGAACTTTGTCTGACTGATAAATTACGCACACGGTTTTTGTTTTTTGAGAATTCACGACTAGCTTCCCGAGCCAATGTTGCAGGTCACATAACTCCAGGAACGCATTGGCGATGTGTGCATAAGTTATAAATTAGACAACAATACAAAGGAAGTAGCTTATCATATAATATCATAACCACTACACTCGCTGACTCGCAGCAGTTTGCATACCTTACCAGGAATGCCACTTCACTTTTATGATCTAAATTCCGGGAACGCATCGGGTTCGACGTTCTTGCCAACTCAGGGTAACCTGCAACGCGTTAGAGTCTACGTTGCGGGTTACCCCAGCTAGCCGGGCGCGGGGTCACCCTCTTACGTTTAGAGGGTGATCCCGCGCCCGGCTAACTTACACCGTTAGCTAAGTACTGCCTATGCGATCACCTTATAACAAAATTTCGATTTATTTATAAAAGAGCCTCCGAGGCGATCATCTATCTATCACTAATAATAAAGCTGAAGAGTTTGGTTGTTTGAACACGATACTCTTTGGAATTACCAGTGGTATTTGAAAAAATCTTTTAGGAACCCAGCAAAATAAAAAAGAATAACAAAGAATGCTAAGCGAAAACGAGTAATAGACGGGCAGACGATGCGATGCGATGGGGTGGGTCGGGGGAACAAGAAATTTCACTCGGACGAAGTCGCGGGCAGAAGCTAGTTAGTAATAAGCGGTGATAAATAATATTTACCCGTGCACACTCCTGGCTGATACTCCATAACGTAAGGCCACACGTAATCAGTCTGTTGGAGCAATGGTGCCAGGACTGGTACGTCGGTCAGTAGCGACTCTCCACGGCCTGCTTCGATGAGCAGCACTGACGCCTTCCGACCTTCGCTTAGACGAGAGGCCAGCACGCTTCCCGCGGATCCTGCCCCCACGATGATGAAGTCGTATTCCGATAGAGGTCCTTTGAAACCTGGAATTTATAGAAATGTTTGCTGTTGTGACTGTCACGTTGGTCTAGTGGTCGCAAGCACTACTGCTGAGCATGATGTCAGGGTTCGATTCCCAGGTCAGTCAATGGTTTTTAATTTTTTTTTAATTTAGGGTAGCCAACAATTATTGTTTACACAATAAATTTAACAAATTATTTCCTTAATAAGTAGTAAGTACATTTATAAGTGCAATAATTGCTTACAGACTAACACAACATGCACAATTTATGGTTTTACACAATAATAATACAAAGCCAAAAAGGCTGTGTTATTGGGTTTCTCAGTAGCACAAATCCATACTTAACTCCGGGCGAGTCTAGATTTGTGCTGGCAATAGGCTCGCCCATGATTGAATTGATTGAAGGAGAAAATGCTAAAGCCCAAGATGAGTTATAATATGTATATTAAATTGTTGGATTAGTTTTTTTTCTCAGATATCACAAAAAAAAAATTGTTCAAAATTGTTTAAAAAATCTAATCCAACGATAAACTAATTTTGGCCCAAATGGCGCTATAGCATTTTCTCCTTTCCAGTGACGATATGTTCACGAATTTGCATTTAGGCATCATGATTTTAATTAGACAAGATATCTGATACCCGTGTCTTCCATACGACGACGCGACGGTACTCCCATAGTTATGATGCTATTAATTTAATAAGAACAATTAAAACTCTGTCCATGATATCATTCATACCAGCTCGTAAACATTGTTTCTAAGTATATGCGTGGCCACGGATCCCGTTATCCACTGGTGTAACTTTGTTGGTCAGATTTATAACAAACTTATACAAGTTGCATACATTTCGAAATAGATATAAAGTCGCTCTGCGAAAAAATAAGGAACTATTCATTATTCAAACTATTTATGGATACATTAATCACTAATTATGCAGTTGATGGTCTAGCATATTTTTTACTGAAGACTTAGTTATTTTAATTACCTACTGTTGATTTGAATTTCCAGAAATAGCTATGTAAAATACTGTTATCTGGTTATTTAGCAATGTTAATTTAACAAATGTATTGAAAACTTAAAAATCAATTGCCGTGCGTTAGTCTCGCTAAAACTCGACCGAATCTGATGAATCTTTGGTAAATTGTTATGTGCGCGCCGGAGAAGGATCCTAACAAAATAAAAAAAAAAAATGTGTGAGGTCGGAGCACCCCGGCAGGAACAAAGTTCAAAATAAAAATCCAAGATGGCGGCTGAGAAAGTTTCAAAAAGGACGAAAATTTTTACATTCTTGCAGCTAATCATCTTGGATTTTCATTTTGACCGCAATATCGGCTTTAGCACCCTCGAAAACCATTAAAACGACACCCATGACAAAAAATTGATATTTTTGCACCCGCCATCTTGGATTTTCATTTTGACCTCACTATCGGCTTCAGCACCCTCGGAAACCATGAAAACGACACCCATGACGTAAAATTTTAAAATTTTTGCTACCGCCAGCTTGGATTTTCATTTTGACTTCACTATCGGCCTCAGCACCCTCGGAAACCATGAAAACTATCTCTTTCTGTTTCTCTCTATTACATAAACGAAAATTTGCATGGAGTCGTATAATGCTTTTTCTTTACGTGTAGATTTCTCCCATTTTACTCCTACGGCAAGCTGGGGACCCCGGCGTCCTCACTGTGAGAGGGAAGTAGGTCATAATCCAACACGCGGGCCCAGAGTGGGCTGGTGGATGTCACAAGTCTTCGATTGTTTTGGTTCTAGGACATGCCGATTACCTCACGTTTTCCTTCATAGTTTTGAAAGCAGTTTTCAAAAGTAAAGTGCCTGATTGGGTTTGAACTCACGACCTGAGTTCTGTTAAGTTGTCATGTTGATTTTATTTCTATCCTTTAAGGGCTGATTTTTCCATCGCCAGATAACTTTTATTCGAGGAATAAAATTGACGTTTGACAGTTGTTGTATGAAATAACTGTCAAAATCTCAAAATTATTCCTCTAATAAAGTTATCAGGTGATTGAAAAAACAACCCTTAGGGCTGATTTTTCCAACGCCAGATAACTTTAACGGAGGAATAATTTTTAATTTTTGACAGTTCTTCTATACAAAAACTGTCAAACGTCAATTTTATTCCACGAGTAAAAATTATCGGTCGATTGAAAAATCAGCCCTTAGTGGAATTTCCTAAAATAACTATGTAAAGTAGTTTTATCTAGCAATTAAGGGCTTTTTGCTGACGCTGCGACTTGATTTTTCTATAGTCAGATAATTTATATCTGAAGAATAAATATGACACTTTGACATAATTTATATACAAAAGCTGTCAAACCGCAATATTTATTCGTTAGAAAAAAAATCAGGCCTAAGCTAATTTAAAACGTGTATTCAAACCTGCAAAAATGAATAAAAATTCCTGTTTTCATTTGTTTTCAATATTATTTCGGATTTCGAAAGTAATTAAATGCATTCCGACGCACAATATTTTACTTCCTATTTTTTCACATGCTGCTTTACAAGGTCTCTGCCCCTTCCGTATGTTTACCATTTACTTATTAAAAATTTAAATAGATAATAAAAAAACAATTCGTATACGTACGTATTCGAGTAGGTACGTATGGAAACCGGTTCTAATTCTAAAATTAAAGAAATGTTCTTGTTATTATTTACATTTAAGCGCACACGTACAGTACACACATTATACAATTAATGCCAGGGAGGCGGGAGGCGATTATTCAGATATTTGGAAAGGTTATTGAAGGAAAGGCGGAACTTAGCCCAAAGTTTCTTATCAGAGTACATTTGCTTTATCAGTTTCTTAATAATAATCATCATCATTTCAGCCGAAAGACGTCCCACAAGCACCTCCACTTCTATGCTTCCCGCATCCAACAAGGAGGTTACAAGGTTATCGGTCCACCTTGTGGGAGGCCTTCCAACACTACGGTACGCTGTCGCCACTCCAGAACCTTTCGGCCAATGCCAATGTGCCCTGCCCACTGCCACTTAAGTTTGGCAATTCTTCGGGCTATGTCGGTTACCTTGGTTCTCCTACGTATCTCTTCATTTCTGATTGATAATAATGTCGGCCGATAATCAAATCAGCTATGTCGGTCGTCCGTCAATGCGTAAACTTGAGAAGATGATGCCCGATGTCCCTGACCATTGCTTACTAAACGTTGTGTTAGTATTCTACAGTATAAAGGGTTATCATTCGTCCGGATTTTTCCGGCTTTTTGCCCCCCTGTCCGTACTTTGTCCGGCGTTGTCATGTGTCCAGGCTTTTCGAAATTTTTGCTGTTCTTTTGACATTACAGACACTTCAATTTTATTTATTTGTATGTACCGGAAAAAAATAACCAGTGCGTAAACTGTCACCATGAAATTCAGCTCATGATTCTAGAGAGAAATTTTTCGTTGGTTTTCCAAAAAAAATCATATCTTTCATAGAAAAGTGCCTAAGCGGTCAAAATGTATGGCAGAGCTAATTAGGGTTTCGTACCTCAAAAGGAAAAACGAAACTGTTAAAAGATCACTTCGTTGTCAATCTGTCTATCAAGTCCCTTTTTCTCAGGAACGCGTGGAGTTATCAAGTTGAAATTGATATCAAATACTCAGGGCTGCAAGCCCTTGAAGCTGTGAAAAAATCAAACTTTTAAATCAATGCAATCTAAAGATATTCTCAATTCTCAATACAATCAAATAGAATCAAAGGTCTGTGTGTTGCCGGACTTAAAGAATACCACCACCCCTTACTTCCCGTGGGTGTCGTAAAAGGCGACTAAAGGTCGTACCGGAGAATGGGCAGCAGCGTTCTCTATGTATTCCACCATCATACCATACCGCGATCGCCAACCCGCCTGCCAAGCGTGGCGATTATGGCAAACCCTCCCAAAATTGGGGGAGGCCTATGTCCAGCAGTGGACGTCTATCGGCTGAAACGACGAAGGGAATCAAAATCTACTCCTCTAGAGTACTTCCCGTTGACATAGAATCGTGAAATTTGGCAAGAAGCAATGTCTATTGTATATTGTGTGTCTTTTAGTCTATGCTAAATAAATATATTTTCTTTCTTTCTCTTTGATGTAGCACAAGTAGGTTAAGGAAAAAATCCGAAAATCGTAAATTTATTCACATTTGTACAATTAAAGACAATTAAAATCAACGCATTGTTCAGATTCGGAATCATGTACTGAATTTATGATAACATTTTGCGCACTGGTTCAACATTTTTCCTGTATAGATATAAAGACCAAATACCAGTTTTATATGGTTGATAGAGTTAATTAATGTATTAGTCCATTAAATGTTCTAAATGACTTTAAAAAATGTGACCATGAAATTTACTTCCTTGATTGACCCACGTGTGCATTTGATATTATAAAATTGTTAGCATTTCAGGTTTCCCTAGATTGTTCTTGATTGATTTATAAATAAACGTAGGTATGATTAGATTATTTGTACCTCTTTTCAGTAAAAACTAAAAGTTTTAGAGTCACAACCATAATTAACGTATCAAAATAAATAAATGGAATGGGCAGATAGGTAAATAGTTGGGCAGTTCATAGATTAGGTTGGAACTGTGACTAACCACGCGCGAGCGGATTTCGCAGTACTAACTAAGCCAGGGCATGACCAAAAGGATCCATCAGTATAATGTGTTACAAGTTACATTTCTTAACGATTTCTTCCGATTTCTTAACTGCCCACACGTAACTGCCCGTTAAGCCATTTTACTGCTTAATATTTATTTAATTACCCATTTAGATATTTCGCACCTTCGGTGCAACAAAGGCATAAGAGCTCATTTTTAAATTTTACTTTTGTGCCTTTGTTGCACCGAAGCTCGCGAAGGTGCGATTTGTTATAAGTGTAACTCATAAGTATGACTCATTTTTAATTAGTTTTCTTCTCAGTTTTTACTACCTACCGAACTTGTTAATAAGATCTCAATATTGTCACTAATGATAAGACACAATTATTTTTTCAATTGTTACCTATCTTTAGGAGATTTCGCGACATCCATCGGAGCGGATAAAGATGCATTTTGTATTTTTTTTAAACAACTGCTGCTATACATCAGTGCCATTAAAAGGTCTTAGTAGGTCCCAAATAAAGAAAATTTTATAAATTACTAGCTGACCCGAAAGATGTTGTCCTGTTCAAATTTCAATAAACCGCGAGTCTTTAATCATACAAAAGTCCCAGAGAAAACAATCCTTTTCCGTTGTTCCCCAATTTTCCAGTTTTCCGGGATTATTTCCAATTATTCTATCCCTAAAAATCTTTTTCAGAATATAAAGAACATAAAAAAAAAGAAAAATTTAATTCTATTCTTTGAATTTAATTAGGTATTATTCATATAAATGAATATGAATTGCGAATCACGACGGATTCGAAAATGTAAGTTCTTACATTCTATTAAAAAAAAAAAAAACTTATTTAGAGGCATTCAGAATAATAATAATAGACTTACACCGATGAACGACAGGTATTTATTGTATTCTGAATCCTGAAATCCTGTGAGATTTCAGGATTCAGAATAAAATGAATGAACTTGAACGTTTTGAGTTGCTACACAAAATTCGAAATACAACAATTTTTCCTTAAATAAATACAAACATCCGAATTGAGAACCTCCTCCTTTTTTAGAAGTCGGTTAAAAATAATACCTACGCTGGCGCAAGTTAGATAACCAGGATATGTTTGACGCAATGGCGTATTTACCCTAGGGCCAAAAGGGCCATGGCCCGGGGCGGGCAGCCTGCGAAGGGCGGTGCATGCCGCACCACGCACTCAGCTTTGTGCGCCTTTCTTTTTGACTTGAAGTAAGGCATGAAGAAAAAAAAAATCCGTACTTATAAGAATAAAAAATCTACGTTCCCGTTTAAACGAAGAAAGTTTAAACAATTTAGCCACGGTTTAGCTATTCTGAATATAGAAGGTAACTTGGCCTGGCTTGATAAACTCCGTTAATTATGACAGTTTCATTGATGAGTTTGCTAACCAAACGGAAAAAAATGTAAATGTTGAAATAAATGGTGTTTATTTCACTGTAAGTATGGACTTTTTAGTTTTTTTCATTTATTATAATCATTCTCAGCCCACACCGACACCCTGCTAGATTTTATTTGATATCTCATTAAAAGTTTTTTTGCTTTTTTCCGTTAATTTATGGGGCGGCAAACCTTACAGGCCCAGGGCGCTGAATCTTAAAATGCGCCACTACTCAGACGGAAAACTATAAAATAATTATTAAATCCTCCATCATCATAATCCTAACTAGCCTAATTATATATATAATACTGCGCCCCGCGGTTTCACCCGCATAAGTTTCGATCCTGTGGGAATATCGAGATAAAAAGTATATAATATGTTAATCCAGGATGTCAGCTACCTCCATACAAAATTTTATCAAAATTGGTCCAGTCGTTTCAGCGTGAAGAAGTAACAAACATATAAACACACACACTCACAAACTTTCGCCTTTATAATATTATTGTAATATTTAATACATTCATATAATATAATTTTATAAATGCGAAAGTAAGTTTGTTTGTTTGTTACCTTTACACGCCTAAACCACTGAATCGATCATCCTGAAATTTTGCATATATGTTGTCAGGTTTACAGAAACGGACATAGGGTTACCCATCTTTCATCCCGAAAAAAGTGCTGTTCTCGAGGAAAACAGCATTAACGTTATTATGATAATAGATGGCGCCACATTTCTTTCGAATCATGATTGAATTTAAGCAATCAAGCAGAGTACAACTCGAACTGTTTGTCAAATTCTAAATTAACAACAAAAGCTAGTGCATTATAAATGTATTAACCTTAACGTTCAGTTCAAGTTCATTGACATCGACATCGTTTTCCTGTGTAAAGGCTTATTTACCGTTAGATGAAGGCACTGTATATAATGAGTACCTACTTGAGAAATCGAGTTTATCTAGAAAACTACACTTAGGGATATGTGAGAATATGCAGTATAAGGGATTATGTCACAAGCACGTACAGCTGAGTCCTTATATCTGCCGAATCACAGCAACATACCTGTTATCATTATGTGGTACACCACAGACTACCTACAGTAGTGTCTTCTTCCCCTTTTTAATCCGTCCAAAGATTGTCTTTAAAATATCGCTTTTAGCGATAAGACCGCCCCTTATGTCACCTTTTGGAACATTTCTACATATGTATATGTACTTTATATGGTGTACACATTACAGAGAATTTTATTCTGTTCTCCCAGTTGTAGTGATTAAAGCTACAGCTCATCTCGCGATGTGGTTGTTGAGGTCTTGAACTTTTCTTAGCTTAGCAGTCATCTAGTGACTGGATTTTCACAAGCTCATTGTCATATTCTATTATGATTTGCAAAATGAAAAAGTTATACATTGAAAACTTATAAAACGTTGACAGACCACTTACATACAATACTGTTTAAAAATAATAGAACCGGTCAAACGTTTCAAATATAAAACGAGTCTTCTATTTTAATAATAACTTATGTCACCTTTTGGAACATTTCTACATTTGTATATGTACCTTATATGGTGTACACAATAGAGAGAATTTTATTCTGGTCTCCCAGTTGTAGTGATTAAAGCTACAGCTCATCTCGCAATGTGGTTGTTGAGGACTTGGACGTTTCTTAGCTTAGCAGTCATCTAGTGACTAGATTTTCACAAGCTCATTGTCATATTCTATTATGATTTGCAAAATGAAAAAGTTATACATTGAAAACTTATAAAACGTTGACAGACCAGTTAAATACAATACTGTTTAAAAATACTAGAACCGATCAAACGTTTTAAAAATAAAACGAGTCTTCTATTTTAATAATAACTTACAATTTTAACACGAGATCGAAGAGAATAAAAACCCTATCACACTAAAGCCAAATGGAATGCTCCGAGATGCCATTAATTCTTGTACAGATACAGACAGACTTATATAATTTGTTATAGAAAATGAGTACTCACCCTTAGGAAGTTCATATTGATCCCTCAAGAACGCAAACAAGTCAGGTTCATCTTGTCTCAAAGGTAATATCTTTGTGCTCATCATTGCGTCTACAATCCGACTCTTCACCGGAGAATTAGATCTTTTCTCTCTATTACTATTTTCATCACAGTAGCCTCTACAAGCACTTGCTTTCGCATATTTTTCTTCATCAATCGAAACATAAGAGTCATCGTCATAATTAGAACTTGTACCTTTTTGTAATAAATATAAAAATGTTAATAATATTATTTTATTCTTCATTATATCTTTTATATAACACTGTTCTTGACCGTGATCAAGTTATTTCTGAGCTCTGCTTGCGATTTAGATGTTTGCATTAACCGGTTTAACTGTTATGATGTCTTTATTCTATTTTTTTTATAAACATAAATTGAGAACTATGAACTTGAATTAGGTTCGCGAAGTCAACATTTGTCAGAGAAAGAAAAAGTTTCATAACGGACTGTTCTTACCGGTACTTTTTTTAAACTGATCGTTTTGCTATCAGAAGGCTATTTTTTGATCCAGTTCAAAATTAACAACAAGGCTACCGAGTTTGAAAAGAAAAAGTTTTAACGAGAAGGAAAACATCGTGAGGAAACCGGCGTGTCCTGGAACCGAACATTCGAAGACATGTGACATCTACCAACCCGCACTGGGCCCGCGTGTTGGATGACGGCCCACTCCCTCTCACAGAGAGGAGGCCTGTGTCCCAGCAGTGGGAACATTAAGGGCTGATTATGTTATGTATGTATCACGTTTGTGCTCGAGAATTATTCCAATATGTGAGAATATGGTATACAGAGTTGGAGCGGATATAAGCAATGTAATTTGGTGCGTGCTTGTGCATTGTCATGTTCGTGATCGTGTGCGTTAATGGAGAACCGTCATACTATTGTTTCAATGTATCGCTATGATGGAGCCATGCTTTAACCACCTAACATTGTTTGCTAACAGATTCTGCTATTATTCATAAAATCTGAATCTGCATTGACTCTGTGCACTCTCTTATATTCAGTGCAATCAAGTATATTGACACAAAGTTGGTAAAACTCTCGAAGTGAACGTTATGGGCCAAGTTCGTACGTATTACGTTGGACTGTTGAGATCATAAGTCATAAGTTATTTATTTCATAACAAAATCCATTGTGTTGAAAATATTACAGTGTTGATAAATAAATAGGTAATAATAACAACAAAAAGAAAATAATAAAAAAACATTAACTACATTCATATTTAAATTTCAGATCTAGTAAACCTTTAAAGGGCTTTACAATACAATCATTACATATTTCCTTTTAGTTAGTGTCCTTGGGTTAGCTCCAATACCCCCTTTAACTCCTTTTTCACAATCTCGCTTCAGTTTATTTTTTATTTTAAAACGGACTTCGACTGGTTTTAAAATTTAGTTTTGTTGCACTAACGATCCTAAGTTAGGGACGATCAGCAAAAAAAGTACTCAGCCAAAAAAAATATGGTTGTTTGCACAATGAAGGTAAAATTAATTGTTATTGCGTTTTTTTTACTTTTTATATAGAACACTCAGGCGAGCATAATAATTATGTCAAAGATTTTATTAGGTCTATACTGAAATCTTTTACTTTATGATCGTCTGAAAAATGCCGGACCTCCACTAAAATTTCTATACAAAGTTTTGAAATGTGTATGCAACTAGGGAATGCAATCCGGACTATCCGTAATTTGAAAAATCCGGATAACCGTACATTTTTACTAGACTTCCAAATCCGGATTTGAAAATCGAATCCGGATTTTTTGAATAATAAGAAATTGTGATAAAAAATCGAAACGAGCGAGTTCGCTGTTCGCGCGTCGCGACTCGATAAATCGCGAGTGTCGAATCTATCGGCTCTGGGGGGAGCGAGCGGGGCGGGGTGTGTTTGTCTATTTGGCCGATATGACCACATCAATATTAACTATGCGACGACTCATCCGAGCTTGCGGATGATTCGTCGCCTTACAATTTTAAAAGGGTAACGTTTCATCCGCGGATGAAATATTTTGCGGATGAGTAGTCACCTAAGTCAACTATGCCGAATCGAATGCCACATAATCGAATAGCAATTGATTGACCACTATAAATCGAAAGTCTAAATACCCTTTGAATACCGCTACGTAGGCAATGTATGTCTACGCGATACATAATATCGTCACTGGAATGCCAAAATTACTAACCTGCTAATTATTAACCTGCTTTGGCGGTTAAGTAATTTGATTAGTTAATAATTTAATTATAATGTTTAATGCGGCTTTTAAGCTCCTCCGGTTATTTTCTGGCTTGTTGTCTGTACTTTAATGGTTACAGTTCCGGAGAGTCCGTCGACCCTTACATGTTTTTTTGGCACATAATGATGCGGGCTCTTGAAAAAAACTGGATTTGACCGATGCGAAATAGAATTAAAAGAACTTTTGTCTTTTAATGCGTGCTAAGGCTAACATACTTACAGTTTGGCAATTAAATGGTTTTGTTATTGTTGGTGTCAAGTTTTAGGTAGTCATTTTATTGAGGTGTAACGGTTTTTATCTTGTGGATTCTCTCGTTTGTGACGTACTCAAATATAATACTACAGATCTCAATCATTCACTAATGCAACCCGCATTCACTATCTGTAGTAGTATTTTGAGTGAAACCTTTGGCTTCCCTGTGCTTCCCCAAAGGTATAAAAAAGATACCATAGCACCAGATAGGATTGAGAATGCATTTGTATAGAAGTAACAAATAGTTTTGTAAAAAATGATGTAACTAATAGTTTTGTAAAAATATAATTTAAAAGAGTGTCTATGGAGTTTCTTGCCCATTCTTGTCCATAGGTACCTACGCTTTGGAATGGGCAACTAGCTTCATATTTTCTGACTGACCGACTTCTTGACAATTCAAAACTGCCTGAAAATGGTTTAATTGAAATAAATGTTTTGAGTTTAAGTAGTTTGCTTTCCAGAGCCATTTGGGATTTTATGTTAACCATCCAGTGTAAGTTCTTGACCCAGGATTTGTTTGGTGAATATGTGGTGTCTCCATGGAAGGCGTCAGTCAAGGTATATTCCAAGTTGTCGCGTAACCTCTGCTTGGGTGGATGTTTCTTTGAGTGTGGTTAAAGTCACCTGGACTGACTTTGTTTCATTAGCTTTTACTTTTCCAATATTTAAGCCATTTGGAGATTAGCTTGAGGCTGTTTTGCAGAGGCCTCTCTCGGGCAGGCATAAGTAGCTACTATGGCCGCATCATCGGCAAAAGTGTATGTTAGGACATTTCTATTAACCGGCAAATTGCCAGTAAATAACAGATCTGTAGTTGGACCCAGGACACTGCCCTGAGGTACTCTGGCCTGAATTGCACGTAGATTTGTGACCTCATTTCTTTGCTTCACTAGGAAGAATCTCTAACTTGATAATTAATTATGTTTCTGAAAATTCTTCAAACTTTTATAATAAAAACTAAGTTGTAAAACAGGTACATAAACGCGAGTTTTTTCATCAACTCTCTTATCTAACTGTTATTTACTGCGTGTAAAATATTATAATTATTAATTAATTATAATATTTAATTAATTAATATTAAATTAATTAATAATTATTAATTAATTAATTAAAAATTAAAATTAATTATTCACTTTTAAAGCTTTGCATAAATAAATAGTTAACTGTTGCCTTTACTCTAACTGTTTCCTTAACTACAAATTCTGGTTTATCTTTTGAGAATGATGTAAGTATGTCAGATCCTCTTCACCTTAAAACAAACTTAAAATAATAAAGAACATGTAGGTAGAGACAGGCAAAGATAAATACAGGTTCAGGTTTAAAGTACAGTTATTATACAGAACCAGGATCTTGAAGCGAAGTTGTATGACTATATTCCAAATATTTTACCTTTTTGTTAATATACCTAAATTAGGGGGAGCTAGGACTGTGGTAAGAGCATCTTAGATTCATGAATCTCGTATAACTAAAACATCAAGTTTAGCCTCGAGTCTTTAAACTTCAAAACAGTATAATTTCGAAACTCCTAGCGTTATATAACTAGCAATGATTTCGAATCGAGGTTTAGTGAAATGAAGCTACCTATGTTTTAAGCAAATAAAACCAATGGAAATAAGTCTCGCGTTATTTTGAGTCTTTGGAATATCAGCCTGCAGATTTTTGCCAAAGATGTCTCTCTTATTGATTCTAAGCTAGCTAGGCTTAATTGGCTTGTTTCGTCAAGTAGACGCGCTAGAGAATTTACATAACGACGGCGAAGTGACAAGAAATTCCAGCTGCCGAAGTACAACAATTTACACAAAGTGAAAAAACGTTAAATTTTTCGAGAAGTTTTATTGATTAAGCGAAGTGCCAATAGATCCTAATTGTCGAAGGCAAGACGTGTCCCATGGAAGTTAGGAGATAATGGCCATAGACTCGGTGGTTTAGTTACAAGTTATTTCTAAATTTTTATTCATGCCGTTGCAATACTTGCAATAAAAAAATCCACCATATTCAATTTAGAGAGAATTTATATAGCCTATGTCACCCGGACCATTTTTAAGAATATATTTATAGCTCATTCATCACAATCTGTTGAGTAGTTTAGGCGCTACGGTGAAACACACGTAAATATAAACATACATAAGTACATATACAAGGTTATTGGTAAAACATTAACAACCTCTTAAGAGGTCATTGTACTCATACAACTTTTACTATGGGACCAAACCTGAAATCGCGAAAAAAAATCAGCTGTTCCTTACATTTTGACGAGTTATACGAACATAAATGTAGGTAACAGCTGATTTTTTTTGCTGATTTTAATTAATGAAATCAGCAAAAAAGGTACTGGCACATCGCTGTCACAAGCAAAATAAAAAAAAACATATTTCTCAGTCATTTAATAATCTTAAAACAGACATGTCTACCCCCCTTCGTTATTCCTTTCATACATATTATTGACTACAACTTATTGCTATAATAATTTACTAAGTCTAAGCTTTATTGAGTACGTTCCATGTCCATTTTATTAAATCCGCCGCTTTTTCTCCGATCATCATGGCCGGAGCGTGTGTATGTGCGGACACAGTACGCGGTAACACACTGGAGTCCACGACTCGCAGCCTGTGCACGCCATGCACGCGTAGCTCAGGGTCCACGACAGCGAGCGGGTCGCCGACAGGACCCATGCGGCACGTGGCTATCTGATGGTGAAGAGTCGCTGTGAGGGTACGCAACGCACACTTCCAGTACTCGTCAGAGTCGAAAATCGTCGATCGACACAATGGGTACTTCGCTCTGTGTAACTTAGCTCCGAAACGTTGGAAAGGTGGAGTCGCCACAAGTGCCTGTACGTAACGGAACGCTGCAATAAATGTTGCCACGTCTTTAGGGTCCGTCAAGTAGTTTCCGTACATTAGAGGATAGCTGAACGGATTACTATCCTTCAATTCTATTCGACCTACAGATTTCGGATGAAGCAACATAGGGAAGGTACTCCAACTGTCTTTACTTATTCTATCTATCTCTCCAAAAGCTTCGTCAAAAACGTCTTTTCGTATTCTCATACCTCGTCGTATAGCCGTACTTCCCTCTGGTCCACCATCAGAAATAATTGACCCGCCGATACTTATTAGTTCTATATCAGGTACAGGTTCAGGGTCATCCGATAACGGTGTTTTAATGTATCCAATACCTTCCACTCCCCCAGGAGAAGATAAATCAGATTCACCATTTCGAAGCCATGCGATTGCTTCTTGAATATTGAAAGACTTAGCTTCACTAAGACTCACTCCTGTCGTGTTCAATTCAAAGATTAATCCAGGAAAACAGATGTGATCGTATAGAGTTTGTCCAACTGGCAAGTCCTTTATTACAGGAATGCCAATCGATTTTAAGTGATTTTTGGGGCCGACGCCAGATAACATAAGAAGTTGAGGAGAAGCAATGGGTCCCGCAGAGAGTATTACTTCTTTGCGTGCTCTAACTGTAGACTTAAGCCTTTTTCTGACGTAGTTTACACCATAAGCTGTATTGGTCTGCGGGTTAATCAAGACTTTAGTCACTGTGCTCTCGGGCAATATGTGTAAATTGCGTCTCTTCTTGTGTTTATGTAAGAATGCTTTAGCAGCGCTGCTTCTGTGGCCGTAAGTTGTGGTGGCCTGCACATAACCAAAACCTAATTCGTGCGGCGAGTTATAATCCACAGTAGGATGTCCAAGGATTTTCCCAGCTTCCAGAAAAGCTTTTATTAATTTGGTTCTGAAATGCAAGAAAAAACAGTTATAGTATGGGAACTTGTTTGCATGATCAACGTAGAAAAAATTGTAACTCAGGTTAATTACCTTTTGGGCACGAACTCTACAGGAACCACTCCGTCTCGACTTCTAAAGGGGGTTTTCTCCAAACCACCTAATGATGCTCTCTCTGACTTCATATAGTAATATAGAACGTCGTTGTATGACCTGAAATTGTGAATTACATATTGGCTTAAACCCATGAAAATAGACACGAGATAATTAAGTAGATACTTTCCATTATGTTTAACAAGCTTATTTCATTCTTGTTATCCCAAGTGGGAACCCCTTTTTATTTAATTATATAATTAATGTGCGATATAAGCGCTACATTGGATCACAGACTCAATACCAAAATGTTATCCAATGATCTGACTTTAATCGGTTTGCAATAACCTTTAAAATTGTGAGCAATTTGCCATTTTAGCTCGAGTGCAACTTGCTAAAAGGCCTCAGGTAAATCCAAATGCACGCAACAACCAGACTTAGTCGATTAGGCCATCTAAAATGCAATTCATCCAATGTTTTACCAGCGCTTCGATTTTAATTGCTGCTTTAATTTATTAAGAGTGTGAGTAGTTGGTTTATCCTTTGTCGAATTTTCTGATTAACCCAGATAGAAAATCTACCAAATACCTCCCGGGATTTTAATGCCTAAAATGACGCTACTGTCCATTCGATTTCTTAATATATATATTCCCTTAGATCAAATGGACCGTCTATCATATTATCATACTGATTAATATTAATGGCCAGTATGCCAGAAGCTGTGAGAAATATACTACATCTATTAAGATGGGTATGTAATGCAAGAATTACTATAACGATTTGTGTTGTTTAAAATATGCATAATATGCATAATGTTTGTAGTGACATGAATTACAATTCTAAAACGGACTTCCCGTTGTTGTTTTATCTTCTATAAATGCAGATTCACGTGCCTTTCTATATTGGGATTACATCAATGTGCATTACCATCCGTAGTTGCCGTCTGCGGCGATGCGGTCCCAGTCTTGAGGCCTTCCTCGGGTGTATATCATGTAGTTGATAACACTCGTCCCGCCGACAGCCTTGCCGCGTGGCCAAAAACAGCGCCCGTTGAGCATGCCTGGAATATTAGATTGATAAATAAAATTTGGCATTGTTCGACCTTAAATTTAATGGAATCTTTGTTATTTGTCTGTTGGAATATTAATAACCCAAACTTTATTAGGTACTCGTAAAAACATACATTGCTGCGTTTAATGGGAGGCATGACATGACTGGGATCGTTTATTATTTGTTTAAAAAAAAAAAAATAACATTTCAATTACCGAAATGGCCAGATGACATAATAATTTAACTCACCAGTGCATACTCCTGGTTGATATTCCATGTAATACTGCCACGTGTAGTCCGTTGACTGGAAGTAAGGTGCCATGGCGGGTATGTCGGTGAGCAGCATCTCAGGTTTGCCAGCTTCAAGCAGTAACACTGTCACGTTCTTATCTTCTGACAGTCTCGAAGCGAGGGCAGATCCTGCCGATCCAGCGCCTACTATGATGTAGTCATATTCTTCATAAGGAGCTTGGAGACCTTAAAACCAACAATTATAGAATTTAACTTTTGATAGCATATTTAACCGTTAACCAAGCCTACATAAATATAATGAATAACCTCCACTTATAATCATTCATACAGGTATTTAGAGATTCAAAGTAGTTTGGGCAATTAAGGCTAGTACAAGACGAGAATGAGGTGAGAGCTGTAAGGATCCTTTATATTGCATAGTCCAGAAACTAGCGCATGTATTGTTTACTGCGTCGACAGGGATTACGTTTCTATTGCACCAGAGTGGAGTGACGCTTTACGTGTTACAAACATGTCCTTATTGTATCCAATGTTTGCATGCCATGCACCACTATATAACAATTATGTCTATTACAAACCAGATGATCTATTAATCAATAATATTACGGGTCAAGTAATGCGGCAAGCCGACGCCGGTATACATACAATGGTTTTCGTTTTTGCATATTGATTAATTGAGATCAGTTCTAGAATTATATTAAGATTAATTCATTGTTGATTAGACAGTGCTTAACCTTTTAGAATTTAATAAAAATATTTAATTTATAAAAAGTGGTTGAAAACGTCATTTCGTCATCAAAGGTCAGGATTTAAATAGATTTTGTTTCATTCTTGTAAACAGCTATAATCATTTACCTAGAAAACAGCGGAATTTCGATAAAGGCATAATATTGATAAATCCGCTCGAATTGCGGTTAAAATTCGCATATTTATAAATATCAGTTTTATAAATGCTTGCGAATTCCATGTCCGTGACCCTGGCATAAAATACCTTCCTTACTTTGTGTGTGTTCTTTAATATGAGAAAGTTTTAGATAACTCACTTACTAACCGATATATATTTTATCAAACATGTTTTATGTCATGAATAGCGTAAAAAATATCTTATCGTGTATACCTCCACGATTTATGATAAAATGATACCTAATACTAACAATGTCCGTCTCAAGAATTTTATCGTTAATCGCTGTTTAAAATATTGATTGCTAGTACTCAATAGTCCTATGGTTTTTAATTACCGATTACATATAAGATAAACGATTGAACACCAATTAACTTAGCTTGATTGTTATACAGGGTTATTGGTAAAACATAAACAACCTCTTAAGAGGTCATTGTACTCATCATTATGGACAACTTTTACTATGAGACCAAAGCTGAAATCGCAAAAAAAAAATCAGCTGTTCCCTACATTTATGTTCGTATAACGCGTCAAAATGTAGGGAACAGCTGATTTTTTTTCGCGTTTTCAGGTTTTGTCCCATAGAAAAAGTTGTTCATAATGATGAGTACCTCTTAAGAGGTTGTTAATGTTTTTCCAATAACCCTGTACACATACCACCTTACTAATAAACATATCATATCAGATGAATAGTTACACACAGATTTCTCTCTTTCAGTCGTCAGTAATTTGACTTTCGAAAGAAGAAGACAAAGCGTTGTGTAACTATACAGACGAAGGGGGTAAATCGATAACAGTAATTATCATATACAGGGTGGCAGGGACGCCAACATCGTTTTTTTTTATAACCGACGTAAAATTTCTACCCTAGGGGTACTAGAATTCATGGTTACAGTTTGCGGTTCGATGCTACCCCCTATATATAAAAGAAAAATCATCGGTTCAGAAGATGGACTAATTAAGCTTCAGTAGTGCAGAAGAATTTTTACAGTATGAAGATTTCGTAAACGCGTGTAACGTGTTTATGAATGACTAGCTTCCGCTTGCGGCTTCGCCCGCGAGGTATGTCGATAAAAACTATCTATGTCCTTCCCCGGGATGCAATCTATCTCTCTGCCAAATTTTATCGAAATCCTTTCAGTGGTTTAGGCATGAAAGGGTAACATACAGACAGACAGACAGAGTTACTTTCAAATTTTATAATATTAGTATTGATTGTATCCACAATGAAAACCTTCGTTATTCGGTATTTACTACCTTTTTGTGGCATTTATAGATGGGCAATCCACCCGGGCTTAAACCCGGTGCTTTGATAAACACCTGTAAACACCCAATTTTGGGTGTTTCTCGGGTATTTATCAAAAGCACGATTGCATTCAAGTACGATTGTTAACAATTTAATTATTCTATCCTCGCTTAAAGTTTTGCCTACCTACCTCTTTTTGCAATGTGTTTACATCAACTTTTTGCAATGTGTTTTTCCTTTAATTATGGTTCTTTATTAATAAACCCGTGTTTCTTGGTACTTTAAATAATATAGATATGTATATATAACACTTGTCTGAAGACCGGTCGAATTCAAATTATCGTTTATAACATTAAGTTTGAGTGTGCGAGTGATTGTTATATATTGAAAACTTAATCTAGCAAGGATTTTTGTTACATAATTATCGTGCTGAAAATGTGCTAATTGAATTGTTAGAGGTCGTGTTTTTGGAGAATTTTAAATATTTGTTAGTTTTATGCAATAGGCCTAGCTAAACTCACCTCCAGGTAATGGAAACGAATCCCTTAGAAAATCAAATATATCATCAGGATGCTTGGGCACGTAGTTAGGCGCTGCAGTTTGCAGCATAATGTTGATCATAGGATTCTGCCGATATGAATACAACAGTCTCCCTTGTCGGCCTTCTTCCTCTGCTTGGTCTTCATCATTATATATTAAATTTCTTGGTTTTACAGTATCATCACCCACAGTTTCTACAATAGCTTCTTCGTCACTGTTTGTTGCACTTCCGATCGACAATATTGTCAGTATAAACACTAGTTTGTATAACATTTTCTTGTGTAATTCTTTCTATTACGGGTTTATTAAAACATTGCACTTTAAAAATTAAACATATACCTACAACTAATGTAAGTAAACACGTCGAAGTCTTGTGAGACTATCTATGGTAGTGTTGACAGTGCGAGCTCCGAGTACAGATGTGTGGTGCGTGAAGATACTATAAGTAGGAAACTATAGCTGACCGTTAAAGGAAGCAGGTTCTTATAGCGCACCGTTACTTTTATTCCTTCGCCGAATTATTTCTCCTTCATCTGTTTTTTGTCGGCTAGAAAAACAATTTATACTTTTTTTGACCGCTAGTGTCTGGAATAATACTTCGTAATTGCTCTATGTTGTTTCTTTTTACCGACTTCACAAAAAGGAGGAGGTACTATGTTCGGATAATTGTTTTTTTTTTTTGTATGTTTGTTCATCGAATGCTCCGTCAATTGTCAACGGATTTTCAAAATTCTTTTTTTGTTCGAAAGTAGATAGTTCTGAGGTGGTCCCACTGTCACCAAGTTAGGATCTGATGATGGGATCTTAGAGAAATCGAGGGCAACCCTCAAATTTTATAGGCTCACTTATTGTTTTTCGCATATTTTATGAAGTATCCGTATATAAGTATAAGTCACCATCTCAGGTAGCTGGGCTGATGATGGAAGGTACAACTCTTTAACAGTAAGAAGTAACTCGAACAGGCAAGGACTGTTTTAGTAAATTGTGTTGATGTTTCGTAGGGCATTTGCCACATTTGGTCTCTTGATCATCAAGTTATGACCTGATGCTGCAGTCAGGATAGTCTGCAGAGTACCTAACTCCTCGAAAACTAACAGCAGATATATCGTGTTTAGGCTCATTGAAAAGGGCTCGATGTGTGGATAAACGTACTGTTAATGAGGAACACCGAAGTAAGAGACCTGATGCTGAAGCCAGGAGCATCAGAAAAAGTACAAACCTTGAAATTATAGCACCGTAGTCGTGTTTGGGCTCATTTTAAACAGGACTAAATTTTAAGTTCAATGCAGTGTTGACATAAGTCTGGCCTGATGCTGCAGCCAGGATTATCAGCATCTAGTCTAAAAACTAATAAATACTTCTTAAAGTGAAATATTTTTGCGAGTTTTTCTTCTGTATAATTATCCTAACAAAGGTTGCCGGTAGTGGCTGGATGAGAGAAACGGAGGACCGTGAACGTTGGCGCAAACTTGGGGAGGTCTACGTCCAGCAGTGAACTGCAATAGGCTGATGATGATTTATAAAAGCCTCAATCGTTGCATTTCACGCAATGCCTTTTCGTCATGTGGTCTATTTAGCAGTTTGGTAGGTTCCAAGTCGCATAATACAATGCCATCCAGCGTCTTTACACGACTAAGCGTAACATAAACTTGGCCCTTAGCAAAAATATTTTCTTGCCTAAGACTATTATTAAAGTAACTTGAGCATTTGCTCTCGGAAATTATGATTTGGTAAAGTGGAGCTGATGATGAAGACCAAAAATGGCCATCGGATGGATTCGATTACTTTAATATAGCTGCTAAGCAATTTATGCTCATTACAATGCGTATGGTGAAGTGGAGCTGATGGTGACTTCTCAATCAGCTCCAGTTCTCCTGGTTCTTACTAGGAGAACTCTTCAACATTTAACGTTGATCATCGGGAAAAGCAATATTTTGTAAAAGGTGATAAGCAGTTGACATTAGGCTATTATAACTTAGATAAATTACAAACTGACCCGCTAAAAAGTGAAAAATAAAAACTTTTTTACCATAAAAAACAACCGACTTCCAAAAACACTATAAAGTGAAAAATAACTTCAATTTCGGAAGTCGGTGGCAAAAAACTAAAATACAAATCCAAAGACACCGACTTCCGAAATTAATGTTATTTTTCACTTTATAGTGTTTTTGGAAGTCGGTTGTTTTTTTTTGTAAAAAAGTTTTTATTTATATTGTAACTGAATAAGTGCTTTGCACTTGATGTGAATGGTAAAGGCAGAGGCGGTGAACCACTTGTAACGCCAGGATAGCCTTGTAACCTACTAATTAGTTTATGAATACGGATAGCTAAAACTAGAGCTAAATTTTCTAGGATCTAGGTCCTATCTGTTAGTTTGATATCATGATTGTTGTTATAAAAATTTAAAATACCCTGCTAGGTAACCCGTTATGATTCACATCCGTTCGAATAAAATCATGGGGACCAAAATACACTGGAAAGTTCATAAAAATCAGTCACGATTCGCTGGAAAAGTGCCTGATAGGAATTTCGATTGACATACAAATTGTATCTTGAGTAGGTGGTACCTACTATAGTTACTTTTATGTTCACTCAAATTGTAGTGTATTAAAGGTCATCGCACTTGTCAAAAGCCGGTTCCGGGAACTGGCTCTTTGGACACGTGGTGGGAATGCAAATCATTTGAGAATCCACAACATGCCATTAAAGTCAACTCGTTTTATTATGTCTCTTTCCCGCTCCTATGTAGGTACTGTTCCTAATACTATTGCAGGGCGAAAACCTCCCTGTTTGATAGTGTATAAGATAGTACTACGCGCATTGATGTGGAGTTGTGGACACCAGCCTGTATTACCTATTTATTTATTTATTATTTAACACTTCAAGCACATAAATGTACAGAGGCGGACTTAATCCCATAGGCATTTTCTATCAGTCAACCTTTGGGTGATGCAGAGACAAACAGTGGTAGGTGCAATAATGAACTTTGAGGAATAAATATTTTAAATATAAAAATACACATAAGCCTATTAAAACTGAATATAATATATACCTAATTACATATTTAAAATATAAGCACAAATAAATATACATAAAAACTTTTTTACAAAAAAAACAACCGACTTCCAAAAACACTATAAATAAAGAGAAAAACAACTTTAATTTCGGAAGCTTTGGATTTGTATTTTCGTTTTTGCCACCGACTTCCGAAATTAAAGTTGTTTTTCTCTTTATTTATAGTGTTTTTGGAAGTCGGTCGGTTGTTTTTTTTTGTAAAAAAGTTTTTATTTTTTACTTTTTAGCGGGTCTGTTTGTAATTTATCTAAGTTATAATAGCCTAATGTCAACTACTTATCACCTTTTACAAAATATTGCTTTTCCCGATGCATGGACGTTAATTGTTGAGGAGTTCTCCTAGTAAGAACCAGGAGAACTGGAGCTGATTGAGAAGTCACCATCAGCTCCACTTCACCATACGCATTGTAATGAGCATAAATTGCTTAGCAGCCATATTAAAGTAATCGAATCGCAACCCGTGAAATATTTGTCATTGAGTAGTGCTATTTGTGGTCTTCATCATCAGCTCCACTGTACCAATTCCGTCATCATAATTTCCGAGAGCAAATGCTCAAGTTACTTTAATAATAGACTTAGGCACGAAAAATTTTGCTAAGGGCCAAGTTTATGTTACGCTTAGTCGTGTAAAGGCGCTGTATGACATTGTATTATGCGACTTGGAACCTACCAAATTGCTAAATAGACCACATGACGAAAAGGCATTGCGTGAAATGCAACGATTGATGCTTTTATAAATCATCATCAGCCAATTGCAGTTCACTGCTGGACGTAGACCTCCCGAAGTTTGCGCCAACGTTCGCGATCCTCCGCTTCTCTCATCTAGCCACTACCGGCAACCTTTGTTAGGATAATTATACAGAAGAAAAACTCTCAAAAGTATTTCACTTTAAGAAGTATTTATTAGTTTTTAGACTAGATGCTGATAATCCTGGCTGCAGCATCAGGCCAGACTTATGACAACATTGCATTGAACTTAAAATTTAGTCCTGTTTAAAATGAGCCCAAACACGACTACGGTGCTGTAATTTCAAAGTTTGTACTTTTTCTGATGCTCGACTGGCTTTAGCATCATGTCTCTATGTACTTCGGTGTTCCTCATTAACAGTACGTTTATCCACACATCGAGCCCTTTTCAATGAGCCTAAACACGATATATATGCTGTTAGTTGTCGAGGAGTTAGGTACTCTGCAGACTATCCTGACTGCAGCATCAGGTCATAACTTGATGATCATGAGACCAAATGTGGCAAATGCCCTATCAAACATCAAAACCATTTACTAAAACAGTCATTGCCTGTTCGAGTAACTTCTTACTGTTAAGGAGTTGAACCTTCCATCATCAGCCCAGCTACCTGAGATGGTGACAACCGTACGCAAATACACAAGATACTTCATAAAATATGCGAAAAACAATAAGTGAACCTATAAAATTTGAGGGTTGCTCTCGATTTCTCTAAGATCCCATCATCAGATCCTAACTTGGTGACAATGGGACCACCTCAGAACTATCTACTTTCGAACAAAAAAAGAATTTTGAAAATCCGTCGATAATTGGCGGAGTAATCGATGAACAAACATACAAAAAAAAAAAAAAAACATACAAACATCCGAACATAGTACCTCCTCCTTTTTGTGAAGTCGGTAATAAATACATACATATCATCATCATCTGCCTAGCCTTTTCCCAACTATGTTGGGGTCGGCTTCCAGTCTAACCGGATGCAGCTGAATACCAGTATTTTACATGGAGCGACTGCCTATCTGACCTATCTACATAAATACATACATATACTGACTAAGAAGAAATAAGACATACAATGAGAAAATATACATAGAAGATAGCATAATCAGCCTATAACTTTCCCATGCAACTGCTGGGACACAGGCCCCCTCTCTGTAGGAGGGAGTGGGCCATAATCCACCACGTGGGCCCAGTGCGGATTGGTAGATGTCATATGTCTTCAAATTTTTGGTTCTCGGACATGCCGGTTTTCTCACGATGTTTTCTTTCACCGTTTGGAGAACAGTGATGATGAAATAAATTACACAAATTAAAGCGCCTATGGGTTCGAACCCACGACTTAGAACTCGTAAGTCGAGGTCGCTACCGCTGGGCCACCGCTGCTACAGGTGATACAGGTGGTAACGACCAAAAAGTCTCAAAAACTCACCCTGTATGGGTATAAAGCTATCCTATACTATCAATACTTAAATGTTTTGATCTCATAACTGCACGTCGACTATGGAAGGGACTCCAAAGCCGCTAATTGTCCATTGTTGGTGTTTGTTGTTGTTGTTGCATATAACACACATTCGACAAGGGGCTGTTTATTACGTAAGACAACTTTAACCAATTTCTGACCACCCTCCCCCTACGTAAGAAATAATTAGACTAGAATGAACTCCCTCCCCTTTGAATCTTACTTAAGATCAGTACCTACCAAAATTGCAAAGAAAAAGTAGGAAAAAAATTAAAAAATTTTGTTTACTTTTGTGATCTTACGTAAGAATAATCTAGACCCCTCCCACCCCCATGAAAGAAAAAATAAGACTTGTTCGGACCCCCTCCCCCCTCAAATCGACTTACGTAACAAATAAACAGCCCCCAAGTTAGTCCTCAAATACGATTTATGAATTATGATACTTATCGTATTTGTAGGGCTTCAGTGATCTTCAATGAAACTCCCGTATCGAGGTATGGTTGTTTAATTGGGTAAAAACGTATTTTACAATATAAATATGCGGAGTGTACATGTTTGCGGATGATAAAAATTTTGGACTAATTAATATAATTTCTGACGGATTATGCAAAATAAAAATCCGTACGGCGGCGCCTGGCCTTTTAGAATAGTAAATGCGACACACACAAACTCTGAACGACTTCACAGTTAACATGCAGGCGTAAACAGTATTAATAATGGTAGAAAGAACGTTGGTAGACCAGGGATCAGGTGGGCGGACGACCTACAGAAGAGAGCAGGGAAGACCTGGATGAGACTCGCAGAGAACAGGGAAGCACAAACATTAACATCATGACGGTCAATATAATCTATGAAAACGTAAGGAAAAATTTAAATATTTTCAGTAAAAGAGGTGAAAGACACACCTATAGGACTAGAAATAGGGACCAGTTCAATCAGGTTTTAGACTGGCTAAAGTAGACTCCTTCATGGGGTACCTACTGTTTAAAATGTTACAATAAAATACCTCTGGACATACTCGCAACTCAATGAAACGAAAATTCAAATCTTACATAAAACGCACACAATGCAGCCAAGCATGTTATAAGTTGGGATTACATCGCTGACTAAAATGCTTGGCTCAACGCTCGTCCTGCTGCAAGGGCGCATACACTAATCAAACTCAAACTCAAACCATTTATTTCAATTAAACCATTTACAGGCACTTTTGAATTGTCAAGAAGTCGGTCAGTCAGAAAATATGAAGCTAGTTGCCCATACCAAAGCGTAGGTACCTATGGAGAAGAACGGGCAAGAAACTCTATGGACACTCTTTTAAATTGTAATTGTAATTAATTAGTATTCGAAAATGTGGTTGGAGCTGCTGATGATTGAAAAAACTATCTTTGTATTGTACAAATTCAATCTCTTGGTATTGTATAGTTGCATAGCACACGTGTTAGCACTATGGACCTAAACTATAAAGCTACCATTTACTGGGTACGTCTTTCATTGACTTGAATGTGCCCTGGCGGCTGAGCTGAGAGTATGTCATGCTCACTCAAATGTCTCGCTGGTGGTGGTGTGTGTGTTGGATCAATAAGTTCCCTTCAAAATGGTTGAGCTGAATGGTGCTGATCCATACGTTATTTTCGTGAAAGGGACTGGTCATCTCTTAGTGCTTGTTTACGTAGGAACATGCGGGCGCGGTGACGGGTGCGCGCGCGGTGGATTTGGTTCGCCGCACGCGCACCCGTCGTTTTGTACGTGAACACTTGCATACTATGATGTGTGTTTGATATTTCGTGACCGCGCCCGCGAGTCAATTAATTTATTTTAATTTCTGTTTATTTATTTTTTCTTTTTTTAGTACGGACGCTTTTAACGTGCACGTCTTTCTACATCGTTCTCACGTGTATAGTTTCAACATGAATGATGTAACCAATATTTTGTAACAATTTTATGATTTAGAAGAGTGTCCGTGGAATTTCCTGCCCGTTCTTCTCCATAGGTATCTACTACGCTGTGGAATGGACTACCTTCATCTTTCTGACTGACCGACCCCTTGACAATTCTAAAATAACGGTAATTGGTTTATTTGAAATAAATGCTTTGAGTTTGAAAAGGGAGGAGGCCTATACTCAGCAGTGGGTGGAACAAGACTGCCAATGATGATGATGAAAAGAGATCACCCATTTTGTTCTACGACTTGGGATAAAAAGTAAAAAGTCGGGAGCCATGAATTAATTACATTTTATTTAAATCTAGCATCACCCCGCGGTTTCTCCCGCATAAGTGTCGATCCCGTGGGAATATCGGAAAAAAAAAATCCTATTTCCTTCCCCGGGATGCAATCTATTTTTATATTTACAACAAATTTTATCGAAACCCGTTCACTGGCTTAGGCGAGAAAAGTTAACATACAGACAGACAGACAGAGTTACTTTCGAATTTATAATATTAGTATGGATAATGAATAAAAACGTTTATTTTTCACTAGAATAAATACATTATAAATATAACACACTCAAAGTCACAATTTTACAATATGAATGAATTACAAAGAATTGGTCCTAGCTCCAAAACCAAGCCTAGACCTGTATTTTGGGGGTCAGTGTTCAGTCATGGGATCTGTTAAGCATTTTTTATAGAGGAGTGTCGCCACATTATTGACACACTAAAGGCGTGACGGTAGGTGGTAGGTTATATAGAGTTGTATAATAAGAACATGCAGTAACTAACAATTTAAAAGAGAATGAAAAAGGTAAATTTAAAAACCCAATAGATAGTTTCAGCATATTATGTTGTATGTTGTGGTGGTTTGACTGGTGGATATGTGAGTGTATGTGTGCGCGTCTGTATTTGAATGGTCGCAGTATTAGAAACATTTATTTGTATGGCGACAACGCTGTAATTTATTTATTTATTTATTTATATAACAATTGCATGCTGCACTTACAGTAAACACCAAAGCGCGCAGCAAGCCAACAACATAACATTTAGCTAAAGAACTTAATACAAACATTTAACATAGATTTACTGCTATACAAAAATATATCAATTTCCGGCTCCTGAGCAATTAGGGCGTTCAGCAAATTGATCGCCTGGGTTGTGGGAGCAAAGCGAGCAGTATGGGTACGCACTGGCGGCGCCGCGAGCAAGCACCGCGAGGCACAGGCGCGCGAAGTCCGCAGCCGGTCCGGAGCAAACAATGAACAGCGAGCTAGTGTAGTCGCGTCATCTATCTTATTATTGAGCAATAAGTAGTAGTGCATCAACAGCGCACACTTACGTCTTAGTTCCAACGTGTTGACTCCTACCATTCCCGCAACAAACAGAGACGGATACAAATAGGGATAATACCCATATATATTTTTATATAGGTAGCGAGCAAATTTTCGCTGGACCCGTTCTATCATGAGCTTGTATTTTTGCTCATGTGGATCCCATACCAACGCATTGTATTCAAGTTTGCTACGTACAAACGAATAATAAAGAGTGAGAATAACATTCCTGTCTTTAAACCTACTTGCCTGTCGCATAACGAAACCAAGTGATTGAAAGGCTTTACCACAGATATTATTAATGTGCTTATTAAAGGTCATATTCGCATCCAAGGTCAGTCCAAGATCTTTTATTTCGCTGACGCGCTCCAGAGGGACCCCTGATATGTGGTAGGTATGTTGAATGGGCGCACGCGAACGGGTAAAAGACATAGTCTTGCACTTAGAAGTGTTAAATTCTAAGTGATTGGCTTCACTCCATTTTACTACCATATCGATGTCCCTCTGCAGAGCCTCACAGTCATGCTCGTTGTTAATACCCAAGAATAACTTCAGGTCATCCGCAAACATGAGACATCGTGCCGCCTTGACGACCTTCGGCAGGTCATTAGCCATTACAATAAATTGCGTAGGTCCAAGGGTGCTACCCTGGCTTACACCAGAGCAAGTTAAATATGGAGCAGATTTATGTCCAGAGATTTGGACATACTGAAAACGATTAGTTAAATAACTCGAGAAGAGTTGAAGCAACTTCGGGGTAAAACCTATTGCAGATAATTTTTTAAGTAGGACGTCATTTTGGACGCGATCGAAGGCCTTTTTAAAGTCAAAATAAGCCACGTCAACTTGCTTATTTTTAATGAATTTGAGAACAAACGATACAACGATTTTATCTTTCGATCCGCGTATATATATATAATGTATCTCCGAATCCAAATTGTTCGTGTACTTAGTAAATAATAATGAGATATATGTGTCCTTTAAAAATATGTTATTATTATTGACGGCAGCCAAAAAAAAATATCCCAGAATGGGTGATGTCCTTATGGTATTTACAATTCTGTTGAAATACCGTAATGTAATTAACCTACAGTGAAGAGCCTGCCTTTTATGACTCCTGCGGTCAATTAATGAGCGAATTCATTATCAGATGATAATGAATTCGCTCATTAATTTTGCTAACATCATCTCTTTCCAATTACTCGAACCAAAGTTTATTGCACCAGCGAAATGCCGCCGGATACCTAAAACAATTTTATTTTATTCGATTCGATCACAACAGATTGGAATGCTTGCTTCTTCGCGAGAGTTGTCCCAGCAAAATTATCTCACCCTCTTTATTTCATCAGAAGAACCAGATTGTACGTACTTATATGTACCCGATTTTACGTACTGTTCCACCTTGGTGTTTTGATGTGAAAACAAGTTAAATTCAGTTGAATTGCGCAATAAAGCATGTCGTTATTTTGTCACAGTTTGAAAACTGTGACCTGAACAGTAGACATGAATTTTATGAAGGTTAATAACTTTAACTCATTAATATTTTTATAAAATTGTTTGCGACTTACCTACTTTAAAGTAATGTAGGTAGGTACTTACCGTCGAAACTAATTATAATCAAAATTGTGCATTTTGCTTTGTTGCAATTTATTTGTAGGTTTGCTGTTAAATATTTAACAACCCGCGTTTGGCTGCAGTTCGTATAGCTAATCAACTTGGTTGATAAAATTCCATAGGCTTGGTTCCGATACAGGTGTATCGAGGTTAGCCTATGGAATTGAAAAGTTTTTGTCCAAAAGCTTTGTCTTACATTGTTTACACAGTCTTTTACGTGGGTGCCGTTCGGGGACTGAAAATAATATTGATAACTGTTCCACTGAAACGCACTTATCAACATTTTGTTTTAGTGCGGTTAGTGGAGGTGTGCTCAGATGCAGTTCGGTCATGTTCCGTTGAAATCGGTGCTCTGAGTGGAATACCTCTTTTACAACATCACCTTGTTAACTTAGGATTTCGAGGAGAGCCTCTAACTAGATGATTAGAATCTATGTAAATTGTTATCTAAGCTACTTGCCCAGAATAGGAGGCGGCAATTCGCGTATAAATTTTTTAGATCACCTTTCCTGGTTACGACCTCAATGATACAAGTATGTAGACTTATTCTATTTTAGCATTTATATGGTGGTAGATTATATTGAGGTCGGTCTTGAGGTGAGAGGACAGACGCAATTGGTTCATTGTTAAACGTCGGGACTATTATAGCTTGCTCTGTTCTACTGTCTACATGGCATTCATAGAATCATGGCGATTACACACCTACCTCTTTATTTATAAACGTTGCTTAAAGTTTAAACGTCAGAAATGTGTCATTAAACAATCGCTAATCATGACATAAGGATAAGAATTATTTATTTGTAAAACATAGGTCATTTCATACAAAGCTCTTAAAAATTGTTAGTGCCCTACGCTTTGCCATTTTCGAAATGTCTTATTTAAAAAAAAGATAACTGGAAATCTCTGTTTCTATGGAAAATTTAAAATCGGTCTAATTTGGCTGTAACACTATTTTTCGAAAATGTTCTCAACTAACTTTTTAGGCCTTTGTATCCTGCTTATGCGGATGAAGTTTCTAAAATCGGTAGGGACATTCATTCATTTCGAAAAATAAGGGCTTGAAAGTATGTATGAAATGCCGTACGGCGTAAACGCTCTTAAGGTTGTCTATCTAGGTAAACCTATATAAAAGCTAAGATGCCATGTCGAAACTGTATCTACCGGACACCGGTTTACTTTTAAAGACCTTAACAAGGTTTATGATGCACTTGGTCACGTATGGTCTACATTAGATTCAGTTGTCGCGTTCTATCAGAACGCCAATTCTCGTAATTTAAACGCTCAAAATCTAGTCGTAGTCTCATCTCGGCGACGAACATATGTATGGAAATTAAGAGAATTGCCCCTCTGTTGTAACAGTAAATGTTTTTTTTTTTCAAATTGCAAAACACTAACAACGTGGTAATTGCGTAATACTAACTGTAGCATGGTGGCTTTCATTTTGATAATTCAAGAATATTCATTGAGTAACATCCTTTAAAATTATTCAGATTGTGATTGAAAGTTATTACCAAGTTATTACCTTTATTAAAACGATCGATGTAATCAAACAGTTTCACAAGATAAAAAAGCATTGGCTAAGCAAACATTTATTATCATTTATTTTAATTTAAACATATTTTTGGCTGCGGTTTAAAATACTAAGTATTAATAAATAATACGCTGCGTTCTCTTAATTACTTGTAACAATATCTTGTCTAGTTCCACGAGCTTTTTATCATATCTGCAGCCTTTTCTCCAATCATTACTGCTGGGGCATGCGTGTGCACTGAAACCGTCCGCGGCAAAATACTAGAGTCGACGACACGAAGATTATGAACACCGTGAACTCGTAATTCTGGATCTACCACTGCCAGCGGGTCGCCTACTGGACCCATGCGACACGTCGCTATTTGATGATGCAGAGTAACAGTGAGTGTACGCAACGCACACTCCCAGTACTGATCAGAGTCGTAAGCCAACCCTCGACATATCGAGAAATTCGCTTTGTGCAACCTTGCCCCGAAACGCTGGAACGGTGGCGTCTCAGCCAATGCCTGCACATAACGTATTGAAGCAATCATTGTTGCTACGTCAATACGATGTGTGAAATAATTGCCATAAAGTAGAGGATGACTAAAAGGATTATTATCTTTCAACTCAAGATATCCTACTGATTTAGGATGCAGCAACATAGGAAATACACTCCATGAATCCGTATTATCTATTGCTCCAAAAGTTTTGTCGAATAATTCTGGAGAAATCATCATTCCTCGTCGCACAGCTTTGCTCCCTGATGCTCCACCATCAGCCAGAAGTGAACCGCCGAGACTTATTAACTCAATATCTGGTATTCGGTCTTGTTGATTAGATAACGGAGTTTTAATGTATCCGATACCTTCCACGCCGCCAGGACTCGCGACTTCATTGTCACCGAACTGCGCCCACTCCAGCAAGTTTCGAATAGAACCGTCTCTATTTTCGTTAAAGCTAACATTTGTGGTATTGAGAGTGAATATTAATGCCGGATACGTTATGTGATCATAAAGTGTTCGGCCGACGGGCAAGTTTTGTATTAAGGGAATACCGTGACTCCTCAGATGCTCTTTGGGACCTACTCCTGATAACATCAGTAACTGAGGCGAGGCCATCGGTCCGGCTGACAATATTACTTCCCTTCGCGCTCTCACTTTATTACTCAAACGATTTCTGACGTATTCCACTCCATAAGCAGTTTGTGTATTTTTGTCTATAAGTACTCTTGTCACTGTTGTTGAGGGTAGTACATGCAAGTTGGGACGTCTCTTGTTTGGGCGCAGAAATGCTTTAGCGGCGCTCAGTCTTCTGCCGTTTCTCATATTCGCTTGAACATATCCAAATCCGAGCTGCTCTGGAGAATTGTAGTCTATTGTAGGGCTACCCAATATTCTTCCTGCTTCTAAGAAGGCTTCAATTAGTGGTGTCCTGAAAACAGTAAAGAGGAAATTAAACATGGCTTTAAAGTAGTCATTCTTCTGATATGGAAGATCCTTCTAAAGTGTACCATATTGCGGTATTGCCCTTTGAATATCTACAAGCAAAGATTTATAATTTTAGCCGAGGTCTCAACTAAAGTTAACCACAGCGAGCTTAGTAATAGTAATGTCCTCAAATAAGTAAATAAAGTGTGAAATAAAAACACAGAATGGTCTAGTCTTCATATTTATAATGTTGTAAGTATGTATATGACCTAGACAGAATGTTTACTGGATCAGGGCCTCGCAATTCAAATCACAGGTATTCGGTATACACCCAGAATTATGCGACTTTACGAGTATATGCAAATTCATTGCTTACAGCGATGTCAGTAAAACACGAATTACATTATTTTTGTTTTGATTTTATTAATAGTTTAATTTAGTACCTAGATAAAATGATGATGATAACTTACTTCATAATAATCAGCCTATAATGTTCCCACTGCTGGGACTCAGGCCTCCTTTCTATGTGGGGGCTGTAATCTACCACGGGGGCCCAGTGCGGGTTGGTAGATGTCACATGTCTGCGAACTTTTGGTTCTAGGACATGCCGGTTTTGCCTCACGATGTTTTCCTTCACCGTTTTGAGAGCAGTTGTGATGAAATTATTTACACAAAGTAAAGTGCCTGCCTTGGCGGGATAACTTACTTGAAGTTTACGAATTCGATATTCATTTCGCCGTTCCTACCTCGATAAGGGGAATTTTCATAACCATTTAAATTGGCTCGCTCCGATTTTATGTAGTATTTTAGAATGTCTCCGTAGGACCTGGAAGCAAGTAGAAAATAAACTGCATTATTATTTTGTAAATCACGCAATTTTGTAATACGGCAAAATAAGTGGAGCACATGGTAATTATGAAACTACCTGAGTTTTTTTTAAATTGTAAGTACATGATGTAGTCCTTCCTTTTATTAGGGTCAGATTTAATTTTCGTGTACCTAAGTACCAGTATTGTACTAAGTACCAAATCAATGGTAACATTGAAATTAAAAAATAGTCATTTTTTCTAAAAATTAAATAGTAGGGATGGGCCGACTTCGGGTTTTGCCAATCTTTGACTAGCCATAGTGACTAAACTATTGGATATAATTGATTGATCTTTAGGATACAGACTTCGAACGTTTTATGAATTGTACGAATTAGATAATTATAAGCAATTTAATTTATTGTCTCCACTTTTAATTAAGCTGGGCATTCATTACCAGCCATAGTTTCCTGCGGCTGCGATTCTGTCCCATTCCTCGGGTCGTCCTCTGGTGTAGATCATGTAGTTTATGGTGCTGGTGCCTCCTACAGCCCGCCCTCTCGGCCAGTAGCATCTTTGGTTTATCAAGCCTATAACAGAAGAAATAAAACAATAATTAATTGTGAACCAGCTACGTCAGCTGCAATCATGTATAGGTCGACCGGGTAACTGAGACGTTGCCTGAGGTACCAGCAGCGCGGTGCGGGAGGGGTGTGGTGACGTGATGCGTGAGCTCAGTGATTCGTCAACTTGTGACAACTATCACTCCTCCCGCACCGCGTAGCTACCTCAAGCAACGTCTCTGTTAAGCGGTCGGCCTATAGTGTGCCGTGTGCAGTTGAAGGGAAATGGGGTCGGAGAGACTTTTGAAAAACTCATGATTCGAGGTTTGGCTCTCGCCTATTTCCTCCTCCAATAATGGACCAATTTAAAAGGTATTTCATAAACTGAATAAGAAGGATATAAACTATGTCCCTATGTTTTTGTTTTTTCATTAACAATTGTCAAATTTGTGAACTAGGCCTCTGTTGACAGCGGTTTATATCTGCATTTGTTTTGTTTTCATTTATGACGATACATTATTTTTCTAGTACTTATAAAAATAATGTATCATCAAAAAAGAAAACAGGGACGTTCAAGTAGTTATTATTCTGTAAAAAATCATTTCTTTATGGTCATCACCATAAAGAAATGATTTTCGCTCTAGCTTATTTTCTATCTGGTTAATGAACCAGATAGAAATATAGGCGAGAGCGTTTCTATGGAGAATAGACCAACCGCATTTCCTCTTAAAATGTAGCCATGACTTGTCTCAACCGAAACATTGCTTTGAAACATAATTTTATTTGCACATCAATGTAAAGCAATTCTTTACGCTACTGGACCCATAACATTACCACTGATTGCAAAATATTTCGAGTTACAAACGTTACAATAGCCTCTCGCATTAGTTACCTACCATTAGTATTATGACATATTATTCCAAAGTACTTTTAGTATTCACATGAGACTAATCCAGAATAAGCTGATGTTTATCGAATATTTACCTAAACATACTCCAGGCTGGCGTTCCATATAGTAGGGCCAAGCATATTCCGTGCGTTGAAAGAATGGTGCAATCCCAGGGACGTCAGTGAACAAGTTCTCAGGTCTACCGGCCTCCAGCACCAGGACTTTGACATTGGGATCCTCAGTCAGACGAGCGGCCAGGACGCAGCCGGCTGAACCGGCCCCCACGATGATGTAGTCATATTCTGGTAGTGGAGATTTTAAACCTGGAATTGTAGGCAATATTTTATTTAAGTAAAGAGTTGGGAATGTAAAATTATAAAAGACCTTAAAAAAAAATGTAATTTCAGTATACAGGGTGGCAAGGACATCTACGTGCAACCTTGAATTCAGTACATACTTCTGAACCCCCTGGGGTGAAATTTTTTGTCGGTTATCAATCAATCAATCATTTATTTATTTGCAAACATGGGTATTGGCATACAAAGATGTTCTTTTTTACATAGTAGTTATAGTCCTCCATATTTTACCGTCGCAAGGGCATGCAAATAATATAGTACCTGTTCTCAAATTAAAATCAAACAAAATAAAAAATAACAATACAAATTATGATTGAAAAAGTTATAAATGTCAAATTTAGTCAAACAAATATCATATTAAGGTTGTAATAAAAAGTATTAAATAGTAACTACAATTATTAAATAAATGTCGTTTTGATTACAATAAAAAAAATATCTGAAAAATTATTAACACGTTCAATGCCGCGAGCCCTCCTGGAGGGCTCACTCAAGTCGCACATGGGATGCCGGGAGCCCTCGCGGGGTGCTCATTATAAATGTAGGTTTTTCTTAGTGAATAAAATATAAAAATAAAATGAGTTGTATTTATATTTTAACAATATTTATTAGTATACGGTGGTGAAATCCAAACATTTTCATAATAAAAAATTGGGGATCAGGAAGCACGAATTTCAAGGGTGGAAAATCATTTTCACGTTTACAAATAAGTATTCCTATTTTTTTTTAGATTGTAAAATAATTAAAACATGACTTTAACAATTAAGGCTTTTCAGGGTTCCGTATCAATATGGTGAAAATACCCAGTAGCTGGGTTGTGGAGGTCAGATAGGCAGTCGCTCCATGTAAAATACTGGTATTCAGCTGCATCCGGTTAGACTGGAAGCCGACCCCAACATAGTTGGGAAAAGGCTAGGCAGATGATGTTTATACGGTCGAAATTCTCTGGGATTTAATTTGGATTTAGAAATTAAATCCTTTCTGAACTTAAAAAACGTAAGTATAAACATCTCTAGGAACAAATGAATTACGGATGCTTTAAGAAATAAGATATATCGTTCTGATAAGCAGAAGTTGTATTATAGAAAAACGCTATTTCTAAATATAATCCGATGTTATGACAGGGTTAGAATTGGTGGATAAAGCTTCCGCAGCAACCAAATACGTGTAATTTACTTATGTACCAAAGTGATATTTTAGATTTTTTCTTATTTTGGATAGAAATCCCCACTGACATTTTACTAAATATTATAATTAATGACACATACCTTTTTTTTCTGACATTTAAAAATCACTATGTAATATGTAACAATTATATTAGCTTAATTTTTTATTTCATGTACTTAATCATTAACTTTGCATGCTAGTTTTAGCGTAGTGTTGTTTTTAGAAACTGTTTAAAAAAAACAGACCATCTGTAACGTACCTACTACTGTTCCTGTAAATAAATTTCATTTCATTTAATATACAGTTACTCACCATTGGGCAGTGGATAGCTGTCCCGTAGTATATCGAAGAGATCACCAGAATTCCGTGGCGTGTAGTTAGGTGCCGCCGATTGCATCAGTAAATTAATTATAGGGTTCTGAACGTACGACACGTCATTCTGACAAATTATCCGGTTCTGATCGATGATCGTCGAAAATATCAGGATGGACCATATCACCCTTTGAAACATTATATTTAAACATTCCTGAAAAAAAAGGAACATCGAATTGTTATAATTTATCCGGCGATTTTATTATACTGGATGATTTTTTTTACCGTTTCGAAATTTTTACAGTGTGTTCTACCCATGTCAAAGTCAAAACATTTATTTCAAGTAGGCACTTAAAAGGCACTTTTGAACGTCAAAAATTACTAAAAAATAGAATTGATTCTAGTCGCCCATTCCAAAAGGTAGTTTTCGTATGGAGAAGAATGGGCAAGAAACTCCACCGTTACTCTTTTAAAATGTTTTACAATATTTTGTATACATTAATTATATAATAATATGTGAAGACGATGCACCTAAAATAAAATAAAATTACTATACCAAAATAGGTAAAAGAATTAAAAATGAAAACATGACATAAATTAATTATCTAATAGATACATGGTGCTCACATATTTACAAACATGGTAAAAATAAACGATTTTCATTAAAATAAAAAATTACAAGTAATAAGTCAGGGTGTGAGTTTAAGTAATTACAGAATATAAATCAACTTCAAAAAAAAGAAGAAAGAATCAATTTTACAATTAAATTAGCAACCAGTTTGATTTTGTCTAGACTCTAGATTGTCCTATGGAGCAGAACCAGCATGTTTCCAAGCGTTCTTATCTTGGATATAATCTTCTAATTTATAGTATGCTTGTTTACAAAGTGTACGTTTAATGAATATGAACAACTTTCACTATGGGACCAATTATGAAATCACGAAAAAAAATCAGCTGCTTCATACACTTTGGCCAAGTAGGTACCGTAAACCGGGGTTACTTTGATCAATATTGAACTTTCAAGGTCCATATCTTTTAAATCTCTGGTTGTAAAAAAAATATATTATCGGTCTAATAATCGGTTTTGTTTAAACTCGCGATTTCTGTAATAATAAATAAAAAAATATGGCTAGATTTTGAGAAAAAAAATAAAAACTGTCTGATCAAAGTTATACGTAGAATGGGGTTACATTGATAAGTTTGGGATTACGCAATAAAATAGGCAATTTTATTGCGTAGTTACAAAGTTACGCCAATTATAATGCCAATACAATTTTTAAAATCAAAATCTGCCAACGGGAAAAATAATTATTGTCATTTTTGTCGTATGGGGTAACTTTGATCATGAAAAGTTAAATTAAAACTAAAAAAGAATGCTTAAACTTCCTTCCACTATTTGACTAAGGGCTTCTTCTATTCGCGGTTGTGTATTCACGGGACCCGAAAAATCCCGATCAATCTCACGCCTATACCCTATCAATGACACCCCGCATTAAACAAACTCAAGTTACTGCATTAATTTTGACGTTAGAAAAACAATAATCACTGTATTGGTTAATCGATAATAGGCCACATGAGGAGTTTATCTAGAAATTTCATTATACCATCACAATGATTAAGTTCACATGAAGTTTTGCAGCACAATTATGTAGCTATAAATAGAGAATAACTTAAAATTACATATTTCAATTTAAATGGTTGGTGAATTCCCAGCGTGTCCTCAAGAAAGGATTCAACAACTCTTCAATTTTGCTAACGTAGAAAAAAAAAACGAACAAATTGCGTTTCGTTTTAAGCAATTCGCGATTTTATAGGAAATGGAAGTTTTGATCAAAGTCACCCCGCTATTCAAAGTAACCCCGGTTTACCGGTACCTATTGAACTTTTGTATTAAACAGCTAAAACACCAGATTTTTTTTCGTGATTTCAGAGTTGTTCAAATTCATGGGTAATGTAAAAATTTCGAGACTAAAAAAAATCATCCAGTATGATTCACTAGCTGACCCGACAGATGTTGTTCTATCGAAATTTCAATAATTTATACAACAATCCCATAGAAAAAAAGGACGTTAAATTTTTCCCGATTTTTTAAATTTTCTAGGAACCTTTTTCGATAGAAATAGATTAGAAAACCTAATTCGGACTATTACGAACATTTCAAAATGAAAAAAAAAGGCAGATCGGTCTAGCCGTTCTCAAGTGATGCGCGTACCAACGAACAGCATTTAATTTATATGTACATATATGTTACCGGCCAAACCCGATTTTAGGATGAACTAGTTTCGCCTAGGCCAAACCAGTTCACCGGCGACGTAGGATGCAAGAGCGAGCGAAGGGCACCCCGAGGTTAGGTTTGGTTAGGTTACTTTAAACCCTTTACATAGAAATAGGAGCCCCGCGGAGCGGGGCTCCGTCGACATAGGATGCAAGAGCGAGCGAATGAACTGGTTTGGCCTAGGCAAAACTAGTTCATCCTAAAATCGGGTTTGGCCGGTAACATATACATAGATAAGCTACATCACTAAAGTTTTAAGAGGATAATCATGCATTGATACATATCAAGTTTTGGACAGGACTGTATTGCATGATAATTTTATTGAGCGTTGACACGAGGAACATTCGGATACAATCGTTACAACGGGCCAACTGCGCAATAATTGTCGTGCAGGGCGAACCATTGGCGAGCGCCTGCGCCTGAACTAATTGCAGTGAGTACGGTCAAAAAACAGACATAGTTACTTTCGCATTTATTATATTAGTGGATGTATTATACCATACCTACCTATGTACCATCTACTAGAGCTGAGCTGCGGGCATAGATAGTTACTTACATGGTATGAATGAGCTACTATTAAGAAAACAAAAACCTAAAGTAGAATTTAAAGAAGCTTCCACTTTTTTGCTATCTAAGCACGTGTTTTTTTTTTTTGGCAATGTGGAATCATAGTTCAATGTGCTCGTTAAGTCGAGTCATTTACTTAAATTGTAAGAACGAAAACATGAATATGCAATCTGGACTCGACCTCGAGTGTCTTTTGTGCGCATGTGAAGATTTTTTTTCGAGATTTTATATTTAGGATGTTTGGTTTTTATGGTGCCATAATTATCTTCAATTTTAGAACGAATAAATTGCAACAGATTAGTTTGGTGACCATTAAAGTTTTTAAAGCGTCTTACCCTTCCGACCCCCGCGCTGTTACCGTCCCCGCCATCGAAGCCTCAGTGCGGCCTTACGTCATCCGAGCGAAGTCCCAAGTTAACTCTTTCGGGTTGTACTGGCAGTTAACACATTTAAGTCTTCATCCATATGAATCTACTTATAGGTATCCTGAAGGCGGCGAAGGAAGTCTGGATATAGTACCCAGGACAGCTTAGCATACAGCAATAAAATTTAAAAATTACTTTTTATCCCTTCTGGGGCGTCTGCAAGTTTTGTCATTATCGTCGGTATTTGTCTTGTTTAAGTTATTACGCATGAAAAACCACCACACCACATTCATTCATAAATAAATGTAGCAGAATGTGTATATGCCAGATAATTTAACTACTCCAGAGTCTAGAGGTGGCCTAACGGATCAGAAAATAAATTGCCTCCGTAGGACAGCGATGTAAATTCCTTATCTGTGTACGACCTCCTTTTCACATTACTATCTACGATCCTTTTTCGTTTTAAGTATCCGGACTAAAGTATTGGCTAGCGAGTGCTAACCATGATTGCCTACGCGCAAATTTGTGATCGGAACTTACATTCGTTCCATATTAGGTGTCCTTCTAACAGCATTCCATCATCACCGTTAAGTTTTTCTCAAGCTTGCGCACTCAGACTTTCCTGTTGGCAATATTTTCTTCAGGCCTAGGTCTACTGGTTTACGCTATGCATTATTTAACATTCAGAAGAAAGGAGTACACCACGGGCGAGTTTCGATTAGACAATGTGCACCAACACATTTTTTTATGTCAATATTGTGTCAATTTTATGTCATTGGATCTCAATGGACGTGCCAAAATTAGAACAATAATACTCTTCAAGCTTGAGTGACTCCCGTACAGCCGTGCTATTCTGTAAAAATCTCACCGTGAAAACTTAGATGAAGTGAGCGTGGAGTGAGCTGTCAATGGTGTCAATTCCTAGCAAAAACAAACTCACTTCACCTAAGTTTTCACGGTGAGATTTTTACAGAATCGACCGGCTGATAGTATTACGCTATCTACGCTGAAGGCCATAGTTTCGTACGCTTAAAATGCAGTTATTAATAACATATTATTACAACATTATATTCGCAATGAACCAGTGAGTTGCGTTACTACGTGCAGCCTAACATTCGACCGCCAAACGAGTACTTACTCTAGATTATTTGGGTTATCTGTACCTACATATCATAAAATAAAGTCGCTTTTCGTGTCTGTCTGTGTGACCGCTTTGTTCTTCTAAATTACGCAACGGATTTTGATGCGGATTTCACTATCATTTAGAGAATTTTATTTATATATTAATTAAAACTTACTTACGGGATGTAAGACCCATCACATAGCCGTCAACTACGCATTCTGTATATAGAAGAAAAAGAAAGAAAGAAAATACGTTTATTTGCGGCAAACATGACGCATAACAAAAATACTAACAAAAAAAAAACAAAATAAAAATTTGGGAGAAAACTAAGAAAAAAAGTAAACTAAGGAACTAAGGGAGTAACTAGGAATATCAAACTAAATACCATTGTATAGAAGAAAAAGAAAGAAAGAAAATACGTTTATTTTCGGCAAACATGACGCATAAAAATAAAAAATAAACGCAAACAGAAAAAACAAAATAACAATTTGGGAGAAAACTAAGAAAAAAAAGGAACTAAGGGAATATCAAACTAAATAACATTGCACAAAAATAATTGTTGGGAAACGACTTTTATTTTTGGTGTGAAAGCTGTTTGCAGTAGGTAGTGCGCAATGTAACACAGGCGATTGTGCTTATGGGTACATGCAACGGTACTGGGTTCGCGGGGGTATTTAAAGTTGTGTTATTACAACATTATTAAAAACATGTTTTCGTAAAAAAACGTCAGTAAAAGTTGTAATTTCAATATTACCGTAACCAGAAGGTTCTCAGCTATGGTCCAGTAAAAACTAATGATTGCAATGATGGGGAGTACAAGTGACTCTTGGCTTCGTTAAGTGTCTATTTACACCCGGTATAATAAAGAAATCTCAAAGTTTTGTCAAGTAGTAAAAACTGTGCAAAGCAGGGGCGGGTCGCTAGTTTTTAGGGTTCCGTAGTTCCTACAAGGAACCCTTATAGTTTTGTCATGTCCGCCTGTCTGTCTGTCTGTCTGTCCGAGGTTTAGGTGCTAAGAGACCGTTAGTACTAGAAACCTGTAATTTTGTAGAAGTGCGTATATCAATTACGCCGATAAAGTGGTAAAATAAAATTTTGGAAAATCTTTTTTTTAGGGTTTTGGAAAATATTTTTTTCGTCGTCTACCCCATCGTGTGGGGTATCGTTGAATAGGTCTTCTAAAATGACTTGGGGTTGCTAAAATAATTTTTCGATTTAATGCTCCATTTACGAAATATTGAACTTTAAATTGCACATTTTTGTTCCTGTAGGGCGTCCCCCCTCTAAAACCTAAACTGCTGGCTTGAAAAATCTGGAAAAATTCACGATGATAGTGCATTTCATGAACTTTAAAGGAAAACTATAGCGGTTAAGATAACTTTATTAGTTTAGCGGTAATAGTCGTTGAACTTGGGTGTTGGATAATTTTGTACCAAATACAAACAAAATCCTTAGCATTCATCCTTTAAAGTGACTAAGATGAAGTAGTTGCTTCTTTATAACGGGTAAAGACTTGCATTGAAAAACAAAATATGATAATTTTTATTTTTTTAATTTTTTTTATATTCAGAATATAGAATAACAGAATCGTACTACATTGTGATAACGGGCTACTTCGGAACCCTACACTGTGCATGGCCCGACACGCACTTGGCCGGTTTTTTAATAAAGTACTAACAAACCAGTCTAGCATGTTTGTCTCAATTCAGTTGTTATCAACCCACATGGATATAATTAATCAATAAGTAAGAGTTAATTTAGGCTACCTATATAAGTAATTGCTACCTTGGCCGTTCTTGGCCGTAGAAAGCTCGGGGGTGATCAAAAGGACCAGAATTTTGCGGTTACGTTATCATGAAAGGAAAACCATGTGATTGGTAATAATGCTGATTAATATATTTAACGTCACCTTAGGTGTGAATTTAGGTTTTCCCAACAAAGCTTGTCATGGTAATATAGCCTAGAGGTTCACGTTCTGTGTCCGTCAATGGGTCACTCACACAATTTTTTAAAGTTATTATTTGGACTCATAGCTTCCGCCTTGTAATAACAAGGCGGAAGCGGCGGAATAATAACTTTAAAAAATTGTAATTTAGAAGCTGAAATAACAACACATTGTAAGTAGATAAATGTACGTAATTGTAAAAAAAAAGTGCATGTATCTATAAATATTTATCTCTTTACCAACGCTTAAAGACCAGTTTGTCCATAAACAATTATTAGGTTTAACCTTTTGACTTCTGACTCCAGGTGATGTTTGCGTCTTATGGCCGATTTCTATAATTTACTGACCGTTATTGGTTCAAATGAACATTAGGACTCTTGTATCTTTATCAATAATATAGCAAAGACCGCATAGCTTTGCATAAGTAGATCTTCCTATAAGGAAATAGCTATTATAGGTAAAATTAGCTCACGAATCTATTTATTTATATGCCCAGTTTGGCATTAAAAAATGCTACCATTGAATTGGTAAGCAAAACGATTCGTTTTTGTTTATAGGAACCGTGCATTCATGGAAATAAGTACCAGCCATAACTACCAACGGACGGTTCTATTAGATTATTTTTGTACTAAAACTCGGCAAGTTAGCCTGATTTTATTAGATAGATATTAGAATTGGACACTATTTATTCATTAATGTCTAGGAATGTTAGTTATATTATGGCCTAACTTTAAAGTTGCAGGTTGGCTTTGTATTTCAACAAGTAATTTTATACACCGTGTCGCTTTAATGGCGACATTAATTTAACACACGTATGCGGTTTCGTGTTTATGTTTTACGAACATTTTTTTTTGATTTCATTAAACATATTGTTTATTTGCAATTTTCTTAAATAGCATCTAGGAGCACCTGTACTTAAAGAACTGTAGCGCAGGCGTCATTTTCCGGGGTCACGGACCATAACATCGCATCAATAAAATTAAAACGAATAACGTGTAAAGAGTAGGCGAATTGAAAGAAATCTCTATATCTCTCTCATATCGTTGAGACGTTTAATGACAAATGCGTGCACTGACTGGACAGGTTCACTCAATATGTGTAGTTCTTTCCTCAAAAAATCATTTCAGACATCAATCTACATGGTGTTCATATGATCTGCCCAAGGTTATGTCGAGACTTTAAAAGAGACTGTGACCTCTGAGTTTGTTTCGGCCTTTCTTCTCAGAGTAGTCAAATAGGAAACGCCGACCTCATCTAGTTTTTTAAATATGATTGACGCGTAAAAGTGTTTGTACAAACCTACTTACAAAAATATAACTGATGAGCTTTATAATTTAGTCACTTTTTCTACATAAATATGCAATTAAGCCTATATTTTATTAAAACCAGTGGGTCGATTAACTCGTTACTTCCGAATTATTCATGCTTACACAATATAAACGTATTCGGTAAGATGTGTAAGTTCAATATCCCTACTTAGCTTACTGCAATGTACGTAATGCCTCGCTAATTGATTCAAATAAAAGGTAAATATAAAAAAAAAAGTTATATTATGATGAGCTAAATATAAACTTACGTGGTCATGAAAATCCGAGAAAACACTGATAAGCACTAGTGGATCTATTCTGGTCCTACGATACGGACTAATGTCTATGGTGAGTATGAAGTTCGTCTCATATTAGTGTGCCGACGCGATGCCCGTTTACGCACTGCCTCACTGGCTCAGCTCACTGGCGACTTTAGCGAACAATAACAAGGTGACCACGGACTATATATGTTCTACCAATAACCTTTATACAGGGTTAGTTTAAAGGGCTTACGGGAACTAAACACAAAAAACGCAAGCTTTATGTTTTCTTTTTAAGAGCGTTTACGCCGTACGGCAAGCCCTTATTTTTCGAAATGAATGAACCGATTTTAATAAAACTTCATACCCATAAGCAGGATACAAAGGTCTAAAAAGTTAGTAGAAAACATTTTCAAAATGTCTTATTTAAAAAAAGATAACTGGAAATCCCTGTTTCTATGGAAAATTTAAAATCCGTCTAATTTGGCTGTGACACTATTTTTTGAAAAAGTTTTCTACTAACTTTTTAGACCTTTGTATCCTGCTTATACATATGAAGTTTCATTAAAATCGGTTCATTCATTTCGAAAAATAAGGGCTTGAAAGTTTGTATGAAATGCCGTTCGGCGTAAACGCTCTTAACATTTTTTTTTAAGTTTAGTTTTAACAATAAAAGTATATGATCGACTACAGTAAACAAAATCAGATAAATATGTGATATTCTTCAGGATATATGCTAGGTAGATAGTGTGTTGAAAACATAATACAACTAATTTGATACGATAGAAAAAAAACATGAAGATATCTCTAAAAACTTTTTTTGTACATTAAAAACCATTCTAATATACATACAATCATTCTGATTTTTTGTCAGATTATTCTACAAGCAACATACTAAAATACTAGTGTTTTAATTTTTTAGTCCAACAATAGATTTTTTGTAAATAGATAATGAGGTCATGTAAGCCCCTTAAATTGGCTAGCTAAACTCCGCTGACGCGATGGGTACCGATATCTAAACACGGTACTTACGGTACCTACCAGGTTCATAGTTCTATAACAACAAGTGGATTGATTAACTCGCTACATACTTCCGTATTTTTCTAAACAATGTAACCCTGATTAGCTTACCGCAATGATACTTACAAATAAGTTAAAAAAAAAAAAAATAAGAAAAAAATTGTGCTTAAATAAAAACTTACGTGGCCATGAAAATCCGAGAAAACACTGATAAAACACTAGTGGATATATTGTCCTGGTCCTTACTATTCGGACTACGGTCTATTGGACGTATCAAGTTCGACTGCAGTGTGCCGAGTGCCGACGGCGCCCGCTTACTCACCGGCGGGTTTGGCGACCAGTTACAGTAACCAGCACCCCAATTGCGTAACACACTTTCAGTTTATCTGAATCATTTTGAAGGTAGTTGTTATTCCATTGCTTCGTATGTTCGAAAAATGTGTCTGCTCAACAACGTGAATAACGCAATGAATGTTGTTGAACTGTCAAAATAAAAACTATTGCTACTGTTAGTGTGTTACGCAATTACAATTCACAATGCTTTATTGCATTCCATGATGGCGGTAAAATTAATGAAACAATTATACTAGCAGCGCTCGCGCGCAAAAGTGTCGATCCCGTGGGAATATCGGGATAAAAACTATCATATGTCCTTCCCCGGGATGTAATCTATCTCTCTTCCAAATTTTATCGAAATCCACTCAGTGGTTTAGTCGTGAAAAGGTAACATACGGACAGACAGACAGAGTTACTCTCGAATTTATAATATTAGTATGGATGTTGATCCTGATGGGCACAGCAAGTAGCCCGTAGGTGCCAATGCCAATGACACAATCAGGGCCTCAAGTCTGCTATTACAATAGTGTCAGAATGGTCTATCATTGATTTCATAATGGTTGATTTTGACAAGTTTGGTAATCTACTAATATAATGGCGTCATTATGATTTTCCAATGGTCAACCACTGACACTCCATTGAAAGAAATGGCATAGAATGGAAATCTCGTACATAATGACAAATGAATGACTTGGGCGTTAATCTGCTAAAATTTTGACAGTTCCTTTGATCAGTGACCTACTATTAGAACGTCATTGTGCAGTCATTGCTTTTAATTCGTTAGGAGTATCGTATATGTTCTGTGTCATTGACCGAGCAATGATCGACCACTATGAATTTAGTAGATTACGAACTTTTAGCAAAATGACAATGGGATCGTGTTGGAATGACGACTTTATAAAAATAGCAGACTTGGGCCCCTGTTCTATCAATAGATAACCTTCATATTGCCACCAGGTCCAGAGGTGACTCCTTTAACTTATGGTAATTTGAAGCCTTTATTAATACAAGAAAAATACAGGCTGTTTTCAATGATTCAGTCAAAAAATCCAACAAAATATTTTAATGTTCAATTTGTCGATTTGTTAACGAGCCTCGTTAGGTCTGGATTAGCTCGGTGGAACTGATAAAATGCTCAAGCGCATGGGCTTGCTCTATGTCTATCAGAATACACTTAAATAGCTAAAGACGCTCTTGATTATATAGCACTTTTCAAAGCACCAAAAAAGCTTCTCGTGCGGTTTTTTTCTATTAACGATAATAGCTTACATATTCTCAGCTTAGTTACATACCTGCAAAGTTACCACGAGGTACGAGGGTACGAGGAGCGGCGAGTGTGTAACGTATCGATCACTTAAATGTAGTGTAGTCTGGTTGGTATGAGCCTGCGTATTATTTACCTAATCTTGACTTTAAACTGCGTTGAGATTTCGCAACGAAAGTTTAACGTTGTCTTTTGGGGGTGATTGATATCAAATGGCATGGTTTGGTAACCGTACATACCACCGTCACGAAAACAAGGCTAGGTTAATTTAATCTTAGCTTTTCACTGCGACACAACTTTGCTCATAATGAATCAAAAGTATAGCCTTCGTAAGTAGGTAGGCAGAGAAGGTGATTCTGTGAAAAGTTTATGTCGGAATGTGAGTTACTACGAAACTATGTTATTGTCATTGTATTTTGTTACAATATGTTGAATTATTGGAGCAATACAAACATCCTATTTATAACGACGAACTTACTAACTTATTGTTTTTTTTTTGTTGCAGGTACCTACAGCAAATTTGCGAAACGGGTGAACGAGCTAGTCAAAACAAGCTTTGTCTTCATATATTTGAATATATTTGAAGTCATTACCCTTCGGGGTTCCTTTAAGAGGAATGCGCTAAGGTAGCCTGGGAAATTCACATTTATTTGTTTTTTTTGTAGGTCAGTACAACCTCATGGTTGTAACACATATACAAATATGGCTTTACAGAAATTATAATCATTACAATCAGCCATACAACTCCTTGAGTTAGAAATGGCTTCAAATGTCATGACTTCCTGAAGGGTAATATGGACTTAGGCGTAGCGCGCACTACGATTTTAATCGCTTCGATTTAGTTATAAAATCTTAAAATCGCAAACACAAATTTTTTTTCAAGCGAATTCTCAAGCGATTTTTTTCCGCAGTGCGCGGACTCTAGTATAATTAGTATTGTCTGCAGATGGGCGATTATTTATCGCAACGATTAAAATTCGTAGTGCGCGCTTAGCCTTAGAGACTTGTTGATGATGATTTGTATGATTATAATTCTATAAATAAATATTTGTTACGGCTGCGAATCTTATTTAAATCAACATTCAACCTGATACTGACCTGCAAATTGCAAAAAATGTAAGAAACTCCTGAATTCCGCCATGACGTCTTTAGTAATAGGTTTGCTTACAGGTTTTGGGAAACCAATTTAGTGATGATCTTCGTGGTTTATTTACCGCATAATATGAATAGTGAATATGTATTTCACTAGTTCCTCATTTTTATAACATACTAGCTGACCCGGCAAACGTTGTTTTGCCATATAAATTATTTCTAGCTGCCTGGTGTCCTACCCCTTACTCTACCCTACCTCTACCCTACCCCTACCCTACTCCTACCCTACCCCTACCCTACTCCTACCCTACTCCTACCCTACTCCTACCCTACTCCTACCCTACTCCAACCCTACTCCTACATTACTCCAACCCTACTCCTACCCTACTTCTAACCTACTCCTAACCTGCTTCTACCCTACTTAAAAAATTAACATATCTATGGGAGATATGTTAATTTTTTCTCTACGTAAGAACCATCCTCGTACTTCAACGAATATTCTAAAAAAAGAATTAGCGAAATCGCTTCAGCTGTTCTCGAGATTTGCGCTTAGCAACACATTCAGCGATTCATTTTTATATTATAGATTTAAGTTTTGATTGTCAAAATGGGGAAATCTGTCATGGCGGCTGGATTGACGTCAAACTTTCAGTCGACAGACCGAAATCTGCGAGTTTTTTTTATACTCTTGCTTGCACATAAACTTTGTTGATTAACCCTGGCGGAATATATTATAATATTCGGTAGCCTTAATTAACAACGTTTTTAAATAAATATTAAAAAAATAATATTCAAAGCAGACAAGTAATTATTTGCGTTAATGTTTACTTACTTCGATCGTCGTAGGTGGACAGGTGGCAGTAGGTATTTTTATTACTATCAACTACCTATTAGGTAGATGTTTCTGTCCCATTGCTGGGTAAAGTTCCTCCATATTTCGCCATTCATCTCTGCTTGCTGCCTTTTTCGGCCAATCAGTCAAGAAAGAGGTCGTAGGTCGTCACGCCAGCGTTTCATATACCTGACTACTCTGGCCTATCTGTTCTGCATCCTATACGTCTGGCGCGCCCAGTCCCATTTCAGTCTCGCGGTCTTATCACCAACATCGACGATGCGTCTTCTAAATAAACACTATTAAAATATATAATATTTTTAAAATACATAATTTAAACTCCTTATTAAATAATAATATAGGTACGTAAAATATCATCAAGGTAAAACTTTATTTCTTTTTTCCTTAGTTTTTTTTGCTTATTTTTTGGTTATCCAAATAGATTTTAAATTTAGAGTTGCTATAATTAATGGATTTACACGTTTGTAAACAAATGTCGACAGGACTGGTTGAGTAACATAATAATTAATGATGTTTTATTATAAGACAAGTATAGATAACCTATGTGCCAACCTGCATAATTAGTGCTTACAAGGCTCAATTTGCGAATCGCGATACATTATGTAAGTTGTTTGTTTCCAGGCAAGATTTGATTATCAGTTTAGCAACGTATGATCCGTAAGGTATTTTTTCTTGCATGATGTTAAATATCATCCGCTTAGCCTATCTCAATATGATTGGGGTCGGCGCAGCACGTCTTTTTACCCGACTGCGCCACAACAAAGACAGGGTTGTTTTTCAGGCATATTTTGTATGTGCGATTCTTTGTAGCGGTATCTTCAACGCCACATACGAATAACGCGTCATACTGACGTCACGCTAAATCCTGCATCTCGCAAACAGAGTTTACCGCGCAACTAGCATAGGTAGATACAACGGCGCGACATGAATCATCGGGCAGTTGCCCGCCAGACACAACACCCGTCTGGTAGGAGGATCCTCCATTGTCTATGGAGGTTGAGTGAACTTTGAGTGAACCTGTTCCTCCTATCTCTATATCTTTATACTCTCAAAGCATCCACAAAGCTGGATGACTTATATATAATACATGAGGTGCATATCGAATCGTCTGGGTCGCCCAATGGTTATAGGCTGGGTATTGTTTCTATTAAACCCAAATGGCGGATTCTAGACATCATTATGGGGGAAGCGCCAAGGTAGCCCGCGAAATTCAATTTTTCTTACGTTTTTACAAAATATGATTCGCGACCATAACAAGTATGCTACGGTCGCGAATCATATTTTAGTCAACATACTGAAAGTTACTGAAAATACTATCTACTACTACTACTCATTCCTACTACTTATTTTTTTACTGAAAATCTACGTTGTGCACAGCATCACGCTGACTGGAAGCCTTCTTGTTACAGTCATGTCTTGACTTTTCATCCCGATATTCCCACGGGATCGAAACTTATGCGGGTGATTCCGTAATAAAAAGTTTAAAACCCACTGTAACTAAAAAGTTCCAACAAACTGAAGAAAAAACAAGGTCACTTTTCAAGCAGCCTGTTGCAGGTGGTCGCAGTTATTTGAGTTCAAGCACAGTTTTGATGCCACCAAAAGCATCAGACTGCATGACATGAGATTTTGTTTTTTTCTCTCATTCGACTATTATGCTTGGTTCCTATAAACAAAAACGAATCGTTTTGCTTACTATAATAATGGTAGTATTTTTTATTGTCAAACTTATAGATTCGTAAACTAATTTTACTTGTGATAGCTACTTCCATATGGGAGGGCTATGTAAAGCTATGTGGTCTTTGCTTCTTAGTAAAGATACAATAGTCTTAATTTTAACCAATAACGGTCCGTAAATTATACTGCCCACCGGAGCCTTAAGTGTTGTAATAGGCATTTTGATGGGTTTTGGGTTAAATGTATATTCTGAATCCCCATTTAATGAGGATTCAGAATAAATATTTAACTCAAAACCAACCCAAAAGCCTATTACAATAAGCCATACCATATATTTTATGAAATAGGAATATGTAAAATATCCGTTTATATATTCTAGCATTCCATTTATATATTTTTGCTAGGCAGATTGAACTCTGAGATGACGACTATTGGCCGATTCCTATACTGCCTACTTGAGCCTAAAGTGTAGTAATGGGCTTTTTGGTCTGACTCACATTCAATTCAAATTATTTATTTGTCTCTTTTCTTATATCCATCCAGATTCACACATATTTTGTAATATGCTGCATATGCTTCTCATTCCTTCGCATAACATGTCTTGTACAACATTGTGTAACATTGTGTAACATTTATAAAGAGATTCATTTTTATTCAATTAGACCATAAAGGTACCCACCATTGTCACTGCAACTGTGTGTAAAATATTATACTTGACGGCGCTTCGACGTTTTGAGAGTGTCAAGAAACGTCGCGGGTTGACGTTCCTTCACTCTGACGCAACTCCGGGCTCTTTTGCAGGCAGCCGTTAGACATGGCAGGATCCGCTTGCATCGTGCTCAAGCAAAACGTGTTCGGTGGAGCGTCGCTGTATTTCGATTAGTTGGGAAGTGTGGATTACGGTTCTGTTAATATTTTGTTAGAATAATAATCGTTTCGTTGTATACGTGGTTTTGATTCTCCTCGCCCGCCTACCCACGATAGCTCGGCAGCCGTAATGGACCTGGAATTTACTGATAATGGCTATGTGCCGTTATACTTGAATATTACTGTAATGCTAATTTCTAAACTTGGCATCAAACAGAGTTTATGGTTATCCTATAAATGCAACTATGTACACGAGGTTATATATGCGAGGGCGTATTCAAATAAGATGTTTCTTTGTAAACGGAGGGACAGGTTTTGCCAGTAAGTAGGCATATAAAATTTTACCTAGATATTAATAGCTAAGTAGTGTAGAATACTGTTTATAACGACACTGTGCTATTTCATACCTTTGCAGTGATGAACGTGGCAAAGGGACAATCAGCAGTTTGAATAAATCAGTTCAAAGTTTTAGATAACAAAAACCATTGAAAATGGGTAAAATAAAAGGAGGAAAAAATGATCTTGAACATAATGCATTCAATTTAATTTTTTCTCCCTTCTCTCTTATTAAGGAAGAAAATTTAAAATTGAATGCAAATATGACCGCTATTTATAGATTTTTGTGATCTTTACCACCATAGTTAAGCACTGTATCAGGACAATCCTGCAAGTATGGTCAACATCTTATTGGAATATTTCCTTCCTCCGAGCACGTTTGCCCTTGCGAATTATCATTAATTACAACTTTTCATTCATAGCAATAATTATTGCACACACCTATTGCTACGGCTAGAATGCAAGGAATCGTATAACTACACTGTATTTGATAGAGTTCAGTAGAAACAATTTCTTGTCGAGTTCTGGAAAATTTGATGATTGTTATCTGTTGACTTATTTCCTATGAGATGATATTAATATTTGGATTTTTATCTAATTTAAACAAGTTAACTTTTTTGTGCAATTTGGCGTCCACTCTAAGCAAGTATCAGTTCGTAATTTTGCTAACACATGACGACTAGGCGTCGAAACCGGCGTTTGCGCAGTTTGCCTTAGTTCAGAGCTTATTCAGTAAAACTCTTTTAGGATTCTTAATATTTTTCACTTTTATTATGGTTTAATTCAATCTCTTTTAGAATAAAACGCATCTATAATGGTATTATTCATTAACGGTAAGAATTTGCACCAAACTTACTTTAAAAGCAAGAACGCTATCACGCCATGTTGCTTTCAAATTCAGTAAGGCGTTGAAATCTTTATTAAATCAATGATTAAATTTAAAATAAAGATTAAATAAAATAAAATTATTTAATTTAAGTCATCTCATCCATCGTTGACTTTGTCTCTGTCGGTCATTCGCTAACGGTAAGAATTTGCACCAAACTTACTTTAAAAGCAAGAACGCTCTCTAGCCATGTTGCTTTCAAATTCAGTAAGGCGTTAAAATCTTTATTAAATCAATGATTAAATTTAAAATAAATGATTACATTAAATAATATTATTCTCTGACCTAGACTAAAGTCAAGAGCAACCACATCTCAAAAAAAAAACTAAATCTTAGTAAGTATCTGTAGTCTTATGTCGAAATAAAATTAAACATTCTCAGATATAAATCACATTTATTTTATTGACATATTTTATTTAATCAACGAAATTATTCAACATACATTGGTATGTTGAAGAATTTCGTTATAGATATGTGTGTGTGTTCTAGATATGTTATTATTAGATGAATAAGTTACACACCGAATTCTCCCTTTCAGTCGTCAGTAATTTGACTTTCGAACGAAGAAGGCAAAGCGTTGTGTAACTATACAGACGCTATACAACGTTTATTAGTAAGAGGGTAAGTGTTGTAACCCTCTTTATTCATGAAAAGTGGATATTTATAAATAAGTCATCCTTGTAATGTTCATGTTAATTAAATAAGAGGGCAATGGGACCCTAATATTATTATGGACATTCTAATTTTCTCATGATATTTATTAATCTGGTCTAAGACCGACAGTTGGACTACTATTGCAGACTACTGCTGTTACATAGGACCCTCTCTTCAATCGCACGACTTTGTACAATGTACTCTGTACTCGGTTTAACAGTGTGAGTTTGATTGACGATTGAAACTAAAACTAACGAAATTCTTTTGAACTAACGATTGACGATTGAGTTAGTTTTAGTCGTATAAAAAATTTAATCATTCGATTGAATTAGATTTATTTTATCACTTGATCGGTTTTTTATGATTTCTTTACTCTTTTTAAAAATTATCTGAACTTTTAAATTTGGTCTGCGGAAAATTCCCATTGTGATTTTTCTTATTTGAAGTTTTTTTAATTAAATTTTCTAATTTTTCATCAAGTGTGCCGTTTTCATGGTTTTCGAGGGCGGTAAAGCTGATAGTGAGGTCAAAATGAAAATCCAAAATGGTGACTGCGAAAATTTTTGAAATGTTTCATCATGGGTATCGTTGTCATGGTTTTCAATGGTGTTGATACCGATAGTGAGGTCAAGATGAAAATCCAACCTAAGTATACGGTTTAACACTAAAAAAAACCATGAAAACGACACCCATAACGAAAAACTTTCGCAGCTGCTGTATTGGATTTACATTTTGACCTTACTTTCGGCTTGAGCACCCTCGAATATCATGAAATCAACACTCATGACGGAAAGGTAGTAAAATAAGACATTGTAGTTGCTAAATAATTTTATAATCCACAAGTGTCCGCGGTCCAGTTGGCAATTAAGTGTTAGTAGATCTATTTAAGAAGGCAGATTAGATTTAAAGAGGGAAAACCTGTTTAAAAGAAGCATACACAGTGTTAGAACAACAATTGATCACAATGGGAACTTTCCGTTGACCAACTTTAAAGTTCATTATAAAAAAGGTCAATAATTTTATAAGTTCCTCAACGGTATTCCTCAATATTTCCCTTAAAAAAGGAAGATGATTTTCAGTTTTAACTAAAAACTAAAATTGATGATTGATGATTTAGTTAAAACTAATACTGAAATTTTCAATCGTGATTGATTTATTAAAAACTAATTTTTTGACTAATCAATCGATTGAAAATTTTAGTAATTGAACCCAACACTAAGGTTTAGTCATGTTTATGAATATGGGGGTTTCAGTCATATTGTATATTTCATCAAATAGCTGTAGTAAAAAAAAAAACAATATTATTTCATAATAAAGTTTTATGTCATTTCATAATCATACATTGATGTTATTATCGCATTGCATTGCATCGCACAAATAATATACAAAACATAAGAAAACAAGTACAAAAAAAAAAAAATATCACAGATGATCCTTCTGCAAAAACCAATACAGCTTAACACGAACACTTATTACTTATTGAAATAATTATGAATAACCCCAATCACTTTTGATCATGTCAGCTCCTTTTTCAGCTATCATATAGACTGGAGCGTTTGTGTGACCTGACACTATATCGGGCATTATACTAGCGTCGATCACTCTCACTCCTTCAATACCGTGCACTTTTAATCTAGGGCTGACCACAGCCGTCTTGTCACTCTGAACTCCCATTTTGCAGGTCCCGCTTAGATGGTATATCGTAAATGTAAACATCTTTGCTTGACAAGCGAAGTATGCATCGCTGCCGAATGGTCCATATTTCAAGCAATCTTTGATCGGTACTTCGTATATCTTGGCACCTATTTTTCTCATAGCCGGTTGCTTTGAAATTTCCACGGCTACTTTTATTCCTTCTACAATTTTCTGCAAGTCTTCAGTGTAGTCAAAATAATTTGGAACTAATGCCGGATATTCTTTCGGATTTTTATTTTGTAGCATGATGCGTCCTTTTGATTTAGGACGTAATAACATAGGGAAGATCATGAAAGTGTCAGATTTCCCTAAGGGTCCGTATGTGTCGGTGAATATTTGTTCGTCAAAACCGAAATTCCGACGTAACAGTGGATCCGCGTTCAAGCCACCAGCAATGAAGAGCAATTCCATGTCGGGCCAGCTCGAAGAGTTGAACTTGTCATTTGAATTCATAAAAACTAGACTCTCACATCCTCCAGGTACGGACAGAGGACCTTCGTGCGTCTTCATCCACTTGAAGACAAAACCTAAATTATTCAATATGGATTCCGATGAAAAACTTGAATCTTGTTGTTGCACTACAAATTGTACACCACCAGCAGCAACGTGATCCATTAAATTAAATCCGACAGGTAAATCCTTCACAACATTAATTCTCATCGATTCTAAATGATCCCTTGGTCCGATACCAGATAACATTAACAACTGCGGAGAATTGATAGCACCAGCGGATAAGATCACTTCTTTATCTGCTAATATTTTATATTTCCTGTTATACTTTTCAAATTCCACGCCGATCACTTTAGTATTGGTAACGTCAAAAATAAGTTTAGTGACCATACTGCCTTTGGATATGTGAAGATTTTGTCTTCCGTTTATTGGGTGCAAATAAGCTCTACTAGAACTATGTCGAGTTCCATTTTTCATTGACAGCTGGAGAAATGACACTCCTGATGGTTCTGCTCCATTATGATCTCCATATTTAAAACCCATTTCTTGTGCTGCTTTGACCCATGCTTTGCCTTTACTTGTGCGAAAGGGGGCATGTTCTATATTAACATAGCCACCATGGCCGTGATACATCGAATCATAGAAGGCTGGTATATTGTAATTCTCAACTTTTTTGAAATATGGAAGTACGTCATCCCACCCCCAGCCATCGTTGCCCATTGCTTTCCAATTATCGTAGTCTGGTTTTGCTCCTCTCGTATATATCATATAATTCAATACGCTGGAACCTCCAACTACTTTTCCACGTGGCCAGTTACACTGATTATTTTCAAATCCTGCACAGTACTTATTAGATGGCATCGTTTTATAAGCCCAGTTAACGGATGTAAATTGAAGATAGCCCGCTAAGATGGGTATGTCCATTACGTAGTTTTCGTTACTTCCAGCTTCTATAAGCAAAACGTTCCAATCTGGGATTTCAGTTAGCCGATTTGCAAGCACGCATCCTGCTGTGCCGGCTCCAATGATGATGAAGTCATATTTAGACATTAAGTTTGTTTGATCGGGTGGTTCGTTATCGAACTGATTTGTTTCGTCTCGCATGAAGTTCATAAGAGATGATAAAGGGCTCGCGGCCTGTGTTTTGATTGGATGCAAGAAGGTGAATAACATGCATGTTGCCACTGCGAAAACTGGTGCTCGGTGCTTACGGCTCATCTGGAATGATCAAACATAAATTATTCGCACGGCTTGGTCCTGAGCATCTTTTAAAGGCTGGATCACAAGCTTTTATTGATCTGTTACTTTTTAAGAATGTTATTCCCCATTTTATAATTAACTTTGCACCACTAGCTTTTTGCACAATACCCTTCCTTACTATTAAAATGATGCCAACACTGTATATAAGTGAAGTTGAATAAAAAAACCTTTTACACGGTTTTTTAAAAGTGCGTTTTATCATTTTTGTGATTTTTGGAGTTACTGATGGATAATGCAGTAGACATTATTGACTATGAAAATGATGAAAAAGAAAAATACCGACCTTTTGGTATTCACAGCTATGGTCCTGAAAACCTTAATGAGTTTATTAACAAAGGTTTTTTTTTTTTTTTAGGACAATGCCGTAGTCCTCACAAGCACTTAACTCTTGAGCTTATAGTCACTACAAAAACACCACTTGCACTGTCACCGAATGAATACGAAATAGAATATTGCTAAATTGACACCGTTTAGGTGTTTATATTAATTAAGAAGTCATTGACGTTGGTAATGTGAAGGAAATTATTTATTAATAAAACCATTTAAAACTCATTTACTAGAGAAGTGGAATATTATGTTAATTACCAGAATTTTCTGATTGGGTAGATCCATTGGTAGATATTTCTTTGATAATGTTAATGGTCTTTATTGTAATATTTGACAACGGATTTTAACCGACTTCAAAAAACCGGTCAAGTGCGAGTCGGGCTCGCGCACCGAGGGTTCCGTACAAATCTGTAGGTATGTAATTACAAATTTACGGTTTTCGGATTTTTCCTTTACTTGTGCTACATGATATAGAATTGCATCTTGCCAAATTTCATGATTCTAGGTCAACGGGAAGTACCCTATAAATTTTGATTCCCTTGAGAGTGTCGAAATATGCGTTTTTTGCAGCATTAACGGCCGTATCTTTTTTTTATGTTAACTTAAGTTTGAATTTTTCACAGCTTCAAGGGACTGTAGACCTGATTATAATAATAGGTCTTTACCTATGAAATTGCCGTTCTGCAGTACTGGCAAATCAAAATAGTTTTTGTTTGGCTAAGAATTCTAATTTCAAATTAATTTTATTTTAAAAACATGCCATTTTTTTCCGTTTAAAATATGAGTACCGTCGTGGCAGCGACGCGGCACAAGCGGCACGCAACATCAACGACGTTTACGGAGCTAACACTACAAACCAACGCACCACCTGTTATTGGTTTGCTCGCTTCCGTTCTGGAAATTTCGACATGAAAAATGAACCTCGCGGTCGTCCGAAGACTTTGGTCGACAATGACGAATTAAAGGCGATTGTGGAAGCTGATGATACACAATCTACGGCTGAATTAGCAGCAGCTTTCGACGTTAGTGTCAACAATATTGGTCCATTTGCGTCAAATTGGCAAGGTAAAAAAGCTTGACAAATGGGTGCCCCACGAACTCAATGATCGCCAGCGCGAAGTACGCGTCTAGACGTGCCTTGCACTGCTCAACAGACACACAAATGAAGGAATTTTGAACCGCATTGTTACCTGCGAAGAAAAATGGATTCTGTTTGATAACCGCAAGCGCTCAGCAAGTTGGTTGGATCCTGGTTCAGCACCTAAACAATGCCCTAAACGAAAACTTACCCCTGGAAAAAGAAAGGTCACTGTTTGGTGGTCTAGCGCCGGTGTGATTCATCACAGCTTCTTACCAAACGGGGTGAGCATTACTGCAGATGTGTACTGTGAAGAACTGAACACAATGATGGAGAAGCTGGCATATCTCCAACCAGCATTGGTCAATCGCTCATCTCCGCTGCTCCTGCACGACAACGCGCGACCTCATACTGCACAGCAGACGGTCTCCAAGTTGCAAGAACTACAGACTACTACCAGTTCCAGAATTTGTATAACTTCTTGGCGGGAAAAAAATTCAATACCCGAGAGGCAGTACAAAATGCCTTTGAAGAATTTGTTGCCTCCCGTCCAGCTGATTTCTTTAAGAAGGGCATCCATAAACTGCCACTGCGTTGGCAAAGATGCATTGATTGCATGGGTGATTACTTCGATTAATACAAATAAAAAATACATGAAAAAAATTCGTTTAAATTTTTTCATACAAAACGTCAATTTCATAGGTAAAGACCTAATATAATATAATTAAAACCATATTATGGTTTTAATTTCAACTCGATACCTCCACGCGTTCCCGAGATAAAGGGTCTTGACAGACACGGACAACAAATAAAGTTATCCTATAAGGGTTCCGTTTTTTCCTGTTGAGGTACGAAACCCTTAAAAGGAGGAGGTTCCCAATTTGGATGTTTATATATATATTTTTACTGTCACTGCTCCTTATCTAAAATCATGCTGCGATTTGTAACCCGATCCTCAAGGCTGGTGCTTGTGGTTTAAAACCCTTTCGTCATCTATTGCTGTGTCCAAATACGAGGTTCATCATATTTAATTGGTACACCGACCATGACAGTTGAGCAGTGGTGGCCCAGTGGTAACAGTTGCGATTTACGAGTTGTAGGTCGTAGGTTCGAACCCAGACAGGCGCTTTACTTTGTGTAAGTTATTTCATCACCGCTGCTCTCAAAACGGTGCAGGAAAACCTCATGAGGAAACCGGCATGTCGTAGAACCCAAAAATTCGAAAACATGTGACATAATCTACCAATCCGCACTAGGCCCGTGTGGTAGATCACGGCCCACTCCCTCTCTCCGAGAGGAGGCTTGTGCCGCAGCAGTGGGAACATTATAGGCTGATTATGTAACCATGACGTGGTTGGCGTGCGTTCGGCAAGTTCTGTGCTTGATCTGCCAAAATTACGCGGCGCAAGTTCGGCGTGCTCACGCCTGCAAAGTTTTTTATAGCAATATATCAGGCATAAAATTCGGTGACCTATTTACACATGGAACGACGAATTTAAAACAGGACGAACAGAAGTACTTCATGTACTTCTACAAGGGAATCAATTTTAGGTGGATACAGCGGAAGACAGAAGTAAGATCAAGATTGCTGCTAGTAAAAAAAAAACCGGAAACGGATAGTAGCGAAACTGCCGACGAAAACATTGAAAACAGCAACATCTAACACAACACGGCAGAGCAATGACATACAAAAGAACCGAGAAGGCAGTAGAACCCCGCCAAAAGACTCAACGATGAAGCTCACCAACCTAGCGGGAAGGTCGTTAAAAGATGCCCATCCACTAGTCCAATGCTTACTCTAGGATGCATATCCGGTAGGCTCTTAAATCCTTACCTATCCTACTGGCACGTCTTATACCATTACCGCGCCAGCTTAAATATGTTGATAAGTTGTCATGTGTACCAACCGACCGAATTTTATGCCTGATGTATTGAATGAATTGCACCGATCCCAGCCAGCGTAGTTAAACCAGATTCGATTAATCGAATGAACCCCAAGATTCGCACTAGCTCCTGTAGCCTCGTGTTAATGGTGCTACAGCGACCATTGCTTATCAAGGAATATACCATTACCGCGCCCTTCGGTATACCATTACCGCGCCCTTCGGTATATTCCTTGATAAGCAATGGTCGCTGTAGCACCATGAACACGAGGCTACAGGAGCTAGTGCGAATCTTGGGGTTCATTCGATTAATCGAATCTGGTTTACCTACGCTGGCTGGGATCGGTGCAATTCATTCAATACATCAGGCATAAAATTCGGTCGGTTGGTACACATGACAACTTATCAACATATTTAAGCTGACCTCATTATATATATACTTTTCGTACAATGAGAAGTCAGCTGATACTGGAAATGTATGGCTTGATATGTCGTCGTGCGTACTAGGAATTCCGACGCGTTCTTTTGGCAGTTAGGCATAGGATAACACTAAAGAAAACAACGGAGTCATGTTTGCATTTTTGTCGAATAATTTTAATATGTTTTGTCACCAGTTTTATTATTGAGTAACTTAACCTTAGCACTACCCTAGTTATCGTTGTAGCTACTTAATAACTGCGCTCATTATACAAGATGACAATACGTCAATAAATTAGATTTCGTATTTCTTATGACTTTCTTAGTCTGCATACAAAAATTCAATGATATATCCAATAGCTTAGCCAATATAGCTAATCGGTGGATCGGCAAAACCCATAAGTCGGCCAAACAGTGACGTGGAAATATAACTTTTATAATTTCGATGTTAGGATTTATTTGATAGTTTCTTATGTTTTTATTTATTGACATATTGTCGTCTCCACATTGTATGTTTGTGATTGTGAATCGATTGTTTTCGTGGTCCATTATATCACTCATTGCCCTACATATGTTACTGTTGTTTTTTTTATAACGTAAACATAGGGTGCATGTCAAATGGTAATTCAATTACTAATTTAACGTATTTATCAATATCTTAATTGCACTCAGAATACATAATGAATGATACAATAATTATTTAAAAAATATAAACGTCAAAGTAAGTACCTATTTATTCATTGGGTGTGTATCAAGCAACATTTGATATTAAAAATTAACAATTATTTTTAACACATTCCAAGTCCCTACTTATACTATAATTACATATTTTTCTCGCAAACTGGGTGACAACGTTTACAAGTTATTAATAGTTCTATGGAAAACTGGTTTATTTTCATAAACTTGAAATTTACAGTTTAGTGAGGTAACATTATGTTATCACAAAATATTGACTATTTCCCTCGTTTAAGATCTATATTTATTCCGTGATTGTGGTTGTTTTCTAGTAGGATTTTTAACTGTCAATAAATTATTATTGACAATTTGTGAAAATTGCACATCAACGGACAATATTACTTCTGTTAAAGAAGACTGGGCGAAAGTGGTCGATGGACCTACAGAGATACGGTTTTGATATTCGTGTAGGGATAGCCCCATAAAAGTGTAATTTTCTCATAATTACCGGGCCAGATTTTGATGTCCCTTTGCAAAAGAGTATAGTGAGGTATCCTGACACAAAATATCAAAACCATATCGCTATTGGACCATAGAATACTTTCCATACAAAATCACCCAGTCTCCTTTATTATGGTTAAAATTACATCACAGATGAGCTTTATTAAATAAATACTCCTTGCATCAGATCTGTACTATCTTAATTTACCATAGTCTTTTTTGATTATGTCTGCTCCTTTTTCAGCTATCATGTAAACGGGTGCGTTCGTATGAGCTGACACTATTTCTGGTATTATACTGGCGTCGATCACTCTTATGCCTTCAATACCGTGGATTTTTAATCTCGGGCTGACTACTGCCGTGGGATCACTCTCTATTCCCATTTTGCAAGTTCCACTTTGATGATAAATAGTAAAGGTGAACATCTGTGCTTGACAAGCAAAGTAAGCATCGCTACCAAAAGGTCCATCTTTCAAACAGTCTTCGATCGGTACATCGTATAATTTTGCACCTATTTTTTTCATAGCCGGTTGTCTTGCTAATTGCACGGCTACTTTTATTCCTTCTACAATTTTTTGCAAGTCTTCGGGATATTCGAAATAATTCGGAATTAATGCCGGATGTGCCTTTGGGTTTCTACTCCGCAGCATGATCCTTCCCTTTGATTTAGGGCGCATTAACATTGGAAAGACCATAAAAGCATCAGATCTGCCTAAAGGCCCGTATGTATCAGTAAAGATTTGGTCGTCAAAGCCGAAATTTCGACGTAACAGTGGATCTGAATTCAATCCACCAGAAATAAATAGCAGTTCCATATCTGGCCAGCCCGTAGAATTGAACTTATCTTTTAGATCCATAAAAATTAGGGCTTCACACCCACCAGGGATTGAAAGCGGGCCTTTGTGTGACCTCATCCACTTAAAAACTAAATCTAAATGGTTTAATATGTACTCAGTCGATACTGTTAGGTTTTGTTGTTGAACTATAAATTGAAGTCCACCAGCCGCTATGTGATCCATTAGATTATATCCGACAGGTAAATCTTTCACAACATTTATTTTCATTGATTCCAAATGATTCCTTGGTCCGATACCAGATAACATTAACAGTTGCGGAGAATTGATAGCACCGGCGGATAAAATCACTTCTTTCTTTGCTAAAATTTTACGTTTTTTGTTTTGTTTTTCAAATTCTACGCCAATCACTTTAGTATTGGTATCGTCAAAAATAAGTTTAGTGACCATACTACCTTTAGACACGTGAAGATTATTTCTTCTTTTTATTGGGTGCAGGTAAGCTCTACTAGAACTATGACGGGTTCCATTTTTCATAGACAGTTGAAGAAAAGAAACTGCTGATGGGTCTGCTCCATTGTAGTCTCCATATTTAAAACCCATTTCTTGTGCTGCTTTTACCCAAGCTTTACCCTTAGTAGTGCGGAATGGGGCGTATTCAATATTGAGATGGCCACTGTTTCCATGATACTTTGGATCATCGAATGCCGGTATGTTGTAGTTTTCAATTTTCTTGAAATATGGGAGAACATCGTCCCACCCCCAACCATCATTGCCCATTGCTTCCCAGTTATCATAGTCTGGCTTAGATCCTCGCGTGTATATCATATAATTTAATACACTAGAACCTCCAACTACTTTTCCACGTGGCCAGTTACACTGCTGGTTCTCAAATCCCGCACAATATTTATTGGACGGCATTGTTTTATAACCCCAGTTAGCTGATGTGAATTGCAGGTAGTTGGCAACAATTGGAATATCCATAACAAAATTTTCGTTGGCTCCAGCTTCAATTAGTAAAACTTTCCAGTCTAGGATTTCAGTTAGTCGATTAGCGAGCACGCATCCTGCGGTGCCAGCTCCAACGATGATGAAGTCATATTCAGTCAGCATGTTATTTTGATCTGCTGGTTCGTTATCCAGCTGATTGGAGCCCTCGTTCAGAAAGTTCATGAATGACGAGAGTGGGTTGACGAATTGTGTGTCTGTTGGAAGCAGGAGGGCGAAAAGCACCCATGTTGCCGTCGCCAGGTTCGACGCACGATGCTGATGCCTCATCTGGAAAATTCAAAGGAATTGATTAGACACTGTAAAATATTATGCACTTGTGTATATTTTGTATAATAGTGTTATAATTGTATATTTTTAACGAAATTGGTTCTAAATTAAGAACTGTCAGCATTCAAGCGGAAGTCGACATCTGAGAGACTTTCCACACGGGTACAATCTTGAATTTAAATGCTAAGAATAATGCTGGAGCGGAAAGAGATCGGACTTTCCTAATAGAGTATCATGATAGTGATTTCATTGTTGCTGTTATGGATTTAAAGTCGATGTCGAGTACCGCCGAGGTTGGCGACACCTGTCCAACAACAAAAGAATACATAAAATGTTTGCGTGACTTGGCGTATAAAGTGGCTAGTATTAGGCCTTCGCATGACTCTCTGATTAAATCGACTAAGTAGTGAGGAGCTGTTTTCCTGTTAGGCGGTCCCAGCGACTGCACTTTATTAGGAATTAAGTTCTCTTAATCTTGGGACTATTGACGAATCATTTTTTTATATTTTACCTAGTTTTTTTTATTCATTTAACTTAGATTTTTAAAATTTGCAAATGAATGTAAGCAACCGAATTTCAAATAGGTCATTATAATTATTATCATCCTAAGAAAAGTATCTATTGGACTTACAGGATACATTTTTTTATGTGCATCACCTTACTGGACTTACAGCGTCACATGCGACTATTTTGTTGTTAGATAAATGAGAATAATAAACTTGTCAAACTAATAAATAGGATGTAAAGTCCTAGGTCAAATGTCAGTTTTTGTTCTGTATGTAAAATGTGTAGGTACTTATAATAATATTAATATTAGAATGACTATTCGTTATTCTATAACCACAAAGGCTACCTATGATTGAAGTAATTGATTGAATTCGCAATAAATAACAACAATACACTGATTACTGACCACGTGTCTGTGTACGAAGATAATTATTACCTACCTAGTCTATTGGATATGTGTCTACAGTAGTTAAGTTCATAAAATCCTATTGATTGAATTTTCATGGAAATAGTCATTTAATAGGATTATATGAACGTAGAGGGCTGTATTGAGGAAGATTTCAATTTTGTAAATACATAGTTGTTACGGTCGCGAATCAAATGTTTATGTTCAGCATACAACCTGACACTGACTTTCTAATTGCATAAAAAACGTAACAAAATTCAAATTTCGCGGGCTACCCTGGCGCTTACCCCATAGTCGCAACCTACACCCATTAGATACGAAAAACTTTAGGAAAAAGACAATTTAACCTGTAATAATTAAGAATTTCCTTGACTTTGACCTTGCAAGCGAGTAAAAAAATTCGAAGACGATAATCGAGCGCAATCGCGTTTATATAAAGTTGATATTTGCGGAAGCTTGATAGCTGCCGCATATTATTTATTGTTATTATATAAGTTTTTGATAAAAATAAACTTACATGTGAGGACTGGAATCAGAAATGGTGAAATTTCTGTTTGTAGCGCGAAGACCTTGTTATATTGTTAATATTACGCAAATTTTTCTATGCAACCCGTTATCTATCCGATTTTACATAGAAATATTGTCCAATAAGTTACTAATAATACATTATTGCGTAGATTGGTTAATTATTACTAAACTAGAAGTCAAGGTTGCAATTTTGATTATTTCTTATGTGACGAGCATTACGATTTTGTATTCGACGCCCTTCGGCAAGGTTTGTAACACCAACCGTACATTAATAATGAATATAGGTTTATAATTATGAATTTAGAACTCACATCTAAGCGTAGTAGTTATGAAGATAACCCATTCCTGAGCTACAATACAATTCAATTATTTATTGCGTATCACATGTGTTTTATTAGATACACCTGCCTACATTTGAGTTAGTTGGTTTTCCAGACACATTACTCTGTTTCGTTTAAAATTCACCATGTCCGCGTCCTACTCGCCTTTTTCTACCGTATAGGTAATATTGATCTCTTGAATCTGAATCTTGAAATACTTGCTACTCCATTTTTTGTAAAAAAGAAACATACGTCAAGGTTCCATTCTCGTGACCTTTTTGGTCCTTCTGTCCAAGATTGCATTCTCGTGACCTTTTTAGTCCTTCTGTCCACAACTCACGGTCAGGCTCTTCTACACGGATGTAATGTTTATATTGATATTCTGATCAGTTTCAAGCCTGATCTTACCTCTTCCGAACATAGAAAAGGACCCAGGTCAGCATTGAACATTGATTTTCCTCATTTTGTGATATCACAGAAGCCAAATGTTTATTCGAAAAATAATTTGTACTGTACCGTAAATTAGACGTATTGTAAAAAATAGAATAAATAAATGGTTGAGATTCCTAAGGTAAGAAACAGAAAACATTCGGACCAGGAAAAGCTAAAAGCGACTCAAGTATTTTTGTAACTTAATGAGGCTGCCTCAATTTACGAATGACAAACTTTTAAGTTGAAATATTTTTCATGGAGTAGTTTGGGAACTCTTTTTGGAGTACTTTGGAAACAACCCGAAATAAATACATAAGTAGGTAAGTACTAAGTACCTAATATTGGCAACTCAAATATTTCTTGAGAACATTCTGAAAAGTAAATTCATTCACTTGGATCTCTAGTTAAAGCGCGTAAACAAAAGGTGAAAAAAAAATAAACATGAATCCGCGACCTTTTCTGTACACAAGAAAAATGTGGTTATTTAATTATTCATTGACTGGTTTTACTATGCTACAAGTAAGTAAAAGTAGACGGTGTATACTTTATTTTACGAGAAGGTATGTCTAGATTCCGGAGTTTCGGTACCAGCACAAACAGATCTTTGACTATAGTTCATATTTTACTAGTAAATTGTAAAGTAAAATCGTTTATTTCAACTTTAAAAATTACAATATAGAGGTATCGATGGTCCTAAAACTAGGCACAGCCTGTAGCTTGGACAACATTAAATAGGTACAAAATTTTGGTAATTATTAAACAAAATAAAGTTAAATTAAAGTTGAAATTGGCTACAAATAAATAGTAATAATTGGCTAGATGTATAATTTGTCTACTTTTCGGATTATTTCATTAAATTACTATTACCTTTGAACTTAAGACGACTCTATACTGTTTTTAGGTTAGGATATCTATTTAATTTATTGAAAGAATTTAATGAAGTACGTAGTTAGTAGGTACCTTTCGTTTAATGTGTTACAAGAAAAATATGAATAATTAATTTTGAATAAATCATTTGTTTTATTTCATTTATTTTTTATTACTATCAAGAATTTATTTTATGTTTTTTTTATTATAATAATTATTATTTTATTAGAATGTTTTGATTGACTTTAATAGCATGTTTCGCATAAAATATTTACCTACAGTTAATAAAGCAGGTACAACAGCGGGTCTTTTTTATATACATACCTACATCTCACCGTGAAAACATAGTAGAAGTGAGCTTGTAAATAGTGTCAAATTGTCATTCCATAGTTGACTGATAACTCACTACAAACTCACTTCACTTTAGTTTACACGGTGATATTTTTACGGAATAGACTGCAGATTATGATTATTTATTTAATTAAGTCTGTAGTAGTAATGTGCGTTTTCTTTGTGCAGGATAAACAATTTTTCTTTCTTTCTTTTCTTTTTAGTTTTTCCCTATGATGTACCTACCTACACCTTTCAGGGTGTTGTGTAAAAACATGTACATAGTTACTTACAATTATCATCTGCCTAGCCTCTTCCCTACTATGTTGGGGTCGGCTTCCAGTCTAACCGGATGCATCTGAATACCAGTATTTTACATGGAGCGACTGCCTATCTGACCTGCACAACCCATGACGACCCGTAACGACTGTCAAAGATCCAACGGAGGGATCTTGGTAGGTATGTAAAGATGGTCACCCATCCACGGACCAACCGTGTCAAGCGTAACTTAACCTGATCGATCGACTTTTACATCTACTTACAAATGTCAAACATTATTTTTAATAAGATTTATCTATTCTCGTTACTTAGGGTGAAGCCGCTTAACACCGTGATGGTTTTAACGTATAAGCAAGTTCTGTAATAAAAAACCGGTCAAGAGCGAGTCGGACTCGCGCACCGAGGCCGCGAGGGTTCCGTACCATCATGTTTTTAATTTTTTTTTCATCGGCGAGACCTACTTTCGTCAGAGAATTTTAACACTATGCACTGATAGTGGAATTAATGTAAATTTTGTTGATGATTTCTGAAAAGTGTGCTATTTAGAGACTTCGTTTTATTTTTTCTGTAATCTTTACACAAATTTTTATCACATAGAATTATTTCAGATTTTTCTCTTTGCAAACTTCGGAGATAAGGGGGGGAACTGTATTTGGACACGGTGGAGGTCTGCCCCGCTTGGGCGGAGCACCGCCGTGTCCTCGTAGAGGCGATCGGCAGCGGCGGCGACCTCTCGCGTCCGGCCCTGGTGCAAGCCATGGTCCGGGGCGAGAGGGAGTGGGAGGCAGTCACCTCCTTCTGCGAAGCAGTCATGCTAGCGAACGAGGTGGCTGGACGGTTCAGGGAGAGAGCCTCCCGTCTCAGCCGCCGCGGGGGACGCCCCAGGCGTCGGGAGCCGCGTGACGACTCCCGGCCACCGTAGGCGCGGGCCTGCGGGCGGAGAGTAATGGGTAGCTCACCGCCCGATCAGGACTAGGCCCGTGCCAGACGGCGCGTACGTGTTCCACGCGCGCCTCAAAAAGATGTCAGCATCGAGGTGGGGCCCCCCTAAGGGCCGAAGCCTGCCGGGCCAGCGGGATTGTCCGAAAGGGTTACCGCTGCCCCGGAACATAAAGGGCTAAGGAAGGAACACGGGTGGGTCAGTAAGAGTCTGACACTTCCTTCCGCTCCACCCAGAGCGGGAGGAGTCATTTGATGATTTCCCATCCAAAGACAAAACAAAAAAAGGGTGCCGTTTTACCATTTTGGTGCGCAACCCTAATGACAACAACACATTTTTTATATCTGCAAAATTGGTATATCGACATTGGAAAACACATCTAGGTACAGGTAGCCGCTCTGTTCTGTAAAAATCTTACCGTGAACTTTGAGGTGAAGTGAGCTTCAAGTGAACTGTCATTCTACCTGACGCTAGGGAATCTAGGGGTTGACAGCTCACCTCAAACTCACATCACCTAAGTTTCCACCTGTGAGAATTTAACAGAATATCACTTCTGGTACGGAATCCCTTGAACTTCGAGAAACTGGTTTAAATTCATATGAAAATGTAAAATGTATATTGCTTGCCGCTCGAAACAGACTTGTTGTGACAAGCCTTGTGTACGGTCAAGGGCTCACGGCCATGGTTAATTGATACAATCGTCACATTTAATGCGAATATAATGACGTCACGCTAGAAATTCCGTTTTCTTGTGGTTTGAATACGGAATTTCGTGGTGTTCTGTGTTACACATATCGTAATGAGACTTGATTTTTTTACTTTAACTTTAACTATCAGCCTATGATGTTCCCACTGCTGGGACCGTGGCCTCCTCTCTGTGAGAGGGAGTGGGCCGTAATCCACCACGCGGGCCCAGTGCGGGTTGGTAGATGTCACATGTCTTCGAATTTTTGGTCCTAGGACATGCCGGTTTTCTCACCGTTTTTGAGAGCCGTGGTGATGAAATAATTTACACAAAGTAAAGCTCCTGTCTGGGTTCGAACCTACGACCTACAACTCGTAAGTCGCGGCCGTTCCCACTTGGCCACCACTGCTCTCTTTTACTTTAAGTGATCCTTGTCATTTGTTTTTGTCATTTGTCTTTGTCGTTTGTTTAATAATAAATTGCCGTCCAGACGTAACAATTTTATGGGGTTATTAAATTACCATTTATATTTTTAACAAAGATTATTTTATATAATATTTCAATTACAATGTTAGATACTATTTTACAATTTTACACTAAAATATACATATTATATAGTATATACAAGTATATATAAAAAAAAGGTAAAGGGGCATCAAAAAGTTCGTCCGCATCGCTGTCAATGGCACAAGTGCCCAAAAGGCTGGCAATTACCATTAGTAAAATTACCTATATTATGTGTAAAAATTATGTAGATATTCTATTGTGCTCAGTTTATTTACTACCTAGTCAAAATCATGAAAACTTCGCTAACACCGTCGTCCTGTTTTACTTCCATTCATTTTAATATGTCATCGTATCAGCGTTCCATTTTTGTGGTACATAAGGGTTTTTTTTATGTTTACGTACACAATCTGCATTCGCGATTTATTTGCCAAAAATGTAAATAAATATGAGTTTATGGAAAAATTTAAACCCTACACAATAAAACTCAGTTTACGCTACAACTTCAAATATTTTTATAACTTTTTCTATAGTGCTAGTCACTGTTAAAGCAACATAGTCACTATTAAATTAAGTTGATATTTGTTTAAATTGAAATAATATTAATTTGAAACAGTACTGCGGTTATTTTTAAAACTTGATTTAAAATAATCCGATTAAACTCGCTGATTATCATATCAATGCGATCTTCCATAAACATAGTAATTCAGATTTAAGAAAAACTTGTACTGGAGCTTCGAACCGTGTATTGATAGGGTTCACGAACAAAACAAAAAAAAAAAACCAAGAGCAGTGGTGGCCTAGTGGATACGACCGCGACATAAGAGAAGTAGATCTCAGGTTGGAAACCAAACAGGCGCTTTACTTTCCGTAAATTATTTCATTACTACTGCTCTCAAAAACGTTGAAGGAAAACATCGTGAGGAAACCGAATTATTCCGATCTGTCACCCTGCTTTGTCCCCTTAGGGGGACAGATCGGAAAACATTTTGAACTGTCCCCCTGTTAGCAACGAGGGGACAGTTCGAACATTCTTCACTCCTATCTGTCCCCCTATATGAAAATTTTTGTTCCTGTTTCTCCCCCATAGAATTTAACATATTAAGTCTTAAAAGTAATGCCACACATTATAAGCAACATTACATTAAATAAAAGACTAGTGGTAAATAAATTACAAATATTTTTTTGTTTTGCTATCAACCAGCCACACACACCACATTACCCCGTTCCTGTAACAGTTATCAAACATTAAAACCGTTTGTGCTCTGTATGTCAGTACCATAGTTAATACTAAAACTTATTTTCGAATAACAACTTAAAGATTTATAAAATACCTACTAGCTTCCGCCCGGGGCTTCGCCCGCGGGGTATGTCGATAAAAATTATCCTAAGTCCTTTCCCGGGATGCAATTTATCTCTCTGCCAAATTTTATCGAAATCCGTTCAGTGGTTTAGGCGTGAAAAGGTAACATACAGACATATAGAGTTACTTTCGAATTTATAATATTAGTATGGATGGCTGAGAATTACTTGCACTCTATTATTGAAACAGGAATGAAAACATCAAATCTTGAATTTATTTACTTCATTCCACACAATTAAAATAGAATCTGCAATTTTATCTAAACACGTAATATTTTCTTATTCTGAACATTTTCCTATGTAAAAGTTATCATGTATTTTTTTTTTGTATTACAACTAAATTGTATGAAGTCAAATCAGAAGACTGATTGTTATTTTACCTGCAATACCTACTGTTGCTGATTGATAGTTTTTTTTTTGTAAGTTATTTAAATACAGATGAATATAAACCCAAACCACTAGCTAATAATGTTGCTTATAATTACTTTAAGAATTAATATATTAAATCTATGGGGGACAAACAGGAATAAAAAGTTTTATCTGTCCGCCTATCACTGATAGGGGGACAGATAGGAGTGAACAAAGTTCGAACTGTCCCCTCGTTAATAACAGGGGGACAGATCAAACTTTTTTCCGATCTGTCCCCACAAGGGGACAAAGCAGGTTGACAGATCGGAATAATTCGATTGTGAGCGAAGAAGTAACAAACATACAAACACACTCACAAACTTTCGCATTTATAATATTAGTGTGATTAGTTAATTAGTTATTAATAACAGTTAGTAGTAGCAGTAAGTAGGATGTGTAATATGCAAGTGAGCAAATAAATAAATTATTATCGAGGCCCAAAACTATCCACGTGTATTACCGCTGCTGCTGACCTTCAAAATACTATACTATTAATAGTTCAAAATGAATATTTCAAACTAATTTGTTAATTATACTCGTAAGAGGCTTCGAGGTAATAATATGACACAATGTTAATAATTTGAATAATTTGTATTGTATGCCCAAAAGGCGGGACATAGCTGATCAAAATCACTGTAATTCTTAACACCTGTATCTACTTATGTACCTATGATCCACAATAAACATGATTGATTGCTTTATTGAGGTTCTTGGATCCGGAAAACAACGGACTTTTTGAATTACTTACATTAATTGTTCGAAAGTTAAACAACTCATTGATTGTGTTTTGATTATTTGCCTGTAAGCTGTTATATAGGTAGTCTATATATTAATTAGCTTATTGTATTTAAGAAAAATAATAAGCACTTGAAAACATTAGTTATCTTAGTTATAGTCATCTACTATTTTATGCTATACCTACCTACAACTGTTTTCAGTTAAAAATTACTAAATAATTTAACTTTTTAAAATTAGCCTAACCTGTCAATGTCTTCCTGAATCCTTCTTAGTGACAAGGCTGCAGTACAGGTTTAAAAAAATCTGTTTAGTGTGCACGTCAGCATTTTAATAACTGGTTTAGAATTTGATACTGACTACTACCTGCTTCAAGACTTCCTGACAACGTATTGTCAAAAACTTTTGGCATAAACTTTTGACGGATTGATAACTTAACACAGTTATCACAGGTCATTTAGTAAAAAAAGCAGGTAGATGTTCAATCCTTTAGGTTGAAAACCCCTGCTCTTTTTATTGGGATTTATACTAAAATACAAAATAGCGGGGTTTTTTATGTATTTAGCAAAATTGGTAATTATTACCGTAGTTTTAACAAACGCACATTATGTTGTAAGTGTAATTAAAAAATCATTAGGGATAGTGCATAAATAGCTAAAAAATAATGGTTGTGTGACTAAGTTGACACTTGAAACAGAGATTGTTAGCAATGCAGTAGGTACTGCTAGCACCGCAAGGGTCATTATCATTAATTACCAGTTAATTCATTAAATGGAAGACAGTTTTCCTTGCAGTGTTTGCTTAGAAGTGTTCTGCGATAAATTCGATTTTGATATAATTAATATCAATTCTTTTAATATTTTTTATAACTTGACAGGAGATTGATAAACTTTGTCTCCTTGTTTTTTTGGTTGCATTATTGTCAAGATACAACAAAAGGAATGTAAAGTTGCATTAGTTTTGATTTAAGATATGCACTTAGGAACCGAAGAGGCCACTTTGTTTGTCTTAGTTTTTCATCAGTTCAGGACTCTGGATTGGTCTTATATTAATTGTATTTCTTGTCTTCAATCACATTAGTTTCTTACTTGATTGTTTAATAATAGTAGGACTTTGTTTTTTGTCAGATACTAAACATTTTGAGATAAATAACTCGATAGTTAATTTGTAACAATTTTATTAAGACCGCAATTACTCACTTTTAAAAATAAATAAATTCCGATTTCAAAATGAGAAGCACAACACGACACAGATACAGCCACACACTGCGCGCGTTCTATTTATCGCGGCTCTCGATCGTTACTTGGGAGGCGTATGCGCAGGCGGCGCAGGATCAACACTCCTAGCGCACCACTGCTTCGCGAGGGAAGCGCTGTCGATGTTTTATTCAGCCGACGGAAAAATTACGTGCACACTACGACACACGCCTCACATGCCCTTGACCTTTTCACTCGCGTTCAAGCACACCTGTTGAATGCATACCGCACCTGAATTTTGAAGATGCGCTGCCTGACGGGTTGAGTAGGCACTTATTGTAATTTTTCTTTCTTTGACATAGAAAGTGGATATGTTGTTTGTTCGCAAGGAAAGTGGAGATATTTCATAGTAGGCAAGTAGGCTACGATGTTCCTCTTTAGGATTAGCTTCTATTTTATTTTTCTCTGAGGCTTTAGGTTTGTAGTAGTAGTAAGAATCGTCTTACTAGAAATATATGTTTCAGGCGCTTTATCATTCATCATTATCAAAACAGTATAGTAGCATTTCCATATTAATTTGGCCATAGTTGCCAAATTAATAAGGAAATGCTACTCGTATCGAAATTACTGTTTTATATTTGGCGTTTTATACTATAACATGCTAACAAGTTTCAGATTTTAGAGCTCCTACGCCTCCTGTATTACCACAGTATTACGTGTGAAATTTTGATAACTCTTCGTTGTTTTTAACCGACTTCAAAAAAGGAGGAGGTTCTCACTTCGGTTGTATGTTTTTTTTTATAAGTACTTAGTATTTCCTTAATAATTATCATAAGGGATGTACTTACTACTATGAGCTTTTTATTTGTAGCGGAAGCCTGGTAGGCCTAAACTAATGCATGAGGCATTAGTTTAGGCCTAGGCCTACCAGGGTACTAGTTCAATCTTGTTCAGTCTTATCGAATCTGCGACATTAAACAGCCTTCGTTCTTCGAAGAGCTCGGGCTACGGGCTGCAGACATTGATTCTATTTTTATTCTGCAGAAAAGAGCCATCAGAACCGTACATAATCTCCGCAGGTGCGATTCTCTAAGGGAACTGTTCAATGACATCTTTTTTGTAAAAGAGGTGAAAGACATAATTATAGTTCTAGAAATAGGGACCTATTAGTTCAACCAGGTTTTAGATTGCCTAAAGTAGACTCATCTTTCATGGGGTACTGTTTAAAATGTTATAATAAAATACCTCCCCACATATTTCAACTGAATGAGATAAAATTCAAGTCTTGTATAAAACGCACGCTATGCAGGCAGGCAGGGGATTCCATCGCTGATAAAATGCCTTGCTCAGTGCTCGTCCTGCTCGACAACCACAACTAATTGATTAACACTTAAAAATACTGTTGGAGCTGCTGAAGTTTATAAGACTACCTTTACATTGTATAAACTCAATTTCCTTTGTATTGTATAATTGCATAGCACAGGTGTGAGTTCTATCTACTATAGAGCTACCATTTACCGGATAATATGTCTTTCATTGACTTGAATGTCTCGCTGACGGTGGCGTATGTATTGGATCATTTAGCACCCTTCAAAGTGGTTGAGCTGAATAGTGGCGCCGTCAGTTGGGGCTGGTAGCTGCCTCGGCTTATTTTTAATTATTTTATTTTTTGATTGATTGTTTTGTTACTATTTGCTGTTCTCTGGACGCTTTTAACGTATTTCTTTTTACATCGTTCTCACATATAATTATAAATTCAACAATCATGATGTAACTAACATTTTTTGTAAATATATAATTTAAAAGAGTGTCCATGGAGTTTCTTGCCCATTCTTCTCCATAGGTACTGTAGACACTTTATGTGTAGCACTACGTTTAGTATGACAGGCTGGTTATAGTTGTATGGTTATTCCATTCGAAGATTCAAACAAATATGTCAATTATTTTAATATTGTGTTTTTTGTTATAAGACGTCATTCATATAATTTTCTGTAAAGCTGTGAGGTTCTTTTCAACAATACAATAGTTCCAAGTCTACGGTCTTTTAATTATACACAAGGGGCTGTAGAGGTCAACGCTGGACCTCTACATGTGGTGGAGGCGCCGGGTAAAAGAGTTTGAAGTTAAGATCATTTAATTTTTTTTTTAAGCCTCATCTAGGCCGATGTGAACTTTCACATCATTTGTTTTCCTAGGAGGCCTAGTCGCATCTTTTCCGTCGGTTTTGGTGTGACGAGGTTCAGGCATGACGACGTTAGTTTGTGTTAGTGCACATTGGCACTTATAAATTGTAAATTTACCTGGCACTTGTTGAAGAGTCAGATACGCGGTTCGTTCGTCCTGACTTTAACCTTTCTCTTGCAGGAGATGGTCTCACCCTGTCTATTTCCGACGTTAGGTAACTTTGCTGTATAGGGTTAGGCAGGAAGAGTTTGAATGTTCGAATGGTGTGAATAAAAGTCTTGTTTGGTGTTTGAGTTATGCGGATACTTTTATTCAAGGGTGGGCGTAGCTGATGTAGAGGCTTTATGTGTAGCACTACGTTTAGTATGACAGGCTGGTTATAGTTGTATGGTTATTCCATTCGAAGATTCAAACAAATATGTCAACTATTTTAATATTGTGTTTTTTGTTAGGTATAAGACGTCATTCATATATTTTCTGTAAAGCTGTGAGGTTCTTTTCAACAATACAATAGTTCCAAGTCTACGGTCTTTTAATTATACACAAGGGACTGTAGAGGTCAACGCTGGACCTCTACAGTACCTACTACGCTTTGGAATGGGCCACTATTTTCATATTTTCTGACTGACCGACTTGACAATTCAAAAGTAAATGGTGTAATGTAACTGAAATAAAATGCCTTGAGTTTGTGTTTGAGCTCATCTTAAATATTAATACATCATCTGCCTAGCCTTTTCCCAACTATGTTCGGGGCGGCTTCTAGTCTCTTCGGATGCAGTTGAATACTATTATTTTACATGAAGTGACTGTCTATCTGATCTCCACAACCCAGTTACTGGGTATACCATACCAATTGGTAAAACTGGTTGTCAGATTTTCGGGCTTCTAATGACGACTGCCAAAGATCCACGAATGACAGCCGGGACCAACGGCTTAATGTGCTTTCCGAGGCACGGAGGGGAGATGGTCACCCATCCACGAACTAACCGCGGCAAGCGTAATACAAAGTCGCCTTTTTGTCTGTCTCTGTGACCGCTTAGATAATACGGTTTTTACCCATTTAAGAATTTATGCCGGAAGGTTTGTGTATACATAATAGCTGCAATAAAAAATCAAGAGCGAGTCGGACTCGCGCACCGAGGGTTCCGTACCATCATGTTTTTAATTTTTCATCGGCGAGGCCTATATTCTTCAGAGAATTTTAACACTGTGCACTGCGGTGTAGAATATTGCAGTTTTATGCCAGCGCCATCTCTTGACCGATAGTGGAACTAATGTAACTTTTGTTGACGATTTCTGAAAAAGTGTGCCATTTAGAGACATCGTTTTATTTTTCCTGCAGGCTTAGCATGATGCTTTCTATTTCTACGAAGAACAGACACAGCTCTTTCTATACAAAGTGACATTTCGTTTCTCCATTTTTGACATCGCACCGTAGAAATCCTTCTACAATCTGTCATTTTGTCTTTCCTTTCTAACGATCTTTGTCTAGGTCCTTTTCTATGTAGACAATTTCAGAAGAAAGTTTTCTTTCCCAAACTGTCACTATCACACTGACAACTGACAGTTGTTTAAAGTAGTGAAGAGATTTTGTAATCGCTAAAGACAGTAGAAAACTTTCTACACTGCAACAAAGTATATACGGTTGTCTACAAAATCCCGTAACGACTGTCCAAGATCCACTAATGCCAGCCGCGACCAATGGCTCAACCCCAAGCAGCAAAATTATCCTATAGTGCAGATGTTATAGGCCTCCAGTACTTATAATGTTCTCTTAACGGTTCTAGTATTTGCTGCCACGCTTATAATAGCAAGAATGGAGATAGTTGGGCCTTATAGTATATCTGATCTTATACATTAACTTATAATTACTTATAGGTCGAAATTAAGAGTGCAATATAAGCTTGGGTGACCTATAAAAGTATCGCGAGGGTGTAAATGCACTCAAGAGTAGATAAACTGGTAAGCTATACTTATAACTGCTAACAAGAAGCATTATAGAAATACTATAAGTAAAGTACGCCAATAAGAGTGACAAACAGAATTAAACATACTCGAAACTATTTGCATTTATTACTTGGTTTTGTAAGGCTTTATAAGTTCACTTTACAGAACAATTATAAGTAAAATGGAGCGGTTCTAAAGTGGTATAAATCGATTTTGTTATAATCTTAACACGATTATAAAGGTCAAATATAATATACTTAGTATCCAAAACTATATCCGTGGTGTCCTGTACAAGAATACATTGGTTTATAATTGTCTTGCAAATGCTATTATGGTGTCGGTTTCTAGATTTGTATCTGGCGAAGAACGAATCGTAGAAATAGAAGGTTCCCTACAAAATAGTTACTGTGAAAATTTTAGACAAAATGTTTATATTAACAATTCTGCACAAAACGACGTTGTATCGATAAAAAGCGATTTAAATTTAGACTTAAAAAATTGTATTAGAACCTGTGCAAGAAGATTGAAGCGATATTGAAGACTATTACAATTTTCAACAACATAGTGATCTTAGAAAATGGGCTGTAGAATATAAAATACGACATGCGACATTAAATTCTTTATTGTAAATATTGAATAAAAAGATTGAAGAGGATGCCCGTACACTTCTTGACACTAATAAAGAAAATCTGGATATTACTAATTCAGCACCAGAAGAATATTTTTCGATAATTCCCGTTCCACCCGAAGAGATTTCTGTATTATATAAATATTCGAAAATCCGTTTTCAGTCAGAAAGCGATCGACGTCCAGAAACATTACCATTTTCAATGTTGACAGCTAAACAAAAACAATAAAATAAGACATAGGTACTAATAGCAATATAAATTAATCGTCCGTTTATAGAAATATTTGCGGAACCCTAAATCCAAACAATATGGCCAAGCAATGGTTCTGATATTTACCATTGTTAAACAAAGTACGCCTATAACGGTTTGTTAATATATTTTTGAAAACCAACTTTGTTAAAATGGCGACTTTTCGTTGTATGTCTTACGGAAACTAACATTATTTTAAAATTCAACTAAATGAAAACGCTTATTTCAAGGGGCGTGTAAAAATTTTGATAAAAAACTTATTATACTTCACCGAAAATATACGTGCGCCATGCACATTCAACACATTATACATCTTGACTTCTAACACTCTACTCATATTGATATTCTAGATAATATCTATTTATAGTAAGAAATGGATGCATATCTTACCTTTATCAATATTAATCTTTACAAATGTCATTCACCAATTCACAACATTTTTTTGAGCTTGTAAGAGATTCAATGTGTACGTTATTGTCGTGTTTGGTTACATTAAGCGCTGATAATTAGCTTCGCGGGAGCAAATAGTTTTACGTAGTCCAACTATAAGGTCGTTATTGGTCAAAGTGGTGTTCACCAAGTCTACTATAGATATTTAATTAGGTAAAATACGCCTATAAATTGGGCCCTTTTCCGTGGTTATAATTGCTTACTATTCCGTTATAGTCCTAATGAAATGATGGTTCCAGGACAATTACTAGACCACATTTTGCTGCTTGGGACGTGCTTTCCGAGGCACGGAGGGGTCTCGGTATGTAAAGGTGGTCACCCATACACGGACCAACCGCGGCAAGCATAGCTTAACCTGATCGATCAACCTGTGCGGCTGTTATTATTTAGCCACGCACCCCTCCTTATATACGTGACTTTATATCAGTAAAAATTGAGAATCAAAAAGAAAAAAAATGACAAAACAAAGAATTCTGAGTCTAATTATGTAGGTAAAAGAGTGAATTTCGTGAAAAGTGCAGTTGACTCTTTCTACTTTGCTCAAACTCAAACTCAAACCATTTATTTCAATTAAACCATTTACAGGCACTTTTGAATTGTCAAGAAGTCGGTCAGTCAGAAAATATGAAGCTAGTTGCCCATTCCAAAGCGTAGGTACCTATGAAGAAGAACGGGCAAGAAACTCCATGGACACTCTTTTAAATTATATTTTTACAAAAATATTAGTTACATCATTAATGTTGAATTTACAATTAAATGTGAGAACGATGTTGAATGTGAGAACGGAAGTATGCTAATTTTAATCGTCTGTAGTATTTAATTTACTTTTATTGTCAAAGGTTAGTACCTACTATTTGTCTTGGTGACGGCTGCAGCTGTGAGTAAATTTTTCGTGAGGTTTAATGCTGTTACTTTTTTATTTTTCTAAATTTTGTAATGGTTTTTGTCTTCGATAACAATTAAGACAATGTTGTCTACTTGAAACATGACTTTAGATACGTTGATTGTATTACTTTCAGCAGTGGTGGTCCAGTGGTAATGGCCAAGACTTACGAGTTGTAGGTCGCAGGTGCATTCAAACCCAAACAGGCACTGGACTTTGTTTAAGTTATGTGACATCCGCCCATTCGCACTGGGCCCGTATGGTGGATAATGGCCCATTCCCTCTCACAGAGAGAAGGCCTGTGGCCCAGCAGTAAGGCTGATTATGCTTATGTTTGAGTAGTTACCGGTAATATTTTATTTTTGCAAAACAGAGTAGGAAATTTAACTAAATTAACACCAGCTGTATTATGTACAATTTCCTATGATCCACAATAAAGAAATAAAGATGAATTGAATTGAATTGAATAATTGAGTAATGTAATTATTAGGTACATTGCTATAACAATTAGTGTAGTTTCAATATTAGGTTGACACTTGTTAATTTGCCACATTTTTGTGAAGAATTTTAATAAACAAAGATGCTACAAAGTAATTGTAGCTATGTTTAAGTTAAATGCGCAACTAGTATTAACAGCTTACTGGATTATTTAAAGACAGAGCAAAAAGTTTCCACTGCGTCAGTAAACTGGCTCACCGGGCATGGAACATTCGTGCTTACTGCTTTTTAACCGACTTCAAAAAAAAGGAGGAGGTTCTCAATTCGGTTGTATTTTATTTTTATTTTTTATGTTTGTTACCTCAGTACGCCGTCATTTATAAACCGATTTGGAAAATTCTTTTTTTATTTAAAAGGATATACATATTTCCAGAATGGTCCCACTTTTATCAAAATCCAGTTCTGATGATGGGATCGATGAGGAATTGAGGGAACTCCTCAAATATTATAGGCACACCTATAGCGATTTGGGTATTTTTAACCCCCGTTTGGGTAACCACCATTTGGTGAAGTAGAACTGATGAAGAAGACCACAGATGGCCACCGGAACTACTCAATAATAAGTATTAGTATGGGTTGCGATTCGATTACTTTAATATGGTTGCTAAGCAATTTATGCCCGTCACAATGCGAATGGTGAAATGGAGCTGATAGTGGAATACCAGAAGAACTCCCTAACGACTAACGTCCCTGCATCGGGAAAAGCAATATTTTGTAAAAGGTGATGAGCAGTTGACATTAGGCTACTTATTGTAACTTAGATAAATTACAAACTGACCCACTAAAAAGTGAAAAATAAAAACTTTTTTACAACCGACTTCCGAAACGTATAGTGTTTTTTGGAAGTCGGTTGTTTTTATGTATTACCATGGTTACAAAATTTGAGATTGATAACTCTACGCAATTCCAAAAACTTTTGAGTCACATTATGAGGAGGTACGACCAGAACGAGGAAAAAGCTTCGCACAAACATGCAATGATAGGTGCACTACGACAAAGCCTGGCAGTACAAAACCAAGACTCTTTTACTTCTGTGGGGGGTTACTCTGTGGCGACGTTCGACGTTTGTACTAATTCGTCACCACGAAGCTGAAGATTACCGATGCGCGTACTCTTTCTGGTGTACCTGTACCTTTTCACACTTATGGTGCGAACCAGTAGGTATCTTTTCCCGTGTTTCTCAAGTGCTAATGGTGAACGCTCGCGGCAAACATTGGTGGGGGATCAATTACATTTGTTTAGGCCCTAATAATGTATATTTAGTACAAGTAACATTGTTTTTAAGTAACTTGGGAAATATTATTTGTGGCGATGCAGTGATGCACTTTGTGTATTTACATTGTTTAATGAATGATGTACTTATCAAAAATAAAGTCAACAGTTTTTGTTGTGGTTTTAGAAATATTCAATTGAATGACCGACCTAAAGTAATATTTGGGCTATGTAGTAAATCTCTTAGGGCTAAAACACATACACGCGATAGTGGTGGTGGAGTTTGTTGCCCATTCTTCTCCATACGAAACTACCTTTTGGAAGGAGCGATTAGAATCAATTCTATTTTTGTGAATTTTGTCTTTCAAATGTTATTTTTAACCGACTTCTAAAAAAGGAGGAGGTTCTCAATTCGGATGTTTGTATATATTTTTTTTTTATGTTTGTTCGCGCATAACTCCGTCGCTTGCCAACCGATTTGAAAAAACCTTTTTTTGTTGGAAAGGGTATACTTCCCAAATGGTCCCACAAAAATGTTATCGAAATCGGACAAGCGGTTTTTGAATAATCAACAAAAATCTAAAAAAATTGTCTACATTAATGTTCGTTTACTCTGCATTGCGTTTTTTGTTCGCGCATAGCTCCGTCATTTACGAACCGATTTGGAAAATTCTTTTTTTAAAGTAACCAATAACCAATTTGCTCTCGGAAATCAACATTTGGTAAAGTGGAGCTGATGATAAAGACCACAGATGGCCATCGAAACTACTCAATGATAAATATTTCACGGGTTGCGATTAGATTACTTTAATATGTTTGCTAAGCAATTTATGCTCGTTACAATGCGTATGGTGAAATGGACCTGATGGTGACTTCTCAATCAGCTCCAGTTCTCCTGGTTCTTATTAGGGGAACTCCTCAACAATTAACGTCCCTGCATCGGATAAAGCAATATTTTGTAAAAGGTGATGAGTAGTTGACATTAGGCTAATGTAACTTAGATAAATTACAAACTGACCCACTAAAAAGTGAAAAATAAAAACGTTTTTACAACAAAAAAAAAAAACAACCGGCTTCCAAAAAACACTATAAAGCGAAAAATAACTTTAATTTCGGAAGTCGGTGGCAAAAAATTAAAATACCAATCCAAAGACACCGACTTCCGAAATAAAGTTATTTTTCGCTTTATAGAGTTTTTTGGAAGTCAGTTGTTTTTTTTTTGTAAAAACGTTTTTGTGTGCCTATTTGAATTCAATGATAATGACTTTGTCTTTGATACTACGTCGCATCCTGACACATTACGACGAACGTTCTTACAGACATGTTTAGGTAACAATTTTTTTATTGACAACTATCTAGTATTTTCGTTTACCGTTTACACTTACATCAAGTTATAATGACAGTTACCAATAAAAGATACTTTTTTAAACATGTCTGTAACAACGTGCGTCGGTTGCAAGTTGCAACGTGCCACGTTGCGGTATTTCAATTTGCTTAAGTATCTTATTATTTTATTTTATTCTGTTCAGGTATACTTACAGCTAATTTAAATAGTGCTCTTAAACAATATGCATCATACAAACAAGAAACATTGCATTGTCTGTGTGGTGCCGGACTTACAGAATAGCACCACCCCATACTTCCCGTGGTGTCGTAAAAGGCGACTAAGGGGCGTACCGGAGAATGGGCAGCAGCAATCGCCAACCCGCCTGCCAAGCGTGGCGATTATGGCAACCCCCCCCCCCCCTTTGGGGGGGGCCTATGTGCAGCAGTGGACGTCTTTCGGCTGAAATGATGATGATGATGATGAAACAAGAAACCACTTAGACGCTAACAATTATTTTTTGTAAAAAAGTTTTTCACCAACAAATGCTTAAGCCGAGAAACACTGGCTATTAAAAATTTCCAAATCATGTTCACTAATTAGTTCATAAAAACTTCTGCTCGCATGAATTAGATACGAATTCTGCCTCTACGCGGACTTGGAATGAGGGACATGCAACAAGCTAGGTTTGCGAAATATTTTGCAGTGTGTAACTAACCCTAAACTGCCTAACAGCTCAGGGCAATCTATAGTACCATTCATGTGCGATTTTAAATAAATACGCCATATCAGCAATGCGTCTGCGCTCATGCAGTGGCAAGACATAAAACCTCTTACAACTCAAAAACAAATTATTTTATGCACTTACGTACTGACTTAGAGTGGTAAGTTTATTTTTCCCCGAGTCATTCACGGTTTTTTCACGATCTCATTTGAAATATTGTAATATTTTTTATTACCTACTAGTCAACTTTGAGTTTTGATGTGTGTTTTTTGTTTCCTTGCGGAAATGAAAACCTCATCGCTTCTTATGAATCATTTGTCATGGTTTTGAAATTGCTTGATCATCAGATGAGATCTGATTCTGAAAAAAAACTTAGGTTATTAATAAAATAATAACTTACGCAATACATATCTCAGAAACGCTCATCTTTAGTTAAGGCATCCTTCTTTAAATGATTAAAAAAGATAAAAGATTTTAAAACCAAACATCAAATTAATTTGAACAAATCAAAATTATCGTGCATTCCTTCCGACAGATCGATTCAGATTCAGGTAATTTCAGAGCGCTCGAGCGCTCGATACACGGTCATGGTCAAAATGTGCGAGCGGGCAATTCTCTACGGTACTATATTAATTCACTAGTTTTTACCTACGTAATGCGTTTGTTTAATTAGGCAGCAACAGAGGCGGTCACACTTAGTATTGAATTACCAAATAATAATAAAAAAATCATTACTTATTTAATTTTGTAAAACATAAAAGTTTATTTTCTCTTGACTGTACTTACCTGTCAAAAAGAGTAAGAGGATCAGACCTAGTTATAGTGGATAAGACAGAAAGTAAAACATAAGAATAACTAGCAGGGGATCAGACCGGAATAAATCGTTTTAACCTTGGTTTTGTTTGTGATCTTCCTGTACCTTCTCGAGTCGCAATAAATACTTTTTCTTTCTTTAAAATATTTACAACTTAATTAAAATCTTTAATTACCACGTGAAATGTTTACATACATACATAAACTCACGCCTTCCCAGGGATACGGCAGCAACTATACAGGGTGTTTGGTAGAAGGACCGACACAATTTTATGAGGGTTTGGGGTTGTCATTTGCTAGCACAAAATTGTTTTATTTTTCATTTTTATTATGAACAAGCTGCGCCACGCGGTTTCACCTGCGTAAATATCGGTCCCGTGGGAATATCGGGATTAAAATAGCCTATATGTTAATCCAGGGTGTCAGCTACCTCCATACAATATTTTATCAAAATTGGTCTAGCCGTTGGAGCGTGAAGAAGTAACAAACATATAAACAGACACACACTCATACACTCACAAACTTTCGCCTTTATAATATTAGTGTGATTTTTAGAAAGTTTTCGTTACTTAACACAATTTACGACTTTGGAAACATCCAAGTCATTTTTTAAAACCAATTATACATAAATATACATTGCAGTCGCATGGCAGTCTGTGTGGTGCCGGACTTAAAGAATAGCACCACCCCATACTTCCCGTGGGTGTCGTAAAAGGCGACTAAGGGTCGTAGCGGAGAATGGGCAGCAGCGTTCTCTATACATTCCACCACCATAGCATACTGCGATCGCCAACCCGCCTGCCAAGCGTGGCGATTATGGCAAACCCCCCCCCCCCCCATTTGGGGTAGGCCTATGTCCAAATGATGATGATACATTGCAGATAACACAAAAGTTATTGCGCTCTATTACAACCACATAAAAAAGTACCTACCGTGACACTTAAGACGGGTGTTATGGGTGAAAACTAGGATAATATGACACTTCTTATCCCTAAGAAAATTGTGTCGGTCCTTCTACCAAACACCTTGTAGAACGCCACCTGTTACGATCCTTATATACCCTGAAAAAAGTAAAAATCTTGAATTCGTGTAATCTTTAATACAGTAAATGTTCGGACACTTTAAGCTTATTAACATTCCCATGTTAATTGTAATTGTAAATTCGCAAAGAAATTATTTATTTCCACTTAAACATTCCAATTTTGTGTGACAATGACAGTAATGAAATTCTCCTTATGAGTGTGGACCGTTAAGGGTATTAAATTCTTTAATCAGAGGACGTAAAAAAAGCTTAATTCACACATAAATATAAAACGGTTCACCCAAATACGGATGCAACACTAGGATTTCTGTTTCTGTTGTCCATTATGCGTCTGGTTATGCGTGTTGCAACCGCCCTCAGTTACAATTGGCCACCACTTGTTGTTTCCGCAATCCACCTGCCCTTATCCCGATTTATGTGGGGTGCCATGTCTTCTTCCATACATTTCTATCAGTCGTCATCTTAATATTTACTTGGAGCTGAGCCATATCATCTCACACACAAAATCCATCCATCGTTTCCTGGCTTTTCTTGTACATTCGTGATCAACCTTTTCTTGCGACAAGTTCTTCATTCCTGGTCGTCACATCGCACCTTCGGTAGAACAAGGGCATAATTGCAGTTTTTGCTATTTTACAGGAGAGCTATTTTAAGTTATTTATTGCATTCAGTGAGGTCTTGCTCTGTTAATATTGCTCGAAAGTTTTTCTTCTTTGCATGATATAAACTATATTAGTGACGACTGCCTCTCTCCCCGCCGACGGCGCAACTGACCAATGAGACTATGTCCAGCCAAGAGAGCAGTAAAAAGGCACCAATAAGACAAAGTCACTATTTTCGCCTAGCGGATTTTTAAAGGAATTAAATGACTGTCTTTGTTCCTCCAGTTCAAATAGCATTTTTAAGGCATTTCTGTATACTTAACTCATTTTTGCAATTTTTGACAATTGTGCCCTTGTTCTACCGAAGGTGCATGTTTTAACCATTCCCACGGAAAGCCAAACGAATCCCACATAACTTCTTCGCATCGTTTATTGTTTCCAAAGGGATTTAAACCACGGGTTGATTGATAGATTCAGCTGGCATTGCGTTAAATTGGTTGCGATTTCAATACCGAGATATGGCGACAGCTTGAAGAATGTAGGCAATTGGAAAGAAATCATACATTCATTTTAAAACACACAAAAATGCAAAGGTTTATCGAAGTTTCTGAAGCAACAAAAGGGTCCAATTATGCACAGAATCCCGGAAAGCAATAATGGTATGGTATCGATAGTACTTATCAAGTTATCGTACTTATTTATGTAGACGTAAACATATCCATCCAATCAGTCTGGCTTATAAAATGCATCGTGGTCGTGCTTCAGTCAATTTTTGTTAAACTTCGATCTTTCTGTAGAGTGTGATTTTTATGGTCGACTAGACATTATGCCCACTGACCAATATCTGACGGTACAGGATGTAAAAATTACCATAAATAATAAAAACACTTGATTTATCCTATATGTCTTTGCAATCAATACAGTTACAATGTTACATACAATTAACGGTAAACCTATCTTAGTATCTAAGGACCACGTTTCTATAATTCTTTGCATAATTATTGAAAACCTGATAAATCTTTACAGCTTGCAATTGAACGAATGTAGCGCAATTCATACATTAATGAGTGGTAGGTCTTTAAGTAATTCTTGTCTGAAGTCGGCACTGTGCCCAAGCAGGTGGCAGGTTCGAACTTAAACTTTACCTACTTTAATATAAGTAGTCGTAAGAGGCCTAGTGTTAAAGGCCGCGACTTACGAGTTGTAGGTCTTGGGTCCGAACCTAAGCAAGCACTCCAGTAGAGTTAAAACGGTGAAGGAAAACATCATGAGGACACGTCCTGCAACTAGAAATGTCCTAGAAGAAAACATTCGAAGACATGAGACAGCCATCACGGTTAGCTTCACTACAGCCATCACGTTGTCAACCCGATTATTTACTTGGTCGATGCGTGTTTTAGCTCCCGACAGGCGGTTGTCATGTTGAGCAACCTTATCCTTCACCGCCTTCATGTCTTTCCCGAAGGTAGCGTGAAGGTCCTTCATAAGGAGCATCTGCTCTTCTTGGCGGCGCGCCTGCTCCTCCTTATCACGTTGGAGCTGTTCTTCCAACCGACGAGCCTGTTCCTCCTGTCGGCGAGCCTGTTCCTCCTGTCGACGAGCCTGTTCGTCCCTGTCACGCAGCAGCTGTTCTTCCAATGGACGGGCCTGTTCCTCGTTGTCCTCCTGTAGCAACTAGAAATGTCCTAGAACAAAAAATTTGAAGACATGAGACATCCGCCAACGCGCACTGGGCTCGCGTGGTGGTTTATAGTACCTACACTCCGTATCACAGCCTGTCTCCCAGCAGTGGGAACATTACAGGCTGATTATGTTAAGCTTATGCTAGTCATAGTAGAAGTCTAGCATAATAAACTACTGCAATCCATAATAGGTCGTTGGGAAATTCTGTTGTTCTTCCGTCTTCCATAATTACACCACTAGTCACTATAAAGAAGTTATGTGATCAACTTAGATTGTTAGGAGCACGAATCGCATAAATATTCCGAGGCCAGCTAGTTGGCACTAATGCCTTGTTAGTTTGTATAAAAGAGTAAATTACGAGCATGTACTCTGAAACCGTCACATCATTTGCTGCATTGAGGCGGGGCCACATTAGCGGTGCGACACGCCATGCCATGACCGCCGCACACCATCTAACATGCACTCACTTTGAGCAAAATTCTTTGGTAAAATAGTGCTTACGTGCAGTCTAAGCGGAAATACAGCTAAGCGCAACATCACATGCAGCTTGTATTTCTGTACGAACCACCACCACTAGTTTTTGCGTTGACAATTCTGATCACTGTTTTCATCCTGCATGTTGGAAGATTATTTTCCGACTTATTTTTCAATAAATTATCTCACGATGACTTTTATTGAACATCAGCAACTCTCATAAAATAATAGTTTCGATAATAACCGTGATTTGTATGACTTAAATTATACATGCGGTTGTATTTTAATTTGTATCTTTTAATTTATATCACATAACTGAAAAGATCAGGGATGCTAGGTTTCTGGCGGTACCTATCTTTTAAGTATGTACTTTATTGCGCCTTCTGCCCGCGACTTCGTCCGCGTTAAATTTCTTGTACCCCCGATCCACTCCGTCGCAGAGCATCGCCTGCCCGCTCTATAATCTTAATTTTCGCTTAGCGTTCTTCCTGACTTTTGTCTTTTTGCTCGGCTATGTGCGTGTTCAAACAAAAAAAAACTAAAAAACTCTTCAGCTTTATTATTAGTATCGATAGATAACAGAAATAAACATATATAAGAAATGTGATGATCACTTTGAAAAATCACCTGTGTCATGGTGATCGTTCAGATTGGTGCATTACAGTTTTTCACACTTTGAACTTTGGTTCTTAATAATGCCGACAACATCAAACTTAATGACGTTAGTTTATAATTATGCCTATGATAGGAGAGCGATCGAACTTCATTTGAATTAAAAAAATATATTTTTGTATTCGCTGAACTGGTCAAATCTGACACAATGATCCAGTAACATTTGGAAAAAGGTAAAACTAATTTATAAAAAAAAAGAAATGAATGAAGAAATTAATTGAATTTAAGTTAATTTTGTTTAATTTTTTTTTTTTTTTTTTTTGTATTTTGAATTCATCACTTCTTAGGTGTTTCTATACGCGGCATTTGTGTTTGTCTCACATCGAATTGAACAAAGAAAACTACGTACCTACAACACGTTTTATGGTTCAAAAAGCTACAAATATGTGGTGTGACAAGTTAAACTTGGTATTTTCGTTGCCGGTAAAAGGACTCACACGTTGGGAACGTCCGATGTCCTCCAGTGCCCTGGCATTTAGGGTCACATCTCCCTTTACCTAGTGCCTGGCTTCTTGTTCTTCATCTTCTTACCCGCCTGCATCTTTATGGTGTTCGAGGGTTGGGATTTCGTTGCCTCTAAATATTATGCCTTTGTTATGTCTTTATCATCATCATCCACAGCCCGACTTCAACCACTACTGACCTCTCTGTAGGCCTCTCTGTTCTTGTGCCAGTCTCCATGCTCCTGTGCCCAGGGACTTAAAAACACCTTCCTAAAGGTTACAGAATTATAAGTGTTACGAATCAAATATGTGTTTTTCAATGTGTCAACCCTAAACACTTTTAAAAGTTTAACATTAATATATCTGTAACCGATATAAAAGTGTTAACAGCGTTAACAGTGTTAATAAGTGTAACCGGTAAACGCGGCGTTACTAAAATAGCTGGACTGAGGCTATTTTCCATCGCCGCGTCTGTCTGTCCGCCGCGCGTTTTGCGGTAGGTACCGTGCAATTATACCTACAAAAATGCTTAATTCTGTTACACATGTTAACTCATATAAAAGGCTTCACTTTAAAAAAAAAACAGTACGGTTACAGTTTGAGTCCCTTTTTTTTTTTTTTTGTCTCGGGGGAAATTCCTCATGGACATCCTCCACCCTGGGGAAGGCGGAGGGGCATGCCGGACTCTTACCGGCTAAAAACCACCCCGGTGTTCCCTTCCTGTACCTATTGCCGGGGGTACGGGTATCGCTTGCGCATTCATCCGCGCCCCTGGCAGGTATCTGCCAGATGATTGCAGGCGGGCCCCGTCACCCTCTGCGGCCATCACCCGGTGGCCGCAGGAACTCCAACTAAGAGGCGCGCGCGGAACACTGCGCCGCCGCCTCGAGGCCTGTTTCTGATCGGGCGACAGACGCCCCTAGTCTGCCGCCCGCAGGCCGCGCCCTATGGTGGCCGGAGATCGTCCGCCACCCTGCGACGCCCGGACAGTTTGAGTCCCTGCCTGTACCAGCCTCATCCAGGTTCTACCCACGATGGCAACAATATCGTCCACCCATCTCGCCGCTTTACGACCGACATCTTCCAAACCTTGGACGCCTTTCGGTCACAGTCTTACTCCATCTGCCATTACTTCGCCATGCCAGGTGTCCTGCCTAACTCCATTTGATTAGTTACACTTACTGTTGGGGAATTAGATTGATTATAAAATGAACAATGCAGACCGGATAGAAATACTGTATGCCTCCTTTAATACTTTCTTGTATACAGTGCATTGAATGACGTTGTTGACATTGACAGTACTGACCAGTAGCGACCCTAGGGCGTTGCGAGCAGTGCGACGGCGCCGGGCGCCGTCATGGGAGAGGCGCTGAAATGCGACCACCGGGCACCAGTCAGATGATAGTAACTTACTATAAAGCGCGGACGCGGAGTAGGTATCGACCGAGACTCCAGTCCGAACACTACGTATGGCAAGCCGATCCCTTGGGGGAAGCAAGCTAAACAAAGGTGTTATCCTAGACCAACATCTCACTTTCAGTGAGCACATAAAGACGGCTCGTTTGCGCGCCTCTTTCGCTTTCAGTAGGCTCCACTTCATACTGACCGCCCGCAGCAAATTGTCACTCAATTGCAAATTGCGCCTCTACACCACGGTCATCCGTCCCTTCATGACCTATGCTTGCGTCGTCTTCGCTCACGCTAAGCCTCACCATCTGCATAGAATGCAGACCTTCCAGAACCGTTTCCGCAGAAAGGTCACGGGAACCCCCTTTTAAGTCTGCAATGAGAGTCTACATTTAGATCATAGAATGCCCACCGTCAAGTAGTTCATGAAATGCCTCTTCAAGCGTTTCTTTGATTCTGCTATCAAGCACCCCAATCCCTTGATTGCAGTGGCCGCCCGAAACACTGCCTCCCGCATAAGTAGGATTCGCTGACCGAGGCATACCCTTATCATCCCCGATGACGCCACGACCCTCCTACAGGAAAGTAGTAAGGCCACCAGTCTCTCAGAAAGTACAAGCCCCGACAGTCATCCATCCGTCCTCGCCGTCGAGGCCGCGACCACCCATACCATGTCCGCTCCGACCCTTGCTCGAGCCAGCCCGTGCCGCTGAGCCTGTACTTTTAAATTCGTCCCTACATAACTACTGACTAATGACAGAGAAAACTAAACTAAATGTTGTGTTGCCAAACACTTACCGATTTGAATGACACATCTACCGCTAACGGGTAACATTTAAGAGCGTTTACGCTGAACGGCATTTCATACAAACTTTCAAGCACTTATTTTTCGAAATGAATGAACCAATTTTAAAAGTTAGTAGAAAACATTTTCGAAAAATTGTGTTACAACCAAATTAGACCGATTTTAAATTTTCCATAGAAACAAAGATTTCCAGTTATCTTTTTTTAAATAAGACATTTCAAAAATGTTTTCTACTAACTTTTTTGACATTTGTATCCTGCTTATTAGTATGAAGTTTCATTAAAATCGGTTCATTCATTTCGAAAAATAAGGGCTTGAAAGTTTGTATGAAATGCCGTACGGCGTAAACGCTCTTAACTGGAATCCTATTTTATTTAGGGCTGATTTTTCAATAGTCAGATAACTTATATACCTACCTGAAGAATAAATTAAGGTTTGACATAATTTTTTAACACAAAAGCTGTCAAACCGCATTATTTATTCCTCAGATAAAAATTATGTGGCTATTGAAAAATCATGACCTAAAGGATAATTTGAACACAACAAAAATGGCATCGCGAAGAAATGTTTTATTTTTACATAATATTATATAATGGTGTTACGTAATACAAAATACTTTAAAATATTCAGAAATAAATTCTTTTGCTGTGTTGTTTTACCATAAAATATGCGCAAAAACAAAGGCTAGGCAGATGATGATGCGCAAAACATGTCCAACAGGTAACTAATGTCGTTGTCACCTGAATATGATACAACTAAAATATTTAAAAAAATTCTAAATGATACCTATTTAAAGAAACCGGTCAAGAGCGAGTCAGACTCGCGCACCGTGAAATACTTTAAACTTTCATCGGCGAAGCCTATTTATTCGTCAGACAATTTTAACACTACGGTATAGAATATTGTAGTTTTAGGTCAGCGCCATCTCTTGACCGATAGTGGAGCTAATGTAATTTTTGTTGATATCTGAAAAAGTGTGCTATTTAGAGACATCATTTTATTTTTCCTGTATTCTTTACATAAACTTCTATCACATAAAATAATTTCAGATTTTTCTTACATTTTTCGTCAAAAGTCAAACACTGAGCAGTGTTTGACTTTTGACTGCCTAAAAAAAAGAGAAAATATTTGAGAATGTGCAAACAGCGCTCTTTCGTATGATACCCCACATGCCCTAATAGCCGTACTTCGAATTTTTGGGGCCACCTTTCAGTCCCTGTTGCAAAAAATAATTATTTCTTTCTTATTTGCAAAATAGTTGGGCAAACGTCATCTAAGACTATTCTAAATTTCAAGCTAGCATTAGTAGTTCTTGAGATATCCAGCTGTGACAGACGGACAGACAGACATAGTCTCACCATAATGGTTCCGTTTTACCATTTTGGTACGGAACCCTAAAAAGGCTCTATAAGTTATATTTTAGTTTGTTCGCTTTGTCGACGCATTATGCACATTGGCTGCTGCTGAATTACACTCTGCTATTGGAGTTAGCGTCACTGCTGATGAAAGCACATTTAAAGAATTCGGTGTTCTTTGTGACGACTTCCGTACCTACTTACTGCGTGCGACTAATCGTCTCTGATTAGTGATTACTCGCTGTTTTGTATAACACTCCATCTTGTGAACTATACCGTGTACAAATGCTGTAAGGCTACATTTTATCAGGTTATTGCCCTCAAAAAGAATTCGTTCGATTAACAATGGCAACCTTTGAGGTAATAAAAACTGAGCTGTTAATATATGTATATTTCGTCATCACACGTTTGATTTCTTTCGCAGGCAATGTGCGTTCATCTAAAAGTTCACAGTAACTTCCTTGATACCGTCACATGCGCATATCAATGTAGGCGTCCTTCTACAGACGTAAGGTCAATAGCGACACCCAAGTAGGCAACCTGCTCCAAGAGCTCCAGTCTGGTTTGTTAATAAATTCTATACATATTATTGAAGCGCTATGCACTACTTATATCAGAAATGAATGAGAATGTGTTTATGTTTTTGTATTATTATTTACAAGATTCGCGACATCGTAATCTGCCTAACCTTTTCCTAACTATGTTGAGGTCGGTTTCCAGTCGAACCGGATGCAGCTGAATACCAGTATTTTACATGGAGCGACTGCCTATCACAGCCTGGATGACAGCCGGGACAAACGGCTTATCGTGCTTTCCGAGACACGGAGGTCTCTCTGTATGTAAAGATGGGCCCCATCCACAGACCAACCGCGGCAAGCGTAGCTTAACCTGATTTATCGACCTGTGCGGCTGTTATTATTTAGCCACGGGGCCTTCATTACAAGATTCGTGACACACATTGTTAATTGCTGTTTACGCGTGTTTCAGTATTGATCGGTGCGGCAATAATAAATTGAAAATAAGTATTATGCGTCGACGTCCGTGCATAATCATGATGATGAGGATGATGGTGATGATGATGATGATGGTGATGATGATGATGGTGATGATGATGGTGATGATGATGATGATGATGATGGTGATGGTGATGATGATGATTATGATGGTGATGATGATGATGATGGTGATGATGATTATGCAGGGACGTCGACGCACAAACTGTTACCAAGGATTCAGTACATGATTCGGGTAAAATTTCAGCGCAGGAGGCTGAAATTTTTTGTCGGTTACTTAAAAAAAAATCTGTTGTTTTCTACAACAGTGCAATACCTACGCGGTTAAAATGTATGGAACGGCTAATTTTGTTTTATAACCGACGAAAAATTTTACGCAGGGGGGTCCAGAATCGTGTAAGTACTTAACACATGGTAATAGGTTGTGCGTCGATGTCCCTGCCAGCGTGTATGTTTTGATTTTAAATTTGCAAAAAACTGAAGAAACTAGAATAAAACATCTTGTAGTTATAATAAGAAGGGAAGGTTTTTCTAGTTTATTCATTTCCACGATCGAATTGCAACAGTTCTAGTCTAGAATATCCTTTGTCTTCTCTTTCTTCAACGACTTCCTTTCTTTTCTTTTTTCAACGACCTTCACACGACGACTACGACTTCAAAAAAAAATCGAGATTTCTATATTATATGTAAGTTTAATATACCTAAGTCTTTTATACAAACACATAAACCTTTCGGAATACACTTTCCAAATGACGGTGACAACCCGCATCAAAATACGTTGCGTAAAGAACAACGCGTTCACATAGAAAAACACGAAAAATTACTTTAATTTTAAATTCGACATCGTTATTAATACACAGGTACCTAAGAGTGGCTTTAGGCATTCAGTTTTCAAGAAAAACCCCAGCGAATAATAATCAACATAATGATAATTAATCAACATACGGGTTTTTGTCCCTCAAACGAGAAAAGAACTTAATGGAAAATTCCCGTTTCCAAACGTATTTATATTTAAGGCTGATTACACACTACAACGCGCCACGCAACGGTGCGCGGGAATCCGAGCTGATCTCTCCGCACGAAAGCGCGTTTTTACTGAATTCGTAGGTATGTAAAAAACCACGCACGGGGACGCGTTATCTGCGCCCCGTCGTGTGGCGCATTGTAGTGTGTGATCCGCATATACGTATGTAGCGAAGCGTATGTAATATCTTGCGATTCGGTTCCTTCCAAAGACTATATCTCCACATATACTACTTTACATCTCTTTGGTTCCTTCTTATTTACTTCATCATCATCATTTCAGTCCGGAATCACTCACTACTGGGTAAAGGTCTCCCCTTTCTTCTGCCATACTTGCCGGTGGCTTGCGCCCCTCATCCAGGTATTTTCCTTTTTACTTATTTTATTCTAGCCATTGTGAAGGTTCCCTAAAAATTGGCAAAATATTTTTTTGGTAATCATTTGAAAGATCATTGACGGTAGCTGATATTGCTTCTTTTACTCACCTGTGTGAAACATTTACCTAGATGTGCTACTCATTCCCATTCAGACCGACGCAAAATCGTTGCACTAGAGACGTGGTGCTGGCGGCGACTGCTGCGGATTCCCTGGACAGCGTTTAGGACCAATCTTTCGATCCTGGAGGAGCTAAAAGTCAAGCAGAGATTATCGTCGACTGTGCAAACACGAATTATCAAATATTTCGGCCACGTGGTTCGCCACGTGGCCGAAATATGGAGTGCTCGCTACGAATAACGAGCACTCCATGGAACGACTCCTTGTCCAAGGACAAGTGGAGGGCAAGCGGTCACGCGGTCGGTCACCTACGCGCTGGGCAGGCCTTATCAAAGCGTCAATATAAGCCACCATAGTTCAGAGTTTCCGAGACGCTGGAGACCGGAATACGTGGAGGAGTATCGCGAGGGCTGCTTTGGCCAAAGAAAATGCAGAGTCTTCAACCACGACCACTCTGTCAAGAGTAAACGACTAAGGAGGAGAAGGCTACTCATTCTCGTGAAATAATCAATGAATCATTATCTACCATTGACGTTTCAGCTACTGCGTATCCAGTATCAAAAGTATTTCTGGAAAATTGTCGCAGTCATCATGTTTTTCAAGCTACATTACTGATTTGAAAGTAGGCGGATAATTTCAAGGTTTTCCTGACCTTAATGAATAGGTTCTGTAATTAATGTCTAGATAACTAGCTAACTTACACTTGTCTAGTATTACAAAACATGTTGTATCATCGTATGGAAATTTGCAACGAAGAGGCGTGCAGTGGAATTATACTGAATCAAATCATTAGTCGAGGACCTGCTATTATATTGTGTCGGTAAAACCCAAATGATAAGCGAGGGGCTGGCTATAAATAAATTTGTTTAGGTGTAATAATTACCTTGTTTTGTTTTAGACGCTGTGATAATCTCTCCCATGATCTTGATTACGCCACAAAATACAGTACTCTCTGTATTTTGTGATTACGCGGATGTTAACGTAACAGTAAACTTTAGTTTTTGTTGTTAATATCGTTAACAGTTATTTTAATAATGTATATATAATTCATAATTCTTCAATCTAATTAATTCTTCATTTATATGGTGTACATAATAAAGAATATTCTATTCTTTTCTATTCTATTCTATTTTTCTGAACGTGTGTTTGTCACCTAACTCCTCCTAAACGGCTGGACCGTTATGGATCAAATTTTTGTGTATATTTCAATAGATTCCTGGATAGTTTGAAAACCAAATTCGTCCCGGTAGGTGGCGCTGTCCGCGCAGGACAACGTGAGTCTGCCAGGCCGGCTAGTTTATTGATAAAATTTAAGAATTTTACTAAGATGGAATCGCCAGGATAAGTTTATATACGTTCGTTCGTTTGTTCGTTCGTTTCATGTTCGTTCCCTATTGATTGATATTTTATGAAATAGTCATTCGATAGGGTTATATGAACTAAGAGGATTGTATTGATGATTTTAATGATTATAGTTCAGTAAATACACACTTTCTACGACCGCGAATCATATATTGTTCAACATACAACCTGCCACTGACCTGCAAATTGCAAAAAACGCAAGAAAATTTGAGTTTCGTAGGCTTCCCCTTAAGTAGAATATACATTGATGAAGGGATAAAAAGGTACAGTTGAATAGGTAGCCCCCTTAAATGCGGTTAGAACAACTAGACGAATGTAGCCGTCGAACAGCATCTGTAGCGTAAGTGGGACTGGCTGTAGTAGGAGCAGAGAATTCCCTTTAGGGGGGATGATTAGGGGTACCGACCAGCAGCTGTAATATGATAATTATGGGAAAATTCATCAAAGAAAAAGCCTTTGAACCAATTCTTGTCAACCCGAAAACAACAACATGCTCCCATGCTGTTACAACTAACAGCATAGAATAGTCTCCCGGAAAATGTTATGACGGCTCCCACACTGAACTGCCTCAAGAATCGACTGGACAGATTAAATATCTTCAAGCTATTCAAGATACACAAGCATCAGCAAATTAGCTGCTAGTCATCTCATCTGCCTAGGCAGATAATAAGCCGACCCTAAAATCTTTTCCCGACTATTTTGGGGTCGGCTTCCAGTCATAGTAAGACTGGTTGTCAGACTTTCGGGCTTCTGACTAGTCTGACTACCCGTAACGACTGTCAAAGATCCACGAATGACAGCTGGGACCAACAAAGTATGTAAAGATGGTAACCCATCCACAGACCAAACCGCGGCAAGTGTAACTTAACCTGATCGATCGACCTGTGTGGCTGTTATTATTTAGCCACAGCTTATTAGCTGCTAGTATGCCTGCCAAATAATAATAATAATAATATAAACAACAACAACGATATTACTAAGGCCATGACGCGGTTAAACTCGAACTAGACTGAAATCTGCGTAGGTACGTGCAGAGTCTTGTTAACAGTTTTTTTTTTTAATTTTATAAAGTATTCTTTATGGTTTTGTTGTATTAAGGTTCTGTTCTTGTTGTATACTTAAGAACGCGAAATTCTCGTTATTTTGTTATTATTTCCATGGCCCACGACTGTTTTGTTTGATAAAAAAGAAGATAAAAAAAATGGCCAAAGACAAGCTTGCCCATCAAGGTGACTTTATTTAAAGCGGAAACTGTGGCAGCTGCGGATTAATTTTTAACCCAGATGGTACTGAAATATTTTTTCCAGAAAAGGCAGGAAAAGGTGGCTTTCTTGGTGGTGGTTTTTTGGTGGCCCGTCGCAGTATCTGGATTAAACTAGTACCGTCTTATTACAAAACGAGTTCTAACTTTAGACCTAGCCTAAACCTTCGAGTCAGTTACTGTATTTTGAACTTTATTCCGACAAACGTAAAGTTCGTAATGCAAAATTAATAAATTATATTCGGGATTTAACGTCTGCTTTTTTTAATGCGAACTTTAACTTTGAAATTTTAAAATGGCACGATGGTTTAAACCTGGGTCTAAAGACAAACCTTGTATTGTAATATAAAGGCCGGTAGAGTCCAAATAGAATCGAACCCTGTTATTTTTTTTTATAGTTTATTAATCAAAAACAAAACATTTACAAATCATTGTTGAACAATTAAACATACCACACAAACCATCGCGGGTTTAACAGTGGTATGGCCAGACACGGTTCACAGTTCGAACCACATTCAGTTCAGTTTTCTTTGTTTTCAGTTTCCTTTGAGTTTCCTTTGATTTCAGTTTCCTTTGAGTTTCCATAACTTTATCTATGGGTACGTAAGTTTCAATTTCAACCCTGACTTGTAACGTAAGTCTGATTGTTATTTGTAGGTACTCATGGCATAATTAACTTGGTGCAGCCTTTAATTGACCTAGATAGTAGACATTGACCACTGCCTGCAGTTAAGAATAGTCCTTTGTTATAATGAAGGGCCAGTGCGCCTGCGCATATTACGTGTCTCACGCATCGTATCAAAACTATATTATTTGGATAATGTACTTACCGTATAAGTATTCCGGAGGAACTAGCGGATCTAATGATATATTACAGTTTAAGATCATTTCGAGCCGAATGGCGTGCGTGCAATAGGAGAGGTCTATGCCCAGCGGTGGACTGCTATGATGATGAATAGGATAATTTCATTGCATTTGCGACTTTATTAATGCTTTGCCCAGTGTAGCACACTTTGTATGATGTGTGAATATCTGCATAGTACGAGTATATGCAGAGATTAATAGATTGTTTTTTTTCTTCAGATTTGCATGTAACTTGTAGGATAGTCTAAGCATGTTGGTACCTTGGTACAGTCAACAGCAAAAGTAGATGATCAAAATCAGAAATTCAATACTAATGAACGGAGTTCGCGTCAGAACTGTGTGGCGTCAAAGTGATTCAAAAGTATGTGATTGTAAATTATAACAAACATTTACTACTAGTACAGCTGCCATATATTCGTGATCAGTTTTGACTCCAAAAGTTATAAACTCAATTTGCATCAGAACTAAGAAGTGAGAAATTTTTTCAGAACTAGTGAACAGTTAAAATCAAAAATGAAATGATGAAACTGAGGCCACGTAATCATGAGGCTAATAATTCATCCATACTTATTTTTTAATTATCCCAGTAATTTAATTTGTTATGTTTTATGAAAAAAAAACTGGCCAAGTTCGAGTCGGACTCGCACACGAAGGGTTAAGTACCACGAGGCAAAAACGCCGAAAAAAACAAGTTTGTTGCATGGAAGGCCCCTTAAAAATTAAATCCCCGACGCGTAATGTCGTAAAAAACTGGCCAAGTCCGAGTCGGACTCGCACACGAAGGGTTCCGTACCACAAGGCAAAAACGCCGAAAAAAACATGTTTGTTGTATGGGAGCCCCCTTTAAATATTTATTTTATTTTAATTTTATTATCTATACATATAATAAATCTGTAGAAGGGTCTATTCTGTACATTGAAAATATTGAAAAAATAAATAGCGGGGGGTGTTGCTGGATCGATACCAAACCCAAATATGTGATTAAAAAAATTTTTGTCTGTCTGTCTGTCTGTCTGTATATGCAGGCATCACGTGAAAACTAACGGTTCGATTTCGATGAAACTTGGTATAATTATACCTTATTATCCTGGGCATAAAATGGGATACTTTTTATCCTGGAAAAATACGTAGAAAAAAAAAATCTTGTTTTTCAGTTTTATTCATAGACGTTGTTCTGTAGAACCGCGAACACACGTTGCATTACCCGCAGTGGATTCAGCGACGTAACCTGTAGCGCGCAAAGTCGGATTTGGCTTGAACCGTTTGCGGCACACGCGGGCCACGCCTCCCCGACTCCTATATAAGGAGCCGCGCTCCGCGCCGCGCGATGGCCCCCTGGCTGGAGGCCTTAATTTATTGAGGCATCCACAGGATCGCCCGGTTAAGCAGTCGACAACCCCTCAGGATGAACTGCGAGAGGCCCTTTTCAAAAAAAAAAAAAAAAGCACGCCGCGCGATGCATATAAATTTTGAATTTTGGCGGTCGTCCGTGGAATTAATATTGTATGCGTGTAATTTTAAACCGTGCTTTTCAGCGCGACCTTTTTGATTACTGTTCCGATCAGTTATTTGTAAATATTATAGTACGTACGTAGTTTAAGTTTTCATCGTAAATTATTATAGGCTTGGCCGTATTTGGGTCCAATAGATATTTATAAGATGTCATTGTCAGAGTTACTCAAAATGGAGAAATAAACCATCCACGCGAAGACCGACATCCGCGCGGACGGAGTCGCGGGCGGAAGCTAGTTTATTATTAAAGTTAAAATACAACTGAGTATTTTGTGAATATTTCAAGTGCCTACCTGTTGCCATTTTTCATATCGAGCAAAAAAGGGCAAAAAAATCGCGTTTGTTGGGGAGCCCCCCTTAAATATTTATTTTATTTTGTTTTTAGTATTTGTTGTTATAGCGGCAACAGAAATACATACTTTGTGAAAATTTCAACAGTCTAGCTATCGCGGTTCTTGAGATACAGCCTGGTGACAGACAGACGGACAGACTGACAGACGGACAGACGGACAGACAGCGAAGTCTTAGTAATAGGGTTCCGTTTTTACCCTTTGGGTACGGAACCCTAAAAATATGAAAATAATTAGGTACTACAATATTTTGATCTCGATGCATGAGACTTTTTGGTACGACTTTGGGACAATCTTCTTTAATTTTTTTACTTTATTTTAACGTGTTGAAAGATGACAGATGTCAACCGTGCCGTCTTTCACATCTGTCTGTCTGTCCGCCTGTCTGTGCCTGTCTGTGCCTGTCTGTGCCTCTCTGTGCCTGTCTGTGCCTGACTGTCTGTAATTTGATCCTGTATACTTGTTTTCAATTTTTGATATTTTGGAATCTACGAATTTTCGATCAGGGTCACGTGTCATCTTACGATTAGCGTCACGTGTCATCTTACGATCAGGGTCACGTGTCCTGACGCGAGTTTACCATTTTTTACCCATTACAAAAAAAGTGTACAACGCCGCTAAAGAAGTTTTCACTTCAATAAGTATGGACGAATTATTAGCCTCATGATTACGTGGCCTCAGTTTCATCATTTAATTTTTTATTTTAACTGTTCACTAGTAGTTCTGTTCTGTTCTGTTCAGTAGTAGTTGAAAATTTTTTTCACTTCTTAGTTCTGATGCGAATTGAGTTTATAACTTTTGGAGTCAAAGCTGATCACGTATATATGGCAGCTGTACTAGTAGTAAATGTTTGGTATAATTTACAATCACATACTTTTGAATCACTTCGACTCCACGCAGTTCTGACGCGAAGTCCGTTCATCAGTATTGAATTTCTGATTTTGATCATCTACTTTTGCTGTTGACTGTACTAAGGTTTCTAACTTTTGAGGATGAACAGTAAGGAACTCGTGTATTTCTCCAGGTATCAAGGCATTGCTCGGCTAAAGCTGATTATGACTAAGGTCACCAAGTGACGAAGCGAGAATTTAACTGAGTTTGATATATTAATTGTTATTAACGTTTGCGTGAGATTAATCAAAATTTCGATTAATCAAAAATAAATAAACAATGATAGTCTACATTAATATACAAAATCATTGTGTACAAATATTAACCGAAAATATTAATAATAATTAAATTAATATTAATAAAACAAATTAATAAATCGCTTATGTTCTGCACCGTGTTGTAGGCCTTAGTAAATACGCAACGACTGTTAAATTGCACCCTACCCTCATCGCTCAAAATAATGTTGTTTCTTGTGTGTATCCTACCCTCTTCTGGTTTATTTATTATGCTAAAACGATATATGATAAGTCGGAAGTTTTATTGTAATGTTAGTTTTAAGCTACATTTTTGTTTTTATCTACGCTTACTAGCAGATAACATTGTTCTACACAAACCTATTTATGTTTTCTCTATAAGTGAATTGTAATTCTTTTGAGAAAATAAATATCTTTCACCGTATTATTATTATAAACTAGCTGTGTCCGCGACTTCGCTCGCGTGGGTGTTGGAAAACAATAACGTGTCTCTTTACTGATTCTTTTTTTTATTCTAAAATAAAATAAGCTAAGTTATTCCTTATAGCATCAGCTATCTGTCAGTGAAAGTCTCGTATAGATCGGCCTAGCCGTTTCGGAGATAAGCCGGAACAAACAAACAGACTAAACAATGTTTTATTTAAATAAGTATTGTATATACTTTCATATGGATTTAGTAAAAAGCTGTTATTTTGACATTACAAACAGACACTTATATTTATTTACTTGTATATAGATTCTATCCTTCCAACAACAACCATTATCGGTGGTCATCAATTAGTGATGTAAAAAAAAGTGGTGACCCCACCGAAGATCTGTGATCGTGGGTTTATCCAAACTTTAGAATTAATTAATCGACCTATACATACATATACGTGATCTTCGAATAAACTGTTACCTACGCGTGTCAAAAATGAGTCATAAGCCGGAATCATTTTTAATTTTCTTGTTTTCATAAGCTGATAACTAAACGTCAAGGTTTTTCTACCTGCAAAAAATAATAAAATCTATATTTTATATCAGAACTGGCGATTATCGTAACACGTGAACGTACTTATGGAAGATTAGGCAACTCGTTTTTTAATAATAAATAATAATAACTAAACAAGTTTTTGGCACAGCTGTGACCATAGACAAACCGGTGTTAACCTAGAACAAAACAGTAGATCATCCAAATATAAGTAGGTAGGTTATACTTACTTAAATTCTTACATGTATTTAATCGAACCTCAAATAATCCTCATTTCGCTTTCCTAAAAATATTTATGAACATCTAATAAAATGATTGCGCCTCTTTTTCTGAACGTCAACTAATTCCTATTTTGGTGTCCTAAAATACCAAATAGCCACTTAACTGTGACCACCTTGTTGGTCGGGATACCCTAGCTTAGTTACTGCGACCAACTGTGAGAAAATGCCAGAATATTTAAAAAGAGGCTCGTATATTAAAAAAAAACGTGCATCATTAGAAGCACAAATAGTTTTAAAAGTTTCTTTATTTTAAAAGGCCTACATTATTAGAAGATCAATAAGCTTTTAGAGGATCAATAAATATTTGCTCTATCTGATTTCCCAAGCACCTTCTTGAAACGAATCGCGTCTCTGTATCTGTCTTGTCTAAAAATACATAAAGAGACGCGAATACTCGTCCATACAAGTTTCATAGTATTGTCACAGACGGGTTAATATGGATTATAATTGACCCGTTTGACGTCAGTTAGCCGTTTACAGCATAATAATGTGGTTAGTTGGCAGACCAGCCATGAATCGACGCCTGATTGATTTATACAGAGGTTATCTTAGTTTAGACAATTGTAATTTTACCGTCAAACACTGATTTGTTCACTTATATTTGTGAACTAACAATTGTGAACAGAAGTATGAACTAAACCAGAAAGCCAATTCTCGTAATTAAAGCTATAAGGGTTCCTTGTCAGAACTACGGAACCCTAGAAATGTTCAAAGTCTAGTAGCAATTTCATCTCAGCTTTTTGACATTGATTGTTCAATGTCAAAAATGTTACAAAAATGAAGGGAAATGAGGCATTTTTGACAGATTAAGACCGATATTACAATGCGAACGTTTCTAAAAATACGGGAATTTGCCCTCTGTTTAAGCTATTTGGTCGTCATGCTTTGATATTGAGGAATGTAAAACCTAAATTTTAATTATGGTAGAAAAAGCGTCTGTTAACGCTTCCGATCCATTTCATTACAAAATTAAATAGTGAAAGGGATGTAAAACTCATTGTAGTCGAAAGCTCTAAATTATGTATAATGATTACGATCTATATTTACATCAAAATCTGATATCGAAATGGTCAGTGTACGATAAACTCTTATGATAAAATGTTTGTATGAATGGATATTTTTTATAAATGTTAATTGCTTGATAACAGTCATTTCACACCATGTCGTGATTGTGATCTGATGCTTAAGTATACAATCTTGATTAAATTATGGGGACAATTAATTATCAACATGAGTGTAAATCTTCGGTAACGACTTTAACGACATAATTTTGCCTGCCGGCGATGACGTGGAGATGTTTAAGTCGAGATGTTCTTTTTATAGTGCGTCAGAATATATTGTTAGGATGTAAAATAATGATTTTGACAGTTTTATTTTGCCAAAGGGTGCCAGCGGAACCCTGTAGCCAAGCCTCCACTGTCTGTCCGTCTGTCTGTCAGTGGGCTGTATCTCATGAACCGTATTAGGTAGACAGTTAAAATTTTCACGGAGTGTGAATTTCTATCGCCGCTATAACAATCACACTAATATTATAAAGGCGAAAGTTTGTGAGTGTGTGTGTGAGTGTGTGTGTGAGTGTGTGTGTGTTTATATGTTTGTTACTTCTTCACGCTCAAACGGCTGAACCAATTTGGATAAAATTTGGTATGGAGGTAGCTGACAACCTGGATTAACATATAGGCTACTTTTTATTCCGATATTCCCACGGGATCGACACTTACGCGGGTGAAACCGCGTGGCGCAGCTAGTAAATAATAAAAATACGATAAAGTTAATAAAAAGTAAAGGGGGTTTCCATGCAAGAAATGTGTTTTTTTCGACGTGTTTGCCTTGTTTTTGGTACGGAACCCTTCGTGTACGAGTGCGACTCGCATTTGGCCGGTTTTTATTGTACAACAAATACACAAGACAAGACATACCTACGGACAAGACATACGGAGCATACAGCTTGCATAATGTCGATGGTTGTCCATGATATTGAAAAGGAAAATGACAATGTATTATTAACTTGAGCATATATTTGTATTAATTTATTTGGAGTGTGTGTGTGGATTTATTTGTTTGCTGTCTGAGCGATATATGCTAGACGGGCAAAGCATCTTTATAAAATATTTATATTTACCATATACATAAGAGGAGTACATAAGAGGAAGTTTGAAAGTGGCACCGGTAACTGAAAAGTTGCGTGGGAATCGGTTGTCATGGTATGGGCATGTGTTACGTAGAAATGAGGAAAATGTCGTGAGGAGAGTTTTGAGTATGGATGTCGATGGCTATAAGAGTAGGGGAAGACCAAAGAAACGATGGATGGAATGTGTGAATGATGATATGGTTAGAAAGGGGGTGACTACCGAGATGACGACTAATAGAGAAGTATGGAAGAAAAATACATGTTGCGCCGACCCCAAATAAATTGGGATAAGGGCAGGAGAATGATTTACCATATACATAAGTAATGTAATCTGCATTAGGTTATATTTAGTCACACGTCAAGTATTTTATTATAAATAGTATAATAGCTGACCCGAGAGTCGTTTTCCTGTACAAACTTTCAATAATCCATACACAAAATCCCATAGAAAATAGCACTTTCAGTTTATCCCGATTTTTTCAATTTTGCGGGCAACTTTTCTAGATTTTCTTACCCTAAAAACCTTATCTATACATATAATAAATCTGTAGAAGGGTCAATTCTGTACATTGAAAATATTGAAAAAATAAATAGCGGGGGGTGTTGCTGGATCGATACCAAACCCAAATATGTGATTAAAAAAATTTTTGTCTGTCTGTCTGTCTGTCTGTCTGTATATGCAGGCATCACGTGAAAACTAACGGTTCGATTTCGATGAAACTTGGTATAATTATACCTTATTATCCTGGGCATAAAATAGGATACTTTTTATCCTGGAAAAATACGTAGAAAAAAAAATCTTATTTTTCGGTTTTATTCATAGTCGTTGTTCTGTAGAACCGCGAACACACGTTGCATTACCCGTAGTGGATAATTTTCCATTTCAATTTAAGAGAATACAGTTTCCTGTAGCTTTATGTTACGCCATGACAATAAATAAGGCTCAAGGTCAGACCCTAGGAGTTGCTGGCGTAGATCTTACCGCGAGTTGTTTTTCACACGGGCAACTTTACGTAGCTCTTTCCCGTGTGAGCAGTCCAAGAAATCTTCATGTTCATATTCCGGACGAGCTCACTAACAATGTTGTGTATGCTGAAGCTCTCAATTAACTTTATGTCGCATTGTCACGATCACTTTTTTATTATTGCAAACTTTTCGTCACTGTCAGTAATTTACTGCTACATGCTACTTATCAAGGTCGGAATTACTATGAAAAAAAAACTTACTACAGAACGCGAGCTCAACAGCAGTAGCTCAATAGAGGGATCTCCTTAATTATTATAGGCTTAGCCGTATTTGGGTCCAATAGACATTTCTAAGATGTCATTGTCAGAGTTACTCAAAATGGAGAAATAAACCATCCACGCGAAGACCGACATCCGCGCGGACGGAGTCGCGGGCGGAAGCTTGTTCGGAATATAACGAACATTTTAAAATCCAAATCGGTCCACTCACCCACACCAACGAACGGCATTTCATTTTATTTATATAGAATAGATGGATGAACATGTGGCTTGTGGCTATAAGTAATACTCGTAACAGCCGCAGATAGATCAGGTTAAGCTACGCTTGCCGCGGTTGGTCCGAGGAAGGGTGACCGTCTTACCATACCAAGACCCCTCCTTGCCTCGGAAAGCACGTTAAACCGTTGGTCTCGGCTGTCATTCGCGGATCTTTGAAGGTTGTTACGGGTCGTCAGAAGCCCAATAGACTGACAACCAGGCACCAAGGGGTATCGTATTTTCCAGTAACTGGGTTGTGGAGTTCAGATAGGCAGTCGCTCCATGTAAAATACTGGTATTCAGCTGCATCCGGTTAGACTGGAAGCCGACCCCAACATTTGGGAAAAGGCTAGGCAGATGATGAGATGGATTAACATGTGATCAAAGGCTCAGTGATGTCCTTAACAAATCTTGATACCAAGATGTCGAAGCTCTTGTTCTATCTAGATAGCTATTATTGTCGGCAGCATTGTTATGATATTTCCAAGCAGCATATATTTAGCAATAAAACTGCTTGTGATTCATACACCGTTGTAGTAGTACGAATGGTTTGTGGTTGCAGAATATACATGGCTTCATTAAATCTGCCACCGTTACTAAAAGCTAGGTGCTACCACAGTTTATTGTATTTTAAGGCCATTTTTACAACGTTTGTAATGTATCGAGTTTTTATAACGCGTTACAGTAAGTATATAGTCAGTGCAGCGAGCCGAGCGAGCGACAGACCCATTTTTTTTTTGGTGTGGGTAATCATTAAATGAGCCCTCCCGCTCTGGGTGGAGCGGAAGGGAGTGTCAGACTCTTACTGACTAAAACTCACCCGTGTTCCTCCCTTAGCCCTTTATGTTCCGGGGTAGCGGTAACCCTTTCGGACAATCCCGCTGCCCCGCAACCGCCACTCCGCTGCTCTCGCGGGTCTGCCGCTCGATGTGAGCGACAGACCCTCTATTCGACTGTTAGCTTTTCCGTGAATTCCTTTGAAGCGCGTTACAGTAGTCAGTGCAGTGAGCCGAACTGCTCGACGCGACCATTGCGAGTGCATATTTGCAAACAAGTCAGTGCTCGAAGCGAGCGTTCGCCACGTTTAGTATATCGCCGTTTTGTAACAAGAAATGGAGCGCGCTTGAGCCATGTGCTCGAAGCGAGCGTTCGCCACGTTTACTGTATCGCCATTTTATAACCAAGCTCGCCTCGAATGATATACATTACAAACAAATGTTGCAAGTCATTCTCCGCCTTTAGGTATTCTTAAACTAGCAAATGTTTTAAAAGGAAGAATACTTAAAACGTGCTTGCCATAATTTAGGTAGACGAACCTATCAGCACAGCAGATGGCCGCGAATGTGTCTACATAATGGATTCTCCCATGAATAATGCTGGGAACTTTGTTGCCGCTTCTCCTTCCCATCGAAACCACTAGGAGGTGGTGAAGGGCGGGCGTTGGGTTACTGTCTTATGTCATTTTGATGTTCGAAAACTGCAAATTCTCGTCTAAATTTAAAGAAATTACTTTTAATTTATTTTCTTTTTTTTTTTGGGAGAGGCCCATGTCCAGCAGTGGACTGCGATAGGCTAAGTTGATTTATTGATTGACTTTTGATTTTGAATAAAGGACAAGTGTTGTGTGAACCGCTGTTATACTTTAGGCAGAAGATGATAATAGCAAATTAAGTCATATATTTTGTAAAAAAAACCTGCTTTGCGTTGTCCCAAAAGATACCTACCTTGGCCAGAATCCTACTAATATTATAAGTAAACTAGCTGACCCGGCGATCTTCGTACCGCCTAAATGTATGAGGAAATGAATTATCTTCATTATTATTTGTTTCGTGACTTTTTCCCAAATTTTAACAGTTATCTATTCTGCTATTTGGGGCGGAGACAAATCCAATAAATCAAACATCATAAAAATCAGTCCAGCCGTCCTTGAGTTATAATAGTGTAATGGTGTAACTAACTCGACTTTGTTTTATTCAATAAAATAGTAGAAAAATAGGTAAAAAGGTTGTATATTTGGATGTTTAAATGTATGTTACGCAATTCCGCAATACTTATGTGATGTACGGATTTGGATGAAAGGCACACAGATAGGACCTAGATTAACACAGGATACTTTTTATCCCGATTTTCCTACGGGGTCGAGAATTATGCGGGTAAAACAGCGGGGCGCTCCTAGTCCTAGTATAAATTTCGGTTGACTAGATACCTAATATTATCTGCCCATGTGTCATTAAAAATGTAATTAACAAAAAAATCGGACGACCTTCAAATTTCTTGAAATTCTTGCAAAGTTAACAAAACATCGCCATCATTTAACAGTAAACATTACCTGAAACAGTTCCAGCTAATTGTTATGTATGTACTTGTATAGCTGGCCTACATGCTAAAAGGCTAAGATGATGTATCATTTGGTCATTGGCTACTAGATCACGTCTCCGTTGGGTCAGGGTGATCACCCTGAAAGCGCATCCGTCACGTTTCTCTTCCATATTTTATCTGTAGGAAAATCTGTGACATATTATTGTGTTTATGGAAACAGGAAACACATCACAAGGTGCTAAGTTGTTTCAAAGGCTGTAGTGATCACCGGGGTGATTTTAGAGAGGTAAAAATCCCACACTCCCCTACCTCCCCCTCCCCGGAGGTCGGGTGCCTTTTGAAAGTTTCCACCAGACATCAAAAAAAAAAAGTCAAATACAGAGGATGTGTATGAGGATGTGATGTGTGGATGTCAGAGGGACATCGCCGCGTACCTTAATACCATTGATTCAGTAGGTATATGACTCTGAACCTAAAATTTCAACACCCGTATAGTTATGAAAATTTCCTCTATTTATTTTATTGAAGTGAAAACTTCTTAAGGCGTGCTGGGCATTTTTCGAGATGAGAAAAAACCATTGAACTCGCGCCATTGTTACCGTAAGCGACACCGCGCCTATTTTGTTTATAAGACGATTAAAAAAATACCTGCTTCGGATGTGTTCGGCTATCCTCGGGATGTACTCGGTTTTAATGTATATCCGATATGTCAGTGAGTGATGGCAAAGTGTTCTGTTTGCGTTTTGTTTTCACTTCTGTCGGAGTGCCACTGTTTTTTTCCCTATTTTTCATTTTTGTTTCTGTTTTTTTATCTGCTGTTTCCTACAAACGTGCAATAAAATGTATGGAACAGCAATTTTTTTATTATTTATATGGGATGGATGCTCGTTGATGTCACCTGCATAGTTGTATATTTCAAAGACAGTTCGAAGATTATTAGTTATTAAGGTAAATGTATGATTATTTTCATTATAAATCATTAGATTTATTTTATTTAACTCATTACCAGATGTGTATATCAGTTGAAGTTAGGGACAAGGTTTATCTGTCGTTATTTTGTAACGAAATGTCAAATTAAATAAGTAAAGGCGTAACAATGAGGGTAGTATCGTCGATACTTACATTCTATTACATAAGTAACTTGCTATGGTATACTGCATCATTGGTCTAGTGGTCGCAAGCTCTACTGCTGAGTATGAGGTTCTGGGTTCGATTCCTGAGTAGGGCAAAGTGTTATTGGGTTTTTAGAGACTAAATTTGTGCCCGGCTGATGGCAATAGGCTCGCCCCTTGTTACATGCATAACTGGCGAAATGAGGGTGAACCGAACCCGAAGGGTTCGGTAGAGGAGCACCTATACTAATAGGTGCTCCTCTACCGAACCCTTCGGGGATTACAGGCGTGATGTCATGTTTGTTATGTAACCAGTTATCAAAAAGATCCCACCAAGTGACCACAGGGAAGACGGTGGCGCAGTGGTCATGAGCTGCCGTGCATAGCGAGGCTCAGGGGAGGCCCCTTTACAGTCTCCCCAGGGATGTGCCTTACAGGCGTTGCGCGGGGGGGTTCCGGAATTGGTCTTTTAAGTGGAACCGGGACCAACCCTATGTGCCGATGGTGATCACCGGGGTGGTTTTAGTGAGGTAAATATCCCCATTTCCCGACCTCCCTCGCCGGAGGTCAGGTGCCTTTTGAACGTTTCCCCTGACAACAAAAAAAAGGTATCTAAAAGATATAATAATTGCACCATTGTCTCAGTTATTCGCAATTTTTATCACTTTTGATTACATCATCAACTGCCTAGCCTTTTCCCAACTATGTTGGGGTCTGCTTCCAGTCTTACCGGAAGCAACTGAATACCAGTATTTTACATGGAGCGACCCTATCTGACCTCCACAACACAGTCACTGGGTAATGCGATTCCCCTTGGTAAGACTGGTTGTCAGACGTTCGGGCTTCTGACTACCCGTAACGACTATCAAAGATCTACGAATGACAGCCGGGACCAACGGCTTAACGAGCTTTCCGAAGCACGGAGGGGGTCTTGGTATGTTAATAATGGATCAATCGACCTGTGCGGCTGTTATTATTTAGCCACGGGCCCCTCTATCACTAATATATATATAAAATTCAAAGTCCTGACTGACTGACTGATATATCAACGCACAGCCTAAACTACTGGTCCTAGAGACATGAAATTTGGAGTGTGTGTTCTTTCTGAAGAGTAGGTATCCACTAAGAAAGGGTTTTTCGAGATTCCACCCCTAAGAGGGTGAATGCGGGGAGGGTGAAATGTCACGCGGACGAAGTCGCGGGCAGAAGCTAGTGATTACATAAAGGTACTATTATAACTACTTATTTAAATGCAATTTATTGTAAATTCAATTGTAATTACTCTTTCTCATCGTGTACAATGACAAATGATGTGAGTAGATGTAGTATGTGTGGAAGTGCCTACAAAGTACTGTAATTAAGTCCTGTCAATGAGCGTCGGTTGAATAACTAATGGTATTTATTTATGCGTGTGTCGCTACTATGTCCTAGACTCCTAGAGAGTCCAGAGTTGGCGAAAGGTGCCACAGGAAATTCGGGGCACAACAAAAGTCTTACAACCAGTTTTCCAAGGGTATCCTATTGTTTTAGGTCCCGGCTATCATTCGTGGATCTTTGACAGTCGTTACGGATAGTCAGAAGCCCGAAAGTCTGACAACCAGCCTTACTAAGGGTTATCGTATTACCCAGAAACTGGGTTGTGGAGGTCAGATAGGCAGTCTCTTCAAGTAAAATACTAGTATTCTGCTGCACCCGTTTGGACTGAAAGCTGACTCCAAAATTGTTGGGAAAAGGCTAGGTAAATGATTGTGATGATAACAACAGAAGAAATCACAAATTTTCTCTAATACAATTAAGTATGTTATAAATTGCATTCATTTTTATTTGATTTAATTTGGGTTTTTAACTTAGATTTTATTTTCCTGTACGTCTACATACTTTTTCTCCTCCACGCTCTTGTTCAAAGAATTTTTGGCCCGTAAATCTAAAAAGGTGCGTCATCCCTGGTCTAGACAATGTGCCTACTAACTAGGTGGCTACGTCTTCGCTAAGCTTAGTCAACAATATCGATATTAGGAGTGGCACATGCGATTCGGCAGTATCCGTTGAATAACAGAAAAACTAAAGCAATTACTATACATTTCGGGTTTCATTCGGCTAGTGCCGATCGGCCAACTTCGTTCGGCATCTACCCTCACCTAATCATGATTGGCACTATTCGAGCTAAGCCGAGCGGCTTTTTCCCAAACATAATTATTTATATCCTTTTATGTGTATTCGATTTTGCCACTCGACTGTACTGTAACATGCCGACCGACCGACCGTCCGACCGACCGATATCTGTGTAGCATCCCTTCATCATCATCATTTCAGCCGAATGACGGCCACTGCTGGACATAGGCCTCCCCCAAGCACCTCCACTTCGACCGGTCCTGTGCTTCCCGCATCCAACGGGTTCCTGCGGCCTTCACAAGGTCATCGGTCCACCTTGTGGGTGGCCTTCCAACGCTACGTCTTCCGGTACGCGGTCGCCACTCCAGAACCTTTCGGCCCCATCGGCCATCTGTATCATCCCTTAGGTACACTGATCATAATCAGACCTCAGCGTGAACTCGAGTTGTGGAGGTTCATACCTACTGGTGCTGTAAGAGCAGTGGTGGTCAAGTGGTAACGGCTGCGACTTACGAGTTGTTGGTCCGAACCCAAACAGGCGCTTTACTCTTTGTAAAAAAGTTATTTAAAAAAATCAAAAAACCCGACTGCGGTAAAAAACTTAAGTTAAAAGAAACTGAAAAGCTAAAAACAAGCCCATTTTAAATTAAATAAAAGTTGGAAGCAGGCGGGACCCATTTGAATTTGAAAATACAATAAAAATGGTGTGGGACCCGCCTGCTTCCAACTTTTATTTAATTTAAAATGGGCTTGTTTTTAGCTTTTCAGTTTCTTTTAACTTAAGTTTTTTACCGCAGTCGGGTTTTTTGATTTTTTTAAATAACTTTTTTATTTCCAGCTTTTTAGTTTACAAATTTGAAAGATTTCGCAGACGATTTAGTTGGTAGGTGTTTTTTTGCGATTTGTCTCTTCGAATTGCTTTTAAGTATATATGTTGTATATATTTTTGTAATCACCTTTTAAAACCCTTTATTTTGATACCCCACTCGATAGGTTTTGAAAAAAAAATAAAAAAAATTTAATATGGCGTCCAGTAGTCGCCATATTGAATTTTCACTAACGTCATGTCTTTAGTGACACTCGCCGGACTAAGAGGAATCGATTAACATGTGAATCATAAAAATCGGCCCCGGCGTTTGGTCTGTATAGTGCTTCAAAGGAACATATAAACATACATACATACATACATACATACATACATAGGCTGATGAACACATTACCACTCCTTTGCGTCGCGCAGTCGGGTAATTATCTCATCACCACTGCTCTCAAAAACGGTGAAGGAATACATCGTGAGAAAACCGGTATGTCCTAGAACCAAAAATACAAAGTTATGTGACTACCATGATTATGTATTCTGGTGTTGTAAGTATTCACGTAAAAGCTCATTGGTTAGCTGTGGTTTAATGATCATGATCAAAGACCGGTTAGCGACGCAACGTAGCATTGGCTTTACGCCGTTGACAGTGACACAAACGAACGATGGACGATTGAAAGACGAGTCACAGAGTGATTGATAGCCAAGATAAAAGACTGCTACAGTAACGAACCGAGGCCGCGAGGCGAGACTTCCTGACCGTGAAAATGAAGGCACGGCGGTAGAACGAGGCTAGTTTTCCAAAGTTAAGATAGCAGGCTAGAACCTCGGTATACTATCCTGGCTTGCTGTGATTGGCGTAGCTAGGGATTTTGTCTAGGCAGCCGTCCTGCTAATCTAACCACAGTCAATTAATGAGAGCCCAACTCTATAAAACTTACATCTTGGTCAAAATGTACAACCCACAGACTTATATAGGGTTATTGATAAAACACTAACAACATCTTAACAGGTCATTGTACTCATCATTATGAAGAAATTTTACTATGGGACCAAACCTGAAAACGAAAAAAAATAATCAGCTATTTTTCGTATAATTCGTCAAATGTAGGGAACAGCTGATTTTTTTTGCGATTTCTGGTTTGGTCCCTTAGTAAAAGTTGTTCATAGTGATGAGTACAATGACCTCTTAAGAGGTTGTTAATGTTTTACTAATAACTCTGTAGGTATAAATCTGTGGTACGACCTATAAGGGTTCCGTCTTTTCCTTTTGAGGTAGGTACGGAACCCTAATAAAACGCGACTAAACATCAACTTCAATACTGTCGATTTTTATAGGCTGGGCAAAGAAGTTTCTAGAGTGGGCATTGCCCACTCTAGAAACTTCTTTGCCCACATGCTGTCACGGTTTGGCACATCTTAGTGCTGTTTACATGATGCCAGATAGTTTTAAAAGTGGCCGTCAGAAAAACAATCGGTAGTCACTGCAGACTAGCCTATCGAATAGTAGCTTTACAGTCCACGTGAAGCTAGTACACTTGCCAGGATATTAAAATCAGTGGTAAGTACATAACTTTCCTAGCTTGAATAACTTTCTCACTCGCTTATTAGCCTAGAAATGAAGCTAGTTCTGTAATTACCATGGTAATAAAGATCACTGATTTTGACAGTAATGCAAAATCAGACGTAAAATAACTGTGAACCGGACAGGTGTATATACTGCGGTGCTATTCTGTGAAAATCTCACCGTGAAAACTTAGGTGAAGTAAGCGTGGATATAGCTGTCAAAAGTGTCAATTCCTAGCAAAAAACAAACTCACTTTCACGATTTTTACAGAATCGACCGGCAGGTAAATGCTCCACAGCGCATTAGACAGGTAAAACTTGTGTCATTTGATTAGTTTATCCTTGCTGACACTGATACATCACGCTACACTTCCTCATTTGCCATGCTAATGTAAATAGAATATTAATAAGATTAAAGTCTAACTATCCTTATCCTTGAAACTCGATCAATGATAGAATTATAACTAATAGCTCTTCCAAGGTCCAAAGGATGATGTTAGACGCAATAAAGGAACAAAAAAAAAAAATATTGGGTATCGTATTATAATGTAAAACTTTAGGTTCTGTACCTAAAGTTTTACATATTTGTAATACCCAATCTTCTTCTTGAACTTTTAATTTTGAATTGGGATGAACCTTTTTCAACAACGGTCAAAGTGTTCATAAATGATTATCACAAAACTTGTTAACAGTATCAAACATAATAGGTTTGAATATGATTAAGATTGTATTTACATTTAAAAATATTTCATTCACCTTCCTCGTTATGTATTTAGATTTGATTTATTAAGAATGTGGTAGTTCTTGTATGAAAATCAGCTAAGCAAATGATAACTAAGCCATAGAAGAATCAATAAATTTCATTCGTATTGGCAGATGATAGTAAAAACATTAGGAATCTTAATGATAGTCGAATGACGTCAATCAATTCAATTCAGCTGCGAATATTTAATAGTAGGTAGATACTTTTGTTGTTACACAATGAAAACAACACGACTTTTGCGGTAAAAAATAATTAAAAGCCGTTTCACGGGTTTTGAAACCAAAACAACCGACTTCAAAAAAAAACACTACAAAGGAATAAATAACTTTAATTTCGGAAGTCGGTGTCGAAAATGCGAACCCATCGCATTTTCGTTGTTTGCCACCGACTTCCGAAATTAAAGTTATTTATCGCTTTGTTGTACTTAGTGTTTTTTTTTTTGAAGACGGTTGTTTTTTTTTGTAAAAAAGTTTTTATTTTTCACGTTTTAGTTGTACCTACCCCACACAAATACAATTAACACTAGTGCATTGAAGAATTGAAGACACCGACTAGAAGAATCATCAAAATTCGCATGGAAATGCCAGAGACGCAGTACATTGCATATAACTTCATACATAAGAAGAATTACCTAATGTATTATACGTAAACTAAAACCTACATACATAAAACCTGCATACATACATTACGAATCGAACACAGAACCTCCTTATATGAAGTCGGTTAAAAAGTATAGGTATTCGCAGGGTTTTTCTTGTGAACGAATGGAATATTTTAATTATAAATCGTATTATCAATGACTAAAGAATTCTATCGTCGGCGATTGATGGCAAGCAAAAAACGCATGATGTTACGTACTGGCATGAATAAAAATCTACGGAAAAATACACTATTTCAATATCAATTACAGATTATTTGCGTATTGCATTAATTAGAATAAAATAGACGATTACTACACAAGAAAACGACATTGGTATGTCAAATAGATCGAAACATAGAAACGAAAAAGATATAGGGGAATTAACATACCGGGTGCCTATTCTTTTCGCCGCGATAAAGATGGCGTCGTGGTCTACATCTCCAATGAACCTGGTGCCAAGGTTGGCGTCCAGCGTGGTCCGAAGCACATTGTCAGGCCAGTCCGCAGGGACACAACTCGAGAATATGCGTCAGGCGGCACGTCCGCGAGCGTTTTCTTTTTCGATCACGTATCGCCGAACTATCAAGTGTATTCCGTAATAGTTTGATAAGCATTAATTCATAATTGTGATTGAAAATACTAATAACGTCTTCTTTTGTTTAGATTATAAGTATCTATTTTTATTCAAATCATTCAGTAAGTTGTTGTGCGTAAGTTGTGCCAGAAAGCCTTTTATACCGTTAAAGATTATGTAGAGGACAAAAAGGCTTGGGATTGAGCTGCTTCCAATTTCTGCATTTTGAATGTTTTTTTTTTTATATACACATTGACATTAACGATTTTTTTATAAACATTGACATTTGTTTACTTTGTAAAGTATTCTATTATTTTATTTAGGTATTGTGAATGTGAAGACGATGTCACAGTATTACGATGTGGTTCATTTTATTAATTTTATATAATTTTTTTATTATTATTCTCTCTGTTCTGTTAGTTTGAGTAATTTATGTGGCCTACCCAAATGTCCTTTCTTTGGTATTGTTCGTCGAATCGTTGATCTCTTTAACTCTTGAGTTGAGCTGTACGATTTCTGACAAATGCGTGCACTGACTGGACATGTCATCTCAATCTGTGTGATTCTTTCCTCAAAAGACCATCTCAGACATCAATCTACATGGTCTTCATATAACCTCATGATTGGTGTGTAAAAGTGTTTGTACAAACCTACTTACAAAAATAAAATCATTTGATTTTGTTAGTTTGGCGCCAAGTTGATGGTGATGATCACAGTAGTCCGGGTGACGATAATCAAAGAATACCCACCCAGCGGCGTATTTACGTCACACACATAAAATGACAATTTATCGCAATGGGTTTTATTTTTATTGTTCATCCACGTTCATTGCGTTATTTACGTTGCTGAGCAGACGACTTTTTCAAACCTATGAAGCAATGGATTGGAAATGGGTCTGTTACGCATTTAGTGAGCTGGTTGTTAGTGTGATTAGGGTGCTTGTAGTCGCTATAAGATGTAAATAATACAGCCAGCAGATAGATAATGCTAGAATACTTACAGTATGTCTGTTTCGTGTTTTCATCAAATTCCCACAAATATTTCAGCTGAAATGGAAACCCTTTTATAAAACGTAGGTATACTTGCCGAGTTTCCGCGGATTTATCAATATTTTAAATATAAGTACCTACTGATATTACACATTCGCATTTCTGCTTACATCATTATGATTTCAGCCAAAAGACATCCACTGCTGGACATAGGCCCTCAAGCACCGCCATTTCGACCGGTTCTGTGCTTGCTACATTTAGCGGATTCTTGCGACCTTCACAAGGTCATCGGTCCACCTTGTGAGAGGCCGTTCACGCTACGTCTTTCGGTATTTCTGCTTTAGGTAACTATAACGCTAAAAAGGCAGTCGGCAGAAAAATCAAATGTTTTTAAATCTCGCCCTTTGTAATTTCTTAAGCTAAGCGGCTTTTAAGCCGCTAAAGCCGCTAAACTTAAGTGGGACTGGGCCGGACATGTTTGCCGCATGTCACATGACAATTGGACTAAGAGAACCACCGATTGGGTCCCACTAAACGCACGACGCCATCGTGGCAGGTCAATACGACCATAAGGACTGGCCGGCACTAGCAAAAGACAGAATTGTGTGGAAAATGAAGAGGGAGGCCTTTGCCCTGCAGTGGGACAGTACAGGCTATAGTTAGATTAGATTGTAATTTCACGGCCTGGTGAAGAACTTACCTAGACACCCAGCACCATAATTGCGTAACACACTATCAATCACAATCTGAATAATTCTGAAGGATGGATATGGCTATTCATTGCTTCATATATTCTAAAAAATTGTCTGCTCAATAACGTAAATAACACAATGAATGTTGTTGAACTCTCAAAATGAAAGCCTTACCTACTGCACAAAATACAACTAGTAAAGAAGGCAATCACATGTATGTACTTCACTTTTCATACCTACACTCGGCGGTCGCGCTAGGGTTGTCAACTTTGGCTTAGGCACAAAAAACTATCGTGGTAGTGGCACACGTATCTAGTTGTTTCATTTAATGTTGAGCTTATTCTACAATATCAAAACAAAACAGTAAACATGGTATTACAATAGGTACAAAAAGTTTACAGAACAAACACATAACATTTTACATTTGTCAATTTTCACTATCGAAAATCCCTAATAACTTCAAAACGGATTACCCTATTTACACTAAAAACAACACAATATCTACATAAACAAAAAATCATGTTTTCAACGTACGTAATAGTTTGTGGCGTGTTACTTCGTTTATACTGATTCAAAATAGGAAAATATTATATAAATCGTGCTTAAATAACCATTTTTGCACTTCACAGACGCGTGTCTCAAGCGGATGGCACTCGCGTTCGCACTACTCCCAACCCGTCCGAGATAACGTGTCCGTGAGCGGTCTCTATGTGTGCGTTGCTCGAGCGCACTTTGTATATAGATTACCTTCTGTACTATTTGTATTTTGTGCCTACTGTTAGTGTGTTACGCAAATACCCCGCAGTTAAGTGGGTATGATAATGATAGCTTGGTCGTCAAGTTAGTTGTAAGTAAGTAGTGATTTATTGTCAATTAATTGCCTCATGAATGCCACCAATTGACAATACCGTATTTTATTAATGACCCTAAACTTAAACAGGCTCTTAAAACAAACGTGACTTTTGACACGAGTCGAGAGGAATCTTTAACGTCGACTAAATTTAATTTATTAATGGTTTTTTTAGTTATAGGGAAGTCTTACAAAGAATGTGTGATTCCCCAAATTAACAAAACTGTTTTTAATATTATTGTGTAAATATTATTTTATTAAACACGGAAAATGCCTTTATGCGACATTTTGGTACTTAATGCTTTATTTTACATAATTTACTTTACTTTAGTCCTGGATCGAAAGAGCCGAAGAAGTCATGAGGAGAGGCCGTTGCCCAGCAGTGGGATGATGCAGGCTAACAGTAACAGTAACTTTACTACTACTTTTTAAGTTTGTACTATGAAGTGGTTAAGGGTGGGCGTTTTTGGGTACTGTTTTTTGTAATTTTGACGTTCGGAAAGTGCTGGTTCGCAGCCTAATTCGAATAAAAGACTTAATTTAGATTTTTATGTTGCAATATCTATACTATTAACTAAAGATTTACTTTCGAATTTATAATATTATAAATTCGAAAGTAAATCTTTCACTCCTACACCTTTTCACGCCTAAACCACTGTACGGATTTCGATAAAAGGCAGAGAGATAGATTGCATCCCGGGGAAGGACATATGATAGTTTTTATCCCGATATTCCCACGGGATCGACACTTAGGCGGGTGAAACCGCGGGGCGCTGCTAGTAACAAATAAAATATTGTCAATTAATTGCTAATCTGTCAGGCTAATTGCATAAAGAGTGATATAATTTCAAAGTAGTTACAATAATTTAAATATTGAAAGATTTACCATGTTTTAATAAAACCATAGACTTTTTATAGGTTTTCCTGTAATTTCCGATAAGTATAAGGATTAATTTTCATATTTTTTCTTGAATTACTTGCAAAGTATTTCTTTTGAATTATAAAAACAATATTTGAGGCCCTGACAACAAGCCCTTTCATTTGATATGTTACACGGTATACAGTTAGCAAAACTTTTTAAAATTTTCCAATTTGCGCCCGAAGGGTCACTTGACCCTCTTATTCAAAATAATTTTTTTTACGTTACACGCCCGTGTTCGAGACACAGAAATTCATATGTGTACCAAATTCAAAATTAATTTATTTACGTTACACGTCCCTGTTCGAGTCACAGAAAATCATCATCATTCATCATCATCATCATTTCAGCCGAAAGACGTCTACTGCTGGACATAGGCCTCCCCCAAGCACCTCCACTTCGGCCGGTCCTGTGCTTCCCGCATGCAAGGGATCCTGCGGCCTTCACAAGGTCGTCGGTCCACCTTGTGAAGGCCATAGGAACCCGTTGCCTTCCTACGCTTCTTCCGGTACGCGGTCGCCACTCCAGAACCTTTCGGCCCCATCTGGCCATCTGTTTTGCGAGCAATGTGCCCTGCCCACTGCCACTTAAGTTTGGCAATTCTTCGGGCTATGTCGGTTACCTTGGTTCTCCTGCGGATCTCCTCATTTTTGATTCAGAAATTCATGTGTACCATATTCAAAAGTAATTTATTTACGTCTTCCGGTACGCGGTCGCCACTCCAGAACCTTTCGGCCCCATCGGCCATCTGTTTGCGAGCAATGTGGGCCCCTGCCCACTGCCACTTAAGTTTGGCAATTCTTCGGGCTATGTCGGCTACCTTGGTTCTCCTGCGGATCTCCTCATTCCTGATTCAGTAATTCATGTGTACCATATTCAAAATTAATTTATTTACGTTACACGTCCCTGTTCGAGTTACAGAAATTCATATGTGCCCCATATTCAAAAATAATTTATTTACATTACACGTTCCTGTTCAAGTCACAGAAATTCATATGTTTACCAAATTTAAATTTAATTAGTGCAATAAATTCGAAGCTGTGACAGACGGACAGACACACGAGTAATCCTGTAACGGTTACGTTTTTTCTTTCGTAGGTTCGGAACCCTAAAAAGTGTAAACCAATAATACTGTATAATTCATCATTAATACTGAGATTTATTAACATCTAGCACCACAAATTAACCACAGGAATAAATGAAATACAACATTGTTCGATTTGAATTTTATTCCAACGTGACATTTTATTGTATCTTTTTTATACATATAGGCAGGGATTTTCCTGTTCGGCCATTGATGTCGCATAACAGCATTCGAAAAGTTAAAATTATAATAATGTTTTCTTTTTATTAAGTTCTCAAAAGGTTAAATAATAACAGCCGCAAAGGTCGATCGGACAGGTTAAGCTACGCTGGCCATGGTTTGTCTGTGGATGGGTGACCATCTTTACATACCGAGACCCCTCCGTGCCTCTGAAAGCACGTTAAGCCGTTGTTCCCGGCTGTCATTCGTGGATCTTTGACAGTTGTTACGGGTAGTCAGAAACCCGAAAGTCTGACAACCAGTCTTACCAATGGGTATCGTATTACCCAGTAACTGGGTTGTGGAGGTCAGATATGCAGTCGGTCCATGTAAAATACTGGTATTCAGCTGCATCCGGTTAGACTGCCGACCCCAACATAGTTGGGAAAAGGCTAGGCAGATGAGATGATGTGTCATTTTATTGGATCTTTTTTTATAAAGGCAGGGAATTTCCTGTTCGGCCTTTGCCGTCGCTTAACAGCATTCTAAAAGTTAAAAGTAGAATAGGTAATGTTTTCTTATTATTCAAGTTCTCAAAAGGTTACCTATATTTAGCTTTAAGCTTCCCATTAAAGATGTTTTAGGTTGATAAAATAAGGAGTAAGTTAAAAAATCTTTAATTGCCTACTTTTTGAAGTGAAAACTTCTTTAGCGGCGTTGTACACTTTTTTTGTAATGGGTAAAAAATCTTAAACTCGCGTCAGGTCACGTGACCCTGATCGTAATATTCGTAAGATGAGACGTGCTATAGATGGGCAATCCACCGAGTTTAAACCCGGTGCTTTTGATAAACACCCGATAAACACCCGTAAACACCGACAATATTGGGTTTTTATCAAAGCACCGGGTTTAAACCCGGGTGGATTGAACAACTATAGACGTGACCCTGATCGTAAGATGTCACGTGACCCTGATCGAACATTCGTAAGAATCCAAAATATCAAAAATTGAAAACAAGTACACAGGATCAAATTACAGACAGACAGACAGACGGTAACGGTGACGGTGACGGTGACGGTGACGATGACGATGACGATGACGGTGACGGTAACGGTGACGGTGACGGTGACGATGACGGTGACGATGACGGTTACGGTGACGGTTACGGTGACGATGAAGGTGACGGTGACGCTGAAGGTGACGGTGACGGTGACGGTGACAGTGACCGTGACGATGACGGCGACGGTGACGGTAACAGGGACAATGACGATGATGGTGACGGTGACGGTGACGGCGACGGTGACGGTAACGGTGATGGTGACGGTGACGGTAACGGTGACGGGAACGGTGACGGTGACGTTGACAATGACGGTGACGGTGATGGTGACGGTGACGGTGATGGTGACGGTGCCGGTGACGATGACGGTGACGGTTACGATGACGGTGACGGTGACGGTGACGGTGACAGTTACAGTAAACAACGTTAATATTTGAGTTTTCACTTCTGCCGGCACTCCCGGAGTGCAACCCGTCGTTTTTTTTTTGGTGGGATATCGTCAAATGACACCTCTCGCTCTGGGCGGAGCGGAAGGGAGTGTCAGACTCTTACTGACTAAAACCCACCCGTGTTCCTTCCTTAGCCCTTTATGTTCCGGGCCAGCGGTAACCCTTTCGGACAATCCCGCTGACCCGGCAGGCTTCGGCCCTAACGGGCCCCTTCATCTGATGCTGACATCTCTTTGAGGCGCGCGTGGAACACGTACGCGCTGTCCGGCACGGGCCTGGTCCTGATCGGACGGTGAGCTAGCCATTACTCTCCGTCCGCAGGCCCGCGCCTACGGTGGCTGGGAGTCGTCACGCGGCTCCCGACGCCCGGAGCGTCTACCGCGGCGGCTGGGACGGGAGGCTCTCTCCCTCATCCTCCCGCCACCTACTTCGCTAGCATACCTGCTTCGCAGAAGGAGATGACTGCCTGCCACTCCCTCGCTTCCGGCCCTGGTACATCCGGACCATGGCTTGCACCAGGGCCAGACGCGAGAGGTCGCTGCCGCTGCCGATCGCCTCTACGAGGACACAGCGGTGCTCCGCCCAAGCGGGGCAGACCTCCACCGTGTGCTCCAGCATGTCCTCTGGGTTAATTGACTACTTAGTTGTTATTTTCGTATAAATACGTCATTGCAACAGAAAAGCAGAGTTTTCTTCGGTTCTGCGTTTACGCAATGTTTTACGTGTTCGGTTAACACATCTTTTCCAGTTTAGTAAAACCCATGGGAGCAGTGGGAGTCATAGGTTCGAACCCCGACAGGCGCTTTACTTTGTGAAAATTATTTCATCACCACTGCTCTCAAAACGGTGAAGGAAAACATCGTGACCAAAAATTCCAAGACGTGATAACTACCAACCCTCACTGGGTCCGCGGGGTGGATTACGGCCCACTGCCTCTCACAGAGAAGAAGCCTGTGTACCAGCAGTGGGAACATTTCGATTCTGAACCCGGGGCCTTTCAGTTTAAATTGTTTCGTCGGTGTAAAAGCAAAATTGCTGTCCCATACATTTTGACCGCGTGGGTATTGCAATTTTCTATGAAACAGCAGGCTTTTGTTTTGATAACCGACGAAAATTTCAACGCACCTGCTGAATCCATAGTAGGTAACATGATGTCCCTGCCACCCTGTGTTATTTCAAATTCACGTTTAGATACATACCTACTTACATAATTCAGTCGTCAGGTATTTCTTACGTGCCTCAAAGAGACGTCAACACTAACTGACGGGGTCCGCTAAGGCCGATGCTTGCCAGGATCGCGGGTTGTTTGAAAGAGATACCGTGGCCCCTGGCACAGGCAACACGGGTAGGTTTTAGTCTGACACGCCCTCCCGCTTCGCCCAGAGCGGGAGAAGTTATTTGATAATCATCTTCATCTGCCTAGTCTTTTCCCAAGTATGTTGGGATCGGCTTCCAGTCTAAGTTATGCCATCAAAAACAAAACTTGTAAAAAAAACCAAGCCTCGCAACTCAGTTCTTCTACCATAAAAAGTTGTGAGATCCATGTAATACCAAGTCGGTTAATTTATTCAGTCCCTACTTAAGGGACCTTCTGTCTTAAGTTATTACGTAATTAGCTAACCTAACAACATCTTGTAGTGACCATATCAATATTAAAAATCTTTTATGTTTAAAATACATAGATTGACTTGGCCATCGCATGAAAACACAATGTATCCCACAATGCGATTGCCAAGTCAATCTATGTATTCTTACTAAATTCAGGTCTCTAGTTTTATCCACAACGAAGTTATAGGGTGTCGAAAATGGCCTGAACTGCTTCGAGAAAAGGATGGTACGGCCGTGCCCCTTTTTGCTCGACTTGGTGGGGGCACTCCCGTGCCCCCAGATTTGATAATCACCCACCCAAAAAAAAAGGTATTTCTTACGTCAGTAAGGAGAGGGGGGCAAGATGGGGTACTTAACGTTTGAAACTCAATAAAACTAACATTTTCGTATTTATATTATCATTTTTAGTTTAATAATCATCTTTGGTAATCACTCTTCCATGATTCAATGTAATTAAGAACATATGTTATGTAATTAAATAGAAAATCCTCAAAAAGTAGAAAAAGTCAGATTTCCCCATCTTGCCCCCTCCCTCGGGTAAGATGGGGTACCCTAAGGGGCAAGATTTGGTTTGCAAAAATCAATTTATTTTTGCTGACAGAATTCGCAAGTAAACGTCCCATCTTCATCTTCATCATCCATACCAGCACAGGTGCAGTGAGCCTATTTGCCGTATTCAGCACATGCAGCCCATTTTGCATATTAGAGAGATTTTTTTTTCTGCAGGGACTGAAAGAGGTTCCTAAAGAAGTGGGGATACTAGGGCATGTGGGGTATCATATGAAAGAGCGCTGTTTGCACATTCTCAAACATTTTTCTTTTTTAGGCCGGATAGTTTTTGACTTTTGTTGAAAAATTAAAAAAAAAATACCGTTCCCCCCCTTATATCCGAAGTTTGCATAGAGAAAAATCTAAAATTATTCTATGTGATAGAAGTTTATGTAAAGATTACAGGAAAAATAAAACGGTGGCTCTAAATAGCACGATTTTAATATCCACAGATTTTCTTTCTGTTTTCTAAGTTTTTTTATCGTATCTTCTAATTCTCTTTTATGTAGCGATGAAGTTTTAATTGTAGTTTTTCCTCATTTTCTAATAACGCAAGAAGCTTTTCGTGGTACTGGAAAGGGCATGATTTGCTGGGGAATAGCCATAATAAATCAATTAATTTATTTATTTAAATTATATAAATAATTATTTTAATGCGGGCAAGATGGGGTACCCCAAACCCCGTCTTGCCCTCTCATGCCGAAATAAATTTAAAAATTGATCTCTAAAAACAACGTTTCCGCACAAAAATAAATAAGTGCTTACCTGCAAGTGTGATTGTTGACGCATGTGAATAACCTTGTTTGTATTTTGAAATGTTATTTTAAACAATACAATCACGTTCCAACCAAAGTGAAAAAACTACAAGCAAATCACCAAAATATGTTTTTTTCAATTATAGAATAAATTACGTGGTGCTGTCGCCCTGTGACATTTCTGGCTAACCACTGGCATGGCGGCGGTATGTTATGAGCAAAAATAATCGTGATTGGTCAATTGGTTTCTGAGGTAAGGCAGGTACCCTGTCTTACCCGCTACCCCATCTTGCCCCCCCTTCCCCTACTAGTCAAGTTATAATAAAACGTCAATCATATCTGTTTTTGCTTCTCTGGATATTGCTATACAACTTTTTGTTCATTAGATACCACATTTTTGCTATGATTACTTAGTACCTGCCATTATTGTCCTTGAAAGTTTTTATAGCAGACTACCCGGCGAACTTCGTACCGCCTCAGAATTAAATAATGTGACAAAGTTCAATAACTAAAAATTTGCAAAAAACCAAAAAAAATTCAAAATTTTTCGGCAATAAATACAACACAATTACTATGACAGTTAATCAATTTAAAGCTTTCAGAAATGACATATTTGTTTGTTGTCAAATATTTATAGTGCGTTCAGAAATTTATTTTGTGACTAAACTTAGAAAGATATATCAAGCTACATAAAAACTGTCTGTCTTGATAATAAACTAAAATAGAAATAAAATAAAATTGTAAAGGACAGACCAAACCATTGAATAAATCAAACTATCCAATCTTGTTACCGTCTCCGAATTATTTAATTTATGAACGCACCCTGTTTGACAGGTAGGTACGAACAGTTTGTACGGGATAAATAAAATTGTTGCTTTTACTATTTTCCTTACAACTTCTTCATATTTTCTCACGTTTTAAACCTTCTTTGGACTTCTACAAATACATATTTTAAAACCAAAATTAGCCAAATCGGTCCAGTCGTTCTCGAGTTTTAGTGAGACTAACAAACATCATTTCATGTTTATATCTATAAATTTTATTAACATAAACGAATGTAGTAGTAGTATCGCGTAAGCACCTTCGTTCCTGACGGGGATCCTCCGATCGTACAAGTTTTCGTTTTTTTTTTCGTGCGTGTGTGTGTGTGTGAGGGGCTCGTGGCTAAGTAATGACAGCCACACGGGTTTATCGATCGGGTTAAGCTACGCTTGCCGCGGTCGGTCCGTGGCCATCTTTACGTACCGAGACCGCTCCGTGGCTCGGAAAGCACGTTAAGCCGTTGGTCCCGGCTGTCATTCTTGGCTGGATCTTTGACAGTCGCCACGAGTCTTCAGAAGGGGATCCCTTCTTTTCGCATAATGTTCTTTGTCCTAATATACTTCGGCATAACGATTTTGGCACAATTTGTTTTGGCATAATAATACTTCGGCATAATTTTTTTAGGCATACATTTTATGTTGGCATAATCATCTTAAAGACTAATTTGTTTTGGCATAAATTTGATTCGCATAACGTTAGTAGGCCTAATGACTATTAGCATAATAATATTTAGGCTTACAATTAATTCAATTTAATATGCTGTGCAACAAAAGTTAGTGACAGAACCGAATTGCTGCAAAACCGACTTCACGTAGTCTTATTTGTCCTACCCCTAGAGTGTAATTTAAAATCGCGTAGGCGCGTAGGGGCGAGGCGGCCCGCGGGCTGAGGAGCAGGCGGCTGCGAGTGATCCGCCGCGGCTGAGGCTGGCCGGCGAAGCCGGCCAACAAGCCGAAGCTGCGGTGGTGAGCGAAAGCCGTCTGCGACGATTAGCACGCGTGGGGCCGCCGGAGGCCCGCAGCGCCGGAGCCGTGACAGAAACCCTGTCTGCTGCCTGCTGCATATTGCATGCTCGCTTGAATGCTGCATGCTTGCTTGCATGCTGAATGCTTGCTTGCATGCTGCATGCTTGCTTGGATGCTGCATGCTTGCTTGCATGCTGTGTGCTTGCTTGCATGCTGTATGCTTACTTGCATGCTGTATGCTTGCTTGCTTCATGCTTCCTACAGCGAAAAAAAAAACCCACAAAATTGTTCAATACGTTATATTATATTAATATGTTATATATTACCTGATTCAGGAGATATGGTTTTTTTCCAATCGTCGAAATAAATTGGTATATCCTCTTCGGGCAAATTTATGCTTTAGGATATTATGCTTAAAACAGTTATGCTTTAAAACTTTATGCTTAATACATTTATGCTTTAGAATATTATGCTTAATCATTATTATGGTTAGAGAAATTATGCTTAAAAAAATTATGCGTAAGCTGTTATGCGTAATTATATTATGCGAAAATATAATTGTGCCAAACAAAATTATGCTAAGTTATATTAGGTCTTAAAATTTTATGCAAATGGATAGGGAACCCTTCAGAAGCCCGAAAGTCTGACAATCAGTCTTACCAAGAGGTATCGCGTTACCGAGTAACTTGATTGTGGAGGTCAGATAGGCAGTCGCTCCATGTAAAATACTGGTATTCAGCTGCATCCGGTTAGACTGGAAGCCGACCCCAACATAGTTGGGAAAAGGCTAGGCAGATCTGATGATGAGGTGGTCCTAATGTACTGAATGTTTAGGCTCGACTGATAACTATCTAATAGCGGCGTGTGCCGCGTAAACGTATTGCCTGCAGCTTTCGGTCAGGCGTGGTTTAGTGGCGGTGTGTGTAAAAAACTATTAAAACAACTATGTACTTCGTAAGTTGCCAACCGCACGAGCGCGAGCGGTCGAAATCTTTTTCTGTCCTTTGAAATTAATCTTCAAAAGCTTGTTGTTATCGTTGAAGAAACCAAATACGATAATTTCACCCTTTATGTCGTAATAGACACTGAAGAGATATAATTATCGTCGAGATTACGATTTTTTGTTTGGGATTCTGCGAGTTTTGCGATGTATTATGATTCCAAAACATCTACTCAGTTTTTGTTCGATTAGCTATGGGATTTTACTTTAGTATTGACGCCTACCATGAGTTACAAAAACTGGCGGAACATTCATAATAACATATTTATCTAAGTAGTCTTCCTCACGTGTCCATTTGAGAAAATAATTGAATTAGCCTTAATGGCCACTTGGCCAGTATTATAAGTGAATTTACAATGTCAAATCATTTCAACATTTAAACGTAAATTTTGAGATGAGATTGAGCTATTTTGCTCAAGAATTTACATTTACAGAGAGGACATACAGAAATCCGCCAAATTCCGCGACAGTTGCAAAGAGAGCTTTTAATTTTTAACCCCCTCTTTTTTGAAGTCGTCTGTATATAGTATTTTTTTTCAATGTATATTTGACGATATTTTTGTTAATTGTTGACCGATTTTGAAAATTCTTAGGTTTTGAGTTAGTTTTTGTTATGCGTAATCCACGTTGTTTATCTTGATGATGTTATATTACTTCCTGTCACTGTTGTTTAAATAACTAGCAGTGGTAAGTACCTATATGAATTGGTGTGGGGTACCATAACTAAAAAGTGAAAAATAAAAACGTTTTTACAGTAAAAATAAACTGACTTCAAAAAAAAAACACTCCAATGTGAAAAATAACTATAATTTCGGAAGTCGGTGGCAAAAACCTAAAATACAGATCCATTTTCATTGATTAATTAAGTATAGCAAGCTAACTTTAGCTAGCCAGTTTGTACACCACTGCATGAGCTGTTTTCATATGACAGAATAGCTCATGAAGTAGAAGAAGAATTGACGCATATAAAGTAAAGACGCAAAACTACTGGAAAGGCCCTATAAGAATTGAATGCACAAAGTCACTGCTCTAATGATGTTGTGCTTCGTGTCTTCGAACGTCATCATTATAATTGCTACAAGTACGGGGAAGTCTTGCATGAGAAAAAAAAACAATTAAACAATTATAAAACATTTATATTTGTAACAAAAACAACGAACATGATCCGAACATGGCCTCGCTACGGTAATGTGATGTAAAATATTATGTGTTATGGCAATACTAACTAAATAAATAGGAGTATTATTATACAGGGTTAAATACTTTTTTTTTTTTTTTTTTGAGGATGGGAAATCATCAAATGACTCCTCCCGCTCTGGGTGGAGCGGAAGGGAGTGTCAGACTCTTACTGACTAAAACCCACCCGTGTTCCTTCCTTAGCCCTTTATGTTCCGGGCCAGCGGTAACCCTTTCGGACAATCCCGCTGACCCGGCAGGCTTCGGCCCTAAGGGGCCCCTCCTCGATGCTGACATCTCTTTGAGGCGCGCGTGGAACACGTACAGGGTTAACTACTACCTTCCTATTTTACATATTTACATAATGTACACTTACAGCGCATTTCTTATTTACCAGGTACGATTTAACCATTTCTACTGCAGGTTCATTGTATGCTCATTGATGGCAATCGATTATTATGCAATCTTTTCCAAAAATATAAATCTCAGTGCATTGGTTTCCGGTGAAACTTGTTTACAATAGCATATTAATATCCATAATACACAGAGGAGATAAAGAACAAAACGATTGTGCCACAGCATTCGTCATCAAACTTATACTTAGTATTACAAAACATATTTCGGTTCGTGATGCAATTACAGGGAATCTTTGGAACTTAACATTATACTAGAATTTACCTAACATTACTGGTAACTTAAAAGGTACACAAGAGTTCACTCACAAGTCACTGTCATCGTCTTTTGTTCAACCAGTCCTGTTTGATTAGATCAGCACCTTTCTCGCCTATCATTATGACTGCGGCGTTTGTGTTGCCGCTCACTATTGTAGGCATTATGCTAGCATCGATTACCCTAAGTCCTTCTACACCATGGACCCTCAGTCGAGGGTCTACAACCGCTTCTGGGTCCCATGACGGACCCATTTTAGCAGTCCCGCTTTGATGATATATCGTCATCGATATAGTCCGCACTTGACACTCAATGTATTCATCCGACATGAATTTATGCTGCTTACAGTTTGGTAAAGGCTTCATGTACAGTCTAGATCCGAATTGCTTGAAAGGAGACGCATTAGCAACTTTCAAAGCTATTTTGATTCCTTCGACTAGACGAGCTACGTCTATAGGATCTTCATGGTATCGGGGATTCATTACAGGATAGTGGAATGGATTGGAACTTCTTAATCTGACATATCCTCGTGTGTTCGGCCTGAGCAGTAGAGGCATGATCGTCCATGCGTCTTTGTTAGCTATCGGCCTGTATACAGTGTCGTATACCTCATCGGTGAGACCAAGGATTTTCCGCACAATTTGTCCATTATCAGACGAGAACGATGCCGGTGCCATGTGGAACTGGATGTCAGGCCACAATCCAGATGTGTTCGCGTACTTTGTGTTAACAAAAGCAATCCCTTCAAGTCCTCCGAGAGTGGTCATAGGTCCTCTTTCATTCACAACGTAGTTCATTGTGACTGGGAAAGCTTGGAATCTATTCTGAACAATCGCAACTGGCTTGTCAACCAAGAATGTTAATCCTCCAACGCCCACATGGTCCTGTAGGTTCTCTCCGACTGGCAAATCTTTCAGAACTTTTATTCCAACGTCTCTCAAATGATTTTGAGGCCCGATACCAGACAACATCAATAACTGCGGACTGTTGATGGCACCGGCTGCTAAAATCACCTCTTTCCGAGCATAAACTGTGCGTTTTACTCCATGCTTGACATACTCTACTCCATATGCCTTCATCGTCACAGGATTAATGAGGACTCGTGTCGCTTGTGAATTTAAAGATATGTCTAGATTTTTTCTTGTTCGGACAGGCCTTAGGAAAGCTTTAGCTGTACTGCATCTGGAGCCTCGCCTTATTGTTCCTTGAGCGATCATAAACCCTGTCTGAACTGCACCGTTTATGTCTCTGTTCTCGTATCCAATTTCGACCCCAGATTCTACGAAGGCAGCGACGAGAGGTGTCCTCCAGGGGGCTTCTTGAACAGTTAAATATCCTCCTCTGCCATGATACTTGCTTTTAGCCAAGTAAGGGTTCCTGTTGTCCTCAGACTTGATGAAGTACTTGAGCGCTTCCTGGTAGCCCCAGCCGGGGTTGCCGAATGACTCCCATTGGTCGAAGTCGAATCTATTGCCTCGTACGTAGATCATGTAGTTGAGCACGCTTGAACCGCCGAGCACCTGGAATTATATATATGTACTGTTTTAATGATAAATGTAAGTAACAATTAATTAAAAGAAACAGAAACACTATTTTATATCCAATATTGAGCGAAATGGGGTTAAAAACTGAAAGCTGGGGAATACTTTTAATTCCGATACGCTCTAGGATACTTTATATTCCGATGTTACCACTGGAGCGAGACTTATGCGGATGAAACCGCGGGGCACAGCTAGTTTAACAAAAAGTAGTCAAAACAACTTTGCAATATAACTTGCAGTAACATGTTGCTCCTACATTGATTGTAGGCGCTTTCGGAACGATATCGAGCGAGCAACCGAAAGCGTTATTGCCGTAACTGTTGAATCGAATGTATTTAACAAAATAGCTTTACTATATTAGTGGGGCTATTTTGTTGTTGTGGTACTTTTGAATCTCATTTAAACTTGATTGATCAAGTGTGATTTGGTGTTGATGAGATAAATCCAATATAATTTTCTTACCTTTCCTCTCGGCCAGCTGCACTGTTTCTTCTTGAACCCCAGGCAGGCGTAGGACGTGGGCTCCGTCTTGTACTGCCAGTCCAACTTCGTTAGCTGCAGGTAGCCCGCTAACGAGGGCACGTCAGTTATCTCGTTCTCGTCCGGACCTGGAATGATATGCAGTGGACTTGAGTTTTATATCTGTGACGTATACAAAGTAGTTGAGGTGGTCTGAAAGTCTGACCACCAATCTTACCAAAGGGTATGGCTAACAATCATTGGGGTTGTGCAATTCAGATAGGCAGTACCTCTGTGTAAAATACTGGTATTCAGCTGCATCCGGTTAGACTGGTAGCCAAACCCAACATAGTTGGGAAAAGGCTAGGCAGATGATGATGATGACACACAGTAGTTTGGGGCCAATGGCTTTCAATAACTTTCAGTATAATTAAATAGTATAATTTTACTTGATATCTTGTACAACATTGGGAGTAGCAAACACGGTGTAGTAGTAGGTAGATTCTCGATTCATCGTTCCTTTTTTAGTCTGTAAACTGCATGAGCCAAGGTGACATACAAATGACATATACACTTACAAATGATGTAGTGTATTAATACTTCCGCTTAAAAGTTTCGCAACATCACTTACCGCTTTCCAATAATAGTACATTCCAAGATTTAACCTCACTGAGGCGACTCGCCACCACGGCCCCAGCCGAGCCTCCGCCGACCACAACGAAGGCATACTCCTTCAGCGGCTGCTCCTTATCTAATATCTTCGCTTCCGGGTCGTAAGTGTTATAATTGTGGTACGTAAGAGCTCCAAGCAGCAGTGGGATCAACCACAGTCCTGTCACACTCACAGTTTTCAAGGCTGTCGACGCTAGAAGTACGTGTACGCCCATTTTCGTTTCGTTTTCTATCACAGTTCAAATTGTTTGCCAATATCACAGCATTTGAACTTAACTTTGGTTTTTTAGGTAGGACTAGTTTGCTTATCATTAGAGTGTGCGTTTGTGTCTGTCTGGCGGCTTGCTCCTGCGCATGGGGTGGGTGACGGGGTGCGGGTGAGGGCACGACGGCCGCATGTTATGACGCATTACAGCGTCTCATGCAAGTGCGGTCGGACTCTCGAATCTGGAATTAGAGAAAAAAGTCTTTAATACAATTTTTTTTTTTAGGAAATTATTTCTATCTGAAAGTCTTCCTGCAAAAAAGATTGGTCTCAGTAGCCCATCGACCGTTTAAAATATTTTTGCTAATAACTTTTATTTCTGTTTCAGGTATTTGGCACTCCATTGTTGTTTTACGACTAACGTTATTTGTTCACCAGTAAGTATTTCAATGTGTCATTAAAGATGTAATATGTATATTGTACGGTTGTAAATGCCACATTTAATATCGGTAAGTTATTATAAAGTAAATATCACTAATGACGTAAGCTTTAATTCGAATGCCAAGGGAAAGCACAAACAATTTAATCTCATAACGTTACCATGAAATATAACGTTGTTAAAATAATAGAGCGAAAGAGAAAACGCTATACAAAGTGATTGTGGAAGGAAAGAGATGCAGAACAGGTGTCTATTTCCTACTTGTGCGGAAGATTGTGATCTAATTTCCAGACATTACCCGTTCCTCAGGCGATCTCGTGAAAGGCATCGCTGATAGAAATCTGTGACACAATATTTTTACAATTCTATCACAAAGAGATAAATCGATTGTAATCGATAGTTAGCTAATTGGAAAAGTCGAATGTAAAAATAAATGTTTAACGTTGTCATACCCTTCATCGATAAATACAATCCAAACAATATTGTGCATGACGTGAAAGTTTTGACGTTTATGACTATCACAAAGCTACGAACGATTCTTAACAAGAGTCTTCATCCTTCTTATTTGGTAACGCAGTGATCTTCATTCTGAATAAACCTATCCTAGAGATTATTTTCACTGATAAGTAACCTATAAGTAGTTAATCGATGAACAGGGTGGGCTTTTTTTTTCGGTTGGTAAGTCATCAAATGACCCCTCCCGCTCTAGGTGGAGCGGAAGGGAGTGTCAGACTCTTACGGACTAAAACCCACCCATGGTCCCTTTCGGACAATCCCGCTGACCCGGCAGGCTTCGGCCTTAAGGGGCCCCTTCCTCGATGCTGACATCTCTTTGAGGCGCGCGTGGATCACGTACGCGCCGTTCGGCACGGGCCTGGTCCCGATCGGACGGTGAGCTACCCATTACTCTCCGTCCGCAAGCCCGCGTCTACGGTGGCCGGGAGTCGTCCTGTGGCTCCCGACGCCCGGAGTGTCTCCCGCGGCTGCTGGGACGGGAGGCTCTCTCCCTCATCCGTCCCGCCACCTCCTTCGCTAGCATGACTGCATCGCAGAAGGAGGTGACTGCCTCCCACTCCCTCTCGCCCCCGGACCATGGCTTGCACCAGGGCCGGACGCGAGAGGTCGCCGCCGCTGCCGATCGCCTCTACGAAGACACAGCGGTGCTCAGCCCAAGCGGGGCAGAACTCCACCGTGTGCTCCACCGTGTCCTCTGGGAACAGGGTGCGCATAGTTACTATTTTGAACAATTGGTTGTGAGTTAACTACGGATCAAAAAACCGGCCCTAAGCCCTTTCATTTGATACCCCATAACCCACCGGCTTATTTCACTATTTCCCCCTGAGAGAATCCCCCTCAGGGGAAATCTGGACCCTAATGTAAAAAAAATCCAGAAAGTTTTCCTTTAAAGACCATGAAATGCACTATCATCGTGAATTTCTCCAGATTTTTCAAGCAAGCAGTTTAGGTTTTAGAGGGGGGGGGGACGCCCTACTGGAACAAAAATATGCACTTTAAAGTTTAATATTTCGTAAATGGAGCATTAAATCGAAAAATTATTTTAGCAACCCTGAAGACTCAAAAGTTATTAGATTGAATTTTTTTCGTTGTTTCAACGCGAAGTCGCGGGCAAAAGCTACCTACTAGCTACATACCTAATGTATAAAAGACAAGCATTAACTTGTGTGTTTGTGTAGCTATGTGCGTGATATTTTATGTTGTACTCAAGTTTAGTCTAATGACTTTAGCTGAGTACTATAATTAGTAGGTATACTTAAATAGTATGTATATCAATTAATTAAACCTACTTTATTATAAGCACTCACGGGATATTCACCATGTTTTTCACTTGATTTGAGGCTCCGATATTTCGGCATTGTTGCAAGCACATCATGTTCTCGGATACAAACCAAGTGAAAAACATGGTAAATAACCAACCTTTGCGATTTCGGGGTTCTTGATAGGAACGTGTGTACAATCTATGCACCCTAATACACCTGGAAATTCTGCTACTCGATAGAACTTTGGTTTCACTTCTTTCTGCTCACCCGATGTGGGGAATTTTAAGAGCTGAGAGAGCAATGGTCTCTGATGTTTTAGCCATAATTTTAGATGTTACGGATTTACTTAATTTGTGCAAATCTCTACAAGCTGTAAAGTAAAAATGTTACATAAATAATAATTATTAAAACTTAAAGAAATGGTTTATAGACAAGGCAAACAGCAAGATTTTACTAAGGCACTTAAGCGGTAACAACTTATTCAACAGTTTCTTTCCTAAAATAGCGTCTTTGGAATTCTCCATTGTCATAAAATTCTATGGGCATATTTCTGCATCCCGCAAATAACGGCGCGCAGGGTAATCGTATGGATTATCATACAGATAATTCCAGAAACTGTTGGAAATCCATTGAAAAAAAACTATTTAAATAAAATCATCAGTTCTGTTTATAAGCGTGAGCCAAATAGTAGATTAAACAACGTAAAGAATGGCGTAAATCTTCCTTGAGTGTTCCTTAAGGTACGTCGCGATGTACCTTGAGTTTGATAGTTGTTTCCTCACCTCGACTGAGGAAAAATGTCGAGGGACGCCAAGTGGAGGTGATTTTTTACAACTGTGAATACCGATTTCCTTGAATGAGGTTGAGTGGAGTCGAGGAAGTTTCGAGGAAACGTCTTGGAATATGGGTGTAGGCTCACCATAAGGGTTCCGTTTTTACCATTTTGGTACGGAACCCTAAAAACCCCGCTCAAAATATGATTCGCTGTCCAAAATATTATGATTCGCGACTATAACAGGTACGTATTTACAGAATTATAATCATTGGGATCATTATTACATATTTTTCTTAGTAAGATTTGTTCCATAAGAACAAATCTCTTATGGAAAAGTGCTTAAGGAACTAATCTCACTAGATGTTGATGATTATAATTCTTTATATATGTAAATGATTATTTATGATTCTGATTATTATGACTATAATTCTGTAAATACATATCTGTTATAGTCGTGAATCATATTTTGATCAAGATACAACCTGACACTGACCTGCAAATTGCAAAAAGTAATTCTTCTACATCTTGTTAGAATGGAATTCCAGATGATTGATCAATAATCACAGATTAAGATTCTATTCTATCGGTCATATAACATAATTAATACCACTATTACATCAATTTTAGGTTGTAGGAGAGAGTAAACCCCTCTTATACATCATGATGGTAAACGCAAGTCACTTCCTCGACAGTTCCATCCTAACTAATATTATAAATGCGAAAGTAAGTTTGTTTGTGTCATCATGAAATTTTGTATATACGTAGTCAGGGGTATACAGAAGGACATAGGGGTACCTTTCATCCAGAAAAAAAAGAACTGTTCCGGAGGAAAAGAACAATAACTTTCGACAGTTACAATTGCTTTAGGACTTTCGATGGCGCTACTACGTGTCTTTCGAATCAAGATTGAAATATGACCCGACTTTCTGAGCAGTATTCTAACAAAAAGTACTAGGCTTGCATGAATTCACGATAGTATTTCAGTCATTAGTATTTTGCTTTTAATAGGATTTGGACGAAATAAATTTGGCACACAGATAGTTTAATATGACGTGGTAACATTTATTAAACGTGGCTAAATGATAACAGCCTTACGCTTGCCGCGTTTGGTCTGTAGTTGGGTGACCATCTTTACATACCGAGACCCCTCCGTGCCTCGAAAAGCACGTTAAGCTGTTGGTCCCGGCTGTCATTCGTGGATCTTTGACAGTCGTTACGGGTAGTCAGAAGCCCGGAAGTCTGATAACCAGTCTTACCAAGGCGTATCGTATTACCCAATAACTGGGTTGTGGAGGACAGATAGGCAGTCGCTCCATGTAAAATACTGGTATTCAGCTGCATCCGGTTAGACTGGAAGCCGACCCCAACGTAGTTGGGAAAAGGCTAGGCAGATGATGATATAGTTTATTTATAACCTGGATGAACACTTAGGATACTTTTTATCGCAGCAATACGTTTCCGTGGAAATTCCCGACCTCCACGCGGGCGAAGCCGCAGGCAAATGCTAGTTGACTATAAGTATTAGGTATATTACTGCAATAAATTATTTCATGGTTGACTTACGATTGTATTATATGGGTCATTTATTCGGAACTGTTGTCGACCATCACTGACCTTTGGATGAAAGGCGGTCGGCTATTGCTAGGCGAAATGTGAGAAGTATTGGATGCGTAGGTATGTCATAATGGTGACTAAGTTGAAAGAGCTTAGCAAATTATCTAATACTTGTACAATCTATGTAGAACTATTGCGTATTTTATGTATAATACCCTTATTGCGTAACACACTCAATCACAATCTGATTTTTGAAGGATGTTGCTAATCCATTGCTTCAATGAATCTGTTTTTTTTAGCGCAAATTATAATCCCTCGATTACTTGGTCTTAGAGAGTTGTGTTGATGACTTTAATGATTATAATTCTGTAAATACATATTTGTTACGGCCGCGAATCATATTTTAATCATCGTACAACTTAATACTGACCAGCAAATTGCAAAAAACGTAAAAAAAAAAATGGATTTCGCGGGCTACCCTGGCGCTTTCGCCTTAACAACGTAAATAACGCAATGAATGTTGTTGAACTGTCAAAATGATAGACATTACTACTGACATTGACATTAGACATTGCTACGTAATTAGCAAGTTTGTACAATTATCGGCACGGATCTTGAGCGCTGACCTTCACCTGCGCAAAAGTGAATTATTGGGTCCCTTTGGTGGGATGAAGTAAGGTGCGGGAGCGGGGTATATATATTGTCGTACAGTGACTATGATAATAATAATATTATTATTATATGTATAATATTATGTTTTATTTTGCCATAAGTATACGATGCGCAAAGCGATCCCCACTCTAACGCCGAGCGCTCAAGATCCGTGCCCGTAACTATACAGACTTTATCTTCTATCATATCCTTGACATGCTCGAAATGTTTGTTAGATAATGTTGATGGGTGTAGCGCTAAAAAGTCAATTTATAAGTAAAAGTCTAATGATGGCGTCGTGTCACGCGACCACAACGCACTTCACTAATTACTTATCGATTCTCTTCGAATTTGTTGTCATTCACGACATTTACTGACTGGGCCGAATAGGATATTATATTTGTATTGTCTATCCAAACATACGTTATGTTATTTTAGATGTGTACATGACTAACTTTGTACTGTTTATTTAACCTAAAAGCCTATAAAAAACATTTGCGTATTTTTTTTTAACTATACAGGGTGTTTGGTGCATCGTTTGCCAAATGGAATTGCCCGAAAGGAGAGGTCATTTTCTATCTCTTAAGGTCCAGTAACTCATTCCTTGTTACACCGTTTTTTTTTATTGTGAATTTTTAATTTTTATTTAGAAAAATACAAGAACTCTGCATTTAAGCCTAATTTTTTTTTAAATTTATGAGTATAGTCTTCAAATTTTATTTTAATTCTTATGTTTACTCTTGTATGGTTCTATGAAATTCAAAATTACTAGCTAATAACATCTAGTTCCTTTTTAATAACTCATAAAGTTTTTGAAAAAAGGAAAAATACACTTAACACTCAACTTTAAATTGCTGTAAAAAGAAATTCTCTAGTTTGTCCCCTTTCCAACGGTGTGCAATATACCAAAAAACATTTTTAATAACTTCAGTAATTTGCTACTTGTGTAATCGAGACACATCAGGCTGATATTCGATATTACGGTAAGAACACTAGTTTTCACTTAGACAACATTCTTTAAGTAGCTGTATAGTGTTATCTCACTCTTACGCAGTCTCTTATCTCTTTCTAGGGTTCTATCTTTCCTTGAACTTGAAATAAAAAAATAAACTTTTATTTAATAAGTTCCTAATTATAAATTTTGTTCAAATTGTCCTCCATTATTGCGTACGCACGCGCGAAATCTTCGTCTTATCTCGAATGTGTGTGTGTTGTCTCGTGTGTGTAAACGTATTTCTTCTTTGCTAGTGACTTACAATCGTACGCGCTAACATGGAATGCAATTTCATAGAACCATACAAGAGTAAACATAAGAATTAAAATAAAATTTGAAGTCTATACTCATAAATTTAAAAAAAGAATAAGCTTAAATGCAGAGTTCTTGTATTTTTCTAAATAAAAATTAAAAAGTCACAATAAAAAAAACCGGTGTAACAAGGAATGAGTTACTGGACCTTAAGAGATAGAAAATTACCTCTCCTTTCGGGCAATTTCATATGGCAAACGTTGCACCAAACACCCTGTATATTTAAATGTGTAGCAAAATGTATGTACCTCAAAAGAAAAAAAGGAACCCTTATAGGACCACTTTGTTGTCCGTTCGTCCGTCCGTCCGTCTGTCTGTCTGTCTGTCTATCTGTGAAGACCCTTTATCTCGGGAACGCGTGGAGTTATCGAGTTGAAATTAAAACCATATACTCAGCTCTACCGTCCCTTGAAGCTGTGAACAAATCAAACACCTAAGTTAACGTTAAAAAACCGGCCAAGTGCGTGTCGGGCCACGCACAGTGTAGGGTTCCGTAGTAGCCCGTTATCACATTGTAGTACGATTCTGTTGTTCTTTATTCTGAATAGGTAAAAAAAAAAACATATTTAGGTTTTCAATGCAAGTGTTTACCCATTATAAACAAGCAACTACTTCATCTTAGTCACTTTAAAGGATTAATGCTATGGATTTTGTATTTGGTACAAAATTATTCAACACCCAAGTTCAACGACTATTACTGCTAAACTAATAAAGTTATCTTAACCGCTATACTTTTCCTTTAAAGTTCATGAAATGCACTATCATCGAGAATTTTTCCAGATTTTTCAAACCAGTAGTTTAGTTTTTAGAGGGGGGGGGACGCCCTACTGGAACAAAAATTTGCACTTTAAACTTTAATATTTCGTAAATGGAGCATTCAATCGAAAAATAATTTTAGCAACCCCTAAGCCATTTTAGAAGACCTATTCAACGATATCCCACACTATGGGGTAGATGATGAATAAAATATTCATCCCCTCTTCACATGTAGGGGAGCTACCCTAAAAAAAATATTTTCCAAAATTTTATTTTACCACTTGTCGGCGTAACTGATATACGTACTCCTACAAAATTTTAGCTTTCTAGTGCTAACGGTCACAGAGATTAAGCGAGGACGGACAGACAGACGGACGGACAGACAGACATGGCGAAACTATAAGGGTTCCTAGTTGACTACGGAACCCTAAAAAAGATACGGCCGTTTATGCCGCAAAAAAGTATAATTATTTCGACACTCTCAAGGGAATCAAAATTTATGGGTATTTCCCGTTGACATAGAATCATGAAATTTGACATGAAGCAAGATCATAATTATAGCACAAGTAAAGGAAAAAATCCGAAAACCGTAAATTTGTCGGCTTAAAAAAAAACCCGTGATAAACTTAGTATACCTATAAAGTACGGAACCCTCGGTGCGCGAGTCCGACTCGCACTTGACCGGTTTTTTTTTTAATTTTCAGCGCACAAGTAATCGAGACAGATCCATCGATACTTATTAAAAATTAAAGTCGGTTTTCGTGTCTGCTTGACAGCTTTGTTTTTCTAATTTACGCAACGGATTTTGATGCGGTTTTCACCATAATTTAGCGAATTTATTCCGGAAGGCTTAGTAGAGGGATTTTAAACTTACATACATTATAGAAATCCCGTTGTCAAGTCGTAAGAACCGCGCGAAGCAGAGGCGGGTTACTAGTTAAAATGAATTTAAAAATTTATTCAATATAATACTGTATTGTTTCTAAAATACTTTTTTACAAAAAAAACCGACTTTCAAAGAAAAAACCTCTTGTCCGATTTCGATAAAAAATTTCATGGGACCATTTGGGAAGTAGGTATACCCTTTCCAACAAAAAAATAATTTTTCAAATCGGGTGGCAAGCGACGGAGTTATGCGCGAACAAACATAAAAACAAAATATACAGACATCCGAATTGAGAACCTCCTCCTTTTTTTAGAAGTCGGTTAAAAATCAATTCTCATTTCATTGATAAGTTTCGCCAGTTCTGATAAGTTTTCGTTTTAATAAACATGTCACGCTTTTTATTTAATTTCAGGCACAATAGAGCCTCAAGTGTCCAGCCACGATTCAGAACAATGCCGACATTAGGCGTGCTCTGACAAAGTTATTAGAGCGTACGCTCTTTTGCTTACTCTTATTCGTGCATAACATTTACATGTAATAGTATTGTGTCCATGTTTACATAATTATTGTTGTTTTTATTGGGGAATCTCTTCTTGTCTTTATGTTATCGTGAAAAAAATTTTTTCGGAGAGGTTTCTCCAAAAAGAAAATTTTTTTGAATACTTTATGCTTAAGGTCCATTCCTCCTTTTATTGAGGCTGCGCCGAATACTATCCTCAGATGTTTTTCATAATTTTTATGTCAGTCGTCAGAAATGAGATAGGGTTACCGAGTTAAGCTAAATGACGCTCTAACTAAGGTTTAGGGAGCTGTATGATTTACTCTGATGTTGCTTATTGAAGTCACTGTCTTTTTCACTTTTCTCAGCCCTCATTGTTTGTCTCTGTCTGCTCGCTTCACAAAAATTAAATGATTTGCTAGCCATTTTTAAAACACAAATAAAATCACCTCATAGTCATAATATTGATCAATAGTTATGTAGCTACCTAGTTAATTTGTATCCAAGTGAAAATAAGCACAATAGCAAAGTGAATGTTCTATAGAAATAATAAAAAGAACTAGTCATAACTGGACCATTATTTATTGCGATTAAGCTTGAACGATAATTTTGACAGCTGCATAATCAACTCCAATCCGCCAGTAATTGAAGTTAAGAAAAGTTCAAGATGGCTACCATTGTTGGTAGTCTAGTCTATACAATATTTTGATGAATCTATGGTCAACTAGGCGGAAAATTAATGAAATATCGATTGAAATATGACCTAAATATGTCTATAAAATATTATTGTTGCGCGCCACAATTAATGCCTGGTACATGGTAACAGTAGTTACCACTAGCGCCATCTAGTATCGAGTAGCGGAACTAGTAATGAAGACCCTTCTAGAAATTTCGATGCGAGAACTTTCTAGAACATTCCCGAACTTTCGACATCTGGTCGATCGGGGCCTGTATGTACTCGAACATTCTAGATGTTTCTACAATGGAAGGTTCTAGAACTCTCTTTGGCGCTATATAAGGCCGAGACGCGCCACGACCGACAGTTTGGATAAAGCGATCGAAGTGAAAGCATCGAAGCGATATTCAAGTGCGACTTAAGGCGATCAGTAGTGCAATTGTGTTTTGTAATTAGTGTGTTTGAGTTGTAATTAGTGTTGATTATTAAAGTGTCATTTTTTTTGGTTATTAAATCGGCAGTTTTTATTGTCACGAACCCGAAGCTCGTAACAATTGGTGTCAGAAAAGGGGATTAAAAATCATGCCGGTTTTACCCAAAGACGACACGGAGGGTATCCGTACCCGGAGTCAACGCCAGCAGGAGACGGACCTGAGGCGATTTGGTGGAGCTACGCCACAGAGGTCGGAGGGCCAGCTACCGACCATGGAGGCCGGCCCGTCCGCAGCAGCTCCAGCATCAGCAGCACCAGATTTGGCTGCTCTGATGTTGATGCTGCAGGAGCAGGCTCGCCGGTTGGAGGAACAGCTCCAGCGGGACAAGGAGGAACAGGCTCGCCGACAGGAGGAACAGGCTCGTCGGTTGGAGGAACAGCTCCAGCGGGACAAGGAGGAACAGGCCCGTCGACAGGAGGAACAGGCCCACCGACAGGAGGAACAGGCTCGTCGGTTGGAAGAACAGCTCCAGCGGGACAAAGAAGAACAGACCCGTCGATTGGAAGAACAGCTCAAACAGGATAAGGAGGAGCAGGCGCGCCGTCAGGAAGAGCAGATTTTCCTCATAAAGGACCTTCAAGCAACCCTCGGGAAGGACATGAAGGAGGTGAAAGAGAAGGTTACCCAGCATGACAACCGTCTGTCAGAAGCTGAAATTCAGATCAGTAAGTTTAATGACGTCATTGCTGATGTGAAGCAGGAGTTGGGTAACCTTAAACTTGAGGATAGAATCGCAGCTCCCGTAGCTACAACACCTTCGCTACGTGGATTCAAAGTGCCACCGTTCGACGGAACTTCTTCCTGGTCGGCCTACAAAATCCAATTTGAGGCTGTCATGAAGGCTAACGGGTGGAATAAAAGCCAGGCCATGACTGCTCTCACCCTAGGCCTGCGCGACCAGGCCTTAACTGTCCTGGAAGCTCTCGGTAAGGAAGTGACTTACGAGCAGCTCCTCGAGGCATTGGAAGCTCGGTATGGCGACGCTCACCTGGAACACGTGTTTCGTGCCCAGCTCAAGGATCGCGTGCAACGCAGTAACGAAAACCTGCAGCAGTGGGCCCTTGAAGTGGAGAAGCTGGTTCGTAAAGCTTACCAGTCCGTACCTGCGCTTATTGATGGAAACCTGGTGCAGGCATTCATCGACGGCATCCGCGACCTTGAAGTGAGAGCTGCTGTGAGGCTCGGGCACCACGGGACGCTTAAGGACGCCTTGGCCCATGCACTGGAGGTGGAAGCTGTGCGACAGGATCATCGTTCCCATCGCGTCAGGGAGGTTGCAGCGGCTACAGTTCGCGACCGCAATAAAGGATACAGCCCTAGGTGCTACGGCTGTGGGGAAAAGGGCCACCTTCGATCCAGTTGCCCTAAGCGAACTGCAGAAAGAGAAGTCGACCGATCTCCAGAGGGCAGTGCGGCTAACAACACCGCGCAGCACCAGCAGCAGGGAAACGAGTAATAGCCAGGACTGCGGGGCGGGTGCTGGCTGATGTTCAAAGAGCCCCAAGGGTTTCGATCACACAAACCCATGACGGGAACAGCCTTATCATCAAGGGCGAGGTCAACGGAACGCCGTGTAAGCTGACCATAGACACTGGAGCTTCTCGCACGGTTGTCAGTTCCCAACTTGCTAGTCGGTCCTTTGGGGACTCCGCATACAACCGGGAACGCATTAATTTGGTAACAGCCACCGGTCAGCGCATACCCGTCCATGGAGAGAAGAAAATGGAACTGACGCTAGGGAACAGAATCTACCTGCATAATGTCATCGTGGCTGATATAATGGACGATTGCATCCTGGGCCTTGACTTTATGAGGAAGAATTATTGCGAGATTGACGTCAAGCAAGGTGTTTTGAAATGTGGAGAAGAGGAACTTTTCATGGAAGGGGCGTTACCTGGGAATGTGTACAGCCTTAAGAAGATTGTTCTTCCGCCGAGATCGGAAACGATTGTGCCGGTTAGTCTTCCTCGGAATCCTGGGCAAACTCATCGTTGTGTACTCGTGGAAAGGGTAGACAATGACCTTCCATGGAAAGTGGCACGGACTTTGGTCAGAGCCACTGACATCTCAGGAGTACGTGTGCTGAACCTTTGTGATCAGGAACAGATAATAGAAAAAGGCACACTTGTTGGTACTTGCGAGGAAGTGGATTGGTTGCGTCGATGCCTACATCTATCGACTGGGACCCTCAGCAAGGATGCACAAACAAAAGTGACCACACTTTTAGAAGACTGCCGCAGCGCTTTGTCCCAAAATGAAATGGTCAAGGCGAAGAAGATGTTATTCAAGTTCGCCGATGTTTTCTCGTCAAACGAGGCTGACATCGGGAAGACTGGCATAGTTCAACACAAAATAAATACAGGAGAAGAATTGCCTATCCGTCAGCGGCCAAGGAGATTGCCGGTAGCACGTGAAAAAGAAGTGGAAACCATGATTGAGGGAATGGTGAAGGATGGTGTTATTGAACCTTCATCTAGTCCATGGTGTTCACCTGTAGTGCTGGTAAGAAAGAAGGACGGCAGCATGCGGTTTTGTGTTGACTATCGTCGTCTGAACGACGTTACAAAGAAGGACAGCTATCCTTTGCCAAGAATTGATGACACGCTGGACATGCTTACTGGAGTAAAGTGGTTTAGCACGCTGGACCTGAAAAGTGGCTACTGGCAAGTTGAAATTGATCCTAACGACAAGGAGAAAACTGCATTCTCGACAGGAAAGGGTCTGTGGCAATTTAAAGTTATGCCGTTTGGATTGTGCAATGCTCCGGCAACATTTGAGAGGTTGATGGAACTTGTACTTACCGGACTAATTGGCGATGCCTGCCTGGTCTACTTGGATGACATCATCATCGTAGGCCGCACGTTTGAAGAACACCTTCAAAACCTGGAACGCGTGCTCATGAAGATTCAGAGTGCCAACCTCAAGTTAAGTCCGAAGAAGTGTTCACTATTCAAACGACAAGTTAGCTTTTTGGGATATGTAGTGTCTGAAGAAGGTATCCGCACGGATCCAGAGAAAATCGCCGCTGTCAAGGATTGGCCAATTCCAAAAGACAAGACGCAGGTCAGAGCATTTCTGGGTTTGTGCTCCTATTATCGGCGATTTGTCAAGAACTTTGCAGATATAGCTAAACCCCTGCATAAGCTAACCGAAGAGAAGCGACATTTCTGCTGGGATGAAAGTTGCGACATCGCATTCCAGGAGCTAAAGGACCGTCTGTGCAAAACACCTATTTTGGGGTACCCTGATGCGGGCAAAGAATTTATAGTTGACACAGACGCAAGTGACATAGGACTTGGCGGTGTGTTGTCTCAACGTAATGGTGATCAAGAGGTTGTGGTAGCATACTTCAGCAAGTCATTGTCGAAACCTGAAAGGAACTATTGTGTTACGAGACGGGAACTGCTTGCTGTGGTAAAGTCATTGCAGCACTTTAGCAAATATCTTCTGGGGCGGAAATTCCACCTACGAACTGACCATGCTGCACTGAAATGGCTATTGCAGTTCAAAAATCCAGAAGGACAAGTTGCGAGATGGATTGAACTACTGCAGGAATACGACTTCGAGGTCGAACATCGCAGCGGGAAATCTCATGGCAACGCAGATGCATTGTCAAGAAGACCTTGTCCTGAAAACTGCAAGCATTGTACTAGGCAAGAAAGTAAAGAAGTCGTACCTGTGAGGATGCTCAAGACAGACCTCAGCAACGAGTGGAAGGAAAGCCTACAACGTGCACAGCAGGAAGATTCGGATATCAAGCCGATTCTGGAGTGGATGAAGGCCAGAGCTCCTAAGCCCAGGTGGAGCGACGTCTCAGCAATGAGTTCGACCACAAAAAGCTATTGGGCCCAATGGGACAGCTTGGTGATTCAGGATGGAGTCCTGTGCCGTAAATGGGAAAACGCTCGGGGAGACAGCTGTCATTTGCAAATGGTTGTCCCTAAAGCTCAAGTACCGGATGTTCTACAGCTGTACCATAATGGTTGTTCAGGAGGTCATCTGGGAGTAAAACGGACTCTACTGAAGATACGAGAACGGTTTTACTGGGTCCACTGTCGGGACGATGTCGAGGACTGGTGTCGCAAATGTACAAGTTGTGCAGCTGTAAAGGGACCTCAGACTCGTAGTAGAGGTGCATTGAAATTGTACAATGTTGGTGCACCATGGGAGAGGATAGCCCTTGACGTCGCGGGGCCGTTTCCGGTAAGTGAAAGTGGTAACAAGTATTTCATGGTTGTGATGGATTACTTCACTAAGTGGCCGGAAGTCTTCGCCATTCCAAACCAAGAAGCTTCAACAGTTGCAGATAAACTGGTTCATGAAGTCTTCTGCCGTTTTGGAGTACCTTTGGAGATTCACAGCGACCAAGGAAGAAATTTTGAGTCCCAAATATTCCAGGAAACTTGCCGAGTTATGGGTACACATAAAACAAGAACAACTTCTTACCACCCACAATCGGATGGAATGGTGGAACGATTTAATCAGACACTGGAGAGGTACCTAGCCAAAGTTGTGGAAAATCGGCAACGAGATTGGGACAAGCACATACAACCGTTTTTGTTGTCATATCGAAGCGCTGTTCACGAAAGTACATCGGTGACACCAGCTTTCGCAAACTTTGGAAGAGAATTACGGCTGCCTGCAGACCTGATCACCGGAATACCACCTGATGCCCCACGCAGTATAACCGATTATGCGAGTGACTTGCGGAACAAAATGAATGACATTTATGAGCACGTCAGACAATCGGGCCAGCAAATGTCTGAAAAGATGAAAACCCGTTATGACCGTAAAATTAACAATAAAGGGTTCGACGAAGGTTCACTAGTGTGGTTGCACAATCCAGTCCGCAGCAAAGGGAAATCTCCTAAGCTTCAAGCTAAATGGGACGGACCGTACCGGATTGTGACAAAGATCAATGACGTAACCTACCGGATACAGAAAGGTGCAAGAGGTACTCCTAAGATCGTCCACGTGGATCGACTGGCGCGTTATTATGGGGCCGATAATGCTCGGGACGAGCATGTCTTAGGAGGGGGCAGTGTTGCGCGCCACAATTAATGCCTGGTACATGGTAACAGTAGTTACCACTAGCGCCATCTAGTATCGAGTAGCGGAACTAGTAATGAAGACCCTTCTAGAAATTTCGATGCGAGAACTTTCTAGAACATTCCCGAACTTTCGACATCTGGTCGATCGGGGCCTGTATGTACTCGAACATTCTAGATGTTTCTACAATGGAAGGTTCTAGAACTCTCTTTGGCGCTATATAAGGCCGAGACGCGCCACGACCGACAGTTTGGATAAAGCGATCGAAGTGAAAGCATCGAAGCGATATTCAAGTGCGACTTAAGGCGATCAGTAGTGCAATTGTGTTTTGTAATTAGTGTGTTTGAGTTGTAATTAGTGTTGATTATTAAAGTGTCATTTTTTTTGGTTATTAAATCGGCAGTTTTTATTGTCACGAACCCGAAGCTCGTAACATTATTAATTTTGTGCTTTGTTAAATTGCGTTTTTCTTTAGTATGTTCAATAACAAAAATACTTTTTCAATTTACGTTTTTTCTTTACTTTTTCATAGCCCGAAAAATGTAACACCGTTCAAAAGAGTAAGTGATAAACATGTTGTACCTAACCAACATTTTATTTTAAAATGAAAAGTAGTACTCTCGACTTTGGTTACATAATTGCAGTCATCGATCTCCATTCACGTTAATTATAATTGTTAAACAAATAATAATTACAAATATAACGAATAATTGTTTGGAAAGCGAAGAGTATAAAACCGTCTAATAAATTGACTGTTGACCGTAACAGGTCGTTTCTAATCGACTATTATCTTTCACGGACCACAGATTATCGCTTTGTTTAAAGCGACTAGGAAACGTTATGTGAGGCGGACCCCCCTAGGCACAATGAGAGGTTTTTCTTTTCAGTATTTAAAAAAAAAAATAGTTCCCAAGAACCCTGAAGATGGCGTTGAACTGACTATGTTACTAGATCCCAAAGTCAAAACGCTTGGAAAAAAAAACATTGCGGCACGTCATATACGCTCGTTGAGTGACAGTTTCGTTTGCTTTCGTTTTACGATCTCAAAATTACATCCAAGTGAATTAATAAAAAAATTATGTGACTTCCGTTCCTTGCAGTAACTTACCAAGTTCAGCGCCATCTATCCAGCGACTAGGGAAGCGTTAAAAAAAAAGAAAAAGAAAATCCCTCATTAGTGGCCATGTGCACATAATAATATGTTATTTATCTATTTGTTGTGTAATCTGTGGAATGTAGCCGCACCCACTTGTGCTGTAATGACACCGAACCTTTTTTTAATTGAGGTCGTGTCTGTCTTCTGAAATGAGTCACCGGCTGTCAAAATTAGTTTATCCACGGGCTCTAGGGATCTAGGTTAGGGATGGTCTATGTATAAATATTGCTACGAAAAAAATTCTATTAGCCATAATGTCTAATTATTATTTGGGACGTAAAAATCGAAAACAGTGACATTAAAACTGCAATTTTCTTCAGAAATTTAGTTTTAATTTTTAAATACGTAAATGGGAAAGATATAACGTTACAAATACAATAAAATGATATTGAACTTGACTGCGATCAATAATAAACGATTTACGTTAGATGTTAGTTGCAACAATAATGCTGACATTTAAAATAACTAAAATATGATGACACACGACTCGATTAGACTTTAGAAGTTTTGACAACTATGAAATGCTGTAATACTTTGAATTTATGTTTGTTATGCTGTTGAGCTGTGGTTAGGTTATATCAAAACGTAAGAATCAACGACGATGCGGAAGACGGAGAAAGCCACCTTGAGAAGGCTTTCGTCCAGTTCCAGGATAAACTGAGTTCAATATTATTATTATTATTAGCTTGTGATGTCCCACTGCAGGGCAAAGGCCTCCCTACTTTCTTTCCACTTCTCTCTGTTCAAAGCTGCTAAGGACTAGTTCATGTTGAAGGAGTCCAGCTCATCCCGCCATCTCCGTCTGAGCCTGTCACGATGAGTTAAACATAAATTAAAGAAATTGCTTTTTTGAGCACATTCAATCTTGCTTAATAGAATTTTAGTCTACAGGTTGAAATTGAAAACATGCGACAAACCGAAATAGGAGATTGTACTCATCATTATGAACAACTTTTACTAAGGGACCAAAGCTGCGATCGCGGAAAAAAAATCAGCTGTTCCCTACATTTTGACGAGTTATGCGAACATAAATGTAGGGAACAGCTGATTTAGTTTTCGCGATTTCAGGTTTGGTCCCATAGTAAAAGTTGTTCATAATGATGAGTACAATCTCCTATTTCGATTTGTCGCATGTTTTCAATTTCACCCTGTATACTTCACTAAGGCTGCTGTCCTATTTCAGCATATTATGGTTTTATTAGTTTCAGTCAGTTTGTATTTGCAAAAGAAAAGCAGTTCGCTCTATCCCCGGTAACAAATAAACAAACGTTATGCAAGCCAACCTGTTCTCATGTGGCTATCGGTGGCAATGGGTGAAGGCCGTTTCTCGAACTTTCGTCCGCTGACATACGATGTCATAAGATGGCGGTCGTTGGACATAATGGCGGGAAAGTTGACTTTAAAGTCTACCGGCTTTATTTCTATAGATAATGATAGGTATTGCAATATTGTTAAGCAATATGTCAATACATTTATGGATTTTTATTTTGGTGTGTATGTTTTGGTGTCCGTTTCCGTACTGACTGGAGGAGTTGTGTTCATTGTGTTGCTCGTGAAACTCATAAACTATCTACAGTTTGGTGGGAGTACTCTTTAAAGCAATTATTTTTCTTTTTAACTAAAAGAAAAACTGGAAAAAGAAGGCTCCTTTCCCGCTTTCTTAAATCTTATTTTCTGACCTTACGTTAACTTGGTTTTTATCTTTCCGTCGCGTCGGTGGTCATCCAAAATAAAACAGTTAATGTTAGTTTTGAGAGCATATACAGGGTTATTTGTAAAACACCAAAAACCTCTTAAGAGGTCATTGGACTCATCATTATGAACAAATCGCGAAAAAAAATCAGCTGATTTTATTTGGTCCCGTAGTAATAGTTGTTCATAATGATGAGTACAGTGACCTCTTAAGAGGTTTTTGATGTTTTTCAAATAACCCTGTATATCAGCTAACGAGCTTATTAAGGTAATCGGTGGAAGTGACTCCGTTACCAAATCAGCCAATCAATCCTATTTCTGTCATTCTTTGTAACTTGGTCAGGGATTTTTAGTTCATTAATTTTTATGCCTTATTTTTATGTATTACAAGTTCCAAGGCTATAGGTAATGAAAGTAATGATGCAGACAGTAATTGTAATGACAAAATTACAGGATCCAGTCAGGTTTAAACCTTGACCCAGCTTGGGTATTTTTTTTACTAAATAATAACTTGAATATCAGTTGATAAAATCAACTAATTACAAGCCAGCCAGCCAAACAAACAAAAAAGCAAACTACAAACAAACAAACAAACAGCAAACTATATATAATTAAATTATTTTATTTAAATTATTTTATAACGTACTGTCTTCTACCCGCGACTTCGCCTGTGTGAAATTTCTTGTCCGCCCGAGCTACCCCGTCGCATAGCATCGTGGGCACGCTATAACTTCGTTTTCGCTTAGCGTTCTTTCTGACTTGTTTTCTTTTTTTTTCTTTTGCTCGGATCCTAAGGGTCAAAGCGTGATATTCAATAGATTTCCGCAAAAATTAGGCTATCAAATGCAGAAAGAATTTTTCAAATCCGACTGGTAGTTTCAAAGATTAGCAACAAACAAAGAAGAGATTGTTTGTTAAAACAAGCAAACTCTTCTTTGTTTGTCGCTTTATTATTAGTACTTATAGATTATTAATCTATTCTAATAATAATAATCTATAAATAATATATTAATCTATACCTGCAGGTAAATAAATAAAAATTCGCAACGTTATACATATAAGTAATACATTATTTATTTGCTACTAGCTGACCCGGCAAACGTTGTTTTGCCATATAAATTATTTCTAGCTGCCCGCCGCTACTTCGTTCGCGTGGTGTCCTACCCCTTACCCTACCCTACACCTACCCTACTCCTACACTACCCCTACCCTACTCCTACACTACTCCTACCTTACTCCTACCCTACTCCTACCCTACTCCTACGCTACTCCTACCCTACTCCTATAAGTAAAAAAAATGGATAAAAGTATCCTATGTCCGTCTCCTGGTTCTAAGCTACCTCCCCACCAATTTTCAGCCAAATCGGTTCAGCCGTTCTTGAGTTATAAATAACACAATTTTCTTTTATATATAGATTTATTACTTTTGACGTTAACACTATTATATCAAATTAAATGCAAAATAATGCAGATGGTAAGATAACGTAACCCGATTAATTTTAGTAGCACATTAGGTGAAGGCCGCGCCGAAATTACTTTCACTGTTGCACAAGAGTTGCTCGGCGCCGCGCACGCGCATGCTAACTTCTGAGTGGTCAAGAAAAAGGCCTAGTATTCATATGAGTTAAGGTGATTCCTTCTGTGTAACCCGGGAAATTTAAAAAATTCTTTAGGGGTTTTCAAATTGCAGCGCGTTTTGCGTTGTATGTTTATTGTACATTGCAGGAGATAAGAGTACCTACCGAAAATAATTTTAACAAAAAAAAAATATTTTCAAGTCTTATTTTAATACAGTAATAGAACTCAAATCATAATTAAACATACGTTAATGCATCAAAAAAAATCTTCATATACACCTTATAATTGTCTTTAAAAGCAGTTTATCTCTTCATTAACAATTTTAATTATAATTAAAAATATACCTACCGAAAAATATCTAATGCCAAACAACTGCATTCAGTGAATAGATAATCACACTAATATTATAAAGGCGAAAGTTTGTGAGTGTGTGTGTGAGTGTGTGTGTGAGTGTGTGTGTGTGTGTGTGTGTTTATATGTTTGTTACTTCTTCACGCTCAAACGGCTGGACCAATTTGGATGAAATATTGGTATGGAGGTAGCTGACACCCTGGATTAACATGTAAGCTATTTTTTATCCCGATATTCCCACGGGATCGACATTTACGCGGGTGAAACCGCGAGGTGCAGCTAGTTGCTTCATATTTTGCAATATTTACCAGCGTTGTGTCATCGCGCTTCTCTTTCTTTTCTATGCCGTCCGACAGTGACCGTGCCTTAGGTCATGAAGTCCCCTTAACTCATATGATTACTAGGCCCGTTTCTAGACCACTCAAGTTAGCACAGATCGAAATTCATTACGTGGATTTAAAAAAATAAAATAATTAACATCAATATAGCTCTCAATAAATCGCCATATTTTCACGAAATAGTCTTATTTGCAGCAAATAAATTTCGAGAATTATAATGATGAAGTTGACACATCCCACATATGAGATCTTCACACCTTTTGTTATGATCTGCTTTTAGACAAACTCTTAACAAATATAGAGAAGTGCGAATGTTTATTTTCGTTGAGTACCTATCATATTATTTTTAAAAGGCACCGTCTCAGCTTTTCGAATTCATTGTAGGTAGCTTCACTTGAACCTGTCATGTTTGACAGTTTGCTGTCTGAGTAGAGTCTGTTCTTGGATCTTAGTGCATTCAATATTTATAGGTATATATTTAAAAATTTAAACTATCCATTAAAACATTAGATTTTTGAAATTATAAGCACTTAGATTGGATCACTTTTCCTACGTGCTGGCCTCACTGTAACGCTTAATTTACATACCGATCTAATATGATATGAATCATAGATAATGAACATCAATCACGCGCTAATGTCATTTGAATTGGTGGAACTCTATAATTTGACATTTCAATTACGGTTATGGTTACGTGCCAACTACAATGTAGTAATAATGTCGCATTGAATAAATTATTTATTATGCTTGCGCCTCTTACTTTGTTCCGGATTTTAAGCAACTTACATAATATGCGTAATTGTCTTTGTTCTAAATATTGAAAAAAACAGTAACATTGCAAACCCTCAAGTAAGTAGGTAGCTACACGATAAACAGCAATGTAAGGATTAGACTCAACCGATCACAACCCTATCCTAAGCAAATGTAGGTACTTACCTATGTAACTGGACACAATTTTGAATAAAAAAACAACGTTCCAAGTAAATTCCTTATACATCCATGTTCCAAGGCCAATAACTGCCATAAATAAAAAAAAAAGTTTTTATTTTGTTTCTAAAATCGGTAAACAAGTTTTCTTTTGGACAAAATTGCCAGTTACAAGTTCACAACTTTATCGACTATAGTTTAGTCGATTACAACGAATTTTTGACGATAATCAATATTAATATAGTTTCTTTTGATAAAACTATTTGTTTACTGAGCAAACGTTTGTCTATGTATTTGCTACCGGAGTCACTTCGAATGAATCCATGCGATGTTGTGATAGTGACGTAATTTGCGTGCGCTACGTGGGTGGCACGCCACATTATGCAGCTCCGGTAATGCCCACCCACACTGTAAAGTAAATGGCGGTTTTCCACGGATTTGCCTTTTTTCTTTACAAAGTTTTCGTTACTTACCTACCTACTAAGAAAGTTACAACTTTTCTAGGGAGGCGATTAAATACAGCTTTTAATGTTGCCAATATTAAAAAATTGTTGGAAAGAAAATGGTAACCGATTTCGGCATTAAGATTTTTTGAACCACGTGGATTGAAAATTTGTTTCGAAACAATTTGTTGAATATTGCTCAATCTTTTCTATTAAATATTAACTTATGGAATTATGAGTAAGCTAGTAAAAAGTTCAAAAGACAGTTATAAATTTGAACTAGATGGAAACTCTATACACACATGATATACAATAGGAATGGTGTGTTATCATTCAATTTTACTTCTTATATTTAATTTAGGTACATTTGAAAAAGATTAATTCTCGTCTAATTCATTCATTCATTCATTCAAAACAGAAATATTTCTTTAACAGAAAAAAATACGACAGCTATCTACGTAACCGCAATTTACTTGATAAACAATCGTTCCGACATTTATAGACGTTAACAATGCTAAATACACACATCAAAAGTGTCTAGGGATCAACATATATTTTTGCAATAACTTTTCTCCTGATTGATATTAATTAAAATTTTCTTTAAGGATTCATCAAATAAAGTGTTTTCGTTTGTCACAGTAACGATAAACCAAGTCACCTTTGCATTAATAAAGAAATTTGCCATTTTCCTAATAAAGGGATTTTTGACATTTGAACCACTAACACAAAAGTTCGAAAAAAAGACTGAAATAACAGTTTTCTTTAAAATTTTATTGGGTAACTTAAACAATTAATAATCCGTGTTTCTACCGCGAACACTAACAACACAAGAACATCGGTTTGGCATACTCAAAATGAGTTCATCCAAATCACGCTGTGGAATGGCCGCCCATGTTCGTTGCAACAACAAAAAAAGGTCTTCTTGCGACTGGATACCCTCCATATTCGGCAGAGCTCTTCTCTGTAGCATATCCCAGCATGCATGCTCAATCGGGTTCAAGTCTGGCGACTGAGCAGGCCAGGGCAGGACATTGATGTTAGCTGCGGCGAGAGTCTGTCTTACAACTCTTGCGGTGTGCGGTCGTGCATTATCATGCATTAACTGAAATAAGGGACCGATTTGCACTTGTAGAGGAACGATGACGTCTGATACAATCGTCTCAGCATAAATTTGAGCGTTGAGGTTGCCTCTGATCCAAATCAACTCAGTTCTTCCGCCGATCCAAATACCCGCCCATACCATGATGGTTCCACCACTATAAGGATGGACTTCCTGGCAGGATTTTAATCGCTGTTGGCGTCCAGGGGTTCTCCAGTGTCGTATACGTCTTGTATCCGGTCTCATACCAAAACGAGACTCATCAGAAAAGCACACGAAACGCCATTGTTCTTCTGCCCAATTTCTGTGTTCAAGAGCCCATTGATATCGAATCCTACGATTGTGCATTGCTATAGGTGGTACCCGTAGCGGTCTTCGGGAATGAAGGTTCACTTCATGCAAACGGTTTCTGACTGTTTGGTCGCTAATTAAGTTCCCTGAAGAGTGATGAAGCCTCACGGCTAACATCATGGCGGTTATTGTTGGAGCTCTTCGAGTTAAGATTTGAATGTATCGGTCTTGTCTCCGTGTGGTGCAGCGATACCGTCCTCCATGGCGCTCAGCCACGGTACCAGTGCTTCGGTAACGTGTCCAAAGTCGACTGATAACACTCTGACTTGTATTCAGAGCTAAAGCCACAGTACGTTGCCGGGAACCAGCTTCTATCATTCCCACGGCTCTGAGCATTTCTTCCGTGCTTAAATGACGTCGCCGCTCCATAATAACGTTGGTTTTAATCAGTAGTAGGGAAACAGTAGCACTAATAATGTCTTCAATGCGTTGTATGTTTTTATAGGGAAAATATTGACAGCTGATTTTCATCTTTTACTCGAATTTGATTCACAGTTCCTGATTCAAATTATGAAATGCACCAAAAAGGATCCATATAAATTTATAAAATCATAAATTTATTACAAAGCCACATCTCAATCTCAAGAAATCCGCATAAAAATGCTTGATCCCTAGACACTTTTGATGTGTGTAAGTAAATATTTTCATTTTACATTAGCGCGTATTTCAACTATTTATCCGTCAATTTGCGGCTGTGTAATAAATTACAATTCACTTTGGACATTGTTGCAAAATAAAAAGTCTATTATGGTCAAAGGTGTATTATCCCAAAATTGTAAAATAATTTATTTTGGTTTTATAAAAATTACGTCCATTGCATCGAGCACGCATGTTGTTTGTTTTATTTTATGGTACGTCAAACTGAACGATACGCAAAATTATTAACCTTCACAAGAATTTTTGTTTTATTTATTTAAGTGGAAGTTACGTGAGTTTTTGTATTAGACATTAATTAATAATCATTACATAGACAAATAAGTATGTCAATAAAATAAATCCTGCAAACTTATATAATCGACTAACGTATCATCATGTTGCGTTCATCAGTCAGTGTCGATGCAGCGCTGCACTCGGTGTTGCAATCCTTATGTAACGACCGGCGAGTTTGTTGTCGCAATGTTGGCTGCCTTGCAAGGATTCGCGGTCATAGCCTCGCCGTTCTATATTCAAAATTATATCAGTGGCACGGTCACGAACGCCATTAGCCTCGTTATTGGTTACTCAATTCGTTTTGTTTATTAATTTAATCAATTTCGTATTCTAATGCTGACTGCAGACTACATGTTTTAATTATGTTTACCTATAATAAAAAAATGCAGTTATGAAAGGTCACAATTTTTGAAGGATAACGGTCCAATTTGTCGCTTCCTATTGAAAATAACAGACCCGAACCTCATATAGGTACTCCTCGTAAACTTAAAATGACTTAAAGTCAACTGCCAATACAGCAGTCGCAACTTTTTGTTCAGAAATTGAAATGGAAGTCAGATAATAAAATTTAGACATTGCAATATTGGTAAACAAATATAACGTCATTAGGCGAGTGTTCAATTGTTCATCAACGTAGCCGTGACTACCGGTTACCTTCACTGCGCAAACGCCGGTCCTTCAGTGAGTGCTATCATATGCCGTAACACGGTTACGCTGTTATGCTGCACTGGCAGGTGTCTAGAAGTATTACGTAGATTCAAAGCACTTGTTTATTGACATTCTCATTCATAGTCATGGTTATGTGACAAAGGAGTTTTTGTCTTTGTTTCTAGCTGTTAGATGGTTTTGTTTCTAGTTTTGTTAAAATCGGGCGTGTTTTGGGGTGAAATTGAAGAGAAAAAGATTTAAATTGAAACCTCTCTCATAATTATTTTATACACATGCCAAATGTAATATGGGGTTTACCCTTTTTAGACAATAAAGTTCCCAGTAATTTAATAGTTTCAAAAATAAATTAAGAAAATCAAATTCAAAGTTCACCATTTGGCGCCCAACAACAAATTATTAACGTTGGTTGGGCGCCATTACTGATCCATATTGATAATGTACGACTCATAAAAGTAAAAGGTCACGTCGACTTTTCTTCAAACAGACAATAGACGAATATCTTATGGATAGACAAAAAAAATCTTGGGTCGATAATTGCCTGTATTTAGCATTATTTGCTTTCTTAAGCTGTTTTTTTTAGTTTACACTTCTTAGAGTTTGTAATTACGAATGGAAGATTTTTTTATGTCAAACTGTTTACTCATAAAACTGCATTATCATTCTTTACCAACACTAAAGTTACAAATCAAATTCGTGAAAGATGTCAACACTATTGTTTGCTCTGTTTGTTTATTTTATTTGGTTTCAAATGTCGAGGGCAAATCAATTGTCATTATATTGATAAACTTCTGTAACTGAACATTTTGAAAGAGACCAACGAAATCAATGTTAGTTAACATTAGACGTAATAATTCAAATATGAAATATGGGCGTTTCATACAACTGACATCAAGATTCGGTTTTAAATTATTCGGAACTAGACTTCAGCCACGATTTTATTAAGCGTTTCGTTCATTGGTGCATCAAGATTATAGTTATGAATTGTAATGAGCTCTGGTATACTTTCGTTTTTTTAAATCAGCGTCTATGATCGATAACTGACACTATTTAAAATGCCAATTGTTAGACTGGTTGAAAAATAACCCTTCGAGATATGTAATGACGTAACTTCTTTTCGATAGTTACAAAATGACGCTAGAACCTTTAACGCGAAATAATATTCCATTCGTTCTAATACCTTGTCTTTCTTCAGCTAGCAAGGTGGCTATTACCTCGTGCTCATGGGAATAGTATTACGACCCAGTTATATCATCGGCCATTGGATTCACTTTCTTCAGCTAGTTTGAATGATTTGAGGACGCCTTTTGCATGGCTGGTCGTCATAGCAACGGATTTATTTATGACAGGTCACTATGGTTCACTGCTTTTTGTTGGATTACGATGCTAAAATTAGATTGTCATATTTACAATAAAACTTACATTTGTATTGTTATCTGGTTTTTTACATCGATTTTGAACTTACCTAAGACTATTCAATCTGGTAAGTTGTAAAATAGCGTAACTGAACTTACTACAGGTTGAAACTGAAAACATGCGACAAACCGAAATGGGAATGGATTTTGTTTTCGCGATTTCAGGTTTGGTCCCATAGTAAAAGTTGTATTGGTCCCATAGTAATTGATGAGTACAATCTCCCATTTCGATTTGTCGCATGTTTTCAATTTCGCCCTGTATAGTTTACAATATGTTTATACAGTTTAAGAATATTTAACCAAAAGGCTTCATACTTGTTAATTAAACAAATATGCGTCTAAATGCATTCTAAATTGGTGATCCTAAACTAACATACTACTTCAGTCATCGGATTTATTTTATTTTGATATGTAGAATCCTGCCGAAAATTAATACTATCGAGCAAATTAATATTTAAATAAGTCCTAACATCGATCAACATTGTAGCAGTGGTGGCCCAGTGGTAACACCCCGACTTACGTGTCGCAGGTCGTAGGTTCGAACCCAGACAGGCACATTATCACATCGTGAGGAAACCATGTCTTAGAACCAAAAATTCGAAAACGTGACATTTACCAACCCGCACTAGGCCAACGAGTCCACTCCCCCTCGAAGAGAGGAGGCCAGTGTCCCAGCAGCAGGAACATTATAGGCTGACTAGCTTCTGCCCGCGACTTCGTCCGCATGAAATTTCACCCACCTCCCATTCACCCTTTTTTTTTTTTTTTTGGGTGGGAAATCATCAAATGACCCCTCCCGCTCTGGGCGGAGCGGAAGGGAGTGTCAGACTCTTACTGACTAAAACCCACCCGTGTTCCTTCAGTTGCCTGTGCCAGGGGCCACGGTATCTCTTTCGAACCACCCGCGACCCTGGCGGGCAGCGGCCCTAGCGGACCCCGTCAGTTGGTGCTGACATCCCCTTGAGGCGCACGTGGAACACAACGCGCCGTCGTCGACCCGGGCCTGGTCCTTACCGGACGGCGAGCTGCCCATTGCTCGCCTAAGAAAGGGTTTTTCGAAATTCCACCCCATTCACCCTCTTAGGGGTGGAATTTCGAAAAACCCTTTCTTAGTGGATACCTACTATTCACAACAAACACACTCTCCGAATTTCATTTTTCAGTCTTTAGGGCCAGCGGTTTAGGCTGTGCGTTGATATATCAGTCAGTCAGTTAATTTTATATATAGATTTATGCATAGATCAATTGAGTTGTAAAATCAGCATTGGCGATCGTGCACCACTGAATTTCGGCCAGTCACGTAGGCCAGTCAAGCAAGCCTGGGCACTGTTAATAACCATTATCTACGTCCAACGTTTTTCTTCCGCACGCGTATCTGTTTAATTTACAATGATTTAACCTCAATGTTACGTCACTCAATTGTTTCTTTCGGACCATAAATATGCGTTTAAAAAGTTTCATGCCGTTATTGTCGCAGAATTTGCATGTTTTTAACGTTTATTTTTTTCATAAGCGTTTTATTTTAACTGTAGTTGTTCGAGCTGCGCGTTATGACTTGCAATTAAGTTAACTTATAACTAACATTTGCACTTGGAGATAATTTAGTATTATGTTAATTGCATTTTTTCAGACCATTATAAATTGTCTGTTTTTTTCACAACGTGTTTTATTTAATTTCTAGGCAGATTTCAAATATGAGATATTTAGTGCTCACACAAACGGGCCGGGCAAATCAGGTACGTCATCTAACAAAGTTTGAACAACTTTTTCTCGACACTGACTTCCAAGTTAGCAACGATTATAATGAGTAAAACAGCTTGGTTTTATTTACTATTTTTAAAACGTATTTGAGTAAAAAACCCGTGTCTCACAGCGGGGTCGCAATTTCCGCGCGGTGAACATACAAGCGCAAATGCGGAAAAAAGACGGAACTAATCGACTCGCTTCTTAACAAATACGTTGATCATTATACTTTTACTTATTTTCATGTCATATTGCTAAATTTTATAGTGAATATGATCTTTATTCCGTTTAAAATTGGTTTCAATCATTAGTTTATCTAGGTTAGAGGTGGCTTAGATTTTGAAGCTACGCTTGAAAAGCGAATGAGGATTCGAGACGAATTATAGAAGATCAAACGGAACAGCCTCCAATTCAAGGACATATTGAGCACATACTCTGATTCGTAAAAGCTTAACTTTAATAAAACGCATGAAGCGCTGTCCAGTCCTCTAGAATACGATTTTCTATTTTTTGACATTACAAGAATTCTATCTTCTGATATATATTTTTGAAACTCGTATCTCAAGTAACCGACTCAATTTAAATTGCCGTCATGTTGATGGTAAAGAAGAAGTATATCCTAAATCGCGATATTTTATGTCTACAAACAACCTGATGTCTCATGTCGACCAGTAGGTATTTAAAAAAGTTGGTTTGTTACCGTTGCCATCTCCTATACATTTACGAAATATGTGTTTTAGTTAAGAATAAAAAGCTGTTTAAAACAGCTAATTATGTAAATCCTCGGAACAGACGAGGTCCTCATAAATTAGTACCTACTAAATGATTTGCCAAGACTTACCAAATACAACAGTAACTGCCGAGCAATGTGCGTGCTTATCTATAACAAGATACCAATCCAATTCAAAACATTAAATCCAAAATTATTTAAGACTAGCTTCCGCCCGCGACTCCGTCCGCGCGGATGTCGGTCTTCGCGTGGATGGTTTATTTCTCCATTTTGAGTAACTCTGACAATGACATCTTATAAATATCTATTGGACCCAAATACGGCTAAGCCTATAATAATTAAGGAGATCCCTCTATTGAGCTACTGCTGTTGAGCTCGCGTTCTGTACTAAGTATTTTTTCCATAGTAATTCCGACCTTGATAAGTAGCATGTAGCAGTAAATTACTGACAGTGACGAAAAGTTTGCAATAATAAAAAAGTGATCGTGACAATGCGACAGAAAGTTAATTGAGAGCTTCAGCATACACAACATTGTTAGTGAGCTCGTCCGGAATATGAACATGAAGATTTCTTGGACTGCTCACACGGGAAAGAGCTACGTAAAGTTGCCCGCGTGAAAAACAACTCGCGGTAAGATCTACGCCAGCAACTCCTAGGGTCTGACCTTGAGCCTTATTTATTGTCATGGCGTAACACAAAGCTACAGGAAACTGTATTCTCTTAAATTGAAATGGAAAATTATCCACTACGGGTAATGCAACGTGTGTTCGCGGTTCTACAGAACAACGTCTATGAATAAAACCGAAAAATAAGATTTTTAGTCTACGTATTTTTCCAGGATAAAAAGTATCCTATTTTATGCCCAGGATAATAAGGTATAATTATACCAAGTTTCATCGAAATCGAACCGTTAGTTTTCACGTGATGCCTGCATATACAGACAGACAGACAGACAGACAGACAGACAGACAAAATTTTTTTTAATCACATATTTGGGTTTGGTATCGATCCAGCAACACCCCCCGCTATTTATTTTTTCAATATTTTCAATGTACAGAATTGACCCTTCTACAGATTTATTATATGTATAGATAAAGTTGTAAAGGTGTAAATTGTTGTTGTATTCAACCACTATTTAGATACTTCTTTAAAACTATAGAGTTTAAAAGAATTTATACATAAAACATGTTGACGCCCTGTAACAGTTGTAACATTTTGAAAAACCCTGAGATTTTGCATGATACGTTTTATCCTAGCTGAACATTTTTTATGCAAATAAATTATTTGTTATTACAACTTTTGTCATTTTTAAGAAGTAATAAGATACGACAATAGTTAAATCCGGATTCTGACTCTGACACTTTGCTTAGAAAATGAAGACTTTTTTTGTTACATATCAGTTACAAAAAAGAAACAATTGAATTGTAGTAACTACGAGTAAGTAAACTCAGTTTTAAAATTGGAAGTAGTACGTAAACCGTGGACAGGCCGCTTTATAGTTGCGCAAACGCATTACTGAGCACTTCCCGGGTGAACTATTATGTGTTACGTCGTGTTTGTTATTTGTCACTTGTTACGCTCAGGCTGTATTGTGAGAACGCACTTTTGTCCAACTAAGGTAACAACGTGCTCCATCATTAGTCATACATACTTACTTCGTGTTATATACCTGAATGTACGTACTTGCAGCTTTTGTTCAAAAAGAAAAGTCAATTGCGTTAAAAAGATTCTTGTTACTCTCTAAAGAACTTTTAGCGGGTTTTTGTCAGATTCTATGTTTGGTTTAGGAAACGAAAACCATTTATGAAAAGATGAAATTTTGTAGAAAAACGTTTGATGTCAGTGCACATTATGTCTAGGGTATCCAGCGTAGGGTACCATCGGACATCCGATTGGCCGGCTTTGACAGAAAGTTACAACAGTCTTCACTGTACGACAATGTAGTAGGAACAACAGAAACTGAGATTAATTAAAAGACTATCAGGAATATAAAGACTGTTAAAGGAACTGATAAACCTAAAGACCACTCCTATCTGTAGATGAGTAAAGGCAAAGGGATAGCAAAGATTGTAATAATACAACGTACAACTGGATGACAGATATTTCATCGTCCAAAATAACGAACAAACAATGATTCTAGTTACATTTCGACTTGACTAATCAATACACGATTTGAAATACTAAAGTGGCCCGTGAAACGAGGTCCAAAGCAAAATTTTAAAAGCCTGAACCAAAGGCTTTCCGAAACACCCCCATGTATGTTTAGCGATTATTTATAATTTAGAAGCTAAACGGATTTTGATATTTTCTGGGAATTTTTTTACTTGACTTAACGCTTTTTTATTTTCTCTTTCCGAGTCACATTTATTGATTTTTTTTATTTAATTTTTTTTTATGACAGGGTTCTAAAATTTTACTTTGGATCTCGTTTCGTGGTATATATATCATATCTCAGAAAGGTGTGGTCAAAGAACAATGCTCAAAAATGTATGGGCACCGTCCCCACCCTTGTAGCACTTTAAAACCTAAATTAATCGAAGGGCCATAGTCACAGATGGCTATGGCCCTTCGATTAACCATAGGCCATAGGTTTTAAAGTGCTACAAGGGTGGGGACGTTTTGAGCATTGTTCTTTAAGGGTGTGGTACAGACCATTAAATTGAAGAACTTTTTTCATAGGACCAACATCGTGGAAAGAAAATAATCAGCCGTTCCATGCATTTGGGTCGAGTAGGAGGTATTGATATTTTGCATGGGACAGTTTACAATTTTTTCGCTATTAGGTATGATGTTGGTCCCATGTAGACAGTTGATGGTCTGAACCAGCCTTTCTGATACATGCTGTATACCTTCGAAGAACACCTTAATAGGTTGATTCCCGTAATTAAAGGAGTTCAAAATTTAGTCGCAATCTTATCTCAGCAACAACCATTGTCAAAAAATTGTCAGAATTGTAGGAAAATTAAAGGTAATTTTGACAGATTGAGACTGAGATAGAGATCAGACTGTGAACGTTCTTAAAAATACGAGAATTGCCCCTCTGGTTGTCTGTTAGATTACAAAGACGTAGTGATGAAGATGAATAATGTGATCTAGTTACGCAGCTTCTCAAAAGGTTCTAATTAATGTGTCCCTTTCTAAAACCGTAAGTGATTGCGTGCGTTAATGATATTCAATAAGATAATAATAATAAGAATCATTACGAAGAAGAAGAAGGCTCTTCATTATTAAAATAGTTTAGTTACGTCTGCGGTTAATAGTGCATGAATGTGTACAAGTTGCTGATAGTGTAGTTGATTAATGATTACATTGGAGATAACAGAGATTCGAACAAATATCCTAGAGGCTAAATATTGCCGTACAACGTGGCAATGCCGCCAATTTTTCCGTACAGACGCCAGCACATAAAGCTACCCGAAACTGTCAAATTTTCCCAATCAACTTTGAATCTTATCGTTTAGCGATAAAGTTGAAAATCTATTAAAAAAATTTGACAGACTGTAGTAACTTGATGTGCTGGCGTCTGTACATTAAGTACCAGTCGACAGCCATCAGGAGGAATATTTCGACGCCATATTTTAGTTTGTTAGGAGTTTTAATTAGGTTAAGATATTGTAATTTTTAAAGTTTATTAGAAATACATACTTAAATAAAAAATAAATGATTTAAAAAAAAATATCCTAATTGCAGATAACATGATTGATATCGCAAATGGAATTGCGTTTTGACAGCTAAATCAATAGGATCAACAAATAGACACTGCCTATTTGTTGATCCAAATGTTGAAATGGCGATGGGACATTATCACACTAATATTATAAAGGCGAAAGTTTGTGAGTGTGTTTGTTACTTCTTCACGCACAAACCGCTGGATCAATTTTGATAAAATTTGGTATGGTGGGGGGGAGGGGGGGGAAGCTGACACCTTGGATTAGCACATAATTATGATACTTTTTATCCCGATGTTTCCACGGGATCGACACTTATTTATGCGGGTGAAACCGCGGGGCGCAACTATTCTACATAAAAGAAGTAAGTAGAGATTTTTCCTGGGAAATTATTGAAATAAAGGATTCGATAGGTTCAGGGTGCCAGCTAGGGCAACAGTGTTGGTTCAAAGAGATTTCGATTTATTCATATTACGAGGCTGAGGCTTTGCAACCTAAAGGCTCCTACAAACAGGCGCGACACGCGATGTAATCGCGCGCGACACAAAGGCACCGCTCGTTGCGCGACTTGCGGTGCCTTTATGTCGCGCGCGATTTTATCGCGTGTCGCGCCTGTTTGAAGGAGCCTTTATGGTAGTCGGTCCTTCTACCTAGGGGGCGTCCCACACTACGCTTGCTTCCTCGATACAATTAATACTATACTCGTAATATTATAAGTCAAGCAAGTCGCGCAACGAGCGGTGCCTTTGTGTCGCGCGCGATTATATCGCGTGTCGCGCCCCTTTGTAGGAACCTTAAGGTGACTGGGACACATTGGATACGGAAGGCGGAAGACAGGGTGTTGTGTCGCAGCCTGAAGGGACTTCCTATGTTCAGCAGTAGACTGCGATAGGCTGAGTTGATCGAAGATTGTTTCCTCAAACTAAGTTTACGTGACCAACTTTTAATCCCAATTACCTTAAATCGTCACATACTTCGCCTTAACATATTTATTACCAAAGATTATGTCAAAAAATGCAATAAGACGTTATGTGGTATGATGCAATGAGATTTGTATCTGCTTTGCATAATGAAACGATCGCCGGCGCGCGCGCCGACTACTGTGGCGCCCGTAACTTTGCACTTCATTAATATAGATCTCAATTATTTTTGTCGTATTTATTAGTCACGATTATTGCCGATGATTAAAGCTTAATTTAAATTCTTTTGAAGACAAGCTGATCCCGCGACTTCGTTCGCGTGGAAAACAAATTTGATTTCAGAGGTTTTATTTTTTTTGCGCGGAACCTTAATATATTTCCTAAAACAAAATAAAAGTAAGCAAGTTATTCCTTATAACATCAGCTATCTGTCAGTGAAAGTCCCATCAAAATCGGTCCAGCCGGTTCGTAGATTAGCCGGAACAAACAGATAGACAGACGGACAAAACATAAAAAAATGTTTTTTTTTTGTTACTAGCCATTGTTATTACCATATATACTTTCATATGCATTTAGTAAATAGCTGTTATTTTGACATTACAAACAGACACTTCAATTTTATTTATTTGTACAGGGTTATTAAAAAATGATTATTATAAAAAATAATCAGCTGTTACCTACATTTTGACGAACGAACATAAATGTAGGGAACAGCTGATTATTTTTTCGCGATTTCAGGTTTGGTCCCATAGTAAAAGTTGTTCATAATGATGAGTACAATGACCTCTAATGAGGTTTTTAATGTTTTACCAATAACCCTGTAGATACGTAGATAAATTGTATAGATTAAGTATATGGTATTGTATTGACTGCAAACAGGTTCTGGGCACTTATCTGATTAGTCAGTATTGCATAAACATACATTATTTGGATCGTTAGTAGTTAGATTTTTAGATACGTACCTACCTGCTCACCTAAATTGTACCTGTATTAGGTAATATTGAAAGTAATGCTCTGACCACTTAGTTTTTTTATTTTGAGGATGACCGCGCACTCGATTACTCATAACTCGAGTTGTAACAACACATACATACATACATAATCAGCCTATAATGTTCCCACTGCTGGGACACAGGCCTCCTCCCGGTGAGATGGAGTGGGTCGTAATCCACCACGCGGGCCCAGTGCGGGTTGGTAGATGTCACATGTCTTCGAATTTTTGGTTCTAGAACATGCCGGTTTCCTCACGATGTTTTCCTTCACCGTTTTGAGAGCAATGGTGATGAAATAATTTACACAAAGTAAAGCGTCTGTCTGGGTTCGAACCTACGACCTACAACTCGTAAGTCGCGGCCGTTACCACTTGGCCACCACTGGTCAACAACAATTTACTCCTAATTCGAGTTGTTACAACAATTTACATGCACTTTTACCCTCGCTAATGAGAAGAGAAGACTCTAGTCGAAACATTAATCTCGCGTCGGAAGTAAACGTGCGACTCGATTTGTTTGAGAATGGCAACAAATTATGTACAGACGCTAGCACATCAAGCTACCCGAAACTGTCAAATTATCTCAATCAACTTTGAACCTTATGCTTTAGCGATAAAGTTGAAAATCTATTAAAGAAATTTGACAGATTGTAGTAGTCTAATTATGTCTAGGTGTCAAACAGCTACTGGACAAACATTATGCACGAGAGATTTCACACAGTGTGTTGAATTAGTTGGTCGAGCTGAAGTTGCAAGATGTTTTCGTTGAGCAATAGCCGGTAAAACATTCCAGGTCAACGTGCAAGATGCTGTAGCTTTAGAAGATTTGAAAGGATGATTAAAAAGAAAGAATTATTATGAAACCAAATACTTTTATTTTTTATTAACGGCACGGTTGGCGCAGTGGTTAAGTGATTGACTGCTGCGCTGCGTGTCGCGGGTTCTATTCCCGCACGGAAAAAATATTTGTATGACCTACAAGTAGTTGTTCCGGGTCTGGCTGTTTGTGTATGTGAGTTTAAATGTTTGTAAACGCACACATAATACAGAAGAAATTCCTAGTGTGGGCAAAGTCTAAAAAAAAAAAAATTGCCAAGTGCGAGTCGGACTTGCATAGGAAGGTTTCCGTACAACAAAACAAAACACGCCGAAAAAAACATGTTTCTTGTATGAAGAAGACCCTTTGAATTTTTATGTTTATTTTATTTTGATTATTTGTTGTTATAGCAGCAATAGAAATGTACACACTCACACTCTGTAAAAATGTTCAACTGTCTATCTATTACGGTTCATGAGATACAGCCTGCTGACAGTCAGACGGACAGGCAGCGGAAGCTTAGTAATAGGGTTCCATTGGCACCCTTTGGATTCGGCACCCAAACACGGCCTTACCTAATAATGAACTTCATATTAACGTAACGAAACGTATTTAACGTATCTTCTTTCTTTATATTGATGTCACTTCATCACAATCATACGAAACTTTTTACTTCGTGACTAACTACAAGGTCTACCTATTTCTAAATAAGTTTTCATAATTTAAACTTGTTTACCCAAAAAAAAACGCTAAACAAATTCAGAATCCACCTGTCACTTAGTACTCTCACTGTCGACGAGTAAGACACAAAACCCGAATTTCGCAATAACATTGCACTGTTTGGTTTAGTTATTCGCCGGCCTTGGCACACTGTTATTTATTATAAATGTTATGACACCGAATATCTTTTAGTTTAACGTATAACACCTAGGTATCAAATTGTGCAATGCCATGGTTCACGGCTTGCAGTAATCGGTGCGAAGATAACAATTTGTTTACTATCAAAAAGCGTGAGAATGTGGAATGAATTACGTAAAAAAACGTTTGTATTCTTTCCGCGATTAAGAAATTTTGGTAAATAAAAAGAACGATCTGTTTTTGATTGCTTAAACTTGACCACGTAACGTGAGATTTTGATAAAATTATGACTGCGTTCATTCAACGAATAATTGATTTGTTTTCGCATTTATTTTTAGCATCTAGGAAACAACAACAGTAAAGAATAATAAAACCATAAATTTCAGAAAATAAGCCATGAAATGAAAAGTCATGGTCCACAAACACTTTCTGAAAATTTTCGTGATTGACTCTGCGCTGTATTTCTCTAAGTTTAGTTCACAAAATATCATCACCATCAGCGTATAGCAGTCCTATTGCACGCCATTCAACTAGAAAAATTCGCAAAATATGTTCATCTTCAATAGCTTTTTCATCTAAATTATTGCATCCACATCCTAATTATTGACTTATGACTAGTTCAAAAATAACCAAATCACACTCCTCACCTTCATTTCTCTCGATTTTCATCCAAACACGCGAATATAAGTTCGACAGTAACTTCACTATTACGGGACACACCAAACTGTTCACTGATCAGCACTCACTGGTAGTCGGCAGGCTCAGCAGGTTCAGTAGCCTTAGTAGCCTCAGTAGCCTTAGTAGCCTCAGTAGCCTTAGACTTAGACTCAGTGGGCTCAGCATCCAGTGCAGGCGAATGATCTCTTGTACTTGTCTACGAGTCGAAAGTAATACGTCTTGTTATGAGTATTGTGACAATTTTTCTCACGCACTGTCGATGCACTTTGAACTTGAATGTCGAACCTATAATTGGAAAAAGTGACAATATAAAAAGTGGTATTATGCGTGGTGACATTTTAACAGCTGTCGATTTTAGATCGTCTCTACTGCTTGTGGCGGTTTTGCCATTATGGTATTGAATAGTTTTGCATTCTTTTAAGTTTTGTGAGTTTCTTTTTGCGATCGATTGGACGAGTCACTGATTTTTAGAACAAATTATCGAAAACCATTTAGAAAAAAAAATTGCAAGGAATTGTGAAATTCATTTTTGTACAGATTATTAGTTAACCTATCATTAATTAATTAGCTCATCTTAATTAGCAGCTTCAAGCAATTAAGGTCCATAAATCCAGAGCTATGTGGGTCAAAATCGTAACGACGTCTAATAATTGAAGTAAATACATTCCAGTTAGTAGAGGTTTGCGTCAGAAGAATTAGACATAGCAGTTATATAATAGTAAGTACACCTAATTGCGCCCAATCATTAGTATTATGCTGGAGAAGCTATTACCGTTGTTTTGACGTAATAGATAAGCAGCGATTACTATTTGACAGGTCACGCCAAAGCAACATTAGACCACTCAAATTGAACCAAAAGAAAACAAAAGAATGATGCGAATTTAACGTAACGATAACAAGACCGGTCTTAAAAAAATTCAAGATGAACATTTTGAGTGAAAATGAGTCAAGGAAGTAACAATTCCTCTGAATACTCTCACGAAACACGTTATTCAAATTACTTTCAGCGACAAGTATTGCCGTCTAACAAATTTTCAATGAAGCTAGGAAATAAGTTCACAGCTTCATAAGCACTTAGAATGCGCTTATATAACTTAGCGCTCCTAGCTTTTACTAACTTTAACACCAAGTTAACGAGAAATTCTAAGGCCTTATCGCGATCACGATTTATTGTTCGATGTTATCACGATTACGACTCGAGTCGTTATCACGATAACGTGTTACAGACGTCTACGTGAAACTACAGGACCGATGAAATTACATGACCTATCACAACACACGCTAACTGCTTACGTCAATCCAAGGGTGAAAAAGGAGTATGACGTTATGCAATAATCGACAAGATTAACCAGTCGTATTACGCTACGTTAGATAAGGCTCCTATTACACCACATTACAGGTACAATGAGTGGACACGATATAATCGCTGAAGTCAGTCACGAAACGAACAGCTTTTGAGATTCATGACGCTTTTCACAGTTAATTGATAGCAGAGATAGAGAAGGAGGTTTTAGTTAAACAAATAGAACTGACGTAATTTGTGGGTAGTGTTCCGGTTGGCTCGCGACAGCTGCGCGACGCGACTCCGCGTGGTGGACTGGCGCTGCGCGTGCGCTGGTCTGCGCGGGCGCCCCACGCGCTCCCCGGTCTGCAGATAATTCGTAATGTGTGTTACGAGGTGGCTTATGTGGAGTTGTGGGTCGCGGGATATGTTATGGTTTGTTTGATGAAATTCGACTATGTATCTGCTGTAATCACTAAGTTGTATAATGAGCTCTGACATTGATATCTAGATTGATTTGATCTTATTTGTGTTTCTTAACATACCTTGTTAAAGTCATTAGTGGGTGTTTTACTTATTGTGTAAGGTCTGTTGCGATAACTAAGTTTACTTTTAAATTTCATATCTATGTGTCCGTACGTAATTTCTTACCAGCTTTACGCTCAAACATTTATTTTAGATTCACATATTTTGTTGCTTGAAAAAGCAAAAGGCTCTTTGATCGATTTATTCCGGTCTGATCCCCTGAACCCGTATAGCACTCGCAAATCTCAAAGCTCCTTCCCAAATTCTGTCTCTTTTCTAATAACATGGTAACGTTGCGTTGGATTCTATCCTTACTAACAATCTGCAGCTAGACTTATAATAACCATAAATCATGATAAAATATGTAAAATTATGCTAGTAAGTCCGCCAAGGAACTCATCAACGTTAGTTCCTCTCTCGCGTGATGAGTTTTTCCGCTCGCTTCTATCATTTTCTATTCAGTACTTTGTCTTAGAGGTACATCCTCAGTGACATTGTTTGTTCGTGAATGACGTGGGATTCATTCATTAGCACTAATGTTAATTGCCGTTTTTGTACGTTGTTACTTGTTGCATATCATAATTTGCAAGATTGTATTCGTTTGATGGATGAGGTTTTACTTTCCTTTGATTTTATAGAGGATGTTGAGAGTAAATAATAAATGATACTTATTTCTGCAAATTGGTTAATAAAACAGTGTTAAAGTTTACAATTAAATAAGGTTTTAAAACTAAAAGAGTTTCGTGTTTCCTTTTAAAATTCAGACATAATATTGGTAAGCCCATATGAGGATTATGCAGATTAGTGTCGGAGATAGTATTTCGAGGAAAGCACCACACAGTGTCAGATCTGACAGTCAGATCATCTCAGAACTTAAGGAGCTCAACGACTCGACGAACAATACCAAAGAAAGGACATTTGGGTAGGCCGCACAAAGTAATCGAACTGCCAGATCGTTCGTTCGTTTCAGCCGATAGACGTCCACTGCTGGACATAGGCCTCCCCCAATTTGGGGGGGGGGGGGGGGGGGGTTTGCCATAATCGCCACGCTTGGCAGGCGGGTTGGCGATCGCAGTATGGTATGATGGTGGAATAAATAGAGAACGCTGCTGCCCATTCTCCGGCAAGACCCTTAGTCGCCTTTTACGACACCCACGGGAAGTAAGGGGTGGTGCAATTCTTTAAGTCCGGCACCACACAGACATCGTTAAGAATTAAAAAACTGTCAGATAATCGTTAAGAATTAAATGAAAAAAGAACATGCTCCTGAGTCCAGAGTCCGCACATTCACAATAATTAAAATAATACCTATACACAAAGTAAACATTAATGTCATTGTAAATGCTTTCTGGGCAGACGTCGGGATCTAATGGTGTAAATATATGTTATAAAGCAAAGCAATCGAATTCATGGTGATCAAAAGAAAAGAAATAATTACATTTAGAAACGCTAATCACAGAACTTAGGTACACTATTCCCTGAACAATAGGTGAGATCGTTGATGTTTATAAAACGAAAAACTTGAGAACACAAACAGAAAACCAGAAAGATGAACATGAGCAAACAAATAGAAAAGTAGATCATGAACTTAAACTCTACTCTAACGTTACGTTAGATGTGGTAACATGTGCTCAGACAAAGCCGACGTGATGTGAGGTGTGTCAGTATACCGATGACACCGACGACACCGGTCAGGTATGCATGTAACGAAAATCGCACACGTAATCGTTGCAAAACGATGCGATCGACCTAATTCCAGCATCGATTGTGAAATACAGAATATCGATTCTTATTTTAATCGAGTTGTCTTGCTTCCTGAAATGTATCAGGAAACAGACGAACATCATACGAGTATGTTCATTCAGGACGGTTTTTTTTTCGATCAGATTCTTCTCGAGTCACTTCCTGAATTTCTTACCGAACTTTTCTATTAAAGGTATCTCAAAATCTAATTTCTCCTTTCGCATTTTGTCTGCCTTTGATATCTTCAGGTCCATTATTCAATTGCCAGACTTACGAGGCTGTAGTGTGTAGCAGTAGGTAGCTGTTATTGAAATGGTTACCATTTCATTGTCGTCATAGTTAATACACAATATACACATAGAGCAACTCCAAATGGATAAGATTTCTCAAGCTTCAAATTAGCCATAAATTCTTTCACCATTATTAATAAAGTTTTATCACTTTTCCACAAGGTCGTTACTCGCTAAGAGCCGAGTAAGGAAGCAGACTCGATTTCATCCAGAAATCGAAAGTTGTGGGTAATCGGGCCGCTTACGACATCGACCCCTGGCCACGGACCAACGCGCTGTTCAAAAATAAACACGCATCATACCGAGCTTGGCAGTCGATTAGCAGAATATCGATAAACCTTAATCGATATTCTATTATGAAATATTGATTTAACATAACATTGTAATGGTCTTCATGTAGCAATCAGTAACTTGAGTTTTAAATCGTGAAGATTTAAAAACTTTCCAGAAGATTACAAGCCGGAAAGGAAGCAAACACGACTTCATCCAGAAAACGAAAGTTGTGGGTAATATAAGGTCTCTTACGTCACCGAGCCAGGCCGTGGACCCACAATGTGAGTGTGAAAAGCTTTCACAGCCCGTGCTCTCAAACTGTCGAGTATTGTTCGTGTTATATTACGGTTTAAACGACCAATTGTTGTATATTTTATGTAAATATTGAGCTCTTGCATAATATTCGCAACACTTATCCTCAGGTGAATGAACTGCGAATGTTTACGATTCCTTTTGCTTGTTAAGTTTGTTGCACTTCTTCTGGTACTCAATGATATCCGACCCTTCGATTGTATACAAAACTGGCTGCGCCCCGCGGTTTCACCCGCATAAGTGTCGATCCCGTGAGAATATCGGGATAAAAAGTAGCCTATATGTTAATCCGGGGTGTCAACTACCTCCATACAAAATTTTATCAAAATTGGTCCAGCTGTTTGAGCTTGAAGAAGTAACAAATACATATTTAAACACACACACACTCACAAACTTTCGCCTTTTGTCATTCATCCACATTTGACAAATCCAGAGGGCCTACTCTATACGTCCGTCAACGAAGATACGGGCCTATCCGAAAGTTATTCAAAACTTCGGATTAATCTTACACCCGAATGATTTAATTTTCGGAGGGGAAAAACACATCGGGAGCCGCGACAACTGTCGAATCGTGGTGACATTCTTAGGTCGGGCCCCAAACTATGTCCGTAGATGAGACGGAGTAGGAATTGCCCGTAACTTCATCCAAAATTACGGATTAGGGCAGAAGCGTAGCGTGCCTTGGCGGGGCCCCGTATAAAAATTTCATTTCTGAAATAATAAAAAAATCGGAAAGTTTTTATTAATTTTAGCTTACGCACGTTGGGGGCCCCCAGTGCCGTAACTAAAGGGTGGCATTGGGGCAAAATGCCACGGGCCCCCAGTCAGAGGGGCCTCCAGCCCGAGAGAGCCATGAGCACAGGAGGATCCTAACATGAGTTTATAAAGGCAATTTTTTTTTTAAATGTGCAACAAAAGACATCCATTCAGGTTTCGAACATTTTGTACCTTTTTCCCATTGTTTGTCTAATTTTTTGGACAGGACCTCATGCTCAGCAGTAGCGTTTCCGACCACTAGACCAAAGAAGCAGCCAGGTGTTAAATGTTGTAGGGGAAAATATGAAATCTACGCGGAAGCAGTCGCGGAAAAGTACTAGTAAAAAAGAAACTATAACATTGGTTGAGCTTCTTTACATTGAGTGAGGGCCCCATCCCTTGAATTTGCCACGGGCCCCAAACGGTGTAGTTACGCCACTGGGGGCCCCCGTAGCCCGGGGGCGGTATAATTGATCGGCAGATACGGCGGTAGCTACGCCCCTGGATTAGGGAGTAGACTTCCAGAGACGGATTCTCCAAATACCCTTCCTTAGTTATTAGTATGCTTCTACATCCTCTAAGGAACCCCGGACATGTTTCATTCTTAAGTGGTTTATGTCGCATCGGTTGAAGAACACTGAACGAGACTCAATAGAAGTTTTATTACTATTACGTCTATGGGCGTTTAGTGTCCCTCAAAGTGTTAAGGCTCCGCAGACAGGCGCGACGCGACGGTGCAACCCGTATCTGTAGAACAATTTCCATGAAGTTTTCATAGAAATTGTTCTACTAGAGTCACGTTGCGCTGTCGCGTCTCGCCTTTAAGCTGTGCGTTGTTTTTCAGTGAGTCAGTCGGCCACGGAAACATGCTTTGCCTCTTTTTTCTTGTTAAAATAACATTTCTAAAGGCACCATTATAAATACTCATAGCCTGTGCACAGCGGACGTGATAAATAGGAAATAAGGCCACGAAACTCATACTTCATTCCATTACGTCAGGTAATACAAAACTTCTGTAATGTGATCCTTTGTAAGTGAGAGAGCAGTGCGATCGCGGAAACTATGTCCGGGGAATGCAAACAGCGTAATTAATGCAGAGTGAATAATAGTGAATGTATAGAGATTTTGAGGTTACTGATGCCATGGCAGGGCCTAGTTACGATTTGATTAATTGCTCTGTTTTGTTTCTTTATAATAGCTTTTATGTAATAACTAGCATCATACTAAGAGACGTAGTACGAACTTCGTACTGCCTCCGATTTTTTTTTTGATATTTTTCCCATGTTTTAATAATTATTCTGCTATTCTTAATAATAAAAGATCATAAAATCGGTCCAGCCGTTCTTGAGTTATAAATAGTGTAACTAACCCGATTTTGTTATACAGTGTGTCCGGTCATGGACTAGCGATATTCTAGGTACTTATATAACAACTATTCTAGTACACAAATACACTATACACTAGGGTCCAATCCACTAAAATATTAATGTTAATTTAATGTTGTATTGTAACTTAGCTCAAAATATGTCGATCTAGGAAAAAAATAAAAAGGGTCATAGGGGTTGTTTTCGCAGTAACTTACAATAATTTGTTGATTGGCATAATTTTTTGAAATTTTTTTTTTGAGTTTTTTTTTTTTAAGTTACGAGAATGTGAACCCATTGGATCGTAATGGAAACGATAGACAGTATTGTTACCCTCCGAATAAGCCTACTTTTATCTCAGTAGGACCAAAACTTTGAGAGATATGTTTTCTTTGTACACACGTAGAGAATATCTCAACAAAATGACTGCCAAATAACGGGGAAGCAGATTGGACCCTAGTGTGTAGTGAATTTGTGTACTAGAATAGTTGCTTTATAAGTACCTAGAATATCGCTAGTCCATGACCGACATTGTATATAATTACTAGCTGCCCCAGCAAACGTTGTTTTGCCATATAAATTTTTTCTAGCTGCCCGGCGCTACTTTGTTCGCATAGTTTCCTACCCCTTACCCTACCCAACCCCTACCCTACTCCTACTGTACTCCTACCCTACTCCTACACTACTCCTACCCTACACCTACCCTACTCCTACACTACTCCTACCCTACTCCTATAAGTAAAAAAAAAGATAAAAATCCTCTGTCCGTCTCCCGATTCTAAGCTACCACCCCACCAATTTTCAGCCAAATCGATTCAGCCGTTCTTGAGTTATAAATAGTGCAAGTAACACGACTTTCTTTTATTTATATAGATATAGATAATTGTTGTTTATTATTGCTCTTAGAACTGCTAATAAAATGAGGTTCATTCTCTTGAGTTGACTTGAAAAATATGAAGTGATGTGTTTAGGTACTATTTACGAGAAATCAAATATAGCACCTAAACCTAAATATATGTAGATAAATAACACCTAAATATGGATAAATATACCACCTAAATATAGCACCGTCTTGAGATTATGAAGAGCTATATTTATTAGAGTAATGGCGACCTTATGTCATGATTGGACGTAGTTACACAAAAAGGATCCAATCCACGGAAAGGAAAGTGTGGATTGGATCCTTTTTGCGTAACTACGTCCGATTTTAGGTGACGAACGAAGAATAAATCGTAAATTCTTTTCCTATTACGCTATATTATCCATAAAAGTGCCAATACTAGTGTGCCTACCTATTTTTGGCTGTATCATTGTTATCTAAAACAGTTGAAACGATTTCATGAAATGCACATCATTATCATTAGCCTTTTCCAATGTTGGGGTCGGTTTCCAGTCTAATCGGATGCAGCTGAATACCAGTATTTTACATGGAGCAACTGCCTATCTGACCTCAACCACCCAGTAACTGGGTAATACGATACCCCCTTTTTTATGGATGGGAAATTATTAAATAACTTCTTCCGCTCTGGGCAAAGCTGGGCGTGTCAGACTTTTACTGACTAAAACCCACCCGTGTTCCTTCAGTTGCCTGCCAGGGGCCGCGGATTCTCTTTCGAACAACCCGCGACCCTGGCAATAATACGATACCCCTTGGTAAGACTGGTTGTCAGACAAATAACAACAACCACAGAATTTCAATCAATGCAATAATGCAATTATAAATATTTCTATTAATAAAGGTATTGGTTTTGATAATGACAGCGATAACTTATAAAGCGTAACTATTGGCTGTCAAGTTTGACTAAGGGGCTCTATGCATGCAATAACGAGTACGGGGTTCAGGTAATACTTGTACTTGTTTTACTTGAACCTTCAGTCATTAGTAGGTCACTAGTACTGGGTCTGGGTCTGAAATGGCAGTGTGTCCGGTCATCAACTCATGCGCAATGCAATTTAACTTAACATTTTGGGTGAGACCTTGGTGATAAACACTTGCCGACCTATTCCGTAAAAAAATTCAGCAAGTTTTCACGATGACATTTATACAGAAAAGACGTTTTGTGTAGCTAGTGAGTAGATAGTATACGTATGATAGTGCAGGTTTAAAAAAAAGAAATTCATCATCATCTACCTAGCCTTTCCCAACTATGTTGGGGTCGGCTTCCAGTCTAACCGAATGCAGCTGAATACCAGTATTTTACATGGAGCGACGGCCTATGTGACCTCCACAACCCAGTTACTGGGTATTACGATACACTTGTTAAGACTGGTTGTCAGACTTTCGGGCTTCTGACCCGTAACGACTGTTAAAGTTCCATGAATGACAGCCGGGACCAAAACGGCTTAACGTACTTTCCGAGGCACGGAGGGGTCACCCATCCACAGACCAACCGCGGCAAGCGTAGCTTAACCTGATCGATCGACCTGTGCGGCTGTTATTATTTAGCCAAGGACCCCTCAATTTAAAGAATTCATAAATATAATAATTAGTTTTTGACGTTTTCGGTTAATATTCTTTCGAAACATTTCCGTTGGTAGATTATAGTTTTCTTGAAAACTAAGCAATTATGTACGTTACGTTGATGTATTGTTTATTTGCCTGGCATTTTCCCTTGGTAAGACTGGTTGTCAGACTTTCGAGCTTCTGACAACCCGTAACGACTGCCAAAGATCTACGATGACGTATTGTTATCTTTAGTAAAACCTTGGCAAGTACGAACGAAACGAATTAACTATCTAATATAGAACCTCCTTCCTATAATGCTATTTCCCCTAGCACATACACTCGGATACCATATTTGTGTTCATAATGAGTACGATTGCTGCAATCAGCTTTGAGCTTACGTCATCTTAAGGCGCATACAAGACCTAAGCGCAAAAAAACGCAAGTTTTAGAAACAATAAAAGTATATTATCGACTACAGTAAACAAAATCGGATAAATATATGATATTTTTCAGGATATATGCTAGATAGATAATGTGTTGAAAAAATAATACGACTAATTTGATACGATAGTAAAAATCATGAAGATACCTCTAAAAACTTTCTTTTTACAATAAAAACCATACTAATATACATACAATCATTCTGATTTTTTGTCCGATTAATTCTACAAACAACATACTAAAACACTAGTGTTTTAATTTTTTAGTCCAAACATAAATTTATTGTAATTAAATAATTGCTTCATATTTTGCAATAAATTACCAGCATTGTGTCATCGCGCTTCTTTTTTTTTTCTATGCTGTCCGGCAGTGACCGCGCTTTAGGTCATGTAAGCCCCTTAAGGCAGACTTTTTAGGAAATGTGAGTTCTAACCGGCAAATTTTGTAATATGGCAATTGAAATGATTAAAAAATTTAAATGAACAACTCAAACCGGTGTGCTTGTACTTATTACACACGAATGGATTAGTGGAACAAAGTAGCGTGTACTTACAAGAAAAAAAAAACAATAAAAAAAAATGGTGTAGTAATTAGTTATGAAGATGAACAAGAAGTAGAATTGTTCTCTAAAATAAGTCACATATCACCAGCCCCCACGGTCAGTAGGTATGACATGATTTGTTATACATAGATAAATTCCAGTAATTAAAAAAAAAAAAAATGAAATTAATTTCAACTGAGCCAAGAGTCTTCATAATAGTTTTGTAGACCTAAAAAGTAACTAAGCATATTATTTAATTCATCTCACGGAGCAAGTGATAGAGCTTTTATATCGGTTCGAGATATCATCCCAAAAGGTAGTATTTTTCAATCAGAGTGTACGTGCGTGTCTGTCAACGTCAGTCCTCCGAGAGTGTGTGCCGGGTGTTATGCGGAACCCTGCTAATATGTGTGCGTGTTACATAAGTTGGCGTACGTGAGCGTGGGCGCACTGTTGGTCGCGCTGCGGAGCGATGCGGTCTGTGCAGTTGGAGAACATGAACCGTTTAAATTAAAATTATTTACCTTTTTGTGTTTATGTACCAATGGGTTTTAAAGTTGGCATATTTTTTGTATATTAAGTTTTTGCAGCTGAGTTTCAAGAATTTTTATGTGCTTTAGGACCAATCTCTAGCTGTTGTTTGATATGAATAGAAAATTATTAATTTTGAAAAGGTTAAACACTAAGTCAAGTAAGTCTTAGCTACCACTGTCATTAGCTGGAAGAAATGGCGTGAGACGTTTTAGCCATCCAAAAAAATTGAGACCCTCTTCCTTTTTTGAAATCGGTTAAAAATCCATTCAACTACTCACTTACGGAAACTTTGGAGACAACATTCGCAACTTGGTTTTTTTCTATCCAGTAACCGCTGCCTTGTTGTAAAGGCTGATATGAGATGACATGCAGTACCTACAGCAGTGGGTATCTATGGGTTAATAAACCTGTCAATCTACACATAAAATTACGTCTGTGTTCCCTGAAGGGTAAGACCTCGCCTCAAAGAGATGTCAGCAACAAAGAAGGGGCCCGTTAGGGCCGAAGCCTGCCGGGTCAGCGGGATAGTCCGAAAGGGTTACCGCTGGCCCGGAACATAAAGGGCTAAGGAAGGAACACGGGTGGGTTTTAGTCAGTAATAGTCTGACACTCCCTTCCGCTCCACTCAGAGCGGGATGACAGCTTACTCATTTGCTGATTTCCCACCTTGAAAAAAAAAGGGGTAGACAGAGGTGCATTTATAGTACAGTACAGTATAGTAGTAGTGGGTACACCCACATTTCGCCAGTTATACTTAAGTCCCATGTACCTAATAGGGGGCGAACCTATTACCATCAACTGGGCGCGAATTCCAGATGAAAAACCCAATAACACTTTGCCAGACGCGAGAATCGAAACCTGGACCTCATGTTCAGTATTAGCGTTTGCGACCACTAGACCAGCGAGGCCCTGAACCAGAACCTGTCAATCTATTCTGTAAAAAAGTGAGCTTGAAGTAATCTGTCATTCCACTTGAAGGATTGACAAGTCAAGCTCACTTCCTTAGCTTGCTAGCAAAACAGATAGCCGATGGGGCCGAAAGTTTCTGGAGTGGCGACCGCGTATCGGAAGACGTTGAAAAGCCTCTCACAAGGTGGACCGATGACCATGTCAAGGCCGCAAGAATCCGCTGGATATAGGCCTCCCGCCTATGTCCAGCAGTGGACGTCTTTCGGCTGAATGAATAAAGCTCACTTCAACTAAGTTTTCATTGTGATCTTTTTACAGACCGACCTTTACGCCGTACTGCATTTCATACAAACTTTCAAGCCCTTATTTTTCGAAATGAATGACCTTATTTTAATGAAACTCCATACGCATAAGCAGGATACAAAAGTCTAAAAAGTTAGTAGAGATCATTTTCAAAAAATAGTGTTACAGCCAAATTAGACCGATTTTTAATTTTCCATAGAAACAGATTTCCAGTTATCTTTATTTAAATGAAGACAATTCGAAAATGTTCTCTACTAACTTTAATTGACCTTTGTATCCTGCTAATACTATGACATGCAGTTCAATTATGAACCTAATGAGTAGAAACAAATCAATGAGCTGTGCTGTTACCAAAGGTTACTCAATACTCAGTAATGTGTTCAATGGATAATAATGACCACATCCAGGAACGAACGATTATTATGATTTAATGGTTTCTAATTGCATGTTCCTTATGAATTTAATTGTGTGTAGCAATTACTGTTGCTGCTCTATTAGCTATTAGCATAAACCATCGATTTCTCCAATCATGTCTATCAGCTGTCATTCTAGTATTCTGTCTTGTCTCTGATTTGTAATTTTTTTTTAAACCCACCTATTTGTCTCCCAGAATTTATCTTCGTTAGACACCACTGTTTTTCAAACTTCCGTAAGTCCTTGCTGCATGACCATCTCAATCTAATATCACACAAGATTTTGGCAGCGGCTGCGCCTGCGTGGTGGTCGGAAGTTATTTATTTATTTTTATTTATTTATTTATTTGCTATGGATGACTTACAGCTAAAACAAACAGAATAAAAACTAGCATGTGAGACTGACAGCCAATTACAAGTCATCACTTCTAATTATCCCACTGTAACATACTGCAATTAAAAAAGTCCCAACCCAAGTCATGGTCCTGGGGAAATTTTCATCGCAATCCGTGAAGCTGTTGACGTGAAAAGGTAGCAGACTAACAGGAGAGTTTTTTCTGCATTTATAATTATACCTATGGAGTACCTAAGGATTCAAATAATCTCGGTACGAAGCTCATAAACTTGGAGTTCCTGACCTTTTGTTATGCGACAGCACGTCTATAGATATAATATTATCTCTCACCTTTGTCGTCATGTAAATCTTACGCCTTTTGACCTCCTAGACCCCAGTCGCCACCATGCTCGACACCTGCGGGGTCACAGATGAAAACTTCCGTGTTTAAATGCAACCATGTAGATACATAAACATTATTTTGATGAATCGGTTTTCTGCAACATAAGATACGAGTAGTTGCTGCATAAAATTAGAAAATCAATCGTTTTATGCCTGAAGTACTTTGGTACAGACGCCAGCACATCAAGCTACTACAATCTGTCAAATTTCTTTAATAGATTTCCAACTTTATCGCTATAGCATAAGGTTCAACGTTGATTGGGAAAATTTGACAGTTTCGGAGTTTGATGTGCTGGCGTCTTGTACATAATTTTACTTTGCAATTGGCCCGAACAAGCTTAGTGACAGAGAGATATGGAAGACTGTCGGTTGACGAGGCCGAGGGTCAAAAGTCTCCAAAATATGAATATCTTATAAAGAAAAAATATATTTACAAAATATTAATAGGTATAGTTTTTCTTCGCTTTGAACGTCTAGCTAAAACGTTACAATCACAAACGTTTTCTCTCGATGCCATTGCTTTGCATGTTTTTAGAAGGAAGGCTAAATAATGTGCCAATATTTTTCTTCCTATACAAATACTAAATAGCGTTCTAAAGCATAAGTGCCGTCGTTATTTACTTGGTGGTAAACCTAAATGCAGCTCTTACATGATGCAGTTAGTTAAATACAAGGTGATATGACCCGAGGTGTCAGTTTACTCATCTGTTATGCGTTTCACTATTTTGTAAGTGGTTGAAGTGTCTACATAGATAACAAGATTAAAACTTAGTCATCGCCTTAAAGGTTCTGCAGAAAGGCGCAACGCGACGGTGGGACGCGATTCTGGTAAAACAAATTCCGTTAAGTGTTCATAGGAATAATTGTTCTACTATAGTCGGACTTTTAATTAGCTGCAGTAAAATGACAGCTTATGTGTTACTTAAATGACTGAAATTGGCGTCTTTTTTATTTTTTGAGGCCGCACCACCAAATTTTGTTTTTCTAGTACAGAATAGTGTAACAAACGAAACTTATTTGACATGCATATCTCTAAACTCAGTCCGAAATGAGTTATTAAGAAGTGTCATTTTACTGCAGCTAATTAAAAGTCGGACTATAGTGTCGCGCCGCGCTTGTCTGCAACCTGCAATTTGCAGTCTGTGTAACAAACATCTATTAAATAATGCTAATTTTTCAAAGTCTTTGAGAAATATATCGACGCTTGAAAGGCAAAATTGACTAAGCGACATAGGGCTAGAATGTCGCTTAGTCAATTTTGCCTTTCAAGCATCGATATATTATATCGACGCTTGAAAGGCAAAATTGACTTAGTCGTCGATATATTTCTCAAAGACTTTGAAAAATTATATACTCAATATATCGACGCTTGAAAGGCAAAATTGACTAAACGACATTCTAGCCCTATGTCGCTTAGTCAATTTTGCCTTTCAAGCGTCGATATATACGAACAATTTTACAATTTTATTGAAAAATATAACATTTTAACTGAGGAACAAAAAAATAAAACCATTCACATGGCTGTATACGATTTCCTGAATAAAGTCACCACAAATGTTGACAGCAGAATATCCGTGTGTTCCGTATATTGCGATATGACCCAAGCCTTCGACTACGTCGACCATAAGATTTTGCTTGAGAAGTTAGAAACAAAATTGATAAAATCATATTTAATAAATAGGAATCAATACGTGGATATTTCGAAGATAGATCCAGACTAAATCAGAATTAATATTTAGATAAAATAAACGATTAATTAAGTATGGGGCTGGGCTAAGAGGTTCCTAAAAAAACTGCCGAGTGCGAGTCCGACTAGCACACGAACGGTTCCGTACCTCAAGGAAAAAAACGCCGAAAAAAAAACTTTGTAGTATGGAGACCCCCTTTATTTATTGACATTATTTTATTTTTATTATGTTGTTGTTAAAGCGACAATAGAAATACATACTGAAAATTTCAACTGTCCACCTATTACGGTTCATGAGATACAGCACTCTGACAGACAGACGGATGGACGGACGGGCGGACAGCGGAGGCCTAGTATGGTCCCGTTGGCATTCTTTGGGTACGGAACCCTAGAGAAGACCGGATCTCTTTGCTACCGAAACTGGTCAATCACTTCTGCAAGTACCAATCAAATGCATATCAGAGTACAATGTAATGAATAATAATTAAAATTCCCCAAGTCGAAGCAGGTGGCGCTTATAGCCATAAATCAGAACCGCTAATAATCACACCTGATCGAGTTGATAGAATGTTGTGCAACGGCTCGAGGCTTAACCAGCCGGTTACTCGTACGTGCAACGCTACGTACGACGACTGGCTCTCGCGTTACTATCATAATTATTATGTACACATACCTCCATTTGGATAAGCAGCCGCTCCTTGTATCGGTAGACTGGAGTCAGGCCCATCATGTAAAGTAGATGAAAAACAAGTATTATACGTTTGTAGTATCAGTTTTCATGTAACAAAAATATCCGATGGTCCATTGAGCCTCCAGCTGGGCACATGGTCACCATACCTAGTTCCTGACGATCACCCAATAATAATTTCCGTTAAGCCTGAGTACAGCCTGAATTCAGAAGAAAGTAAACAGCTGCATGGGTAGAGAACTGCGTAGGATTGTCTTTTAGCTTTCTAATAGTGTTTTCCCACAACTGCAATACCTATGGAACATAAAAAAAAGCTTTTGAAAAATGTTCTTTGCAAAAAGGACATGTTAAGGCATAATAAATAATTATTAGTTCGGTAAGTATCTTCACACGGAGGGGCCCGTAGCTAAATAATTACAGCCGCACAGGTCGATCGATCAGGTTAAGCTACGCTTGCCGTGGTTGGTCTGTGGATGGGTGACCATCTTTACATACCGTGACCCCTCCGCGTATCGGAAAGCACGTTAAGCCGTTGGTCCCGGCTGTCATTCGTAGATCTTTGACAGTCGTTACGGGTAGTCAGAAGCCCGAAAGTCTGACAACCAGTCTTACCAAGGGGTATCGTATTACCCAGTAACTGGGTTGTAGAGGTCAGATAGGCAGTCGCTCCATGTAAAACTACTGGTATTCAGCTGCATCCGGTTAGACTGGAAGCCGACCCCAACATATATAAGGTGTAAAAAAATTAACCTTACAAACTTTAAGAGGTGCTTTAGACCATTGGACTGAACAACTTTCACTATGAGACCAACTCTGAAATCACGAAAAAAAATCCACTGTTTAATACAAAAGTTCATTACCTACTTGATCAAAATGTATGAAACAGCGGATTTTTTTTCGTGATTTCAGAGTTGGTCCCATAGTGAAAGTTGTTCAGTCCAATGTTCTAAAGCACATCTTAAAGTTTGTAAGGTTAATTTTTTTACACCTTATATAGTTGGGAAAAGGCTAGGCAGATGATGAAGTATCTTCACACGTTCTAATGCTCCTCTGTCTTGAGAAGTAAATACACAGATAATCGTAAAATTATAAAGTACGTTGATGTAAATTAGATAATATTACGCACTTTACTCAATCTTCGAAGCAGTTTATGTAAATCCGCTGACACATAAAACTAGAAATCTAGATTCATTTGAATACTTATTAGTATTACATTCTGAATGAGGTGTGTACAGTCGCGAGCACTAATATGTCAACACTTGGCAACTTTCAATTGCGATGTTTTCACGAAATAACGAATGCAAAGTTAAAATACGACACTTTACATAAACCTATAGGTTCGGAAATACTATGTTCGTAATAACATAAAATTTCATTCAAAAATAAAGGGGAAAATCGCCTTTGAATAAAGCCAAGTGTATACATACTTTTGTTCGTGACTGTATAGGAACTTATCTAACAGCCGGGAAACGTTATTAAATGTAGGTGTAAACAAGTAATAAGTGGGTCTTTTATTTATTACGTTGATTGAAACACTAGATTTATTAATACTAAACCTGAAATCTTCATCACTTTTACGTCATAATCTTGATCTTGTTTCCATTACTTCTCTAAGCAAAACAGTTTGCTTTGATTATTTTCAACCCCCGACGCAAAAACGACGGGGTGTTATAAGTTTGACGTGTCTGTGTGTGGGGGTGTGTGCAGGTGTGTGGGGGGGGGGGGGGTCTGTGGCATTGTAGCTCCCGAACGGATGAACCGATTTTTTTTAAAGCTCAGCTCAGACCAAAACTGAGGAGCTAAGTAACTAAATAATTTCTAAATAATCTAAATAAACTGCCTCGCTGGTCCAGTGGTTGCAAGCGCTACTGGTGAGCATGAGGGCTCGGGTCTTCGGGTTCGATTCCCAGGCAGGGTGTTATTGGGTATTACGTATTTTTCAGTAGCCACCCGGAGTCTGGATTTATGCCCAGTTGATGGCAATAGGCTCGCCCCCTATTATATGGGACTTAAACATAACTGGTGAAATGTGGGTGTACGTAGAGACTCATATTAAAAAAATATATATAAATGAAAAATTTGCTTGTACAAACAAATGTTTACTGCAGCGCCCCCTGGTGAGTTGTTACAATAACACCTATCTAAGAACATGCACCAATCAAATACAAACCCATCACTAAAAACCGCATCAAAATCGGACTAGTAGTTTTGGAGATAAATGGCAACATTGGTTTGCACACACATCCTCTCACCCCAAACGCATATACCGTCTCCGTACCGTCGCGGGTAAAAAAATACTTAATAAAAATATTTGACACTTGCTTGAACGTTCGAAATTTCGAATGGAACACGCTTAATTATAACCAGCCTGCACTATAAAAGGTAAGGCTAGATAGCCTCTACAGTACTAAAGGTACATAATATAAAATATATTTTTCATCTCTCATACTCGGAAAGTAGTGTTTGTTTGATCCAAATAGCGGGTGGAAAACGCTGCTTCCCACCCTTGGGCGGGAAATCCTCATAGTAATTGCTTCCCTCCCTAGGGCGGGAATGAAATTTGAAAATAGAACTAAATTTAGTTAGGTAGTCAGCTCAGTCAGACCATACGACACCCTTAATTGATTATGTAAATATTTATTATGCTACCCATCAAATCTTATGAATGTGCGTTAACTAGGAGAGTTGGATAAAAATCTTATTATGTTAACGCCATTAAATCTTTCATATTTAGCGCACAAGTACAATTTACCTTGAATAAATTCAACATACTTAAGTACGATAATCACCATTTTGATGTCAGTTGTGGTCGAGGCTAAAAAACATAAAAATTAGGGATTTCGAACATTCTGACTTTACCATATGGGGCTGTGAATATACATCATTTAATTATTGGACGAATTTATGCATAGTTTAAGATAAATATGTAGTGGTAATGAAGTTTTTTTGATATCTAATGTCGAAGTTTCGCGCCAATCGTGTGTGTTTACATTTTTACTTTTCACAAATTTCATACACACAGATGTAGATAAGATTTAAAATGTGACAAATGTTATTGATAATATTATAAACAACACGAAAATGCCCAGGTTTTAACGTAATATTCAAACACAGGTTCAATAATACGTATTAATCATTACCACTACACAATTTGTGTTCAGAATCGCCGACCATTATTGTTTTTTTTTTATTGCAATGATGTGTGAAAGCGATTATTCCAAACATTTTTTTTTATTTCGATTGACTCGAGTAATTAATATGACGAATGTAATCGATATCTGAAAATAAAATAAAATTATTTTAAGCAATAAATACAACAAGCATTGTTTATAATAATGATTTATGCTTTTCTAATATCATTTCAATCTCTTCTAATATCATATCAATAACAGACAGGCAGACATAGGTACCTCATTTACTGAATTTCGCGCCGAAATGCTTCTATAATTGAATTTATATTCGGAATGCGCTCGCTGTTTAAAATTATTTTAATTTATTGGACAATTATTTATTGTGGATTTTATTTTTGATACTTTCTAATAGTTTACTACAGAACTCCCAGTAAACATTTAGGTAGGCTTTCCAGAAGTTTTTTTTTGAGAATGATGATAATTAATTAATTCTATAGATTGGATATTCTGCAAACACTTTACATTTCAATACATTTTGTTAGTTTAGAGAGTTTTTATTCAGTTTCTACAATTTTTTTTATTGCGAGTATCGATTAGGCTGTATGCAAGTTTTGAATCGAAATAAGAAAGTTGGGTGGACGGTCAGCACTAAAAAGTGTCACGTCGCAACACAATTTTTAGTAATTTTTATCAAGATTATCGTGTTTTCTAAGTAATTTATGAAAAAAGTGATAATAATACGGGCCCTAGTAAGCGGGACGGCCCGCGGTGGTGACACAGAATCTACTCATGTGGCGGTGACGTGGTGTGTTCCATACTTCAAATTTAAAAAAGACTAATAAATAGGTACCTATTATTCATGTAATTATTATCAATAAATATTTTAGAAAAACTACTAGTTTTTACTTTCCTTAAATTCGAAATGAAAAGTAGAGTGTTTAACGCGGGTGAAAGTCATAAATTCCCACTCGGACTATAGCCGCCCTCGCTGCGCTCGGGCGTCTAAATGCCTCGTATGGGAATTGATTCCTTCCGACCCTTGTATAACAATCTACTATTTCATCTCTCATACTCGGAAAGTAGTGTTTGTTTGATCCGTATAGCGGGTGGAAAACGCTGCTTCCCACCCTCGGGCCGGAAAGACTCATAGTAGTTGCTTCCCTCCCTAGGGCGGGAATGAAATTTAAAAATAGAACTAAATTTAGTTAGGTAGTCAGCTCAGTCAGACATACGACACCCTTAATTGATTATGTAAATATTTATTATGCTACCCATCAAATCTTATGAATGTGCGTTGATTAGGACAGTTGGATAAAAAGCTCATATGTTAACGCCATTCAATCTTTCATATTTAGCGCACAAGTTAATAATTTACCTTGAATAAATTCAACATACATAGGTACGATAATCGCCATTTTGATGGCAGTTGTGCTCGAGGCTAAAAAACATGAAAATTGGGGATTTCGAACATCCTGACTTTACCATATGGGGCTGTGAATATGTATATATCATTTAATTATTTGATGAATTTATCCATAGTTTAAAGTAAATAAGTAGTGGTAATGAAGTTTTTTTGATATCTAATGTCGAAGTTTCGCGCCAATCGTGTGTGTTTACAGTTTTACTTTTCACAAATTTCACACACAGATGTAGATAAGATTTAAAATATGACAAATGTTATTGATAATATTATATGCAACACGAAAATGCCCAGGTTTTAACGTAATATTCAAAACAGGTTCAATAATACGTATTAATCTTTACCACTACTTAATTTGTGTTCAAAATCGCGGACCATTATTGTTTTTTTTATTGCAATGATGTGTGAAAGTGTTAATTCCTAACATTTTTTTTTTTAAATTTCGATTGACTCGAGTAATTAATATGACGAATGTAATCGATATTTGAAAATAAAATAAAATTATTTTAGGCAATAAATACAATAAGCATTGTTTATAATAATGATTTATGCTTTTCTAATATCATTTCAATCTCTTCTAATATCATGTCAATAACAGACAAGCCTTAGCCTCATTTACTGAATTTCGCGCCGAAATGCTTCTATAATTGAATTTATATTCGGAATGCGCGCGCTGTTTAAAATTATTTTAATTTATTGGACAATTACATAATGTGGATTTTATTTTTGATACTTTCTAATAGTTTAGAAAGTACAGAATTCCCAGTAAACATTTTTTAGGTAGGCTTACCAGAAGTTTTTTGAGAATGATGATAATTTATTAATTCTATAGATTGGATATTCTGCAAACACTTTACGTTTCAATACATTTGGTTAGTTTATAGAGTTTTTATTCAGTTTCAACAATTTTTTTTATATTTGTTTTATTGCGAGTATCGATTAGGCTGTATGCAAGTTTTGAATCAAAATAAGAAAGTTGGGTGGACGGTCAGCACTAAAAAGTGTCACGTCGCAACACAATTTTTAGTAATTTTTATCAAGATTATCGTGTTTTCCAAGTAATTTATGAAAAATGGTAAAAGTAAGAATGCAGGCAGAATGATAATAATACGGGCCCTAGTAAGCGGGACGGCCCGCGGTGGTGACACAGAATCTACTTATGTGGCGGTGACATGGTGTGTTCCATACTTCAAATTTAAAAAGACTAATAAATAGGTACCTCTATTATTCATGTAATTATTATCAATAAATATTTAAGAAAAACTACTATTTTTTACTTTCCTTAAATTCGAAATGAAAAGTAGAGTGTTTAACGCGGGTGAAAGTCATCAATTCCCACTCGGACTATAGCCGCCCTCGCTGCGCTCGGGCGTCTAAATGCCTCGTATGGGAATTGATTCCTTCCGACCCTTGTATAACAATCTACTATTATTTGTTTCTTTGTTGTAAAACTTAGATGTTCCTTGCGAGGCTGCCAATTAGCAGTTACTAGAGCTTCTTCACTTAATCTCATGAATTCTTATTAGATCATTTTGAGAACTCAAAGCCAACAGTTTTATTTCAACATTTTCTACCAAAAGAGGAAGCTCGTTTTTATTTGGAACCACTGTTTTATTATAGCACAAGTGGCTTTTCTGCTGCTTACCTTAATATCAAAAACAAGCAAGCAAAATGTTGTACCCCATCTAGTGGCTTTAAATTAAACTGTGAGAGTTTCAGATATTGCACGTAGTACAGCTATTCGACAGGAGATGGCGCATAACACAAATTTTCTGCTATTCGCCAATAGATGTCACTGTTAGTACGACGCGACGGCTTATTCAGTTTTTTTTGTAAAAAATTAAAATTACCATTCCTTTTAAAACGGTTTTATTTAGCTTGCCCTGTTTGTTATTTATTTATTTTGTCTAATGTGCAGAGTAAGCATGTATGGTAATATGGATCCTTTTTAGGGTTCCGTACCCAAAGGGTAAAAACGGAACCCTATTACTAAGACTTCGCTGTCTGTCCGTCTGACCATCTGTCCGTCTGTCCGTCTGTCTGTCACCAGGCTGTATCTCAAGAACCGTGATAGCTAGACAGTTGACATTTTTACAAATTATGTATTTCTGTTGCCGCTTTAACAACAAATACTAAAAACAAAATAAATTAAATATTTAAGCGGGGCTCCCATACAACAAACGCGATTTTTTTGCCCTTTTTTGCTCGATATAAAAAAAGGCAACAGGTAGACACTTGAAATATTCACAAAATACTCAGTTGTATTTTAACTTTAATAATATATAATAAAATTAAAATAAAATCAATATTTAAGGGGGGCCCCCATACAACAAACATGTTTTTTTTTTGGCGTTATTGCCTTGTGGTACGGAACCCTTCGTGTGCGAGTCCGACTCGCACTTGGCCAGTTTTTTTCATTTAATTTAATTTACCAAGTTCTGTAGACTCTCCTATTTAGTTTAGACTTGTTTTGAATTAGAAATAATTAGGAGTAAATGTAATATTTTGTGCAATTATACCTACCTACTTACGTATGCAGTTGTGCAAATAAAACCAGATAATATATTTTTATTTTTTATTGTATAGCGTACCAACGAATGGTAATTTTTATTACATTACGCCTAAAAGACTCGGAAAGTAAAATAATTACGTACACTACATACCTTAAAAATATATTTACAGTCCTAAAAACGAGAATAACATTACTTTCAATCCAATAATTATTATAATACCATTTTACGGAACAATTTTGTTCATGACTGAGTATTTTTCATTCACTATAATTTAACACTGTCATAATACAAGCCAGTCCTCTTTGATCATGTCTGATGCTTTCTCAGCGATCATGATGACAGGAGCGTTGGGGTTTCCACTTATGATTGTGGGCATCACACTCGCGTCGACAACTCTCAGGTTAGCTATGCCATGGACACGTAACCTCGGGTCTACCACAGCATCTATGTCTTGCTTCGGACCCATTTTGCATGTCCCCGTGGGATGGTATATTGTAAACGTGAAGTGCTTCAAACTGCACTCCCAGTATTCGTCACTAAACAGCACGTGGTGCTGACAACCAGGCATAGCAATGTTGTGCGGCCTCGAACCATACCTCTGGAAAGATGTCGTGTTCGACAAAGCCATCGCTATCTTTATACCTTCTATTAGAACTTTGATATCTTCCTTGTACGCGAAGTAATTTGGCTCTATAGACGGCGCAGCGAACGGGTTGCGACTCTTTAATTTAACCCAACCCGAGCTCTTCGGTCTCAACAGTAATGGTAGTATAGTCCAGGTTTCAGCGTCCTCTATGGGTTTGTAGACAGTATTGTACACTCTATCACGCAGGTTCAATATCTTTCTAATGTGTTCTCCCCCATCAGAGTTAACGGAACTGGGGGCGAAGTGGAACTGTATGTCCGGCCAGTTGCCAGACGGCGGCGCGTATTTAGTGTTGACAAATGCTAGTCCCTCTACGCCTTGGGTCGTCATCGGTCCTTTTTCGTATAAAATGTAGTTCATAGCAACGTTGAACGTCTGGAAACGGTCCTTCTTAAATGTAACTGGTTTGTTGACAACGAAAGTCAAACCACCAAGACCAACGTGATCCTGCAGATTATGGCCTACCTTTAGATTTGCTACCAAAGGAATACCATGTTCTCTTAGATGGTCCGCTGGCCCGATTCCACTTAACATCATTATTTTAGGTGTCGCTAGAGCTCCGGCGGACATTATCACTTCTCTTTTTATTCTGATTTTGTGCTTTTGACCATTTCTGTAGAACTCTATTCCGTATGCTTGCTTTTTAACAGGATTGATTAGAATCCTAGTGACCTGGGCGCCTAGAGCTACGTGCAGATTGTCCCTCTGTCTGACAGGTCTGAGGAAGGCCTTGGCCGTACTGCAGCGGCTGCCGCGCCGCATGGTCGCCTGGGTCAGCATGAAGCCTGTCTGTTTCGCTCCGTTTATGTCACGGTTTTCATAACCAAGTTCCATTCCTCCTTTCAAGAACGTAACCGATAGTGGCGTGCGCCACGGTGCTTCTTGGACCGTGAGGTATCCGCCGGCGGCGTGATACGGCGTGTTAACTAAGTACGGGTTGCGATTGTCTTCGGATTTGAGGAAATATGGTAACACTTGATCATACGACCAGCCGGGGTTACCGAGCGCTTCCCAGAGGTCGTAGTCGTTGCGGTTGCCCCTGACGTACACCATCGCATTGAGCACGCTGCAGCCGCCGAGTACCTTGCCTCTGGGCCAGTTGCAGCGGTCGCCGTTCATGGCGAGGCAGTAGGAGCGGTTGTTTGAAGGCGTGGTCTGGTACTGCCAGTCCATATCGGAGAGCTGTGTGTAGCCCGCCAGCGCGGGGATGTCAGAGATCTCAGTTTCGTCTTGGCCGGCCTCCAGGAGCAGCACAGTCCAGTTGCCGATCTCGGAGAGCCGCGACGCGACCACTGCGCCGGCAGAACCGCCGCCGACTATCACGAAGTCGTAGATCGGCAACAGCTGAAACATTTAATGTTTACATTATTATATTGTAATTAATTATAACCTGTAATTAATTTATATTTTGCAAGTTTATTTTGTAGTGTAACTATTTACTTTGTATAAAAAGTAATGAAAATGCACTGTAGTTCACCTCTGTAGTTCACCACCTAGCCCTTTGGGGAACACAGGCAAAACAGGTGACGTTATGTTGTGGTAATTGCGTAATTGCAATAACCTTACGTGTTACGAATTATGAGTATGATATTAAAAATACTTACAGTATTGACATCCGTAATATAAGACTCTGGGTCGAATTGTTGGTATCTGAAGTACGTGATCCCGAGTGCCAGGAGTGGTATCAGACCCAATACGGTGATGGGCGACGGTGCCAAGCTGGCCAGCGCTCCTGCCGCCTCCATGGCTGCCCTTACAACTCATCTACCGCTAAACTAATATTTATAACTTAGCCTACTAGTCTTAGCTCTCTTAAATCCAATGCTGGCTTTTCTTTCTTTGCTCCTCTTCTGAAATAATTTTAGGTGTGTAATTCCTAATGCCAGGCTTTTTCGTGGGCGTCGTTTTCGTCGCCTTTTCTGTTTCGCTAAGATAGCTTTTGAGTCGCGCGCTCTTCAGTTCGTCTTTGTCGGCGTCGAAGAGTTGTAGCGTGTTGTATCGCTTCTCTTTGTGAAGTTTGACGGGTTTATAAATTTCTTTGTTGACGTCTTTATAGTGTTCGTTCTTGTACAAGGACGTGCAGTAGTAGTCGCAATTGGAGGATCTGTCGGAGCGGTATTCGCAGGCGCTGGAGCCGCTCCTGTAGCCGCTGCTCTCTGTTGAGGAGTTGTCGCTCTTAAAGCTGTCAGCGCTTCTCCTCGCTTTGTGTCGCTTGTAGTCCTTGTCGAAGTCGTTGGCTCGGTAGTCGACGGGCGAGCTCCGGTAGTGCAGGGGCTCGTCGTACTTGTCCTTATACCGTCTCACTTGCGTGCCGCTAGCGTGCGCGTACGACTGTTCCTGGCCCATGATGTAATGCGCGCTCGCGCTCTCGCGTGATTTCTGTAACGATAATAATTTGTATTTGAGTATAAAATTATAAATGCTTGTAAACGCATCAGGGTGGATAACATAGGGACTACGTTATTTGACAAAATGTATTACTGTAAAAATATTAATGTCTCTTTGTTTTTTGCAGGTAACGATGATGATAAAATACTTCGAACGAATAATATTAATGTAAGTTTAATGGCGGCTATAAAAACTGTCAATGTTCAAATATTGGTAAGTCTATTAAAGCCATACCGCGAATTTCAAGTGATCAGTGCCATCTATCGGGTAGCCGCAAAAACTTAGCGAAAAATACGGAGCGGTCGTTGGCCCTGGCCTTGTCAGTACCGTTACTGATAAAAATAACAACAGATCAGCGATGAAGGCAAGAACAGATTCAACAACATTCATGAATGATTATATTATTTTATGTTGTATCATTATTGTAGATTAAAAGCTTGTGCATAGTGTGTCAGTGAACGGGTTCTCGGCTTGGGAGTGGACTGGCCGAAATTTAACGCAAGAGAAATTTTAACAGGTTTTTCAAACCACTTGCATTGGAGGTGACGTGTTTCTACAACGATTTTTGCTCTAACCTAATAGATTTGTTAGAAATTAGGAACGATTTAGAAGACCCTGAAAGTAAATTAATTCATAGGAGAAAAAGTCGAAATTGTTCACACTTTTACTCTCGACTTGCTATTACATGCATGCGTGAATGAATTACTGTATGTTACTCGTTTGGCACCCAGAGAACCGTAGAAAAAGTGGTTTTGTAACTGTTAATTAATACTTTTCAAAACTGTAGTATTTACTTAATAACTATTAAGAATCTCGTTGGCTTACTGCTAAATTATTTATTAACTTTCTTAGCTAAAAAAACTGCAGTTGTGGTTTGTTCTGTGGTGTCAACTGTGAAGTTATCATGACTTTCACTCACATTTTAGCTTTAATATCGTATCTATCTCTGAGGCAGTTTTATTGTTTCCTTGTTTATTTTATTCACAGTCAATAGTCATTTTATTAGAGGTTACCAAATCATGGATCGGTTTCACTCTCTCATGTGACTCAGTAAGTGCTAATTACGTGTTTGTGATAACATCTGGTACACTCACTTTTATCTCTACCTAGATTTAGAAATCTATGATTTATGAACGCTTTATATTTCTCTTAGTTTAAAATACTAATATTTGTATTAGATAGTCTTTGATAGATAGATTTTGCTTCACCCTCATAGCATTTAAGTATCGGGCAACTACTTTCATTACATCCTTCCAAATTATTAGATTAACAGCTGGTGATGGTCACAAGTTTTCAATAAAAAGTACGAGTTATCTTCGCCTTCTTTTGAACAGTCTAATGCGTTGACGACGTCTTCCAAGCTGTTCGTAACGAGGTTAAAGCACTATAACCTGAAGAGTCTACAAATGTAGACAAAGTGGCTGTAAACATAACATAAAACTTCTAAAACGAGCTGGCTTTAACCAACCTTGAAGAGTAGAAACTTAACGTGCTAGTCACGTCGACATTCAAAGCGGGCATGAAATGCGATCACCATGGACAATCCGTCATGGATCCGTCATTACCGACCAAACTGCTCCAGAACAACGGCGGTAATAACCGAGAAGAACTCATTTGTTCAAACTGTCGAACAACACACATGTTGTTTGAAAATAAAAATAAAGAAGACGCTAAACGATTTTAAACTTTATCCAAACGATATAAAAGCTATGACTGGAGGATCTACCGACGGTTTTCCGAAAGGTTTGCCCAAAAAATTGCCATTCAATTTTATTTCTTATATCAACGCTGTAGATGTGGTGACTGCAATCCTTTCGAGTGTTTTCTTTTCCATGCTAAGTGAGTTAGCCTGTTTTAAAGATGCAAATTGCGTATTTATTTTCGGCAATTGTTCGCTAAAGCCTGAAAACCAATACTTTTTATTTACCAAAGTACCTGAGGCTTAAAGTCAAGACAGTCTTAAAAAAGGTGTTTGTAATAAATCAGAAACGTTTCCGACCTAATTCTGCAAAGGATACAGTTGACCCTCTCAGAGATCATAAGCTGATCAAGTGATTAAGTCAAAGGCAGTTTTATTTACATGTTTTTATGAGAATCATGAATCAGATTCACTTCTTGAAGATACTTAGTTATAATTGATCTCTTATACAAAAACTTAAAAAAATTAAACTGTTCAAACGGTCCAACAATACCTAGTATTCTAGTACAATACTGAACTTATTTAAGTACCTCGTCATCATCTGCCTAGCCTTTTCCTAAATATGTTGGGGTCGGCTTCCAGTCTAACTGGATGCACCTGAATACCAGTATTTTACATGGAGCGACTGCCTATCTGACCTCCACAACCCAGTTACTGTGTAATACGATACCCCTACTTACCTACTAAGTACCTACCTACTTATTCCAATTATTTTCTGTTATGTGAAATAGGATAGCTTCATTAAAGTCTTGTATGTCACCGCAGAATCCGTTAACTTCATAACAACGTAATTTTATTGTTCACATCTGTGATACCGGCATTCTAAATTTTTAGAGCACAACGAAAACGGATGTTATAACAATTAATGCTATGTTTTCTGTTAATAAGAAATTAGTACATAGACATCTACTTATTTTGTTTTATCACAGTACATCATAGGACCCGAAATTCCGGTATAACTTTTGAAGAGCCATTAGAGCTTTTGGTGATGACTTGCCAATTGCTATAAGTAAAATAGATAGGAATTTCAACAAAATTCTTTGAAATCAAAGTACCTAAGCATTTGCGGTTGGATCCTAGCGTATTAAATATCTTACAGTTATATAGTTTGCAGTTTACAGCCATTAGCACATTTCATTTGTTACTTGTACCATATTAGCAGCATACGTTTTAACAGGATCACTGTCCGCGAAGCTGACGCAATAGTTAACCCTAACAATCGGAAAGATTTAAGGGTCCCTATCAATTTCGCGGACTAAAAACAGAAAAAAATCACATTTTTACAGCGCAAATTTCTCAATATCCTTAAGTTATCTAGTTTTTTTTTTAAATACACAAGTATTTATCACCTATCTATCTAGTAAGTCTACGAATTTAAGTTTTGATAACTACTTAATAAAAAATTCGTTTATAAGGCATTATTTAGATATTTTACTACAATTAAATTAGTAGTCAAAATAAAAATATAAAAATTGAGTTTGGTAGATAAACACCTAAAATTTTAAAATATTTAACACTTTTTGTTATTTTCAATACATTCTTACGACATACGGCGTAGACGACAGTTTGCGCATGACTTTATTGGGTTTTTTCAGCGTAGTCAACATTTTTTTACAAGTACTAATTCATTAAACTTAAAAAAAAAATCGTACACTTACTAATATACTATATACCTAGTATTTAGGATTTTTTTCAGATCGTTATTTGCTACCAGTTAGCTAAGAAAGCAATCGAAAAACTTGGTGTTTCGTGATTACGTAAAAACGTGTGTTAGTTTTTTTTTTTTTTTGAATTTATATTAAGTAGTTATCAAAACTTAAATTCGTAGAACTAGATAGATAGGTGATAAAAACTTGTATATTTAAAAAAAAACTAGATAACTTAAGGATTATTGAGAAATTTGCGCTGAAAAAAACTGATTTTTCTGTTTTTTGTCCGCGAAATTGATAGGGCCCCTTAAGCAGTACGACGTTTATGTCTTTCCACAATAGGATAGCCATATTGTATAGTTCTCCAAATTGCGGCTTTTATTTTGTATTTTACTTCTACCACAACACGTCTGTGAGTTCTCCGTTAGTCTGGCCTGCGCGTACGCGTGTATGTTTCCGCACCGCCGCCCTGATATTAATTCCGTGTAACTAACTGTCATAGCTTCTGCCTACCATCTATTCTTTATAGTCAAGGTATTTTCGTAGTTTTAACTGATGTGTGTTTTATACATAATAAGATTTTTTTGGCCATTTAAACGATCACAGTACAGATCGATTATTACTCGTACTTATTTCAAATGTATATCCTTCGTTCTGAAGCATCCCAAGAGTACAACACTACTCTGGATGGAATCTTTGTGGAAATACGACTTAAGTATGGAAATTATCACTATAAAACCATGGACATATTTACGACATTAAATCTGACCACAAAGTCAGTTGCAACCCCCCCCCCCACGATTTCTTTCGCAATACCTTGACAAATAACTGCCAGACTTGCCAGACCCTTTTTTAGCTACCATGACATTTTCTTTAAAAATAGACGTGTGTACATAGCAACATAATCAGTTCCACAAAGTCAGTTCCACCCCCCCCCCCACGTTTTCTTTCGCAATACCTTGACAAATAACTGCCAGACTTGCCAGACCCTTTTTTAGCTACCATGACATTTTCTTTAAAAATAGACGTGTGTACATAGCAACATAATTGAGAAATGGTTGAGAGTGCTAACTGGGCTGACCCAAGTACATTATACCGACTAGGCTAACAAGTATTTTGCAATCAAATGTTGCACTAAGTGTTAAATCAACAGGTGCAAGCTTAGTTGTCTGATCTTAAGATTTCTTTACTTGTTGAAATAAGTGACTTTAAAGTATTCAATATGCTATTAAGAATCATAACTCGTATTACGAATGCTTCATTACAATGTACTGTAGTTACATTTAGAAATCCAAAAAGTGAAGGAAATATATACAATTTTAAGGAATGCAATTAGTTAGGCTTCTTGTTTATTTATACTACATATAAATGAAATTAAAATTATATCTGAACCATTAACATGTCATCATCATCATCATTTCAGCCGAAAAAACGTCCACTGCTGGACATAGGCCTCCCCCAATTTTGGGGGGGTTTGCCATAATCGCCACGCTTGGCAGGCGGGTTGGCGATCGCAGTAGATGGTGTAATGCATAGAGAACGCTGCTGCCCATTCTCCGGTCTCCCTTAGTCGCCTTTTACGACACTCACGGGAAGTATGGAGTGGTGCTATTCTTTAAGTCCGGCACCACACAGACAATTAACATGTAACTGACGAGATTTCAAGACACAACTAATAGAGAATGACCTTAGAATGTTGCTTATGGTCCTTGAACGTGTGAGCGAGAGAAAGGAAAAGTTTCGGAAGACGCAACTTTGCTTGGATTGCTCAAGCCTCAACAACGACCGAACATGGACATCATGAAGGACTTTTAAAATGAAAGATCGTGAGAGAATCTTGCAACTAAGTTAAATTGAATTGGCTAAGTTAAATTGGCCAGCTAAGCAGACGCAATGGGAATCATAACACAAGAAAATAAAGATTAAAAAGTTTGATTTTTTTTTTGGGAGGTCAACGACCGCTGTTGTTTGTTGTATTTAGATATCGATGCCAGTTGCATCTGTAGAGTTTAGCTAGCCTATTTAATTTAACCCTGTATAATCGTCACTAGATAATTCTACTGTGTTACTTTGTTAAGCTGTTCGTACTCGCCCTTAATTCTCCAAGTACATGGCGAGATTCTGGTTTGACGTAAAATTGCCATCTGACCTGCTTAAAACGAAATCAGGTTTTGGCTTTAGTAGAGCACAAACCAATCATTTTATTCTGTTATCCATTACTTCATATGGCCGGGCCTTTTTAATAACCTTCATTTTCGGAGCTAGTAGTATTATATTTATTTCTTTATAAGCCTTATAACCGTATCTATACTGTAGCTATATATATTGTCTCTCCTTATCCCTTAATGCCTTAATCCATCCAAAGAGTAAAAGATCGCTTTTAACGATAAGATCGCCCATTGCAAAATTTCTACATTTATATCTGAAATATTTATGGTGTATCAGCCTTTTCCCAACTATGTTGGGGTCGGCTTCCAGTCTAACCGGAGGCAGCTGAGTATCAGTATTTTTCGTGGAACGACTGCCTATCTGACCTCCACCACCCAGTTACTGGGTAATACAAAGGCCCTTGGTAAGACTGGTTGTCGGACTTTCGGGGTTCGGGAGGTTTCGGGGTGTACATAATAAATAATACTCTACCTATCTATCTAAAGTATTCCACTGGCATATTTAAATCACACAAATTCGTTTACGAAACCTTACCAAGATCCTGTTCTTTTGAACCCAAGAGATCCTTAACCAGGTTAAAAATACGGGGTTATAAAATGGTCATGTAAATGTTTGTCACGAAGGCATCAAAGTTTTTGCCACCTGCGTCGTCGTGGTCCATAACGTGAAGAGTTTACACAATGAGGTGATGCCCTAACTCAACCATGAATTTAACCCATTGTGTGAAGCATGTGATCTGAATTCTTTGATAGGAAACACAAAATTAGCATTGGTTTTTGATTCTGTATCCTCGTTAGCATCACACCTACCTTTTTTGTTTTAGATAAAATTACAATTTAATGTGTGATCGTTGACTAGTGTTTAAAATAGAGAGTGTTTGTTATCTATCTCCATATTCATTCCGACTATCGGCTTTTTTTTAATAACAAAACTGGCAACTACTGGACTGATTTTTATTTTATTTTAAAACACAACAAGGTAGCGGGTAACTGTGTCGATATACCGTATATAGTATTTATTCTGCGTTTCCATGGCTCAACCTGAATAATGAATTATATTTCTTTATTCATGGGCATTTGCGGCCTCGAATAATGCAGATTTTTAACGGTTTTGGACGCGAGACGCTTTTTAGCTCTTATATGTATAAAATGAATAGTGCGGCTCTAAAGTAGGACAATGGGCTAGGCTTGGTCTGAAGTACCTCCACAGCCATTCAAGATGAACTCTTTAAAAGCATTAAAAGCCACTCCTCGCTTACTTAAATGGCTTGAAGCTTCCTCCTAAAATAATGGCTTGTATAGTTTTATTTCAATTATTATAATGATGGCATACTTTGATCTTATTAGGTTAGTCTTGTTACATTGTATCGTTGTTGTGCTTCCATTAATGTTATTGTATAACTTTCTTTCAAATATGGATGACAATAATTTTATATGTAACCCGCTCCTTAAACTTGATACGCAACAGTACCTTATATTATTTGGTTCAGTAAACGTTCGCCACGTCAACCGTATTCAGATTTATAAATGCGTTTATTAATTCACCGGTGGTTTCATTGCGAACTTTATTTGGAATGTCCATTCCACGAAGTGGGACACTGGGTTCATTTCCAACAGCCTACGTGCAAATTGGTTAGTCTCCATTACGTATTTCATGCCTACCACAAAAATAATCTTTATTACAATCACGTATAGTTCATAATGGTGTGAGGTTGACATACAAATGGATCCACCCCCTTGTGATTCTATTCTAAAGGCATTCCTTGACGTAAGAGATTGATATGTATGTGTCCATCCACGTTAGAGAAAGCTACAAGATTGTTTAGTTCGTTTTGTTGGTTCAACAGTTAGCTGACTACCGCGTGCGTATAGTGGCGTAACTCAGAATTATAGACGACACTCTCAATTTCTATTGGCACATGCAATTTGGGATCTATCGTGAGACGTGTCGTAGACACAGTTGCACCGGAAACAGGTGGTATAGCCAGTTAGTAATGTAAAGCTGTGGGTTATACAATTGTGTAATATAGCACTGATTCATATTTAACTCCTGAAGGTCAAAACGATCATAAATTCTAATATTATGCAGATTAGATAAAATACTATTTCAAAGTTCATGTTCAAATGACACAATATTGGAAATCTCTTTCACATCTTTAGTAAAATGTTGCAATATCGGGCTCACAGATTACGCCAGTAGCAGTAGATGAGTATACTCAATGAGTTTGAATGAATAGTTGAGTAAGTAGAAAATGGCTTATTTCGTAATGAGCTTCAGCGGTAGGTAATATTCATTTACGTGATGCTAGTCATGCAAATTGTAAATCGTTTACACGAACCACGCATCCATGTATAGGAAGGTAAGATGTAAGATCGTGGCAAAAATAAACATACTTTCAATATAATGAAATGGTGCAGTACCGGTTGAGGATATAGATGTAGTCTGATAAGATAAGGTGTGGACCTGCTTGATAGCAATGTATGACGGTGAGATATATCACTAATGTGCTGGGAGGAGAAAATGTCGTCTTACAAAGAACACGAAAGCTCAAGAAAATGCATATAATTAAATGTAAAGATTCAATAAAAAACTTTTGCAACAACTTGAAGTTTTGTTTAAGATGATTACACGAAAGAAACAATTTGTGAATATACAGTTTTATGTAATGTTTCTATGAAATGTTGACATTTCGCTTTATAACTGAACTTTGAGCCACACACATTTTATTATATGTAATGAAATGTATAGGTATTACGTATGAGACATACTCGTTTATCTGCAAAAGTAATAAAGCTTCGAACAATAGAAGACCACACACGGATAACACTATACCCAAATGCCATAAATATTGTACCATGTTGAGTAACTTAGTCCAGTATATACTGGAAAGAGGCGTTTCATTTTAAAATTCAATTATTTTCACTAGCTTTTTCTTGTTCTCCTTACCGTCCGTTCCGTCGTATTCGTATGGCATTGCCTAAAAACAAACTCTTTAGCTTTATCTTTTACTTTCGCTTTTTCTATAGTTTTAAGATAATGTAATACTAACAAAATATGGACATTTAAATAGTCTGAATTAAATACTTTTTATTTTTTTTATTATTATTAAAGTTCGGCTCCCATCCCATCGCCCGCCCGCGCTATTACTTCGTTTTCGCTTAGCGTTCTTTCAGACTTTTCCCTTTTTGCTCGGCTCCTTAGTTACAGGGTCGTAGTGTGATGTTAAATATAGTCTATAACCTTCCTCAAGAATTGGGGTACCAAATGCAAAAATATTTTTTCCAAATCCGACTGGTAGTTCAAGAGATTAGCGCGTTCAAACAAAGAAACAAACTCTTCAGATTTATTATTAGGGAATTCTCTTACAAACAGCTCCCTTTTAAACATAGCCTGCATCACGGCTTTGCGTCTACGTAGGCGGATTGCCAAACGCGTTGTTTCTACTGTTAACAACTTCGATAATGTTAACATGCTGTACAGATATTTCGTAAAGTTCAGATTTAACAGCGACGTTATTTATTACTACTACGTCTATTTTAGCATTTATTACCGTGCAACAATTATTTGCTATCTCAACTAGTCTCATTTCTACAATTTTATTGTGTTAATGATGACGGTTTAGGCTTGCAATCTCAATTTCTCCGTGAGTTTGTCTTTTCTAAAAAATAAGTTACTCACGTATACCAACTGGTTCGAGAAAGCACTTGGCCTTTATAATCGTAACGAGTTCATCGTCCTGTGTCATTTTCCTTATTCATATTAAATTCTTGTAAATATCAAGATCAATGGCATGCTTTACATTTCCTGTAGGCCTACATTTTATTAATAAAATATATACGACTCTTATCTTTATTATTGTGCCTTTAAAAGCTTGATTGTCTATTGTACCGTGTCTTGTTCACTTATAGCTCAATGGAGTCTATTCGTTCATTTACTCTCCAAACAAACCATTCTTCTACAATTATTTACAATTGAGTTAGTAGTGTCCATAATGTCCATTTCATAAATCAGTTATTTCTTAAACCAGTGAACATCTTCAACTCATTATTCATAATTATCTGTTTAAAGGCACGAAAGACAGAAGGCAGAAGGACTCATGCCATCGTCATTATGATTACAAAACTCGTAGTTTTTTGCAATGGAAGCCATTATCTCGGCGGGTCAACATAACATCTGTGTCACTGGGTGCGTGTCCGAACACGCCATCTACCACCGCCTACTACCTCGCGAACTCACGTCAATATTTGTCTTCGTGTAGCGTTCAATTGTTTGCTAATTAGAATTCTTTAAGTACAGTGGTGCCAGTCAAATCGCGTGCGTATCTAAGACTATCTTTGTGATCATCGGAAGAAATTCTAATTGAAGTTTAATTATTTTTATAAACATTAATTTTTCCGTGGTTAACAACATTCATATTCTTTTATACTTCATCAAATACATACATAATTTCATAATTATGTATGTATTTGTATGTATATGTCATCATATTGAAGATGATTTATGTAATCGTTCAATTGATTTGTATTAGGTAATTCTTTTTTACATAACTGCAAATCGTTTCGAAATGTTTTGTTGTTATTGATAATGTCATCTTATACCATAATATTCTATCGCAAGTACTGTTTTAGCTAATGAATTTATGAAATATTTTCATATGACTGACAAAAAATTTGTCACTATTCAAATGCTACTTAAACGGTTTTGAGTTCAGCATAGTGTGACTTTTCTTGGTTAAATGTGGCAAAGGTAATCGAACATTTAAAAGCCTAACCCATTCGTTTCTTTGATTTTACTATTAGAGACATCCATCAAAATCCAACTCGTAAACTTACTCATCATAGCTTCTAACTCTTCAGAAGCTGCAAGTAAGAAAGGGATAGAAATAGATAACAAAAATACACTACTTGATAAAGGGTCTATCTATATTGAAATAGAACGAAAATATGTGGAATCCAGTTTGACAAGTGGATCAGGACGCGACGTGACCAGTCGACCGGTGACCAAGAGAAGGGGAGGCGAAACCAACCTTTCTTGAGACTGCACACCTTATTTGTTAATTGTAGTACATGCAAGGTTATCTGACAGTATATGGCTAAAAGGTCATGGCTAAGTGAAATAACAGCGAATGGAAACATAAGCTTGCAAAATTGAGGCGTGGAATTTACAAATGGGCTAGGTGCCAAAGCACAATTTAATAAAAATGCATTTTATTTGGCCATATTTTTATGAAAGCTTAATTAAATAGGTACTGTTTGTACATATACCTGTCCATAACATTGGTGTAAAGTTATTTATTTTAAAAAAAAATCCTTAATTTTTGCCCAACATAGCACTTTTGAAAGACAAAATTTTGGTTTTGCTTTTTTGGCACTTAGCCCATTTGTAAATACCACGCCTCAATTGATTCAGCCGTTTGGGTATTTTCAGACGTAACTTTATCTAATTATCTCTTAAATCAATATTTATCTAATTTCTTCAATCAGTGCCAAACAAAGCCAAGACGATTACTTTGAGATTCGTTGAGAAATACTCGTAAAACTTATGGTTATTACGCCAGTTGCCAACCAAATTAAGGAAGAAGAAGCAACAACACATTCAATTATGTAGTCGTACCAGCTTCGCGTGCAATCCTAACTGTTGGCAACACTGCTATTATGTTGTTGCACTGTACATCATAATGTCAAGGGGTTTTGGAAATTTCGTGCTAATGTATGGTGGTTGGCAAAAATAGAGCATCTTCTATTTCACCATTAGTCCCATCACAAAGAACTGATTACTAATTAGACAGATTGCAGAGGGCCAGATTAGACAGGATAGGATAGGGTAAACGTTAGGTCACTTTTCCAGGTAGATTGGAAGCAAAATCCCCTTAGGAGCTAATAACACCATGCACTATGCGGTGCTCATAGATAGTTGTGAGAGGTAAAAATAAATAAATACATAACATCGTACAGGTACTGTGTTTGCTGATTATAGTTAAACAATCATGGCTGTTCACTGTAGTAGTATAAATACAGGCCCTTATTTAGCACTGGAAAACTCACACTGTGATATAATGAACCATCAAGATTATCTACAAGAATCAGATAGTAGGTCATTCGACACAAAGTTGCAGCTTTCCAAGCACGAATTAATTCTAGACGCGGCTCGCACCTGCTCGGTAGAATAATTCACCGTATGGTGTAGCCAACGAATTTATTGACGTTACCGAATGGCTGTCAAAGATGAGTTTTAATTGTAAAAGCACGTTCCATTGGGTCATCGTCTATGAATATTTAATCCCAGTTATTCTTCCTGAATGCTAAAACAGATATTAAAACTGTGGAGTACTTTGAAAAGCTTGGTGCTAAGGTGATTAAATATATCTTTTCGACAGGTGGGCAAACTGAAGTTAATTGCATAAGACTACCTACGGCCCTTTACATTTATTACATTTGTCTATAAAATAAAATAACTATACAAATGTCAGATCATCTTAGGATAATTTTGCGCCCTCGTTAAATATTTTAGAATTAGCCGATATCGCACAGTGAGTACTTAATTCAATTGCAATTTATCTCCTATTAGTACATTAAATTGTTAGCTGTTAGATATATCTTTTATCCTTCATAAGGTCAATTTAAGACGCTAGAGTTTGGAGAAACTAACCGGTATGATCGTCCTCTCTAGAAAACTACTAAGCATATACCTATAGCTATATACTTATGCGAAATTGAAAAGATTGTTAAGAATGTTATATTTTAATGTTACCTGGGATCCATTGTGATATTCAAAAGTGCAGCATCCAAAATAGTAAAAACAAACAATCCAACGACTGTGACGTAAAACGATGTCACTATTCTCAACTGATATTTTGCATTCCTCACTAAAAATTCACTTTCGTCACACTGGTTGTCACTTCAATTCAAAATTTTGACAGTTATAAACGTTATATTTTTATTTAAAAGTCTATCAAAAAGAACACTACTATGGTTTTGTTTTCGAATTCAAATGAACTTTATAAATTCCATTCGAAATGTCTCGGTTGATAGAAAGCCATGAGTGTTCCGGTGTGGACTTTCTTCGCGCGTGCGCTGACGTGCTGCGGCTCACGGCGAGTGAAGCGCAGTCGCCGCCACTAGTGTTGATACCGATTGGACGTTGCTCAATATATGTATTGAGTGATCCGAATCATGTTTGGAAATTTTTATCCAAAGAGGCTTAATTTGTTGACCTTCGAGGCAGGTGATTACGTCTCCATGGCCCGCCCTTAAAAAGGACTTGACTGCAAGCATTACTTATGGACTTAAAAATTTATCATAAATCCTTTCATTGTATATTCAGTGTATAAATAATTTGAATTGTAGGTAGATTATTATGAAGGATACTTAGCTTGATTGTGTATGTATGTAAGAAAAGATGCAAGTTGCATTTAGGTGCTCAATACAATTTAACATTTTTAAATAATTGCGGCTAGACTCAATCCGTCTTATTACAAAACGAGATCTAATTTTAGACCTAGTCTAAACCTTCAAGCCAGTTACTCTATTTTGAACTTTATTCCGACAAACGTAAAGTTCTTAATGCAAAATTGACAACTTAAGACTCGGGTTTAACGTCAGTTTTTGTAATAAGAACTTTAGCTTCGTCGGATTATAGTTCGAAATTTAAAAATAGCTGGATGGTTTAAACCTGGGTCTAAAGATAAATCTTGTTTTGTAATAAGGCCGCAAGTGGTTAAATCGGACACCAAACATTAATCACATGAAATAAACACGATTTAATGTCATGAAGCTCTTGCGTCTTTCTCTCATGTAGTCTTTAGACAGGCTGTCTGCTCGGTACAAGCACGATTGCTATCAGACCTGCGCAACCCTTCAAAGCAGGTTTTCTCAGTGTAATGAAATAGGTGTACCTACACTGCGTGTCTCGACTAGAAATAGGTGTCAGTACAGTCAATTATTTTCAAGAGAATATAAGATCTCTAAGAGACTCGACAGAGATTAAATGTTAGAAGAGGTGAATATAACATATTCCAACAAGGTCTTTAATGTTTTTCTGTCGAAACTAGCCGTCGTATCATTCAAGTTTAGGTAATAGGTTCTCAACCTTATTTTGCTCACCGCCAGAGAATTATTAGCTTTTCTAGAGACCCAATTTTTTACGATTATTGTTATACGTGTAATTTTATATAGTCGTAAGATAAGATATATAATCTACTGCCCTCCTAAAAGTCTCAAAGGCCCACGACGGGGCTGAGAATAGGTTCTCAATGTGGGTTGTGATTTAGATAGAACTTTTTGGAGTGGTCACGTTTAGATATAAGTTTAGTACGGAAAAGTGATTACCCCAAATAAGAAATAGATGGAGAAATTCAACGTAACAGAACTGATGGATGATACCTAAGTCAGTTCGATCGTAAAGTTACAAGCATGTCTTAATAATGCTAACATTCGAATGTAATAGAAGAAATAAATAACATTCTAGACGGGTAAGCGATTATTTAACTCTATTGACTACAAAAAATATTGACCACTATTACATACTGGATATACTGGTTCTAGCAACAGTTAAATGCAACGTAATTAGTTACAATTTCAATAAATCAGAGCATAACATTGGTCATGCATTCCGACGTGTAGACGGCTAAATAGTGACTTCTTTAAACTGGACTTGAATATGTTCTGTTTAAATTCGACAAATCAAATTCAATGACTTTACAGGCGTTATGAAAGAATTTGGAGACACAAGAACCTTTATTTTGTGGGAAACAAATAAATTACAAAAACATGAATAGAAAAAAAAATGAAATGGATCTTAATCTTGGAAAAAAATAGGAAAGTAAAACTGAAAAGATTTTTTATAATTACAGAGCCATTTATTTTCAGTAATTGTTCTTTTCTGGAAAAGTATAGACTGTCCTAAGGTTCCTGTCCTTTTTCAGAAAATGCAGGGTGCAATGGCATGCCTGTATTGAACTCGATACGACTGCTATCTGATCTCTGGATCCCAATAGATTCGGAGAATTGTGTTCGGAAACTTGACTGCCGTTACGATATTTACTGTTGCCATTGACACTGACTATCGTTGCCATCATCAGCTTCTCTTTCATTCTCAGTTTGTTTATTAGCTCCATTGTTTACAGCACCTAATAATTGATCAACAATAGCGATGAAGCGTGAGCGGTCGATCAGGTAAAAGCCTTTCTCGCCAGCCTCCGTGTCAGTGGCCGCCTCGATCCCTCTGCACGTTGGTGTGCGCAGGAGAAAGGCGTCGTTAGTGAAATTTTGCCGTAATGTGCGTTTTGGCGAAATGATTCGGTTTGACTAGTTAACGTGGGAATTTTTGGTGTTATTTTAATCTTGTTCTGAGGTGTCCCGGAAATCGAAATGATTTTATAAGTTTTGATCTTCTTGGGGAAGCGCAAGGATTCGTCGGTTTGTTGTTCTTAGCGGATGGTTTCGTTTCCGAAACTTCCGATTTTGTAGATTACTCATATATTATTCCAATGGATGACTCGTAAATTGCATGTAATTAATTGATTATACGCAATGGCAAGGCTAAATTAACAAGGAACGAATCCGACGAAACAATTAAAAAAAGTGTTTAACTTAATGTAATAGTTAGACGTGTTCTGCTAATTATTGTAAGACGTTATTACTGCATTACGCCCTTAATCACTAAATTCACAAGAAGAAATTACTGCAATGAAATGCCAACAATTCCAGCGATACCTGGTGCTCGTGTATTTTCTAGTTTAAAGTCAAGTTCAAGAACTTTACTGTATTAAATAACGGCTGATTATAATTGGAAAGCGAGAGTATCCTTGCAGCCTACCGTTAACTTGGCTATTACAGTCCCGTTATACAACAAGCCGTTCCTCCGCACCTCACGATACCGGAAGGTTTGCGGCGAGCTCGAGATTAAATGTCACTCAGAACAGAATAGCAATGTCTGCATAAATTAATAGGTGTGTTTAGGTCTTAGGTGGTGTTAGTGGACAAACGTAACACACTGCATCACACCATAATAGTACATGAAAAAAAAAACACTTATTCAGTACATGTTTTCTTTTCCGTCTTTTGAATAAATGTTGATATTGTTTTTATAAAAATAAATAAATTAATATTTAGTTGCCTCCTCATTATATTGTAGTCTTTGGTTGCCTCTAAAGCCACTTCATTTCAATTAATAATGTTGACGTGCAGATTAACTAGTGCCATCTCTTGGGAAGTAGCTGAACTAAAGAATTTACGTTTGTACAGCTACTCACCGATAGATGGCTCTAATAAGTTCTTGAAGTTTGCGTAGATGGCGCTACTTATACCTAATGGATGGATTTGGTTGCTACTAACATTAAGTACATTATACTTACCTATAGCTAATTAATTATACCTTTTTGAGAATTCTTGGCTAGCAAAACATTCGTTCTAATATTACGACTAACATTTAGCTACTGATTTTCTAAGTTTCCTGTGGTTCCAGGGCTCCAGAGCAATTACAACAATAAGAAGCAACTGCCTAACCTAGCCTGTAACCCAATCTGGTGAAAGGCTAGGCAACTGCCTAACAGTTGCCTAACGAAGCAATGGAATGCAATGGAGATAGTCCGAAGGAATATTGATAAATAGATAAACCTAAATATTATGCTCGGCGACAAATAAGTACTTACAAATAAGTTATTTAAGTACTTAACAAAAAGCATAATCTTTTCAGATTCTTAGTGATGCAAAAAGCATTTTACAAACAACATAATATTCAGCCAAACTGTCGACTTATGTCAATAATTTAAATAATAATCAACTAGCCTTACGACTTTAGCGGCATTTTAGTGTTTTTTATGCAATACTTGACCGATTTCTACGTTTCCTTGTTTGTACGAGAGTTGCATGTACGGTACGGCTTCAACTGCAATGTGTGTTTTACGCAAATGAAGTATGAAAGGTGAGTGATATTAGCATTTAGTTGAACTACCCTATGTAAATCTTGCACGGAGTGTCAATTTGAAGAGACGAGTTATGTTCGTAATTCGCTGGTTTTTAGGGCTCCGTAGTTTTGACAAGGAACCCTTATAGTTTCGGCATGTCCGTCTGTCTGTCTGTCCGAGGTTTTGCTGAGACCGTTAGTACTAGAAAGCTGCAATTTTGTAGGAGTGTGTATGTTAATTACGCCGGCAAAGTGGTAAAATAACATTTTGGAAAATATTTTTTTTAGGGTAGCTCCCCTACATGTGAAGTGGGGATGAATATTTTTTACGTCGTCTACCCCATCGTATGGGGTATCGTTGAATAGGGCTTCTAAAATGAGTTGGGGGTTCCAAAAATTATTTTTCGATTTAATGCTCCATTTACGAAATATTAAACTTTAAAGTGCAATAATTCATTTCATGAACTTTAAAAGTAAAAAATTATAGCGGTTAAGATAACTTTATTAGTTTAGCAGTAATAGTCGTTGAACATGAGTGTTGGACAATTTTGTACCAAATAAAAAATCCTTAGCATTAATCCTTTAAAGTGACTAAGATGAAGTAGAATGCTTGTTGTTATTATAACCATTAACTCCTAATATCTTTACCATTACTTATATTCAGAATAAAGAACAACAGAATCGTACTATATTGTGATAACGGGCTGCTACGGAACCCTACACTGTGCCTGGCCCGACACCCACTTGGCCGGTTTGTTAATTGCTATAAATAATCGTGATAGCGAAACCGTAGGTATATAATTAGTCTTAGTGTCATTTAAATGATAGAAGTGTTGTGTTAAATAAATAAATAAATATTTTGAAGTCTTCAGTGATTCATAATTCAGTCATTATATATATTTATGGTATACCAGAAAATGCATAGCAAAAAAGATATTTAACACTATAAAATGTACCTACAAATAGGCGGCTTTATCGCTTTTTGCGATCTCTTCCAGGCAACCTTGTAATGGAACTGTCCATTACAAGATTTAGGATTGCATGGACATAAAAATGGTGTCATATTAATTTTTAACACTGGGGTCGAATTGGAAGTTGACACCCATAATTTTATTTTATTTATAAGTCTTCGTATCTAAATTGCAAGAATACAAGTCTGTTTTTAAATTAAACTTAGGATCGATATGGACTAAATAGGATTCTACTTCGCTTCCGAAATGTGTGAGAGTGACCCAGAGGTTATGTTTTATGGTATGCTAATAATAAATGAAATGACGTAAAATATTGTATTTCGACGATAAAAAAGAATAAGTTAGTAAATATTGCGTCAGGTCGACACAACTCGTGGTTGCAAGCGCGACTGCTGAGCGTGGGGTTCTGGGTTCGATACCCGGGTCGGGCAAAGTGTTATTAGGTTTTCCATTAGGAATTTCTTAGTAACAGTCCGAATTGGAAGTTGGCGGTTTAATAACCCCGTGCCTCGGAAAGCACGTAAAGCCGTTGATCCTGCGCCTGAACTCTCCCCGGTCCTGTCGAATTGCCGTCCCATCGGACTATGAGAGTAAAGGAACAGAGAGTGCACCTGTGTTTGCACACACACTTCTGCACTATAATATCTCCTGCGTACCTGGCTAATCTCCATTGAGATTGGCCACCGTGACCGAAAACGGTCGGGGAGGCTATTATTATTATTAAAAAGTACGTCGTGAAAAACATATTAAAATGTGCTGGCAGTGTATGGTCGTCTCTCGCATTCGTACCTAATCAAGATGAAAGAAAACAGAACAAATTCTTGAAAACGCTAAAGTCATGCTTCTGGAGACACGTTTTACGCGTTGGTACTGCTTGACGACTATACAGAGACATCGACGGGTGGAAATGTTTCGACAGTAGTTATTAAACAAGCAGAAACGCCGAAAAAACACGTTTGTTGTATGGGAGCCCCCCTTAAATATTTATTTGTTTCTGTTTTTACTATTGGTTGTTATAGCGGCGACAGAAATACATCATCTGTGAATATTTCAACTGTCTAGCTATCACGGTTCATGAGATACAGCCTGGTGACAGACAGACAGACGGACGGACAGTGGAGTCTTAGTAATAGGGTTCCGTTTTTACCCTTTGGGTACGGAAACCTAAAAACAAAAATTGCTGTTCCTGATACATATTAACCGCGTAGATATTGCACTTATACATATAAGAAATATCAATTTTTTTTTAATAACCGACGATCGATTACTGCCCTAGGGGGTCTCGCGTCAATGTCCCTGCCGGGTCCCCCCCTTTATAGCAGAACTTTTTATGTCATAGTATTATTTTGCATAACAATGGATAGCATAAACTTCATTTCGCAGAAAATCGTTTGGCATATACTCATTTATCATACATTCAAAACTCATAATTTTGGAAGTCAGAATCATCTTTAGGCATAAATTTCATATCCATAATAATTAAAAAGTAGAACCATCATATCGCAGAAAGTTCACAGTCAGAATCGTCTTTTGGCATACGTGAGCTCGTGCGTAGGGGTCTGAGTTTTAACCTAATCTAACCTAACCATTTTTTTTAAATAATTAGTTAGGGTCAAGTTGGTTTACAAGCAATAATAAATAAGACGTAGTCGACGGAGCCCCGCTTCGCGGGGCCCCTTATTCTGTCTACAGGGTTAAAAGGAACCTAACCTAACCCAAGTCGGGGTGCCCCAAGTCCCAAGATCGCTTATAGAAACCATTATTTGTATAGTTCATTCAAATACCAGGGATAAAAACACCGAACAAACAAATTTTCGTTAAAAAATAATTCTACTGTTATCTTCATAGTACCTATGCCATGTGAAATTATGCCAAATAAAATTCTGCCATCTTAAAAGTATGCCATTGTAAATTCGGACATATAAACATTCGGCCAAACAATAATTATGTTAAATATTTTTTTTTGTCTTAAAAATATTTGTTTAAAGAAGATTATGCCAAGTGTGTTATGCCAAATAAATTTCGGAGCATCAATATTCTGCCAGATAGAAGGAACCCGTCCCTGCCACCCTGTACACTTGTACAACGTAGTCATATAGCACTTGACACACAAAGCACAAAGACTACTGGCCTTTTAGACTTCCAACAATTTGCACTGACGCAAGAGTTTACATTTGCATCCAATATGCATCATGTAGGTAAGACCTGAGGGGCAATTCTCGTAATTGTAAGAACGTTCACAGTCTGATCTCCATCTCAATCTGTCAAAAATACCTCTAATTTCCTTACATATTGACAAGTTTTTGACATTTGTTTGTCGCCGAGATGAGACTGCGACTAGATTTTGATCGTTTTAGATTACGAGAATTGGCGTTCTGGTTGAATGAGAGTCGCACAGACCAGGGAAACATGGCACAAAAGAGCAGGCCTATAATCAGTAGTGGGTAGAACAAGGCAGCCATTGACGATGATGATGTGCATCATGCGTTCAAAAGTTACGCATTGAATGAGCAAATTGTAACAGCTCAACACTACAGTAGCAGATGACCGAACGAATACATAACTGCGTAATCGAGAAAAAGTGGGTAAGAGAAAGATCGATTCTCGCGCCAAAGTCAATTCGATTTAGTGTTACGTAAACAGGCACAGCGCTGGCGACTCGTTTCGATTTTATTGCAATTGTATTATACGTCACTCATTATCTGCCTAGCCTTTTCCCAACTTTGGTGGCGTCGACTTCCAGTCTAACCGGATGCAGCTGAATACATGAAGCGACTGCCTGTCTGACCTCCACACTCAGTTACTGGGCAATACGATACCCTTTGGTAAGACTGGTTGTCAGACTTTCGGGTTTCAGACGACCCGTAACGACTGCCAAAGATCCAAGAATGATAGCTGGGACCAACGGCTTAACGTGCTTTTCGAGGCACGAAGGGGTTGATCATTGGCGTAGCTAGGGATTTTGTTTAGGGGGGCAGCCGCCGGCCGTCCTGCTAATCTAATCACAGTAATGAGAGCTCAACTCTACAAACCTCACATCTTGGTCAAATTGTACGGGTTGTTCCCAAAGTACTCCAAAAAGAGTTCCCAAACTACTCCATGAAAAATATAATATTTTTAATTAGGTTTCATTCTACTCCATGATAACATTAAAATGTTCTCGAAGTACTCCACCCCATTTTAATCAAAAAGCTAATTTAAATATGTACTGGATTACTATAAAAGGGTAGCTGACGTACAGTTAGGCTCAAAAGCTTTGCAAATATTTATATTTTTAAGTACCTATAAAGAAATTTTTATAATACATAAAATACAACGATCATTTTGAGTCTTATATTTTTTTATATTCAAAAATTAAAAATATTCAAAAATCAACTGGCAAAATTAAAAAGTGGGGATCTGGATTCAGATGTCTAAAAAACATGAAAAACAAATAATAAAAAATCTGAATTGATATCTGGCAATTAAGCCTAACATAGAATATTTTTAAAATTTTACCAATAATCATTTGAAATTTTACACATGGTAAAAAATACTTGTAGACCTATAAGGGTTTCAGACTTTTCCTTTTAAGTAAGTACTTCAATAATGCCGATTTTTCTAGGGTGGGCAAAGAAGTTTCTAGAGTGCGCATTGCCCACACTTGCCCAAGATAGGTACGCCCATGGTCTTGATTTGATATACAAATGTACGATACGTCACTACGGTTAAAATTTAAACTGACTCATAATTCCTTGGTCTTTCCGAAACCATACTAATATTATAAATGCGAATGTGTCTGTCTGTCTGTTACCTCTTCACGCTTAAACCGCTGAACAGATGAAATTTGGTATAGAGATAGTTTGAGTCCCGGGAAAGGACATAGGATACTTTTTATATCAATATTCCCACGGGATCGACAGTTATGCGGGTGAAACCGCGGGCGCTGCTGGTTATAAATAAACAATAATTTGTCTAAATAATGTTAACCGAGTCAAAGTCTAGGTTACCAGAATGTCAGATGTCCATAATAACTTTGGCTCAATATTAATTTGTCATAGACAGTGAATTCTTACATTTTTTTTTGTCTAGTTTAATGTCAAAAGCTTTTTTGTGATTTCCACTTTTACACTGAACTTCTAAAAAAGAAGTTATTTAGACATTTTAAATTGGAGGTAATGTATTTTTACAGAGTAGGTAAATTAAACAAAAAATATAAAGTAATTGAATAGTTTTACATCGTCAGATTCACTTATATCACAATTAATACAACGTAGTTGATGGGACATTGTCAGAAAATGTGTGGTATGGATATAACACAATAAGTCTTTAGCGCAAACACAGAGGAATTCGAGAAGGAAACAAACGTAACGTAGGTACACATCTTAGACAAAGAAAAGTATAGACGGCGGGTAGCTCCATTTCATTTCCACAAGAAAGGGATAAAGTATTGAGTTATTGTAAGTGACAGAAAAGGATAAAGCTGTACTATTTCTGTCTCTCAGTGCGTGCCAGTTTTTTCAAGACAGCTACTTATGTAGCTCGTGTTAGTTTTTTGTCTCATGTGTGGCCACGCTACCCGATGCTCTATAGCTTTCTTACTCTAAGGTACACATGGAAGAACACCGACAACAACACAAGATGTTTGACAGAACTGCAGAAGACGTAACCTAACAGGGTTGCCATTACAAGGCGATTAAGTTATCGAACACAGATCAGGAAAATCGATTTATTGAATTTCGTTTTTATATTCTTTAAAAAACACTAAATGTATTTTATAATAAACACGATAAACGTATTATTTAGGCAAAAAATAATAATAATAAATGACAATTGTAAGGTGGTAAATAAAAAGTAAAGAGTAAATCGCTTTGTTTATTTAGAATAATCGATTACAGTGGCAGAGCCGGTATCTACCTGACACTTTTTTATTTAAAAAAAGAAAAACCTGGAATTCAAGAACATGACTAGTAAAATGATTACTTGTTAAAATGATTTTCTTTTCGAAAAGAACTAAATATTTTTTAATAAGTTGGAATTTTATATTTAAACTAGCTTCTGCCCGCGACTTCGTCCGCGTGAATTTTTTTCTCCTTTTCTGCGATGCAACGGGGTGACCCGTTGCATCGCATCGACTGTGTCATCGCCCGCGTTATTACTTCGTTTTCGCTTAGCGTTCTTTCTGATTTTTTCTTTTTGTTCGGCTCCTAAGGGTCCTAGCGTGATGTTTAATAGCCTATAAGCCTTCCTGAAGAATTGGGCTATCAAATGCAAAAATAATTTTTCAAATCTTACTGGTACGTTCAGAGATTAGCGCGTTCAAACAAACGAACTCTTCAGCTTTATTATTAGTTAGTTATAGATTATAGATTGTTGTAGGTAAAAACTTTGTGTCCGTGTGAATTTAGTTTTATAAGTTGTGTAAGCCGAAATCTACAGACTTTAAATTTGGTTAATCGATTCCGAATTTTTAAGCGATTAATTTTTAGCTCTCGAATTTGTTAATGAAATGTCTCTGTTCACACCAACTCGTTTTAGCGTTTATAAACTTGTTGGTTTTAATCCTATTAGCTCTATGTTTTTTAACTTTTGTAGTTTACTAGCCTCTGCCCGCGACTTCGTCCGCTTGAAATTTGGGCCCCCGAACCACCGTCACGTCGCATCGCATCGCTCACCCGCGCTATTAGGTACTTCGTTTTCGCCTAGCGTTCTTTCTGCCTAGTTTTCTTTTTGCTCGGCTCCTAATAGTTGTGACGCGATGTTCAACATATCCTCCTCGATGTCCTCGAGAATTGGGAATATCAAAGACAACAAGGTTTTTCAAATCCAACTGGTAGTTCTGGAACTATCAGTTGGATTTGAAAAAAACTTTTAAAGTCTCTAGAGATTGTCGTGTTCAAACAAACTCTTCAGCTTTATTATTCGTATATACTTAGATGATTTGATGTTGTTTTCAAAGATTCGCCGATCAATTAATTTTGTTTTCTTGTAGCAAAATATTTAATCGTATGCTTAAAAATGTAATCTTGTAACCGAAAATTGCAAAAAAGATAAATTCATCATCTCATCTGCCTAGTCTTTTCCCAACTATGTTGGGGTCGGCTTCCAGTCTAACCGGATGCAGCTGAATACAGTATTTTACATGGATCGACTGCCTATCTGACCTCCACAACCCAGTTACTGGGTAATACGATAACTCTTGGTAAGACTGGTTGTCAGACTTTCGGGCTTTTGATTAGCCGTAACGACTGTCAAAGACCCACGAATGACAGCCGGGACCAACGGCTTAACGTGCTTTCCGAGGCACGGTGGGGTCACGATAAAAAAAAGATAATTAACCTTAGTATTAAAATGATAATTTAACTGAGAAAAAAATGTTTAGTATTCAACGTAATCACTATCACGACAGACCACACAAAGACATTTAAAAACTGACCAAGTGCGAGTCGGACTCGCACACGAAGGGTTCCGTACGACAAGGCAAAAACGCCGAAAAAAACACGTTTGTTGTATGGGAGCCCCCCTTAAATATTTATTTTATTCTGTTTTTAGTATTTGTTGTTATAGCAGCAACAGAAACACATCTGTGAAAATTTCAACTGTCTAGCTATCACGGTTCATGAGATACCTCCTGGTGACAGACAGACAGACGTACAGTGGAGTCTTAGTAATAGGGTCCCGTTCTTACCCTTTGGGTACGGAACCCTAAAAATGGCCTATAGTTTAGTTTAGTTTGTGATTCCTGTACGAGTCGCAATAAATATTTTTTCTTTCTTAGAAATGATATATCAATTACAATTAGGTACTAGTTTAAACCTTGGGCAACATGTTTCAAAAATTTGGGCCAATTAGTTCCATTGTCCTTTTAGTCTTTATTCCCAGCAACCCGAACATATGTAACCTAAGCCCCAGGACTGTAATGTTCAGATATGATGAATGTTCTAAATTCATGTTTCAAAAATTTCGGCCAATTAGTTGCATTGTCCTTTTAGTCCTTGCTAGCTGCGCCCCGCGGCTTCACCCGCGTAAATGTCGATCCCGTAGGAATATCGGGATAAAAAGTAGCCTATATGTTAATCCAGGGTGTCAGCTACCTTCAAACTAAATTTTATCAAAATTGGTCCAGCCGTTTGAGCGTGAAGAAGTAACAAACATATAAACACACACACACACTAACAAACTTTCGCCTTTATAATATTAGTGTGATGTGATTCCCAGCAACCCGAACTTATATAACCTAAGCCCCAGGACTGTAATGTTCAGATAAATGATGAATGTTCTACATTAAGAGCACAATGTCGAGTAGTTAGAAACTTTCCTGCTCGTAATTGGATCTCGTTACCTACGATCTGTCCGGAGATATGTTTTATGTCGTTAACTGCCACTGTAACTATCATTATTTACTTGCTCACTGCTAATCAACTCTAATCGGCTGCTAGATATGGCTTCTATAAAACGGGTGCTCTTTAAGGTCTAATCGTTGTAATATGTATTGCCTCGGAACTTCGGAAGGCACGTTAAGCCGTTTGTCCCAGCTGATGCCTCTTCCCAACTACTGTATATTTGGGTTTGGCCAGGCAGATGATAAGACCTCATCAATCTATGATTTCCACCTGGTGAAATCCAAATCAAGAACGGGCCAATTAATTTAAAAAGAAGATGGCATTTCGCAATAGTGTAATCATTGAAATAAGAGCTACGATATGTATCGTTATCATCAAGGAATAAGTATATAGATCGCATGAGTTTTCAAATTCCCTAAATTCAGTCACAATCTTCGCTAGTTACCGGTGCCACTTAGCACCAGTTCTAGCGGTGGATCCTGATAATACAAGATTGACTTGTTATGTGTCAACAACTGCTGGTTACATCGTCAAAACTACACAGTTTAAACTTCACCCAGTTTTAGCTACACCCACTACGAAATATCAGTTTTAAATAAATTTAAATAATAGATACCATTAGTAAGTTAATATAAAGTTAATCTAATTAGGTATCATAATAATTTTGACATGATTTCCAAACCTTGTTTGTATTATGGAAGGTTTTTACTATTAAGCAATTGTTCAACATTGTGTTTGTTATAACAATGTTATGTGTTATGCTATCTAAGTATTGAGGTTCTATAATTATGTTTTAAGTAAGAACCCATATTTTAAAGTACACAATTTACACACACTTTCAAAATATGCGTTCGATACGCAATATATTACAATACATATGTATTTATGGTATTGGTTTTATAAACTAAATATCAGTAGAATAAAACCTGAACTGCCTCATTTTTCTAGTGGTCGCAAGTGCTACTTGTGAGCGTACGTCCTGAGTCGATTCCTAGGTCGAGCAAAGTGTTGTTGGGTTTTTCCATCAGGAATTTCTCAGTAATAGCCCGGAGTCTAGATTTGTGCCCGGTTGATGACAATAAGCTCGTCCTCTATTAAATGGGACTTAAACATAACTGGTGAAATGTCTTTATGTACATTTCTGCCTGACCCTTGGGGGGAAAAAAGGCGTGTGTGTGCTATGTTAAAAAGTAATTAAAAAAACAAAAAAACCCGACTGCGGTAAAAAACTTAAGTTAAAAAAACTGAAAAGCTAAAAACAAGCCCATTTTAAATTAAATAAAAAAAACTTTTATACCGCAGTCGGGTTTTTTGTTTTTTTAATACTTTTTTTTTTATTTCCATCTTTTTAGTTTACAAATGTGAATGATTTCGCAGACGATTTAGTTCTTGGTACGGGTTTTTTTACGATTTGTCACTACGAATTACTTTTAACCATATAAGTTGTATATATTTTTGTAATCACCTTTTAAAACCGTTTATTTTGATACCCCACTCGATAGGTTTTGAGAAAAAAACATTTTTTTTAAGACATTAAGGAGCCAAAATTCGGTAATTTTAATTTTTTTTCAATTTTGATACTGTCACTCTCACAATTAAGTCGAGTCTAATGGTACCCCTCAAGCTGAAATCGATCAAGCCGTTTAGACTATAGAGCGTGCCAAAGAAATATACAAAAAAACACAAATACACTCAAAAAACATAACTCTCCTTCTGGCGCAGTCGGGTAAAAACTGACTAAGGGCTGATTTTTCAATCAGCTGATAACTTTATTCGAGGAATAATTTTGAAATTTTAACAGTCATACAAAAACAAACAAAAACATACAAAAACTGTCAAACGTCAATTTTATTCCTCGAATAAAAGTTATCTGGCGATGGAAAAATCAGTCCTAAATAAAACAGTGATAAGTACATTAATGTTGATGGAAGGACCGGGAGAGGAAAACCAAAGAAAAGTTGGGACGGATAATGTACCTAATTATTAATGACAAGGAAGCGAATGATAGTGTGACACAATGATAAGGGAGAATGGTAGAGAAAAACGTTTTGCGCCAATCAAGTAAGTGGTACTCTTACCTAATATCGAACAAAAACAGGAAAAGAAGCAAAACACTAAAATGCCGCTTTCTGTATTAAGGTTTCAGTAAGATAACCCGTCTTAGGCAAGCGTGGTGGTCAATGGTCGTTCTCTATATGAGATGAGCCCTTTACCCTGCAGTGGGACATTGGCGCCGATTCTGTTGTTCACAAACTAAACTAAATTTAAGTTCAGGCATCTTTTTCTTTCTATTTCATTAAGAAAAGGACAGAAGTAAAATATTAGTTTAGTCCTGTCAAATTAGTCAGCGCCTGACGTAAATTGACGTATTTTTAATAGCCAATTTTTTAATCTCGTCTAAAGTTGTATAAGGAGTATCTTAATTTGACAGGACTAAACTAATATTTATCTTCTGTTCTTTTCTTAATGAAATAGAAAGAAAAAGATGCATGAACTTAAATTTAGTTTAGTTTGTGAACAACAGAATCGGCGCCAATATGTTGATATCTATTCTAATATTATAAAGAGGTAAAGTTTGTGTCGGGGGGGGGGGGGATCTCTGGAACTACCAGTTGGATTTGAAAAATTCTTTTTGCATTTCATAGCCCAATTTTTGAGGAAGGCTATAGGCTATTTAAGTTCACGCTGCGACACTTAGGAGCCGAGCAGAAGGGAAAAAAAGCGTCAGAAACGCGGGTGAGCGATGGGATGCTACGCGATGGGTCGGGGGCCGAAATTTCACCAGAACGAAGTCGCGGGCAGAAGCTAGTTATTAATATAGTCATCATCATCATCATCATTTCAGCCGAAAGACGTCCACTGCTGGGCATAAGCCTTCCCCAAATGGGGAAGGCTTATGCCCAGCAGTGACCCCCGGTATGACCCTTAGTCGCCTTTTACGACACCCACGGGAAGTATGGGGTGGTGCTATTCTTTAAGTCCGGCACCACACAGAATAATAATTAAAAATTAATATAGTAGGAAAGGCAAAACACAACATGTAGAAAAGTACATTCGTGCATCAGCTCAGCAGCAGCCAAAAAGAGTGGATTCGTGCGCGGCTGATGGCAATAGGCTCGACCCTTGTTACATGGGACTTCATGGGGATGGGAAGGGGCGCAATCCAATTCTTATACCTACACGTACCATGCGTAAACTTTCTCGAAATTGAAATTACAAAGAAATTCTTTAATTAACTATGACTCAAGTCAAGATAGATTTACTATAGTATACCTATCGAATTGAAAGTTGACGTTTTACAAAACAGACGACATCATTAAAAAGATTGCCGATTTTAAAGCCGGAAAAATTAAATTTGATGTTTGAAAATGTTTTGTTGTAGAGTAAGTATTAAATCATATAATAAAGCACAACTTTAAATTGGGGCGCAGACTGATTTTCGCACCCCGGCGCCTAATATGGTTAAGACGGCCCTGACTGTAGGTACAGCTCTGCTTAACCCGGCGAATACAGGCGTGATGTTATGTTATGTTCTTCTAAGGAGAACAAGTAAGACCCTAAAGTGCCGCTTTCTGTAAGTTTCTGTAAGACAATTATTATACTACATTCTGGTTAAGCGCGCTCGCACACGGCATACTTTTTGTATGTCCTACAATCGGTCAGATTATTTCGCCCTATGTTATTTAGACCGACTTTTTGTAGGATGTGTACGTTGCCCTATTGCTACCAGTACGTTCTATTTTTCTCCTACAAAAATCGGTCACCGATTATCCGGACGTGGGCGGAGCCTAAGCAAATGTAGAGTTTTCACACATGTTTACGCCATTAAAATTTGTACGTAACAAGGAAATTAGCCGCGAAGGTACCGCCGTAAACGTGCAGCCCAGAGAGCGTGTTATCCAATAACATCATCTTTGGCCCCTTTACCTAATGACTTAACACTTTCGGACATTCATAATTATTTATTTTATTTCCCGCGTCTAAGTTACATGTATTGTTATTTCTTATTATACATCGATGGTATAAAGAGATAAGTGCATATACACTGATTTACACGGTCGGTTTTGATATATTCAGGTACTTTGTGTAGTTAAGACTTCCGTTTTGCTTTAAGATACTTTTATTTGAAGACTAACAGCGTCCCGCGGTTTCACCCGCATAAGTGTTGATCCCGTGGAAATATCGGGATAAAAACTATCCCAGCTCCTTTCCCGGGATTCAAACTATCTCTATACCAAATTTCATCTAAATCCGTTCAGCGGTTTAAGCGTGAACGGGTAAAGACAGACAGACAGACACACTTTCGCATTTATAATATTAAGAATATCTATATAGTGTGGACTACTTGTCTGTGTGGTGCCGGACTTAAAGGATAGCACCACCCCTTACTTCCCGTGGACGTCTATGGGCTGAAATGATGATGATGATGATGGACTAGCAGTGCCCCGTGGTTTCACCCGCGTAAATTTCGATCCCGGGCGAATATCGGGGTAAAAACTATCCTATGTCCTTTCCCGGGACTCAAACTATCTCTACCAAATTTCATCGAAATCCGTTCAGCGGTTTAAGCGTGAAGAGGTAACAGACAGATACACTTTCGCATTTATAATATTAGTATGGATAGTATGGATTTATTTCCTATAGTGGACTGCGGTAGCTGGAGTTGATTGATTGTAGCTTGTACAGATGACTGGTCGCCACCCTGGTTTTCTGCTACGGTCTTTATCCTTAAAGCATCATTTTGGTTTTACATTTTCATCATTTCAGCCGTCGATAGACGTCCACTTCTGGACATAGCCTCCCCCAAAAGGGGGGGTTTGCCATAATCGCCACGCTTGGCAGGCGGGTTGGCGATCGCAGTATGGTATGGTGGTGGAATGCATGCATAGAGAACCCTGCTGCCCATTCTCCGGTACGCCCCTTAGTCGTCTTTTACGACACCCACGGGAAGTATGGGGTGGTGCTATTCTTTAAGTCCGGTACCACACAGACACTTTTTACATTTATATAAAAAGTGTCTGTGTAAAAAATTACGTAAAAAGTGTCACAAGTTTTACATTTATGGACACTTTATAGTCTCCAATCGCAGATCCTTAAAACGAAATCCGCTGTGCACAATGATGATGGCTTATAGAAAGGCCCAGAAGAGAGTGATCTAACGATGTTTACTTTAATTTCTTACGAATTAATTCTGCTATTACGTAATGGCATATGCGCTCGTAACAAAAAATGATTAACAATCGATGAATTCGCTGATTTACATAATATTATATTCGCAAGTCTAAAGCGCAGAGCACACCGCGAGCGCCCGGGTGGACCGGCTGGCGGGCGAGTATCGTTTCACCGTTTGAATCATGACAAAATATAAGAAAGGCTATTTTAGTCTACTTTTGAGAAAGCAAATACCAGAACGCCCGCTCGCCAGGTCGCGGCATGGCTTGCGCCTTACGTATGGGTAACCATGGGCCTCTTAGATCTTCCGAGAACGCACGGAAGTGGGTCTATAAAATATCGAATACGTAATAACTTCTATCTACTAAGCAGAAACTGTCCTAATCTATTGAAACTGACAAAAATCATGACCGTTTAGCTCAAAACTTATACATGGCATTTTAAACTCTTTTCTTGGGTAATAAAGTTGGAATTAGATAATTATTTGGAATAAAAATAATATGAATATGTATGGCACGCGCTGACTACATTGTGGGTTCTTATTGCATCTCATCAATCTCGCTAGCGGAGTCAATGGCGGACCTACTTTCACGTGATAAATGTAATTTTAATATTTTGTGTCTAAAATAAACTCCTTCACCTAGGATTTCCTGTGTGGAATTGCAATCGACTTTACAAATGTTGCAACAATTAACTGCCACATAGAACCATTATTATTTTAAACCAAAAATGATTTTATTTCTGTAAGTAGGTTTGTACACACGGCGACATATCAAGCTATACATTTCCAGTTTTAGCTGACCTCGCATTGTATAGGTTTTTCGTACAATCAGAAGTCAGCTTATACTGGTTATGTATAGCTTGATGTGTCGCCGTACGAACAAACACTTTTACACGTCAATTTTATTTTTGAAGTGATAACTTGTTTAGGCGCGTTGGGCATTTTTTGAGATGGGAAAAAACCATTGAACTCGTGCCACTGTTACCGTAAGCGACACCGCGCGTGTTTTCGGTTTTATGTACCTATATCCGATATGTCAGTGAGTGATGGCAAAGTATTCTGTTTGTGTTTTGTTTTCACTTCTGTCGGCACTCCCGGAGTGCCACTGTTTTTTTATGGTTCTGTACCTCAAAAAGAAAAACGAAAACCTTATAAGATCACTTCGTTGTCCGTCTGTCAAGACCCTCTTTCTCAGGAACGCGTGGAGTTATCAAGTTGAAATTAATATCTGATACTCATGGCTGCAATCCCTTAAAGCAGTGTAAATATCAAACTTTTAAGTCAACGCAATCAAAAGATACGGGCGTCTATGTTTCGTTTATGCCGCATATTTTGACACAAGCAAAGGAATCCAAACCTATAGTGCACTTCCCGTTGACGTAGAATCATGAAATTTGGACGTACTTTGTATTTGGAACTACTCGCACTTGACTGGTTTTTTTTTTAACTAGACGAAGTGGGCATTTCATTTTCGACTACTCTGAGAACAACAGGTTGAAACAAAGCCAATATCGCAGTTTTTTTAACAAACAGTATTGCGTTTTAATTGAAGTCATATTTTTCTATTTACACATCAGTGAACTTTTTTACGGGGAAACTTAGGAATTTCTTTAAAAGGTTTTTTTAAAGTAGATACAACAAAAAAAAACTAGATACGGTTGGTTTGAATTTTCCTATTTCTCTAAAATAGGCTGGCTGGTCTTCATAAATGATTTAAATTAATTAATTTAACGCGTGTAAAACAGCCGTCTGGCAGTTTCTTTATTAACGTGATCTCAACACTCCATACAACCATCTGTATTGTTTTTTTTTCCTCGTGCAGAAAAGCGCTAATTAATCTAATTAGTGTTACTGATGTTCTAATAACTAAAATGGTAAATATTTACAGTGAAAGTTTAAACATTGTTTAGAATAAGTTAAATAAATGTTTTAAATAAATATATATTTGTTTCATACTCCAGCGCTGCCGAAGTGTAAAGAAATCGTATAACATTTCTTATTTTTTTTTTCAATATAACCTTTTTTAGTGTTATGAATATTATTATAAACAGCCACCGTTGAATAATATCTAAAAATCTAGACAGCTAATACTATACCATATTTTTACATGCATTAGTCATTCATTTGTCAATATTTTGGCGTTTCTTTTTTCGAATATAGTCAAGAGGTGTTTTGCTTGCTGATGTAATCAACAAGTATTTTACATAAAGCGACTACCTGTCTGACCTCCACAACTCAGTAACTGGGTAATACGAAACCCCTTAATAAGATTGGTTATCAGACTTTCGGGCTTCTGACGACTCGTAACTACTGCCAAAGATAAACAATTGACAGCCGGGACCAACGGGTTAACGTGTTTTCCGAGGCACGGTGCTTGATGTGGGCATCAGCGTAATTGGTCAAAATTAACATTTGTTTTTTCTTTCCCGCACTTCAGTTAAAATATGAGTTAGTTTATCATAATTTTGGGTTTGATAACTCAATAAGTACACAAGTTGAACTCTATCCGTCTTATTACAAAACGAGATCTAATTTTAGACCTAGCCTAAACCTTCGAGCCAGTTACTCTATTTTGAGCCTTATTCCTACAAACGTAAATTTCTTAATGCAAAATTGACAACTTAGACTCGGGTTTAACGTCAGTTTTTGTAATAAGAACTTTAGCTTCGTCGGATTATAGTTCGAAATTTAAAAATGGCTGGATGGTTTAAACCTGGGTCTAAAGATAAATCTTGTTTTGTAATAAGGCCGTATCAGTTTTATCACATTTAATTGTTCTTTACCCGCTTCTCCGTTCTTTCACTATCCACACCCGAATCTCTTCAAAGTAAGAGTGAGCAGGGTTCTTCTGGGTAAGCTCATTCCATCGTCGACTTTGTCTCTGTCACCTCTGACCTAGACTAGAGTCAAGAGCAAACCAATTTAAAAAAAAACACTAAGAATTTTGCTAATTTATCAAGTGAGTTTAATGAACCGCGGTACAGATTGCGTATGAACCAATCAACACCGCCTATAGCAGTCCACTGGTAGCTAGGCATGGCCTCTTCCAAATTGCGCCACTCGAGATTCACCGATTTCTTAAGAATTTAACTAATTCTATTTATATTTCGTGGCCTTCTTTTGCTTGCAGTCGTTTATGTATGGTTCCTACTAAGATTATTAATAATCTAATTAATATTCATAACATTCTTAGGTCACCAAAGTAGTTCTCTGATGTTATTTTAACTCTTTTTTTTTATGATGACATTACTTGTCTATAACATTTATAGTTATAGTTATTAATTACAGCGTTAACATTGACTGGTTAATTAAGATTCTATGTTGGTAACAGATGTGGGTACTTATATTTAAAGCAAGCTTCCGATCTCTCAACACAGTGTGTTTTTATGTTTAATTCCTTAAATTCGAATCATCATCTGTCTAGCCTTTTCCCAACTATGTTGGGGTCGGCTTCCAGTCTAACTGTTTACATGGAGCGACTGCCTATCTGACTTCCATTACCCAGTTACTGGATAATACGATACCCCTTGGTAAGAATGGTTGTCAGACTTCCGCCTTGTGACTAATTCCTTAAACTCGAATGTATCTTTAAAAATAAAAATTTTATTTTGTTTACTTAAGAACGTCTCGACAGATTTGGCCATTTTTGTTTTAAAATGTTAGTAATAGTCCAAATTATTTTTATGGAAAGAAATAATTGGAAGTTTCCTGGAAAATGTTCAAATTTGGGAAAACTGTACGCCCTTTTTACCGACTTCACAAAAAGGAGGAGGTACTATGTTCGGATGTTTGAATGTTTTTTTTTTTTTGTTTGTTTGTTCATCGAATACTCCGCCAATTGTCGACGGATTTTCAAAATTCTTTTTTTGTTCGAAAGTAGATAGTTCTGAGGTGGTCCCATTGTCACCAAGTTAGGATCTGATGATGGGATCTTAGAGAAATCGAGGGCAACCCTCAAATTTTATAGGCTCACTTATTGTTTTTCGCATATTTTATGAAGTATCTTGTGTATTTGCGTATGGTTGTCACTATCTCAGGTACCTGGGCTGATGATGGAAGGTACAACTCCTTAACAGTTAGAAGTTACTCGAACAGGCAATGACTGTTTTAGTAAATTCTTTTTTTGTTTGAAAGGGTATGATCTCGAGGGATCTTGGTGACAATGGGACCACCCATTGTCACCAAGTCGGAATCATATGAAGGGATCTCATGGAAATCGAGGGAAACCCTCAAATTTTATAGGCACACCTATAGTGATTTGGATATTTTTTTATAGTAACTCGTGCATTTGCTCTCGGAAAGCACCATTTGTTGAAGTGGAACTGATGATGAAGACCACAGATGGCCATCGGGACTACTCAATAATAAGCATTTCACGGGTTGTGATTCGATAAGCAATCTATGCTCGTCACAATGCGTATGGTGAAGTGGAGCTGATGGTCACTTCTGAGCTCCAGTTCTCCTGGTTCTTATTAGGAGAACTCCTCAATAATTAACGTCCCTGCATCGGGAAAAGCAATATTTTGTAAAAGGTGATAAGCTGTTAACATTATGCTATTGTAACTTAGATAAATTACAAACTGACCCACTAAAAAGTGAAAAATAAAAACTTTTTACAAAAAAAAACTTCTTCCAAAAAACACTACAAAATTAAAAATAACTTAAATATCGGAAGTCGGTGGCAAAAAACTAAAATACAGGTCCAAAGACACCGACTTCCGAAATTTAAGTTATTTTTAATTTTGTAGTGTTTTTTGGAAGTCGGTTGTTTTTTTTGTAAAAAGTTTTTATTTCTTAGGGATTTTATTATGAACTCAAGACCGTCTCTCGTCTCACGTCTGTCGGGTCAGCTAGTAAATAATATTATCCAATTTCCAATTGTCTTTACAGAAATATTTGATGAAAGTGCTTCCAAAGTTTTTTTCTCTGAAGCGCATTAATCAATACTAGTCCAACACGATATTCGCATTATCAAGGAAAACGCGACAGATGCATGCATAATTATACGTATAATTCACGACTTGTCTGCGAATTTCAATCATCATAAACTAAATGATTAATGAACCGCGGGCCGCCATTTTAGGTGCCCACGCGATGTTTGGCTTTGACAGAAGCGAACGTGTAATTTGTATGTCTGTAAGCACGCTTCCCTTTACGAATTAATTATGTATCTGTATTAAGTCATTTGCATAATTTGTGCGTGTTGAAGAGGCGGACATAAATATATTTCTATGGCAGAGAAGTTACAGTCTGTTCACAGTTATTTCACCTCTGATTTTGAATCACTTTCCAAATCACAGTGATCTTTATTCTAATTCTAATAAGGTTGCTATTTGGTTGCTGCCACTGACAAGTCTGTCAAAATCATTGTGATCTTTATTCTCGTTCTAATAAGGTTACTGTTAGGTTGCCGCTGTCAGAGGTAAAATAACTGTCAACGGACTGTAACGATGTGTTGGGATGTGAAGACTATGGCTATGTTTCTTTATCAAAGTTTTTGGCCTAATGTTCTTTCCCAAATCTTAGAAATTTAGTCAAAAATGTTAAGTAATGCCGTGTTATCGTCCAGAATTGGAATACAAATATCAATAAGTATATATTATTGTTTTAACTAGCTGTAGAGCCCGCTACTTCGTTCGCGTGAATGTCGGTAAACAATAATATGTGTCTTTACAAATTATTTTTCTTTTTCAAAAATATAAGTCTAAGCTACTCCTCATATGGTCAGCTATCTGCCAGTGAAAATCCCGTCAAAATCGGTCCAGAGCGGTTTTGGAGATTAGCCGGAAACAGACAGACAACATTTTTATTTATATACTTTCATTTGCATTTATTAAAAAAAAACTGTAATTACGACATTTCAAACAGTCACTCCAATCTTATTTATTTGTATAGATTGTAGAATTTGAGGCTTTGAGCTACGTACCTATAATATTAACAGTTTAGTTCAGAATGACACGTAAAGATCAGATATAATTTAACACTTTGCTGTTAAGTCGGTATTGACATAACGTTGTGCTCGAAGAGAAGTGAAAATCTTTATTTAGACTTACTGTTTGTTTATGAGTTAACGTTATGTAAGCGGAATTATGTTACTTGTGTTATTCATGTAATACTAACTCTTTGAAATAAATGTTGCTAACCCTTTGTTACCCGATGTTAATGGGCTGATGCTTAGAGGTTCGAGTGGAAGGCCCAGAAATGTATCGGTTTTCGTATAGGGAAGAAAGAAAGAAAATATGTTTATTTGCGACTACTTTCTAGTACTAGGCTATTTTCTGGTCCTTCGAGTACTATTTATTAGCACGGCAGGATTTATTATTACTAGCACGATAATCAAATTTTTCGTTTGCATTTGAAGTTTTCCTAATTTTCTAAAGGCATGCAACAAAACGAGTTTATTTCTCGTTCGTAATTCGGAAGTTTAAAAATGTGAAACCAATAAATTAATACAAAAGCAAAATGTATTATGTAAGCAAAACATACTAACATAGTTTAGCAAAAATCGTAGCCTGATCATAAAAATTCGAACCAGTAGTTCCTGAGATTAGCGCGTTCAAACAAACAAACAAACTCTTCAGCTTTATAATATTAAGTATAATATATAGGCTTTTAGTACTTATATTAAATACAGATAGCAGTAGTAGGCGGTATAAAAAAAAATCTGACCTACGCGGTCAAAATGTATTTAACAGCAATTTTTTTTTTTAATAACCGGCGAAGTGTTTTAACGCCTGCAGGTTCAGAATCATATGCTGAGTTCATGATCACAGTTAGCACGTCGATGTCCCACTTATACGAAATAAGAAAGAAAGAAATTATACGTTTATTTGCGATAAGATTGACGCATCAAAAAAAAAAACAAGCAAAAAAAAAAAAAGTCAATTTGGGAGAAAACATGCGTCACAACTATTATACGCAAAACGCTAAATGGTAATTACCATTTAGCGTTTTGCGCTATATGGTAATCACCATTGCGCTATTGTACTTATAGTGTAAATTGGGTACCTACCTATTGATAACTTAACCTATGTATTTGTGTATCTAGTTTTAATAGATTTTTTTTTTTTATCATTGCTCCTCTCAACCAAAGCACCTGCCGTCCAATCTCTTCACCACCCTTGGTTGACTGGTAGAGAATGCCTAAGGCATTAAGTCCGCCTTTGTACCTTTTTGTACGAATAGTTTAAATAAATAAATAAACTTTCACAAAATACACGCAGATGAAGTTGCGAGCAACAGCTTATAATACAGAAAGCCCAGCCTACTAGCTATTATAACGCAAGATTTGAATTTGTCGCCATTTGTGCAATAAAGTGTTGGCAACCCTAAAAAAAAAAACGATTTGACAGCTGACAGTTTAGGGTTAGTGAAAATGGAGCATTACACGATAGAACAACGTGTCTTCATTATTGAACAATATTTCAAAAATAATGAAGTCATGGCGGTCAAGCAGTGACTGTTCTGTTTCTGCCGAAATTGGATGATATTGATGTGGCCAATATGTGTTTTCAACAAGACGGTGCCACATGCCATACAGCCCGTGAAACAATTCAATTACTGCATGAGCCATTTCCAGGTCGTGTACTCTCTCGTTTCGGTGATCAGAATTGGCCCCCTAGATCGTGCGATTTAACACCATTAGATTTCTTTCTATGGGGTTATTTGAAATGACAGGTCTATGTCAACAAGCCCACAACCACCCGTGCATTAAAGGAGCTGCATCAACGAAATTCAGCCACATTAATTATGCAAAATGGTCATGGGAAATTTCGACAAACGAGTGCGTATGTGCATGCAAAGCCGCGGAGGCGATTTGCCCGATGTGTTATTACATAAATAACCCTATCCTATGTACTGTATGATTCAATAAAAAAATAATAATCAAAAGACTAAAAACTGTTGTCTATTTAATTAAAATCTTGCCTTATTTTGGGACACCCTTTATTACCCAAGGATACGCGCTGAAGTGTTATATATAGGGGTAACGGCACTACTTGAGCAACATTGTAAGGCGCAATAGTGCAGAATAATTGGTTCTGGTTTGCCAACTGATCGCATACAGTGTCATAGACATTACTTCCCCTGTTACGACTTTAAAGGCTTGTCGTATGACTAGTTATAGATAACTTTGAGAGCGAATCAGCGAATAACGTTCCCACTAGTGGGATACAGGCCTAATTTCTTTGAGAGGAACCATAATTAATCCACAATGGTAGATGTCACATGTCTGCTGTTGATCTTCCTAATCTCCATTAATCAATGAACATACTAACTACTTGAATGGATTAAGAACTTCCACATTAGGTATCAGCGCAATTATTATACCGTGATTAATTTATGAGCACCACCTGGTTGTGCGTCGTTTCTTAAGAGAATGTATGAAAATTAAATGTGTGGTTTGTAAACAGTATGTGTAGGTGAAATAGCACGCTCACGGTCATTTGGTTTGATCAGTTGGACTGGTGTACTGTCAAAAAATGAACGTGAACGTCGAATCATGATGTAAAACTTTGGTGTTAAAACCATGGATAAAACGAATCGGCTGAAATCAATGTAGGCCTCTAAGAAGCGTGAATCGTTATACCTATGAGGAAGTAATGTTAAAGGATTTACAGCAGCATTTTGGAGGCGTTCACGGGCGGCTTATATCTCAAGTTCGTATGAGGCGGTCACCTGTGCTCTTGATGATGATGATGATGATGAATGCGTCAAAGAGCGGAGTTCACGTAGCTGAATATTGGGACCAAATATGTTTGAACTTTTTGCCATCGATACGCTAGAAGCAACATTATTCTGACACAAACATAAGATGATGTTACTATGATCGCAAATCAATTCTGGGCCAAAGTACGATCTCCACGAGACCCTTAATTGCAAGCAGTTTTTATTGAAACCCTTGCTGGAACGAAACTATTAGACAGTGGTTGTCAGAAGTGGCGGGTAGCAACATTCTTTCACACACCAGTTAAAATTATTCCGACTTAACAAGACGTGCTGCTCGTATAAAAGGAAAGCAGCGACGTCATCGCGCTGTTAGACGATATTTCTACGATTTTGACAACACTAATTGGCGTACCGTTATATATTGTGATTCACTGAGACGAATTTGAGAATTACTCTTAATAAACAATATTTATAGTCTATAGCTATCGCGTACGCACATATCAGCTGTTGCCAGCTTTCACGTTCGATGACTTAGAGACGTAAAATCTTAGATAAATGTTATCTGGTAAAGTTACGAAATAAATTGTCATATTTGAAGTGTTATATGCTGATGTGATTATACTAAGACATTAAACGCTTCTCATGTAACTGAAAACCTGAAATATAGACAAATAAATGTCGATATTCAAGTTAAGTATCTCGGTAAGGTTATAAAAGTCTACTAATAATATACAGTTAATAATATAATAATTATAATGTTATATAAATATATATAATAAATAAGTTAATAACCGATTCAAAACCTGATTCGTTGCAATAAGCTTATCTGTATCGGGCATTTATAGTTTTCACCACAGATATAGATATACCTAGATAACGCAAGTATCACGAACTGTATGAAAACCAAGCGTGCCATTTTTTGACTACCTACTATGACGTCACAAGCTCGCGCTCTCGCTCACACTTACCCAGCCAGCAGTACAAAGGACTGAGCGCGAAAGGGGCGGCTTACGATTTGTAATCATAAGTTGGTGCAATTTTTGGCACGCGAAGTAGTTACTCTTGCGTTATCTAGGTATATCTATATCTGTGGTTTTCACTCAATCATAACTTTATCTTAAAATGTAGTTGATTTAAATAACTGTTATGTGCAGAATAATTACGAAAAGCGTCGCGGCAGCTGAGAATCATTCGACTTGGTCCTTACGTCCATACATAAGCCCACATAATGTTCCCACTATTGGTACATAGGCCTCCTCTCTTCGAGATCTGCGCTGTTATCCACCACGAGGGCCCAGTGAGGGTCGAATTGTTGATTCTAGGACATGCTGCTGGTTTCGTCACGATTTTTTCCTTCACCGTTTTGAGAGCAGTGGTGATGAAATTATTTACACAAAGTAAAGCGCCTACCTGGGTTCGTACCCACGTCGTTACTACTGGGCCACCACTATTCTCCGTCCATATATCTACAATGTAAACCCACAAGGATCAAATTGATGCGTTAAATCGTGAGTTAGAGCTATAAGCTAGTTAAAATATTGAAATTACTATCGAATAAAAAACGAATCAAAAGTCATGGAAACTGGCATTAAAAGTGATTGTAAATGTCAAACATAGTTGCGACTTGTAAGTGACCATCATGTTATTAATGTCTTATATATCAGTCACTGTCGTCATTATATTGAGTAACAAGCTGATAACCGCGGCTTTGCTCACGTGGATGTCATAAAATTATTCACGGGAACTTACTACCGGGATTAAACGTAGGGTACGTTTAATCCCGGTGTGTTAATCTAGGTTATAAGCTATCTGTGTGCCTTTCATCCAAACCCATTCAGACTTTTTTGCGCCAATCCGGAATATACAACCAAACTTTTAGAAAAATCTAAAAACTATATTTTCGACATCGAGCTCATTGCCACATCTTGTAGTAGGTAATTACTTTTTTCATAAATATTTAATTTACATTTTTAACTTTGTTACTATTTGATGATATGTGTAGATAAAGTGCTAAATTATAGCCTGTCGCTTTAACTTATATATTCTATGTTAGATGAGTCCATAATATCATACATCCGACTCACTTTTATAAGGTAGTAGTAAATGTAGGCTTTGAATGTTAATCAGTATCGTGACTCTCATATTTACGAGGGAATTGGCCTCCTACTGGTAGAAAAACGGAATTCCCGGAGAATTAGTACCTAGCTAGCATTTTCTTCGACTGATCTTTAATGTTTTATGTCCTTTTTAGGGTTCCGTACCCAAAGGGTTTACCCTTTGGGTACGGAACCGTTTTTAAACGGGACCCTATTACTAAGACTTCGCTGTCTGTCCGTCCGTCTGTCTGTCACCAGGCTGTATCTCAAGAACCGCTATAGCTAGAAAGTTGAAATTTTCACACATGATGTATTTCTGTTGCCGCTATAACAGCAAATACTAAAAACAACATAAAAGAAATATTCGAGTGGGGCTCCTATACAACAAACCGGTTTTTTTCGGCATTTTTTCCTTGTGGTTCGGAACCTTTCATGTGCGAGTCCGAGTCGCACTTCGCCAGTTTTTTTACCAAGGTGTGACTGAGTTATATATTACTAGAAGAGCATCATTTGAATATAACCATATAATTCTATGACAGTTCAGAGCCTGGCATGATGATGCGAATTACAAACGAAAATAGCCCAACCAATGATAGTAATATGTATATATATGAGCCCAACGTGACACAGACTGCAGGAGATCGAGAGCCTACGAGTTCGATCAACACAAGTTCTATCGAGATGCAAAAGTAACATAGAAAAAATCGTCTTAAAAAAATTAAAACCCGACTGAAACAAGATCACTTTTCGTTTATTTTGTTTTCAATGTTTTCTTTTTCTACGTTCTGCCACATGGAAAAGGTACTAAAAAAAGGTTCATGACGTTGTGCCTTCTGACGTCTAAAATCCGGCATTATTATATTACTTGATGCGCCCCGCGGTTTCACCCGCATAACTGTCGATCCCGTGGGACTATGGGGATAAAAAGTAGCCTATATGTTAGTCCAGGGTGTCAGTTATCTCCATACAAAATTTTATCAAAATTGGTCCAGCCGTTTGAGCGTGAATACGTAACAAACATATAAACACACACACTCACAAATTTCGCCTGTATATTATTAGTGTGATAAATACAAAATCTAGCTTATAACCATCGCACAACCTAGGCGAGTCGATAGACACCTCATGTATAAAAATCCATCTTCTTCCAGATGCTTCGAGGAAATACAAAGAATCCGAATCCCACATACAAACATACGCATAAAAACATAACCCTGTCTTTTCTATCGCGGAGTCGGGGAAAAAGGAGTACTAGTAGGTAATTTGCAGTCAAAATTAGCGGTAACATTCAAAACGGCTGCTAATTATTTCATTCTCTTTCATGAAACTGAAGCTGCCTCTATAATGAGTATATTATTATGTTACAGAATGTTAGTTTCATCTCACTATCTTACCTTTCTATCAAATTCTTAATTTTACGCCAGTAATTACTCCTCTTATCTATGAATTGAGAAAACTATAGTTGCTAGACGTTAGCCATAAAATAAGGGGGTATTATACAAGCAAGATCATAAAGTTACTATAATAATTATATGATATAAAACTTCCTATAATGATTTTATGTCATTAAGTTAAGACATAATGTCGGCTTCAAACAGTTTTCCTTGTAATGTCTTTTACTTTCAATATCAGATGTTAAGTTTACGATTACGATTAACTAACTTAGTTCAATTAAGTTAGTGTGAAGTAATTACTCGTAACTTAAACTTTAGATTGATGATAATATCATACATGCTATTGTTGTTATCATAAAGAAATACGAACAAAGAGTTTCCATTATTAAGTCTTTACTGAAATCAGAATATGGACTGGACTAATGTAATTAAATTCCTTAAGGTTTTAGCCCCATAAGGCCTTTGCCTATCACTGTGACTTATTTCCAGGCCAAAATCTTTAAATGGATGACACTCCCAAAATTTTCTCTACTTTTAAAAAAAGACTCCCGCACACTTGTATTAAAAGTAATTCATTTATCACCTACCTTTATCAATAGGGATGTACCTCTTCGGTCAGTGCAAATCCTTATTAAAGAGGAGACACTCACACGTGTACTGTTTTCACCGCTATCGCTAGAGATCGAGAGTGGCGCGTAGTGGCCGGCGCGCGCGCTTAACCGCCAATGCGCTTGCGCACGTCACACACCCGAACGCTCTCCTACTCCTGTGCTTAGCCCCATACCGGTGTTGGGTGATGCTTCCTGATCTTGTAACAATGCCTTGTAATTATTGTTTAGAGGTTGGTGATGTGTGGTTGCGACCTGATAATAAGTTACATACTTTTTTTAATGTGGTTGCAATTTTTTCTTATTGGATCTGGGGGCCTAAAAAGGCCACTTTGGCAGAATCATAAAAGGATAACATTATGATCCATAATATGGCGAAGACAGTCCGTGTTTTTCTTTTTTCGCTGCACTATGTAGGTATAATCAAAGATATTGGGATTGGATTGATTGGTATTTTAGCACAGACAAAAAAAAATACAGAAAAATCCTTCACCTTCATTTGATACGATTAACTTCACAGTTAACTGTCCATTATGATTAATAATGTTATCCTTTTATGACTCTGCCAAAGTGGCCTTTTTAGGACCCCTGGTGTTTTTTTGCTTTATTGTTGTCATGGCGTTTCCTAGAGACCTATATACTACTTTCGTGTTGTTAAAAACAGAACGGATGTTGCTGAATGTTGTCTCTTAGGACTTGACATGACATGACATTTTCCAGCAACATTCGTATCCAATAAAGATATTGTGAATCTTTGACTGACTGAAAGTTGCTAGTTTCCAGAAGTACTCGGAAAACGACCTCATCATCTATCATAATGGTCCTTGTAGGTAAATTTTATACAAGCCTACCTTGAATTAATTTCACTGAGTCTTTTTAAATAGCCCATTTTCTCTCATCCATCCATACATCAAGCTATCGTTTTAAATTAATCTGATAACATGAATCACAAGACTTTCCTGTCATCCGTAACATGCAGCGCTCAATGCATCTGCACGTCATTATAACGCAACCGCCGTTATTATGTAATTGTAATGACATACATGACATTGCCACTTACGTCAATTTGACGTATGGAAATGACAGAACCGTTATTATAGGTAACAAGCGACTGATTCAATTTGAACAACGCATCAGTAAATTATTCCTATGTTAAATAGTAATTGATTTTTATAGCGTTTAATGATCATGTCAGTTTAATGTGAGATTTAAATCCGGTTTAAATTATTATCAAACTTGCATCTTCTTAAAAGATTAATAGATGCACTCAACTTACTGAAGAAGAATATGCAAATTAATGATTACGATTTAAACTTAAACGTTTTGAAGATTCATCATTGCGATGATGTAGCAGCATTTACGTGTCCTACATACAAGTAATTTAGATATGAATGTATGTTTTGGTCATATTTATGAATTGACTCGGTAATTATTATTTTATATTTAACATCTTCAGTAGCAGCTCAGACTGCGCTCAGAAAATTTTAGCACCTTGAAGGTAAGATTAGTTTGACTTACTTACCTGCAGATTACATACATACTTACATACATAAGCTCGTGCTTTCTGTCCATGGGGTAGGCAGAAACTACAAAACGACACCTGCTACGACCCCTACCTTATCCTTCCTTTAGCTCCGTTTACGATCATTCTTCTACCTAATATTATTTTTTAAATCCACTGAAGCGAAAATCTGTTAAAATTCAAAGCTAAAACTGGTGCGACCGTGGGACAAAGATTTACGGTTACGGTGTAAATCACGGCTCAAAAATAGAGCTTCAATTTTACGATGTTATTACCACCTGTATCCCTGATATCCTAATAATTTACTGTCCAATATTTTGTTAGCTGGTTAATAAAGCAATAAAGAATCAACATCATCTGCAAATAAAAAGTAAATAATAAAGAATATACAAGCCAATTAAATTACGTGAATAATTCAATTATCTGACAGCAGTTTTTTTTTTAGTAAGCTTTCATTGAGTATGTTAATTATTATTTCAACTAACACCTCAAATGTTAGTCTTTTTGTTCATACAAATTATTCCAAACAAACCTAATCTGACACAATACTTCACTAACATAATTCAAGTGTTTGTACAAACATTTGGCAACACGAGATTTTAAATTTTATGCCTTTTGAATATTTATGATTCCAATTAAATGTAATCTTGTTAGATAAGAGGATCTCATTAAATAATTACATTACTCAACAAATGTAGACATTCAATTAGATTGTGCTAATTAGTAAGAACTAAGTCTAGACAATATTTAATGCTTACGTCGCTGAACAATATATCTTGGAGAGACAGAAAGCGACCAGACAGATTTAGAGTACATTAATTATAATGAAGGTAATTATTCATTTTAATGATATTTATTCAGTTATTTTTATACAAAGATGTTTTAGTAGGTAGGTAGGTAGGTATTGTTAATATAGGTACATTTTTTTTGGTGGGAAATCATCAAATGACCCGCTCTGGGTGGAGCGGAAGGGACTGTCAGACTCGTACTAACTAAAAACCACCCGTGTTCCTTCCTTTATGTTCCGGGCCAGCGGTAACCCTTTCGGACAACCCGTTGACCCTTCAGGCTTCGGCCCTAAGGGGCCCGTTCTATGATGCTGACATCTCTTCGCGTGGAACACGTACGCGCCGTCCAGCACGGGCCTGGTCCTGATCGGACGGTGAGCTACCCATTACTCTCCGTCCGCAGGCCCGCGCCTACGGTGGCCGGGAGTCGTCCCGTGGCTCCCGATGCCCGGTCCGTCTCCCGAGGTGGCTGGGACGGGAGGCTCTCTCCCCTGTCCATCCCGCCACCTTCGCTAGCATGACTGCTTCGCAGAAGGAGGTGGTTTACTCAGGGATCGACAAGTCGGGATAGCATTCGATACGGAAGGTACCGGTACGGGTGTCGTGGCGCAACTTGAGAGAGGTCTATGTATGACCAGTGAACTGCGATGAGCCGAGTTGATTGATTGATTTTTTAAGAGCTGCCAATTAATTAAATGAGTTATTCTGTACTGACCTTCTGAACCCCCCTCCACCACCCACAGGTGGGGGGCCACCTCGATCCCCTGCTTGTTCGTCTTCTGTTTTAATCTTTGTCTTATCCACTATAAACTTTCTCATAACGGTTTGATCCGCTTTTTACCGACTTCACAAAAAGGAGGAGGTTTTTTTTTTTTATTTTTTTTTTTTGTATGTTTGTTCATCGATTACTCCGCCAATTGTCGACGGATTTTCAAAATTCTTTTTTTGTTCGAAAGTAGATAGTTCTGAGGTGGTCCCATTGTCACCACGTTAGGATCTGATGATGGTATCTTAGAGAAATCGAGAGCAACCCTCAAATTTTATAGGCTCACTTATTGTTTTTCGCATATTTTATGAAGTATCTTGTGTATTTGCGTACGGTTGTCACCATCTCAGGTAGCTGGGCTGATGATGGAAGGTTCAACTCCTTAACAGTAAGAAGTTACTCGAACAGGCAAGGACTGTTTTAGTAAATTGTTTTGATGTTTGATAGGGCATTTGCCACATTTGGTCTCATGATCATCAAGTTATGACCTGATGCTGCAGACAGGATAGTCTGCAGAGTACCTAACTCCTCGACAACTAACAGCAGATATATCGTGTTTAGGCTCATTGAAAAGGGCTCGATGTGTGGATAAACGTACTGTTAATGAGGAACACCGAAGTACATAGAGACCTGATGCTGAAGCCAGTCGAGCATCAGAAAAAATACAAACCTTGAAATTACAGCACCGTGTTTGGGCTCAATTTAAACAGGACTAAATTTTAAGTTCAATGCAATGTTGACATAAGTCTGGCCTGATGCTGCAGCCAGGATTATCAGCATCTAGTCTAAAAACTAATAAATACTTCTTAAAGTGAAATACTTTTGCGAGTTTTTCTTCTGTATAATTATCCTAACAAATGTTGCCGGTAGTGGCTAGATGAGACAAGCGGAGGATCGCGAACGTTGGCGCAAACTTCGGGAGGTCTACGTCCAGCAGTGAACTGCAATTGGCTGATGATGATTTATAAAAGCCTCAATCGTTGCATTTCACGCAATGCCTTTTCGTCATGTGGTCTATTTAGCAATTTGGTAGGCTCCAAGTCGCATAATACAATGTCATACAGCGTCTTTACACGACTAAGCGTAACATAAACTTGGCCCTTAGCAAAATTTTTCTTGCCTAAGTCTATTATTAAAGTAACTTGAGCATTTGCTCTCGGAAATTATGATTTGGTAAAGTGGAGCTGATGATGAAGACCACGAATGGCACTACTCAATGACAAATATTTCACGGGTTGCGATTCGATTAGGTACTTTAATATGGCTGCTAAGTAATTTATGCTCATTACAATGCGCATGGTGAAGTGGAGCTGATGGTGACTTCTCAATCAGCTCCAGTTCTCCTGGTTCTTACTAGGAGAACTCCTCAACAATTCATGCAATATTTTGTAAAAGGCGATAAGCAGTTGACATTAGGCTATTATAACTTAGATAAATTACAAACTGACCCGCTAAAAAGTGAAAAATAAAAACTTTTTTACAAAAAAAAAACAACCGACTTCCAAAAACACTATAAATAAAGAGAAAAATAACTTTAATTTCGGAAGTCGGTGGCAAAAACTAAAATACAAATCCAAAGACACCGACTTCCGAAATTAAAGTTAGTTTTCTCTTTATTTATAGTGTTTTTGGAAGTCGGTTGTTTTTTTTTTGTAAAAAAGTTTTTATTCTTTTGTTTTTGATCCTGAAGGCAAGAAAAATAAGTAGGTAAGTACAGGGTTTTGAATGCGCCCATGACCTAAGCCAATTATGTATAATTTAACTAACACATAACTTAAACCATCAAAAAGTTGGTCAGTTAATCAGAAAGTTGAACCTAGTTGCCCATTTCAAAACGTAGATCCCAATGGAGAAGAACGGGCAAGGATATCCATGGACACTCTTTTAAATCATGCTAGGTATTAGGGTTCAGTATTCTTGCACTTAGTTCTTCTAGTACTAGTAACTTTTTTCAATCACGATTGGAAGACGAGCAAAGGAGCGAGGGTGGCCGAAATAAATTCGATAAATGACAGGCCGCAAAATGAAATATTATATTTTTTTAAATATATTTTTATTTGAAATGGGTTTGCTCTTGACTCAACTCTAGGTCAGAGGTGACAGAGACAAAGTCGACGTTGAAGTGAGCTTACCCAGAAGAAGCCTGTTCACTCTTACTTTGAAGAGATAATAGATAAGTAATAATAATAAATATTAGTTTTATATTATTTGCATACTTTGTCAGTTTTATAGCGCTACGTGTTGTTTATATCCGAATAAACTTACTTATAAATATCTTACTTATATAATTTACTGGCTGCGCCCCGCGGTTTCTCCCGCGTAATTGTCGATCCCGTGGGAATATCGGGATAAAAAGTAGCCTATATGTTAATCCAGGGTGTCAGGTACCTCCATACAAAATTTTATCAAAATTGGTCCAGCCGTTTGAGCGTGAAGAAGTAACAAACATATAAACACACACACATACTCACACACACACTCACAAACTTTCGCCTTTATAATATTAGTGTGATAAGAAAGGCTGGCGTGACGATTGGACTCGTTCGTGATCAATTGGCGAGAAAAGACACAACATAAGGAAAGCTAGAAATGTGTGGGCAGGCCTTTGCCCAGCAGTGGGACAACATAGGTTTTATAAAAAAAAAACAGTGGCACTCCGGGAGTGCCGTCAGTCAGTCGAAAACTAAACACAAACAGAATACTTTGCCATTACTCACTGACACATCATTAAAACCGAGTACATTCCGAGGACACCTGAACACATCCGGAGCGGGTATTTTTTGAATCGTCTTAAAAACAAAACACGCCGTCACGGTGTCGCTTACGGTAACAGTGGCGCGAGTTCAATGGTTTTTACCATTTAGAGCGCCTAAAGAAGTTTTCCCTTAAAAAAATCTTATACACAAAAATTCCATTTTCACCACAACACGTACTCAATCAAGCCACAGTACTTATATAAAGATAGCAAAACCATTCAGTACACCAACATTGTTAGCATAAATACACTTCGTGCTATCTCTGCCTTTAATGGTGCTTATCGTAATATTTCCTGCTATAACGCAGGACTCAAATAGAAAGTGCAATATATAATTTTGCTTGAAATTGATCTTGATGTGCGTACGAGTACATAAAGATGTTTATCTCCTACGTATGTAATGTGTTGCGTGAGATTCGACACGTCACGATATGGTCGTCTTCATTGGTAATTGAACGTCTAGTTGTTACTAACTACTATTCGTATCTTTGTAATTAAATGATTCGAATATGTTTTTATTGTATTTTAGTAAATGTTGTTGCCTGCGTTTGCGTATGCACAACACGCAGAAGTGTCCCGACTTATTGGTTACTAGCTTCCGCCCGCGGCTTGTCCCGCGAGGTATGTTGATAAAAACTATCCTATGTCCTTCCCCGTGATGCAATCTATCTCTCTGCAAAATTTTATCGAAATCCGTTCTGTGGTTTAGGTGTGAAAGATAAAATACACACAGACAGTGTTACTTTTTAATTTATAATATTAATATGGATTAACTATTACTTTGGCCAAATTATTTCATTGCCACTGCTCTTAAAACGGTGAAGGAAAACATCGTGAGCAAACCGCCATGTCCTAGAATAAAAAAACCGAAGTCATGTGACATCTACCAACAGGGCCCGCGTGGTGGATTACGGCTCATTTGCTCTCAACCGAGAGGTGGCCTGTATCCCAGCAGTTCATTATAGGCTGATTATGCTAACCATTGCTTTTAGCATACAATACCTTTTCATCAGCTTTTGGAGTCATCATTCATTCTCTCTTGCCCTTGTTCTTTATCCGGGAATTGTACAGACGCCAGCACAACAAGCTACCCGAAACTGTCAAATTTTTCCAATCAACCTTTAACCTTATGCTTTAGCGATAAAGTTGAAAGTCTATTAAAGAAATCTTTGAGAATTGAAGAAGAATTGGTCTGTGTGGTGCCGGACTTAAAGAATAGCACCAACCCTTACTTCCCGTGGGTGTCGTAAAAGGCGACTAAGGGTCGTACCGGAGAATGGGCAGCAGCGTTCTCTATGTATTCCACCATCATACCATACTGCGATCGCCAACCCGCCTGCCAAGCGTGGCGATTATGGCAAACCCTCCCAAAATTGGGGGAGGCCTGTGTCCAGCAGTGGACGTCTATCGGCTGAAACGACGACTATTAAAGAAATATGACAGATTGTAGTAGCTTGATGTGCTGGCGTCTGTACTAGCTAAATGAATCAGCGTAATACGACCATCTACTGATGTGGCCTATAATTATGTTCTACTCAAGGCAAAAACGCCGAAAGAAACACGTTTGTTGAATGGGAGCCCCCCTTAAATATTCATTTTATTTTGTTTTTAGTATTTGTTGTTATAGCGGCAACAGAAATACATACATAATTTGTGAAAATTTTAACTGTCTAGCTATCGCGGTTCTTGAGATGCAGCCTGGTAACAGACAGACGGAAGGACGGACAGACAGCGAAGTCTTAGTAATAGAGTCCCGTTTTTACCCTTTGGGTACGGAACCCTAAAAACAAACTCGAGCTTCAAACACTTCGTATCCGAATATCCAATTAATTTAAAAATTATTACCCAACTAGACTTCTGCCTGTACAGTAGCTCTACCATGAGTTTGCACAGCCAAAACTCGCTAGCGTCTACGTAAATAAAATGTATGAAATATTGTACAGCGCCCCTAGCGGTCACCGAAAGAATTAAAATTCGTACCATGAGTAATATAGATTTCGATAGGTAAGAAACCTAACGTAATCTATTCGATAGTCACTAACGTTTTTCAGCTGTCGCCATACAAAACCATGCACCATGAGTTAATAATTTGACAGACGCTATCGAAAAATACGCTTACGATAGTAGTTACGTCACTCACTAGCATTTTGACGCGTGAAACATGTGTTTACATTGAAATTAGATACGTTTTTGAGTATTTTGAGTCAAAATAATACCTGGAAGAGCTTATTTAGCATGGAATATGTTGGCGGCCGCTGAATTTGAAGACCAACGACGTAAAGAACGTGAATTTCAAGCCAAAATTACAAGAAAATGAAATTCTAGCTTACCAATGGGCGGGACATTTCGCAGCTACCTAGGAGGCTTTCTGTAATGAATATTAACTTAAATTTAAATAAAAGTCATTTTACTTATACAACCTTTTCATTTATTTTATTATTATATGGGAAACATACAGCATATTTAACAAAATAAGGAACACAAAAATTGACTTATAAACACATACTTATTACCTACTAACTACACATTTTTTTCTTTAAACATTGGACACTAGGATTTCCCCTGTATCGTGGGTGCCTTTACAAACACAAATATCACATGCACAAACATCCAGACCCGGAACAATTAGGTATCTTGCTTTGGAAGATTGGATCACACAACTTTTTGCTCCATGCGACAAATGAACCGGCGATTCTTAGCGCAGAAGCGACAGGCAGTTTCTAAAAATTGTGCCATACTGGTCCTCATTGTATTATTGTCATTTTGTAAACTTATTAACTGAATTTTATTAAAAAACGCCGTGAACACAATGTCAACAAATACAAAATTACAAATTGAAAACGACACTCGATGACACAACAGTGACATATAAGGAATAAAAATTCAACAACCACTAAATACCTTAAGAAGTTCACTAACCGCCAACCATTCTATTTAGTCGCATTATTGCCTATCATAACATTTTAAGCATAGGCGATAGCACTATATTTTGAGCATAATATATGCCGTTCCCTCTCCTTATTACTGAGAAAGAAAGAAATAAAACTTAAGGAAGTGACGTTACATGCGACACGATCTATCGAGTTTACCTTAGCGCCTGCGTAAAACTCCGTAAAACTCATGGTGCAAGCATTATCGAAATCTATTCGACCCACGTTAATACGCTAGCGAGCTTGACGCTAGCGAGTAAGTTTTCGATAACAACTCATGGTAGAGGTACAGAACCCTAAATGTGTAACATACGATCGATCACGATGTCGCTAATCCATTGCTTCATATGTTCCAAAAAATTGTCTGTTCAACAATGTAAATAACGCAATGGATGTTGTTAAACTGTCAAAATGAAAGCCGTTGCTTCTGTTAGAGTGTTATGCAATGACCCGCATATCAAAACTAACAAATGAATAGTAACGCTTAGGCAGAACATTTGAAATGCGTCTAGTCACCTATGACAGTTGCTGTACCTAATTCTATTGTGCTGTATAATGATCAGGGTTGGAAAAACAACAGATTTTTTATATTTTATAAAACAAACAGTTCAAAATGTTTAAAACTAGTGTTTTTTTGTTTGTTTGTTTTTTTACTTTCTACCTTTAGGCATCAATATCAAATCAATTATAGACAATAATAATCCATTTCTAAACTATTTTCTAATTCACATTAGTAAAAATTAACAAAACAATATCTAAATATTTACTTTTTGTTGCGTATCTCTAATCTAATTATTAAAAATTATTATTATTAATCAATACAAAACACTTTACAAACACCTTGTATGTAGGGAGACCGGGGAATACCCACTAATCCAGTGAATTACTTTCTTTCGACGGCCGACATAGGGAGTTTCCCTGCGGGACTTTACTGGCGGGGAGTAGTTACCTATGCAGTGTATTATCCAAATAAAGTTTTCCTTATCTTATAATTAATAATTTAAATAGAAATACAACAAAGTCCAACTTGTAAATTTATTTTAAGCTATTAAGAGTCCTACATATTTATTCGTTTGGATTTATTTCCATTCATGAATTTGCAATTAAAGGTAGTTTTAAACCCTGTTTTTTTCTTTATGTTTTGAACATTGATTAAAAGTTGTTTTAAACTGTGTTTTAAAACACTTAATAAAAAACATAGTTTTATTTCAAACCGTTTTAAACACGTGTTTTAAAACAACTGGCTTTAATCATGCCAACCCTGATAATGATGTTCCTGAATTCAGGACGCCCGGAAGTGATTACACTGTAAATTAAGTACATACAATCTCATAAGGCTACCGATTTTTGTATTATCCGATTATGTAATTGGTGAAGTTGTAATTCACGATCACATTGATTATGCGGTTAAGTCGACGATTTAAGGTGAAGTGTTCGCCGCGTAAAAATCTATTGATAGGTACTTCTTAGAATTAAATAGATTTAACACCATATTGATGTATTACCTACTAGTTGACCCGACATACGTTGTCCTGTCCAATAAAGAATCCCTTATAAAGGACATTCATGATTCGAAAGAACGTGGCTCCATCTATTATCATATTAACGTTATTGTTGTTTTCCTCGGGAACAGCACTTTTTTCGGGTTGAAAGGTACCCTATGTCCGTTTCTGTACACCTGCCAACGTATATGCAAAACAGGATGATTGGTTCAGTGGTTTAGGCATGAAAAGGTAACAAAAAACAAACTTACTTTCCCATTTATAATATTTAAAATTATATTATTACTAGCTTTCGCCCGCGGCTTCGGCCGCGAGGTATGTCGATAAAACTATCCTATGTCCCCGGGATGCAATCTATCTCTCTGCCAAATTTTATCGAAATCCTTTCAGTGGTTTAGGCGTGAAAAGGTCACAGAAAGTCAGACTGAGTTACTTTCGAATTTATAATATTAGTATGGATTATTTGTGTTATGTATTATTTATACTATACATATTTGACCAGCAATTCTTAAGGTCCTTTGCCATATTTGTCAATGCTGGACAAATTTGGCAAAAGACCTTCCATAACTGAATCTGTGATATCTGTGTGTTGCCTTTTCTTGTCAATTTCTCATGAATGCTCATATTACGTGCAATCATGCATCCCATTAAATGTGACTTAAATATAGCTGGCGAAATATGGATGTACTATAGGTACACCTCTGCCTAACCCTTTGGGGGAACAAAGCGTGATTTTATGGTATAAAGACATCACATCATCTACTGGTTAAGTTATTTTGGCAATCAGCTTGTTATGTGGTCCGTGGCTAAATAATAACAGACGCACAGGTCGATCGATCAAGTTAAGCTACGCTTGCCGCGATTGGTCTGTGGATGGGTGACCATCTTTACATATCGAGAGCCCTCCGTGCCTCGGAAAGCACGTTAAGGCGTTGGTGCCGCCTGTCATTTGCGGATCATTGACAGTCGTTACGGGTAGTCAGAAGCTCGAAAATCTGACAACCAGTCTTACCAAGGGGTATCGTATTACCCAGTAACTGGGTTGTGGAGGTCAGATAGGCAGTCGCTCCTGTAAAATACTGGTATTCAGCTGCATCCGGTTAGACTGGAAGCCGACCCCAACATAGTTGGGAAAAGACTAGGCAGATGATGACTCTGAAAACGGTGAGGGAAAGTATCGTGAGGAAACCGACATGTCCTAGAACACATGTGACATCTACCAACCCGCACTGGGCCCGCGTGGTAGATTTCAGCCCATTCCCTCTCGAAGAAAGGAGGCCGATGTCCCTGCAGCAGTGGGAACATAATAAGCTCATCATCTGCCTAGCCTTTTCCCAACTATGTTGGGGTCGGCTTCCAGTCTAACCGGATGCAGTTGAATACCAGTATTTTACATGGAGCGACTGCCTATCTGACCTCCACAACCCAGTTGCTGGGTAATACGATACCCCTTGGTAAGACTGGTTGTCAGACTTTCGGGCCTCTGACACCCGTAAGGACTGTCGAAGATCCACGAATGACAGCCGGGACCAACGGCTTAACGTGCTTTCCGAGGCACGGAGGGGTCACGGTATGTAAAGTTGGTCACCCATCCACAGACCAACCGCGGCAAGCGAAGCTTAACCTGATTGATCGACCTGTGCGGCTGTTACTGTTTAGCCACGGGCCCCACCGTTTTCAGAGTAGTGGTGATTAAGTAATTTACACAAAGTAAAGCGCCTGTCTGGCTTCGAACCTACGACCTACAAACTCGTAAGTCGCGGTCGTTGCCACTGGACCACCACTGCTTAAGTTATTGCAGAACCATCATTTTGTATGGAAACAAAGTCGAAATTCGAGCTTCATCTTAAATGCAACAACTGTTGTAAATCTAATCGAATGTCACGTCACTCACACCACCTTTCTACATTGGACTGTGTCCCACAACTTGTGGGTAATATGGATACCACCAAAACGTTAGGTAGGTGAATGGTGCAGAATGTACCTAATGCTCTTTGTGGTCGGGTCGGAGTGTATGGTCGATGCGGTATTGGAAACGGGGAAACCATTACTCTATGGCTTTTAACCTCTACGTGGTTGATTGAGTTCCGTCATTGATTTTCAAATCTTGTCTAAGTACATACATATTGTCTAAGTTCTTAAAATGAGGAGACAATTTCTGAAGTTCTGCATATTTCTTGCTGGTTTATGAAAGCCTGTCAAAATCTGCTGCAAAAATGCATTGACAGCTGTAGATGAAATGATTGTTTTACTGATATCTAACGATGCTTTTAGTTATAGTCTACCTAATTAGGTGGTCGTACAAAAAGCGCTACGGAATCCTACCAGTAGCATTAGAAATAATTTTTCACACCACCCGCTCGCTAATGTCAAATTATGTCATGCAAACCTAACCTTTAGCATTAAAACTCTACGGTCTTATTCATAAAAAAAGCTTATAGAAGGTTTAAAACGTTCATTAGTTAAAATGCTCGATAAGCCTTTAAAACGTTCGATAAAATGTTGTATTCATAAACGCTTCATAAACCTTCTATAACTAAAGTGTCCTATAACTTCAATATAAATATAAATGTTGCCATTTTATTGAAGTCATCCAACCACTGACCTCTATAATACAACTTGTATTATAGAGGTCAGTGCATCCAACAAATTGGCCAACACATTGAGTTGTCAAACGAGAATATCTGCCTACGCACCGAATAATTGTGATCATAGACATTATGACGTACGGAAAACTAATTTATTGTCTACAGTTTCGCCAGTTTTGCCGCGTTACCATGGTTATTTAAGTCAATGAATTTGTTATTGTTATTTTATTGTCAGGAGAGCGAAAACCTTTGAATATTATTTTGTATTTAAAAGAAATGGAATTAAGATCGTAGACTAGTTCCAAGAAAGGGCAAAGAAGTGAATACTCGTTATGATTGGAGGACGATAAGGTGTGTACTGTTTACCTACAACTAAAATGTGTTCAAACAGTTATGTTCAAAGTAAGTTTTGTTTTGTAAACATTCTTAATTTCTTATACTTATGCTTGCTTTTCCTTAGATCTTTTAGAAGAATTGGTCAGGGAGAGGGTTTCCATAACATAAAATGAAGGTGGACGCTAGTGATGGCGCCAAACAAGTAGCCGAATTCTGGGCACACTAAGAAGAAGAAGATAGAAAATAAAAACACTTATACTGACTGACACCAACGCGAAAAAGGGGAAAAAGCCGGCATGGCATGATTAACGAATTAGGTGCCTATCCAATTTACTTATAAGTGACAAAGTTCCTGAGTAAGCATGTCAAGAACTTCGTTTGATGAAGAGAAAGAATTATAACATTCATTTTGTATTTCAGGACAGGAAGGATGGTGCTTCACTACAAATAGCAGAAACTGAAACGGCCTACAGAAAAGGTGGCATAGATGGCAAATGAAAAGAAACATTTAAAAAATGTTGTTCTGCTAGCACAAGTTCTAGAAGCCGAATTAAAGTTTAGAGTATTATAAAAATAAATCAATTAAACTGATATCTGTATAAAAGCTTTTTATTAATGCACTACTCGCTAAAATGTCTCCTCTTTATCTTCTTCGTGTCGCGGGGACGACAGTATTTCAGATCTTGTTGGCCCAAAACTTTGCCACTTCCACAACGTCGTCAGTGGCAGTGCAGAGGTCACTTTAACTGCATGTTTAGGGACGCATAGAGTAGGATAGGAGGAGGAAAATGGTTTGCTACATAGCTTCACAACCACTCCCTACTGCCGCATCCTAGTGGAGCATCTCCCTGCAGGGTGTAAACTTCCGTTATCCACACAGAAGTCCCTGAACCGTCTTCGGACACAAGTGGGAAGATGTACCTCTAACCTGGTAAAGTGAGGCTATCTCGGCGGAATGTCTCCTCAAAAGTTTGTAAAATAGCATTTGCATTTCCCCTTGCACCTAGGCTTCTTGGGCTGACTTTGTATGATATTCATTGATATTGCTACCCTAACTACTAACTACTACTAACTGCATGTCTCCATGGTCAACTGCAATATTGTAAGGTACTGCTCTAGCCACTATGGTTGTTTTCACATTTCCTAGTTTGCATGTATGCCATGTAAAAGACATTGAAAAGCGTTGTTTCCACACCCCAAAGCAGCAGCGTCCACAGTAATTCTTGTTGCAATAATTTATGTGCTTCGTTATATTTTTCCTTGCTTCTATTTTGCATTGTAGGTATATAATAATAAACTAAATTGGTTAAACAGAAGTGCAACATAAATTAAATACAACTGCACATGTTACATTTACCGCATTATTGTAGTCTTTGTTACATTTGTAGTTCAAACGTCTTTTTCTATCAGCTGATGTAGAGTCGGCCATTTTTATAGTACTGTTATAGTAGGGGTCTGGGCTCCATAACTTTATAGTAGGTTTATCGAACGTTTTAGTGCTAAAATGCGTTTATGAATAACAATTTTTGACAACGAGACATTAGCAAGCCTTTAGATGTTCTATAACTTATTATGAATAAGACCGCTAGTTTCTATCCGGGCAATAATATAGTGTTTTGAATTTGGAATCTCGACTAAAAAATTCGTATGAGAATTTTTACCAAAACAAAAAATCTTTTTTTCGACTAACGGATAGCTCGTTCAAAGAGTTCTCACTTCATAGGTTTTAGTTGCCGTAGTAGAGTCGTAGAGTATTCTCATCGGGGTTTCCGCACTACGCTCGGGAGCCCTAGACCGGCGAGCCGTGACCTAAGGCACTGCTTTATCCCCTTAGTGAATAATCTATATATATAAAATTCAAAGTCCTGACTGACCCAAACCGCTGGACCTAGAGACTTGAAACTTAGAAGGTGTGTTCTTTGTGAAGAGTAAGTATCCACTAAGAAAGGATTTTTGGGAATTCAACCCCTAAAGGGTTAAAATAGGGGATGGAAGTTTAAATGAAAGTCCGACAGTTTTCAAGTTAGGATCTTCTAATTTTGTATTTAGGCTGAGAATTGAAAATTAATATATACGTGTCTCAGCGTTTTTGATAATTCCCCCCCCCCGATGGGTTAAAAAGGGGGATGAAGTTGTGTATAGAAAGTCATTAATTTTCGACGTAAAAATCACTTTTATTATCTAAGCTTATGATTGGAAGCTAACACAACGGTGTTGTTAGAATTTCATCCATTAAGGGGGTGAAAAGGGGGATGAAATTTTGTCCTGACTGACTGATATATCAACGCACAGCCTAAAACGCTGGTCGGTATCACTGGGTAGAGAAATTATTTTTGGAGGGTGTGTTCTTTGTGAAGAGTAGATATCCACTAAGAAGGGGTTTTGGAAATTTAACCTTTAAGGGGTGAAAAGAGGGGATTTTATTTTTATGAAAAATCTTATTCCTTGAGTTAATAACCATGAAACTTGGCACGAATACTTATCTAAATAAATTATGAAGTTTGGCTTTTTTTTTCTAAACTACCCCTGAAGGGGGATTAGGAGGTGTCAAAGTTTGTATGGAAGAATTTTAACGCGTGGTCCGATTAACTCGAAATTCAGTATTTATACTTAAGACCGAAAATAAAGAATAACGTGTATCATCGTTTTTCGAAAATTTACCCCTAACGGGGTGAACAGTTAATTTTATAGGGGAAGACTTTACTGCGTGGCTTGATTAACTCGAAAATTGGTATAAACAATCTTTGAGTCGAGTAATGAACACATCCCAAACAATTTTACGAAATTCCACCCCTGTGGGGGTGAAAAACGGGGATACAGTTTATAAGAAAAATCTTATTCATTTGGTTAATAAACTTGGCAAGAATATTAAGCAAGTTATAAAGTTTATCATTATTCGTTTATCAAAACACCCCAACACCCCTGGGTGTTAAAGTTTGTGTGGAAGAATTTTAACACGCAGTCCGATTTACTCGAAACTCAGTATTAATACTTTTGAAAGAAAATAATCAATAATAACAGCCGCACAGATCGATCGATCAGGTTACGCAGGCTACGCTTGCCGCGGTTGGTCTGTAGATAGGTGTCCATCTTTACATACCGTGACCTCTCCGTGCCTCGGAAAGCACGCTAAGCCGTTGGTCCCGGCTGTTATTCGTGGATCTTTGACAGTCGCTAGGGGTGGTCAGAAGCCTGAAAGTTTGACAACCAGTCTTATCAAAGGGTATCGTATATGGGTTGTGGAGGTCAGATAGGCAATCGCTCCATGTAAAATACTGGTACTCAGCTGCATCCCGTTGGACTGGAAGCCGACCCGAACATAGTTGGGAAAAGGCTAGGCAGATGAAGAATCAATAGTAAGTGTATGGGGTTTTCGAAAATTATTGACCCCTGACGGGACAAAAAGTGGTAATTCGATTTATAAGGGGATTTTAATGAGTGCCTTGATAAACTCAAAAAAAATGGTACAAATAAATTTGGACTTGAAACTTGGCACAAATAATTATAAAATTCGAATTTTTTTGGAATTCTAAACTAACCCAAAGGGGAGATTGGGGGTGGAAAATTTTTAATACACGTTCCAATTAACTCGAAACTCAGTAGGTACCTAAACCTATCTAAGACCAAAATAAATAATAATATGGTTCAGGGTATTTCGAAAATCTGATCCCTTTGAGCTATAAACTAAAAAATTGGCCCGAATACTTATTTATATCTAAATAAATGATAAAAATCGTAAACATACATTTTCGAAATTATAAGAGGAAAGTACGAATTTCACGCGGACGAAGTCGCGGGCAGAAGCTAGTCTACTATATAACACGAATCTTTCGTGCCCATATGGAAATGATAGAATGTATCAAAAGTAGGATAATGTCGAGAAAATTTAATGATTGAATTATTATTAAGTATTCTAACATAAATATGTAAAATAGTCAATTAATTAGACTTAATTTATATTACAAAAACAAACACTAATGTAATATTCCATTTACTATCTTTGGGTATTAATTTTATTGATATACGTACCATTTGGACCAGATTCATGAATTAATATTTTGTAAACATTGAAAGCGTTTTGTTTTTTATTTTATTTTATTATATTTTGTTAGGGTAAACAAACAGTAGTATATTAAAAATAAACAGATATAATAAAGATAGAATAAAAAACTTAACAAATATACAATTACCACAGATTACTACTTGAATATTTACAAAATTATGGCAAACGTAACTGTTGTCAGGGAAAAGTTGTAAATTGTATTTAATATTTAGAAATAAACGAGCAAACTAATTATATTATACAACAACAAACGACATTAGATTACACAACAAAAGAAACTAAAAATAACAAAACTAGACTCTTTTTTTTTTGCGGATGGGAAATCATCAAATGATTCCCGCTCAGGGTGGAGCGGAAGGGAGTGTCAGACTCTTACTGACTAAAACCCACCCGTGTTCCTTCCTTAGCGCTTTAAGTTCCAGGCCAGCGGTAACCCTATCGGGACAATCCCGCTGACCCGGCAAAACAAGACTCTTCTTCGTATATCCTTCGAGTCCTGTGATGATAATAAAATTTTGCTAAAGCATAAGGAGTCTGTTACTGCTGATCCTTCAGAATTTAGGCTATATTCCTTTTTTAGGCTATATTCCTTTTGTTTGTTTTTGCACCCGTGATTATTCTAGCCTTTTCGTTAAACCTCAATTTTTCCCAAATTTTAATTCTGTTATACGACTTTTTAACAAAGACTGGGAAGGTAGCAGAAATCGTAACCTACCTACCCGGAAAAATAAATAATTTATGGTATCCTAACTCATGTAAAATACTGGTATTCAGCTGCATCCGGTTAGGCTGGAAGCCGACCCCGACATGGTTGGGAAAAGGGTAGGTGGATGATGGATGATGATCCTAACTCATTTTTTTTACATCGTTATAATACAACAAATACAGCTATTTTAAGTTGGTATATATTTTTAATGTAGTTTTGATATCGACGATTGAAAGGCTAATAATTGGTCTAAGCGACATTTTGTAAAACTTGCAGGAGGACGGACCAAAGTTTTATTTTTTGAAAACAAAATCATAAAAAATAAACTCTTTGATAGACTTTTATTTATTTAATACAGTATATATATTCCTAATTAAGTTAGGAAGTTTTTTGAAGTTATTACTGTTGAAAATTGTTTTTTATTTTATTATTATTTTAGAAAATTTATGTTGGTTAGCCCAAAATGCATCAAATTTAGTTATGTTTTGAGAAAGGCAAACTGGTTCAAATGCCTACCGTAAATAAAATAGTTGAAAGAAAGTGGCTCAAGCATCGACCTAGAATAAAATAGTACGAGAGAAATCAGAAAATGAAATTAGCTCAAAGTCAACTGACAGTTGAATATACCCAATGAGCATAAGCAACATGATGGTGTTGCACCAGAGTGAATGAAGTAGTTTGATGCAGATGCCCATTAGAGGGACTGCAGGGTGAAACAAAATGAACCCTTACTAGGTTATAGTAGATATTGATGCTTAGGCCATCATAATTCAGCAACTTCCATAAAATAATTATTTTTGAGGTTGGTATGCCACTTTGATGCAAAATAGGCCAAACGACAAAACCACAAACATGGCGAAAAAGCCAAATGCCTTAATCGACACACGTTATAAAAGTTCGAAAAATCAAAATAGCTTAAGTTATCGAGTGCTAAAATTTGTCTAATTTTATGTCGTATAGATCAATGAGCTTAGAAATGTGGCCTGTTTTGCAGTGGGTGCTAAGCGCCAAAAAAGGCGTCAAAAATTTTTGAAACCTATCTCAAACAACGGAGAAAAATTTTCTGATTCCTAATATGTAATTATGTATATAACTCAATATTGCAAAAAATGTCGCTTAGACCAATTAGCCTTTCAACCATCGATATGCAACCTTCTTGATCTCATTTAAAATGACATTACTGGCCATTTTCGGTCAAAATTATTTTAGGATGCCATTAGAGTTTTTTAATCTTTTCGTAAATAAAATGGCTTTCTTTTGAAGTTTTTCGACTAAATCAGCCAGTCTTATGAAAATGTGCTAAGTATGAAACCTCCAAAATAAAATAAGGCTAATAACCTTCTTGCATTCTTGTCGGTATTTTTTTTATATCCACAATTTTGATTTGTGATTTTTCATTTTCTTTCTTTGTTTGAAAATTAAGTGTATTTATTTAAGTATACTAGTTAATAAATAAGTACAAAATAATTGTCTCGTTACTCGTCAAAGAAAAAAAAAACGGGTTTACATTTGAGTGAGACACGGAAACGCGCAAATGTGCGCTCAGTGTTCAACCGGCTTTCCTCAAATGCTTGAGACATGTCGCTTAAAACATTTTCACTTTCGCTCGCAGAAAGCGTACGCCTCATTGTTAGATGAAAATACTGTCTAGAATTTAAAGGGAAATAATTTATCATTCAGTTTCTTGAGACAGAGAAATACATAATATATCAACCGTATTATATGAACCTAGGGCATTATCTAGCCTACAGCAGTCCACTGCTGGGATTAGGCCTCTCCTATTACACGCCATTCAACTCTACTCGATTTTCGTAGCTCTCATCCAGCTACCAGCCACCCTGCGAAGATCGACGTTCTACCTAGCCTGAGTTATGAACCTAGGTACAGACGCCAGCACATCAAGCTACCCGAAACGATCAAAATTTCCCAATCAACTTTGAACCTTATGCTTTGGCGATAAAGTTGAAAATCTATTAAAGAAATTTGACAGATTGTAGTAGCTTGATGTGCTGGTGTCTGTACTTGAAGTATAATACAAAAGTCACATGATTATATTTTTTATTGACTCGATTCAAGTATTCACATTTGTTACAAAGAGTGAAGGCTAGATGCATATTAATGTATAATATTAACAATTTGACATAATGAGTTTTAACCGAATGGTTTAGTCCGATTAAGTCGTATGTTAAAATGTTAAGTGATTACTAGAACGCTAGAGCCTCGTCTAGAATATGCAAATGAATAAAACTACATTTTATTTACATGAAGTTTTAGTTGTGATTTCGCAAAGTCATTGACAGAATGAACTTTTAGCAAGGCATTGAGTTTAATCATTAATTAATTTATTACTTAAACTATTACTTTTTCAATTTATTGAGATGTTGCTCTTTTGTCAAAAGTCAAGGCGTTTTTCCTATAGGTTGACCTATAGGAATAACGCCTTGACTTTAGACGCTAGTTGTATATTTGTGAGTGGTTGACCAAAAAGGGACCTAAGGGAAAATAAATTGATTTCGAGTAAATCGCGCTTGAAGTTTCGTGTAGAAACAAGTTTCGACTCGTGCTCGGCTCAAAAAAAAATTCATAAAAAAAAAACTACTTCACCTAAAAATATTCTGGTTAGACCAAAACAAAGCTAAAAGACCACAGATTCAAAAATTAAAAAAAAATAACGCTATCCAATCCCTCCAGGTCCCTTTTTGGTCAACCACTCACATTTGTATTGGTTTCAAAGTGAAAAACAACTTGTGTAGTCAATAACATATACAATACCCCCGACCGATTTCAGCCACGGTGGCCAAGGCGATTAGCCAGGTACTCAGAAAATATTATAGTGCACAAGTGCACTATAATATTTTCTGAGTGAGCAAACACAACTTAACTCTCTATCCCTTTACTCTCATAGTTCGATGGGACGGCAATCCGACAAGGCCGGGGAGAGATCAGGCGCAGGACCAACGGCTTTACATGCTTTCCAAGGCATGGGGTTTTCACACCAGCAACTTCAAAACTCCGGGCCGCTACTTTGAAATTTATAATGGAAAAACCCCAATAAAATTAGCCCGACCTGGGAATCGAACCGAGGACTCATGCTCAGCAGTCGCGCTTGCGACCACTAGACCACCGAAGCGGTCGTATAGTTTTAAGATGTTATTTATACTTATTTTATGACCATTCTTTGCTGTTTGCGTGTCTGCGCCGAACGCCAAGTTTATTGTAACCGATCTATTAATTTATCTCGGGCCGTGCTTCGATTACTTATATCAGTAGATAATGTACTTACTTCATCAGTCTTCCTTTAGTCTGTACTAGCTATACTATGTGCCGCTTTTTCGTTTCCGAGAAATATATTTACAAAATAAATTCGATCATAATATGATACTGAAATGAATTTAAAAAAAAAACTTTATTTTAATTCAGAATTAATGTCGAATTAAAATTTTGCTAAATCAAAATTCATAAAAATGAATATGCTAAAGTAATAATCATAAAACGTTGATAGTCTAGTTAGACAACGAAGAATCATACCATAAGGAACTATTTTTATCTCATGCCCTAATAAGTACTTTAATATCAGGTTATGTTTCTCTCCAACTTCACTATGTAAATGATGATATAAACAACGTATACTCGTACAGTAACATAGTTATTAATGTTGGTGTAAATAATGATAAGAGCCAAAAAACTAAAGAGTTACATGGTGTGCAGTCAGTGGAACCGAAACAGTAGATGCAGCACTGCCACTGACGAACGACGGTTATTTAATTTGTAGCCATTTTGGTCGATAACGTCGATCTTCACGAAATTTTTTCGCAAAATGAAATAGATCAGCTTCTACTCGTAATTTACGTAACACACAATCAAAATTTGACGGGTTTTGAAGGAAACCTAATCCGTTGCTTTATATGTTTAAAAAATTCGTCTGCTCAACAACGGAAATAACGCAATGAATGTTGTTAACTTGTCAAAATGAATGGCATTTCCATTGTAAGTGTCTTATGCAATAGCACCTTGCTGAACCTTGCGGAACTCTCTACTCTATGTCACTCCACAGTTTCTTATAATTTGACACAGTGTTTTTAACGGATAGTTTCATGACTTCATTTCAGTATATTTTTTTCTGCACCATGATCTTCAGTCAGAGTGCTGAAATACGGTTGTGTGTCTGCCAATATGGCATTATCTTGGTTTTCTTGGTCTTTTGTGGATCTAGATTCACTATCTAGATTCCATACAAACCAAGCATATTGTAAGTGATTGTACCCTTACTAAACGATCCAAATTATTATCTTATTAACAAACTCTTTATTTATTTCCAGGTACGTACGAATGCTCCGTAAATCTTCAACTACACCTACATTCGTCGTAGTGAGGCGGTACATCGATGCGTCGGCGCAGATCTAGCCGCGACTGAGTGAAAGTAAAACTCGGCCGTTTACTACCACCAACAGTAATTCAACTAAGAGTGGCGACCCCACGCGCCACGGCCCGAAGAAAAACTTGAAAATTCAGAAGTATAGTTGTTAATCCATAGATATAACAGAAAACATAGTAAACACTGGTTGACGTTGACGTCATCGTCATCATCATCCACAGGACCACAGCACGACTTCACCCACTGCTGGACATAAGCCTCTCTTTGCTTGTGCCAATCCCCACGCTCCTGTACCAGCCTCGTCCAGGTTTTACCCCCGATGGCGAAAATTTCGTCTACCAATCTGATTGACTTACTTGAAACCATTGTATATAGTTTCCTCTTCTTAAAAATTGCTTCTAATTATACCGTTGTTACTGGTCATAACAGTAACAGTAGCACTATAATCACCAACATGGGCAAACCGGTAATTGCCTTGCAGTAGCTGCTGATCATTCTCTTGATATAATTATTTGCTTGTCTTTTGCTACACTATGTTTGATCTGCAATCGCCTAAGTATGTGTTACCATATGTGTGTTGCTCTTTTGTATGCCCTGTAGAGACAGGCTGTTATTAATGAATTGTTTGTATTGAATAGGCCTTCTAAATCTTTCTCTACGTTTAGTATATACACATCTTAGTGCGTTTGCACATAGTCTAGAGAGATCTATCATGCCGCAATCACTTCCCCATTACTTAGTTTTATTAATCTAGCAACTTAGTTGATCAACTGATTATGTGTGTACTTACTTACTTTAATGACTTTGCCTGTTTTGCTATCAATTAACATAAAGATGTCTTTTGATAGGCCAATCTAGCGGCAGCTGATTACGCCTTATCTAACTTGAACGAAAGTTTCGCGATATTACTACCAATTGCGTGCTTGATTAATTTGTGTGTTAAATAAACAATTATGTTTATTAACGTAAGTACCTTTAGTATAAGGAAGGATGTTGTCCGATAATAATAACAAAAGAGTCATTGTTTATTATTTTGTTATCAAACAATGACACTGAAAGCCTTCAATTTCTTAGTGCAGTCCAGTTTTTAATTAAATCCTAAGCATAAAGTAAAGTATTTATGCTGTTTATTTGTCAAATCATTCCTTATTATCATTAGACTCTTAAAAAACATATTGCTACATAACCTATGAAAATAAAACTCTCACAAAATAATGATGTAACTGTACTAATCTGTGACAAAATTACGACTAACGTTTCAATTTAGTTGATCGTCCCTTGATTAAACTAGTATAAAATCTACAACACGCATATTTTCATCATTTTGCAGTACAAGTTTAGTGTAAGTGTTAGTAACACTAGCCTATTTAGATGGCAACTTCCGACACGACCTTAGGTCAGACACTGATCCGACCATTTGTACGCGGACAATAAAACATCATTGTTACTTCAAGATTATTTCCGTTTTGACTTGCAAGTTTTGGATGACCACTAGGAGTTTCGAGTTGAGAAAAAATGGAGGCGACAAACAAAATTACCTTCTATAATAGTTATTGTTTCTCAGATTTTAGCTTCCTTAAACAGACCAGCTTCTCAGTAAGTATACGATGTCCTTACTATATAAAATACCTCCCTCAACGAGATGGCGATGTGTTGCAAAAAAAAAATCTCTTCATTCATAACCATCCCTTACGTCTCGACTGATCTTTTTGCCCTTTTCCCATGTTACTTGGGGTCGTCGCAACACTTTCTTCTTCCATTCTCCCCTGTCAACCGTCACCCAATCAATCACTCCTATTTCATTCATATTATTCTTCAAACAATCCACAATCCGTAAGGCAGTCACTTCGGCGTCAGTGTTTGCAGTGACAATTTTGTTATAACCCCAAGTTCTCACTTTAAGCAAGTACACCAGTAAATAGTTGATGTGTAAGTGTGATCCCGCGCATAATGGGTATTACGCTTGCGCAACTGTCCTCATAACATTACCGGGCTCGCACGATGACAGAGCACGATGCTGTCTTATTGTTGTTGTGTTTGCTTTGTGCGCCTGCTTCTTACATCATCGAATGAGGCCAATACGGCGGTAATCTTGTTACATCGGCCATTGGATTGTTGTCAATAGCCTATTGATGTCTAATAGTCAATTGCTAAGAATAATGGTTATCTTGACTTGGTCAAGTCGCCTGAAGGGTTGTGAATTTGGTCAATCAGTCATAGGTTTGGTCGACACATACAACACTAGGTATATTACTGATCAGACCTTGGGGCCTAAAAAGGCCAATTTGGAGAATCATAAAAGGATAACATTATCTAAATATATAAAACTCAAAGGTGACTGACTGACATAGTGATCTATCAACGCACAGCCCAAACCACTGGAGGGATCGGGCTGAAATTTGGCAAGCAGGTAGATGTTATGACGTAGGCATCCGCTAAGAAAGGATTTTGATAAATTCTACCCCCAAGGGGATAAAATAGGGGATGAAAGTTTGTGTGAAACTTTGTCAATTTTAAACCGATCGGGCTGAGACTTTGCATGCATATAGCTACTATGACGTAGGCATCCCCTAAGAAAGGATTTTAATAAATTCAACCCCCTTGGGGATAAAATAAGGGATGATGGCGGATGTAAATGTATTAGTTTTTTTTAATAATACTTAACGCGAGCGAAGCCGCGGGCAAAAGCTAGTGAATTATAAAATGGCGAAGACAGTCCGTGTTTTTCTTTTTTTCGCTGCACTACGTAGGTATAATCAAAGAGATTGGGGATTGGATTTGGATTGGATTGATTGGTATTTTAGCACAGACAAAAAAGAAATTACTGAAAAATGCTTCACCAATGGGATTTGATACGATTAACTTAACAGTTAACTGTCCATTCTGCCAAAGTGGCCTTTTTGGGCCCTCAGATCACCTGATCTGGGGGCCTAAAAAGGCCACTTTGGCAGAATCATAAAAGGATAACAGACCTCTGTAGGTATAGGTACAAGTAAAGATGGTTCCTTGATGGGCAAGTTAGCCGATTAGGCAGCTAGTTCACCGATATCCAGCTGTTGATACCTAATATGTTAATAGTTTGAAGTCGGATAACGATCTTTTGAATTTTGAAAAGTTTTGAATTTGTATAAGACTTAAATTTTTATTCCTCGGTTTAGATTTAAACATCGTTTCAGTGTCTTGGTTTCCAGAAGCCTTAAAAATATAATTGTGGTCATCAAAAACCAGTGGCGTATTTGCCCTATTGCAAAGAGAAACCGTTTACCCACCCTACTGCGAAAATTTGCGAACTCGATTTTCTCGCTCTTGAAACAGTCTCAAGTTTCAATCTATCCTAGGTGCTAACATTTTTGTGCTCTCGTCGCTCGCTCTCTCATTTGATTGTTGGTTTTTTTTTTTTTTAATCTGTCACTGTCAAGCAAAGATTTTTCCTTTTAGTTTGTTAGATTACCATATTGGCGGCAGCTGTATCTACCCAGTTTGGCGTCTAGTTGGTAAGGTGGTTACATCGTCGGTGGTCTTAAAAAAAAACCCATTTATTTATGCTTCGTGTTCGTCTCATAACAGAGAAAATGTTGTACATACAATAGGCCACATTAGTCTTACATAAGCTGGTTTATGGCCCAGATTTTGAAATTGCTGGTTTTTAGGGATCCGTACCCAAAGGGTAAAAACGGGACCCTATTACTAAGACTTCACTGTCCGTCTGTCACCAGGCTGTATCTCATGAACCGTGATAGCTAGACAGTTGAAATTTTCACAGATGATGTATTTCTGTTGCCGCTATAACAAAAAATACTAAAAAAAAGAATAAAATAAATATCTAAGGGAGGCTCCCATACAACAAACGTGTTTTTTCCGGCGTTTTTGCCTTATGGTACGGAATCCACCCATTGTGTCACCCTTTATACAGTTTCTATATTTATATGACTGTAATTTATATGGTGTACATAATAAAGAGTATTCTATTCTATTCTATTCTATTCTATTCTATTCTATTCCCTTCCTGTGCGAGTCCGACTCGCACTTGTTTAATTTCAAGCTCTCGACTGTAGTCATAATTTTAAATACCGATTATCCGGCGTCGAGATAATTATTTTGTATCGCCAGCAGCGATTTCACAAGAGTGATATTCAATAAATGCGGCTATACCTAAATACTATCGAAACACAAAACTGCGCTCCAACACTTATACATATGTATAGCTGACGTGTTTCAAAAGGCTGTCTGATAAAGACCTGTCTGCTGCATGTCAGACGAACTGAGGGCACAGATAGCACAGAACTGGTGTCAGCAATGGTGATGGGACAAACTGGATAGGTTCCGTCAAACCTGGAAGGACGCGCGGGCTCGCGAAACATGGAAAAAGTGGCACAGCGTTAGTTAGGAAAAAAAAAAATTACTACATAATATTTTCATGAAGCATAAGTATTAATATTTTTACGATGTTATTAATAAAATCTAACTTCTCGCTTCTCGCCTTAATGATAGTAGCACCACGATTTGGGGTCATTCGTAGGCAAAGCGGAAGTTTACCGTGTTAAAAATGTCATAGTCGTAACTACACACTTATTTACTGTTACTTACTCGTAAAATTACAATGTGCTCTGGTTCCGGAATGAACTTTATTTACTTTGTCTTTTCTGGGAAATACGTTCGTGGACTACATCATTTTCTTTTTAGGGTTCCGTACCAAAATGGTAAAAAGGAACCTTTGTGGTGCGACTCAGTCTGTTTGTCTGTCTGTCCGTCTGTCACAGCTGGATATCTCAAGAACTACTAATGCTATCAACTTGAAATTTGGAATAGTTTGAGATGACGTTTGCCCAACTATTTTGCAAATAAGAAAGAATTTTTTTTTCTGCAACAGGAGTCTTAAAAATTCCAAATGGGGCTACTAGGGTATGTGGGGTATCATATGAAAGAGCGTTGTTCACACATTCTCAAACATTTTTTCGCATAGTTTTCGACTTTTGGTGAAAAATGTAAAAAAAATACCGTTCGCCCCTTATCTCCAGAGTTTGCATAGAGAAAATCTAAAATTATTCTGTATGATAGAAGTTGTATGTAAAGATTACAGGAAAAATAAAACGAAGTCTCTAAATAGCACTTTCAAAAATAATAAACAAAAATTATATTAGTTCCACTATCGGACAAGAGATGGCGCTGACCTAAAACTGCAATATTCTACATGACGACTATAGGCCTCGCTGATGAAAATTTAAAAACATTTCACGTTTCACAATACGGAACCCTTGGTGCGCGTTTCTGACGCTCTCTTGACTGGTTTTTAATATAGGTATAAGTAGGGGTAATTGACTGACATTTTTAATGTAAAGCAACCACCTCACCTGTGGCCTTAGTGTGGGTTTTTTCGAATCACGTTCGATTGCGAACACGTTAGAATTTTGTATGGGAAATTAGGTTTCTCCAAGTGACCACCAGGTGGCGCTATAACTTTTTCCCATACAAAATTCTAACGCGCTCGCAATCGAACGTGAGTCGAAAAAACTCACACTAAGGCCACTGATCACTACCTGCTTATGTTCTTCTGTTTTTGGCTCTACGAATTTCTATTGTTCTAACTGTGCAACATAAGCATAATCAGCTAATAACTCTCCTACTGCTGGAACACAAGACTCCTCTCGGTGAGAGGGAGTGGGCCGTAATCCACCACGCGGGCCCAGTACGGGTTGGTAAATGTCACATGTCTTCGAATTTTTTATTCTAGGACATGCCGGTTTTCTCACGATGTTTTCCTTTACCGTTAGCTATGCAAGCTGATGTAATAATCTCTTCCTCATCAGTAAGTTAACAAGGCGGGAAGCGGGTGTCAGCTGTTCAAGATAACGCCTGCTTAGGCAATGTTGCCCGAAAATTTTTTGTATCTAATTATGTCTAGGTAACGGAACTAGCTGCTTGACTAGGCTATAAAACGCCAGCAGAACGGAAAGTGTAACAAAACCGGCCAAGTGCGTGTCGGGCCACGCACAGTGTAGGGTTCCGTAGTAGCCCGTTATCACAATGTAGTACGATTCTGTTGTTCTTTATTCTGAATAGGTAAAAAAAAAACATATTTTGGTTTTCAATGCAAGTATTTACCCATTATAAACAAGCAACTACTTTATCTTAGTCACTTTAAAGGATTAATGCCAAGGATTTTGTATTTGGTACAAAATTATCCAACACCCAAGTTCAACGACTATTACTGCTAAATTAATAAAGTTATCTTAACCGCTATACTTTTCCTTTAAAGTTCATGAAATACACTATCATCGAGAATTTTTCCAGATTTTTCAAGCCCGTAGTTTAGCTTTTAGAGGGGGGGGGACGCCCTACTGGAACAAAAAATTGCACTTTAAACTTAAATATTTCGTAAATGGAGCATTAAATCGAAAAATCATTTGAGCAACCCCTAAGCCATTTTAGAAGACCTATTCAAAGATACCCCACACGATGGGGTAGATGATGAAAAAAATATTCATCCCCACTTCACATGTAGGGGAGCTACCCTAAAAAAAAATATTTTCCAAAATATTATTTTACCACTTTGTCGGCGTAACTGATATACGTACTCCTACAAAATTTCAGCTTTCTAGTGCTAACGGTCACAGAGATTAAGCGAGGACGGACAGACAGACGGACGGACAGACAGACATGGCGAAACTATAAGGGTTCCTAGTTGACTACGGAACCCTAAAAAAATACAGTAAAAAGCCCAATTTATTTATTTATAGTTAACTAGCAGCGCTCCGCGGTTTCACCCGCATAACTGTCGATCACGTGGGAATATTGGAATAAAAACTATCCTATGTCCTTTCCCGGGATTCAAATTATCTCTATAAGAAGCGATTTCCATAATATAAATGCACGTAGTAAAAATGAAACTGTGATACCTAAATTTAGATTAACTAAAACTAGCAAGTCATTTCTTGTAAACAGCATCCGTTTTTATAACAAGTTGCCAAAGCCGGTTACAGAACATAGCGATGGAAAGTTCAAAACCCTCATCAAACGTGTCCTTATCAAAAACGCATATTATAAGATTAAATACTACGTTGAAGACAAGGTAGTCTGGCAATAATTCCTTCTGCACATGTGGCTTCCCTGGCACCTCATTAACGGCATAACTATGTAAATGTATATTAACTGCTCTCAAATTACGATGTTTATTTTTTACATACTTCTTCGACATAATCTTTTTTGTCTGTATATAATGTCAAATAATTATTTGACATTATATACAGACAATTCTAATTTTTCACCTTTTTATTAGTGGTTGTAATGGCAATCATATCACTTGGTTTAAGTAGGTTTGCCCAGCAGTGGTACAATATAGATTAACTGAAAAAATATATAATATGAACGCATTTCTATTTATGTAATTTAGTTACATTACTTTTCTGAGTGAATCAGTCTGCTTACAAAATCTTAGTGGGCGGCTAGATCTGCTCTGCTTAATTTGCTATTTGGAAATTTTATTGGTCTGGTAAATAGGCTACTGTACTTATGTGTACATGCATACTGCAATTAAGGCCATAAGCAGTAGTCAGAAATAACGAATTACAAGATTGGACTGTTGCTTTTTGATTTAGTGAAATTTCACGCGGACGAAGTCGCGGGCAGAAGCTAGTACTTTTTAAAAAGGGAAGATCGGGGAAAAAAGTTCCGTTCGTAAACACTGAGAACAAATAAAACTGTTTTTTCCCGATCGTCAAGTGTTGACTACAAGGTGTTACTGATCGGGAATATTCCCGCTGTAGGTACTTAAATAAATAAATAAAAGTATCTTCTAACATTTTATAAAAAGAAAGGAGAAAGAAATAAATATTATTCGGAAATTCCGCTTTAAGTTTTCACTAAGTAATTAAAGCATATCATTTACAAAGTGCCGGAGATTAAAGACATTTTAGCTACCTACTTACGGTCAAAATCATCATACTTTAGTTTTTAGCCCGCAAATAAATTGTCCATGCATCTACGAGTATAATATATATGTTCCAGTTATGATTGAGAGATATAAATGATTAAATCTTCTTGTTGTATTTTATAGTGCAGCCTGCAAGCCTGTATCTGGCTCAGTGATGGGTCGCTATATTCAATGATCCAAAAATGACAAACCCTGTGAATTATCAGAGTGATTTTAATATTTCCAATTGAATAAAGATAATCTTGCTGCACCAGCTAGGTATACATTATTATACCTAGATTTTCTATGAAGTAACTCTGAAGTGATTTTTGCCACCAAGTTCTTAAGCTAACTGTAGCGCCATCTAAACTTTACATACTGAACTAAGCCAACAAGTTGCTGAACAAATAACTTGTAAAATAAATGTTGATTGTGAACACGGGTACGTGAGCTTAAGTTCATCGAAGCAACGGCAGAGGGCGTTGCTTATGTGTAGGTATGTATTATGTGGGAAACACTTGATAGAAATACTAGAAAGAAAACTTTAAAGTTTATCACCTGTATTTGTACACATACGTACGTAAACTCCCGCGTTTTTCACTAACCCTCTTACTAATAAATGTTGTATAGCGTCTGAATAGATACACAATGCTTTGTCTTCTTCTTCCAAATGTCAAATTACTGACGACTGAAAGAGAGAATTCGGTGTGTAACTATTCATCTGATATAATACGTTTAAAGTAAGGGGGTTAGTAAGTATATTTCGTTATATCAGTTTGTAAGATTTTTATTGAGATAACTCTTGCTTTTAAAGTCACACACATAAAACTAAGACATTTTTCACGGGACAGCGGTGCTATTCTGTAAAAATCTCACCGTGAAAACTTAAGTGAAGTGAGCGTGGAGTGAGCTGTCAATAGTGTCAATTCCTAGCAAAAACAAACTCACATCTCCTAAGTTTTCACGGTGAGATTTTTACAGAATCGACCGGCTGTTTATAGAATAGAATAGAATACTCTTTACATACATAAATATAAAAACTCTACAAAGGACACAATGGGCGGTCTTATCGCTAAAAGCGAATTTTTAAAGACAACCTTTGGATGGATTAAAAAGGGGAAGGACAGACAAATAGGTACTGAAGGTAGTCTGTGGTGTACCATTTACATAAAACAATAAATACATACATAAAGTATAGTAAACTAATCTAAATAAATATGGTGTGTTGGTTTCAGATACTGCGCGCCTTTCTTTTATGTAGGTGTAAAACATAATTTCGTTCTCTAGACACCGCACGACGGCATTTATTTACATAGATATACTACGTAGATGTTTAATGTTGTAATCATTTGAAATACTTACCTTTGCCAACGATTTGCGGCAGCGATAGGTACAGACGCCAGCACATCAAGCTACCCGAAACTGTCAAATTTTCCCAATCAACTTTGAACCTTGTGCTTTAGCGATAAAGTTGCAAATCTATCAAAGAAATTTGACAGATTGTAGTAGTTTTATGTGCTGGCGTTTGTACCACTGTGGTAAGATAGTTTCGTGGTAATAAGTCTTTACAATATTTTGATGACACAGAAGGAACCGTAATTCTGTTGCGGTTATAATAACTGCACATAATGTTGAAGCAATACAATTTTGATCACTGTAGGCTAGATTAACATCATATTTTTTTCATCATCATCATCATAATCAGCCTATAATGATGCTGGGACACAGGCCTCCTCTCGGTGAGAGGGAGTGGGCCGTAATCCACCACGCGGCCTCATTGCAGATTGGCAGATGTCACATGTCTTCGAATTTTTGATTCTAGGACATGCCGGTTTCCTTACGATGTTTTCCTTCACCGTTTTGAGAGCAGTGGTAATGAAATAATTTACCTACACAAAGTGAAGCGCCTGTCTGGGTTCGAACCTACGACCTACAACTCGTAAGTCGCGGCCGTTACCACTTGGCCACCACTGCTCTTTTGTTTACAAAAAACGGAAAAAGGAAAAAAAAAGCAATGAAATTATTTTAATCTAAGGAAATATTTTTTATTTACAATAATTACTTATATCTAAACCTTACAAGATAATGACCGTTCAGTGAATTGTTAATTAATTAAAACAGAGTTTAATTATTAACATTGCACCCCATTAAATTATATAATAAAGTGGTTTTAAGCTTGCGTGCGATACTTGTGATGAATCCTACGACTATTTTGTAAAATATTTTACTGCCATCTATGACTGTTTAAGCTATAATACTATATTTATTATTTAATATTATTGTTGATATAGACTAGAACTTTCTACGGTAACTTCGACTTAACAATGAGGTACACTATACTTACATAGTAATACAGTTCATTCTCACACATTCTTTTTACAAATATTAGGAATCGTGCACAACTACGAGTATCTTAATGTATCTTCTATAAATATAATTCGTATTACTTGCGTCTTCCTGTTTAAACTACTATAACCCTTTTGGTATAGTCAATTGTAGTGTAGGTACATTATTTATATCTAAAATATGGCTTAATAATTTGTCTACCCTTTGTATTGCCATCATCTTTCAGTTCTGCAGTATCTTTTCATCCTCTCGCTTTTCAGCCCCAGTTGCTCTAACATTGCACATTTTTCTGAGCTGCGAGTTCTTCGCTTTTTAGTTTTCGGTTCTGTCATCCAATCTTCCTTGATCATGTCAGCACCTTTCTCTGCAATCATGATCACTGGAGCGTTGATGTTGCCATTAGTAATAGTAGGCATTATACTAGCGTCGATCACGCGAAGCCCTTCTATTCCGTAAACACGTAACCGAGAATCTAGTACCGCCATAGGGTCGCTAGATGGCCCCATTTTAGCAGTACACGACACGTGATAAATAGTCATAGTGTACTGCCGAATGTAACAGTCCCAGTATTCGTCCGTGTAGGCAGGCAGATGCTTACAATTCGGCAATGGCTTGCTGTGGTATCTAGCACCTAACCTCTTCATGGCCGTTGTTTCTCCTACAGCTAAAGCAGCCTTTACACCTTCTCTTAAAACACCCACGTCATCAGGATGCGTCAAATAGTTGTGGATCATAATCGGGTGATCCAGAGGATTCTTGGTTCTCAATTTGATAAATCCACGACTCTTTGGCCGAAGCATCATAGGGAAGATACCGAACACGTCTTGATTATTCACTTCGGAAAATACTTCATTGTAAAAGTCATCAGTAAGACTGTGAGCTTTCTTGACTTGCGTACCACCATCTGACGGAGTTGAGGCTGACGTCATCATGAACTCAATATCTGGCCAGTCATCAGTAGCGTTTGCATATTTGGTATTTATAAAAGCAACAACTTCTAAACCTATACTTGATGTTAAGGGTCCGTCTTCAGTTATGGCATATCTCAGAGCCGAATTTATATTAACGAGCCGGTTCATTACTAAACTGATAGGATGATCTATGCGGAATACAATACCACCAACTGCGATATGATCTTGCAAGTTTCTCCCAACTCCAGGAGAATCTCGAATCACATCTATTCCAACTTCTTGCAAATGGCTTGCGGGTCCAACGCCAGACAACATGAGTAGTTGCGGTGAACCAATTGAACCAGCTGATAGTATTACTTCTCGTGTAGCATAGACAACCTGCTTTATTCCATCTCGGAGGAATTCAACTCCGTAAGCCCTCTTGGTGTCCTTATCAATAAGTACCTTGGTGACGTGTGAGAAAAGGGCAGTGTGAAGGTTTTGACGTAACCTCACGGGCCTCAGGAAAGCTTTCGCTGCGGAACATCTAGTACCCCTACGTATGGTGAACTGGTACCACGCGTAGCCGGTTTGTTGAGCTCCGTTGACGTCGATAAAGTCGTATCCCATTTCTTCTCCTGCTTGTATTAAGGCTGCTCCTATTGGTGTGTTGAACGGTGAATCTTGTACAGTCAGGTATCCCCCTGGAATTAGAAAATAGACTCATCAGCATTTTTCAACGTCTAGTTCTTACCCCAGAATGTAATCATTTTGTGCATACCTGTCGAATGATGTCGTGTATCCTTAGCTAAGTAGGGGTTCCGCTGGTCTTGAGACTTCTTGAAGTAAGGCAGGACATCGTCGAATCCCCAGCCTGGGTTACCGGCGGACTCCCATTGGTCAAAGTCTCGTTTGTTGCCTCTGATGTAGAGCATCGTGTTCAGGACTGAAGAACCTCCTAACACCTTGCCTTTGGTCCACGCACAGCGTTTGTCGATCATAGCTTGGCAGGCAGTGTCTTGAGGTTGTGTACTGGAAAATATTACAGAGAAAAAAGTTAGAATTGATGTACAGGAATATTTTAAATTATAGTAAGATAATTTTCTTTAAATGTATCCATTTCTTACGGACTACTTATAAAAGCGTTCACATAATAGAGCCGTAATAACTTAAAATAAGATATTAACTTTTAAAAGTTCCGGCCAACAACTAGCATTACGTATATTATGTTAACACGAAAACCGACATTAAATATAACTGCCGTTCACTTACCGATACTTCCAGTCCAGTTTACTCTTATGTAAATACAAAGACAATAAAGGAACATCACTGATATCTGTCTCGTGCCCTCCTGCTTCAAGTAGCAGGACATTCCATCCTTCGACCTCCGACAGTCTATTAGCCAGGACCGATCCAGCCGAACCTCCTCCAACTATGACGAAGTCATATTTCTCTCGAAGATATTTCTGGTTGAAAGGCCTCTGTTCAGGATCAAGGATCTCATAGTTGAAGTACGCCATCGTTGCCAGCATTACTGGGATGAAGGTGAGTTTACTGAGGCCACCGATTGCGAGAGCCGCCTTGGTGGCCGCAGAAACCACGGATACCACTCCCATTGTTGCTCAGTGTTGCTTCATCGGCATCTGGAAATTGAGAGAAATATACTTTAGACATAAAATGAAGACATCATGTAAATGATGGATAGCTGCATAATTCTGTGTTTTTATAGTTGTTGAAATCGCAGGATAACGAAACGTGTTTGAATTATCAAAGAAATGTTAGCATAATCTGTCTGCGCTTTGGCCAGGATGTCAGATGAATTCGATTTTTTTTTTTGGTTCTAGGACATAACTATTTCCCCACGATGTTTTCCTTCACCGTTTTGAGAGCAGTGGTGATGAAATAATTTATACAAAGTAAAGTGCCTGCTTGCGTTCGAACCCACGACCTACAAGTAAGTCGCGGCCGTTACCACTGGGCCACAACTGCTCTCAAAAGAAATATTATCTTAACTTTATACACGTATATACTATACTAGCGCAGTACAAATGCTATAATCTCCGAAGAGTAAACGAGTTGAGCTGATAGGTGACATTCATTAAACCTAACATATGATTGCTTCACATGCATTATGGCTTAGAGCGGAAGCACTCAAACATCCCAGCGGTAACATCAATTTAATGATGCACAAGGTTTATGAGTCTAAAACGTGTCGGTCTTTGTCTTAAGCTATTTATTGCAGGACGAAGTAAAGGCTTTAGCATTATTCATTTTCTGAAAGCAATTAAGTCAAGAATGGTACTCAATAAATAAGTAGATGATAGTTTTATTACGTTCAATAAGTATCTCAAAGTCAAGAATAATATTTATGTAATTTTTTACATCAGACTTAATGAAAGCCTGTTACGTGAAAAAAAGGCAGGGTGCACTGTACGGAACTTTCGAAACTGGATCGCTTTTTTTTACTCAGTTCTCGGAAGTAAAAGTTTGCACTCGTTAATATCAATTTTGGTGTTAAATTTGGAGCAAGAGATGGAAAAGGAGGCTTATCTTGCTCTAGATTTTTATAATTGGTATCATTTTATGAAGCAATTAATATTATCTTCTTATAGTCTAGACATCTTATTGTTTTATTTAAAATTTCTATGGAACTGTTGTTTTCAAACAAACGTGGTATTCCACTCTGAGCACAAGAGCTATCTGACATTTATTTCAAGTCAGTTTCAGACAAAATAATTATCTTATTAGCACTTCACGACTGTCGTCTAAGTATTTTACACATATCCTGTTCAATGATTCAGCATGACCGCTCAAAATTCCCGCCATTGCAAAACGACACTCGAGTGTGCAGCCAGTTTCTCCAATGGAGGTCATAGGGCCTTACAAGACACGTTCTTCCTTGAAAATGTTTCTTGAAACATAGTCCTAAAAATCAAAGTACACTTGCTAGACAACCTTTAGATGGAGGGACAGTGACATGTTGGGCCATTGTGTGTACGGATATAGTGGACGGATGACAGTGTTCGAAGCAGTTTACGTAAGAGCTAATATTGTGCAATGCAACGCAATGCGTCGCCTTACGCGTGTTGAGTCTTCTTTATACATTTGTTTGCGTTAAGGTTTTCAATTTGCCGTGTTGTTTTCGTATGAATCTGTTACTTACTTATTTATTGTTTTGTTAACACTGTGACTATTTATCTAAAACTTTTAACTTTTTGCGATGTCATCTCTAAATCAATGAAGGAATTGATAATATTTAGTAAGGCATGGAACTATCAAAACAGTCGATAGCTTGTGTTAGTTTAACATAATTAACCTTTTAAGGCAAAAACGAATATAACAAGTAAACTTTTTGTCATTAGAAAATGAACCGGAACATTTCCTTCGAAACCAGCAATTAGCTGCGGCAGCAATTTTCCCAACAAATATATTAGGAATGTAGTTTTTATAAACGAATGTAGGAAATAGAATTTACGTTAGAAAAACAAGAAATATTGAATTAATTTTGCATTGTTATGACTTTTATCGTCGATCCGCACACTGTGAGAACCGGGCCGAGTATAGCACCTTGCTGAATGATTGCCACACCGATCATATTGACTGGGACCATCGCGGTTCCACGGCACACTTAGTGAATACTTATTATGAGAAGTGTTCCTGGAGGGTACCTACTTCACTCCTATGTACCTTTATTATTCTAGGCAGCTGCAAGCGTTGCGTCCTCTTTGAAGTTTGAAGTGATAGAATGCCAACGCTAGGAATTTCGACTATGTCAATTGCACTAGGTAGTTCGTATTTCTACTTAGTCCAGCGTCTCGTGGCTGGGTCTTGGAACCTGCATAACTTGATTTACGAGACACATGCTTTCAGTGTGTTTGACATCCATATAATCCGTCCAGATAATTATTTAAGATTAAATTATGCTTGTATAAGCTGAGTCTGGTGGAAATAGCTTGGAGTAATGGTGCAACTTAGGACAGGCAAAATTATGTCTAACAGTAACGTGGGGCTAAGCAGATTTATTGATAAGGTTAGCGTCTTTTAAGGAGCGCTGTTCATCATCATGTGCCTAGCCTTTTCTCATCTATATTGAGGTCGGCTTCCAGTCTAACCGGATTCAGCTGAGTAGTAGTATTTTACATGGAGCGACTGCCTATCTGACCTCCACAACCCAGTTACATACTGGGTAATACGAAACCCCTTGGTAAGACTGGTTGTCAAACTTTCGGACTAAGGAGCGCTAGTTCTATTTCTCAATTTGTCTGTACGAGTGTTTAGCAGAAGTTTTGCGAAAACGTAAAACACTGATGTAATGTCACACTTTACGAAAAGTGTTTGAAGAAATGAAAATAATGAGTGGGTTGACGACATCGAAAAAAATATCAAAAATGTATTCGTTATAGTATGTCGTATGTACTTTGTAGAAGACACAGTCAACAATATAAAGGGTTAAATTAGATAGTTAGCTAGCGAAGCTAGACGGACGTGGTGGTTTTCTTTATCTAGTCATAATAAAAGCAAAATAATATTATTTGATGATTTTTTGTGTTCAAGGACCGCTGGTAGTGTTGAGAAAATACTCATTTACATTTTTTTCATCTCAAAAACAGCGATACCTTGCTAAGTACCCCGCCGAGTTCCTATCTAAATTATAATGTTTAACTCGTGATCTCGTCTTCTCGAGATAAAGCAATTCGTCGTCTCCCGCGCAATACTTTCACTGTCCGGTGCACCGCGCATGCGTGGTTGCATCGGCTTTCTTAACCAGTTTCAGTGTCACTGCGGACGTGCCAGCAGACAGACATCTGTCTGGTATTTAGGTCGCGTTGTGTAAACTGTTGTAACAATACGACTGCAATGATAATGATTTTGAAAAGCATAAGTATTGCTTTATTTTCTAGAACTGTTTATAGTTCTTTATGTCTTATAATAAGAGATTGTTTGTTAAAAATAACATAACAACTAGTTTCGGACAGGCAGGACAGGTTAATTTATACAGACCCTGACATCAGCTGTTACAATTATTACTTCTACTGTTTATTCTAGTTCTGTTTTCGACACATATGTATGTAATATTATTGGAACTGCATTATATTCATATAATTATGACAATCTATTTAGGGCTTCCAAATATACAACATTTTATAGATGTATGTATGTATGTTTGTCCACGCATTTCTCCGCAACTATTAATCCGATCGTGATCATTTTTTTATTGGCTTACATTTACTTCAACTTTGGGAACAGTGCAAGTTTCATCAAAAGCGATTCAGTAATTTTCAAGATATGGACTAATACGTGTAGGTAAGTGCGACGGCAATTTTTTACTGGATGGGAAATCATCAAATGACCCCTCCCGCTCTGGGTGGAGCGGAAGGGAGTGTCAGACCATTACTGACTAAAACCCACTCGTGTTCCTTCCTTAGCCCTTACGTGCCGGGGCAGCGGTAACCCTTTCGGACAATCCCGCTGACCCGGCAGGCTTCGGCCCTAATGGGCCCCTTCAATTTATGCTGACATCTCTTTGAGGCGCGCGTGGAACACGTACGCGCCGTCCGGCACGGGCCTGGTACTGATCGGACGGTGAGCTACCCATTACTCTCCGTAAGCAGGCCCGCGCCTACGGTGGCAGGGAGTCGTCGCGCGGCTCGCGACGCCCGGAGCGTCTCCCGCGGCGACTGGGACGGGAGGCTCTCTCCCTGAGCCCTCCCGCCACCTCTTTCGCTAGCATGATTGCTTCGCAGAAGGAGGTGACTGCCTCCCACTCTCTCTCGCTCCGGACCATGGCTTGAACCAGGGCTGGATGCGAGAGGTCGCCGCCGCTGCCGATCGCCTTTACGAGGACACGGCGGTGCTCCGCCCAAGCGGGGCAGATCTCCACCGTATGTTCTACCGTGTCCTCTGGGCGATCCTGGCAATGGTGACACACGGGAGTTTCCTCCCGCCTGATGATGTGCAGGAAGCTCCCGAAACATCCGTGTCCGGTGAGGACCTGCGTCAGGCGGTAGGTGAGGGCGCCGTGACGCCTATTTAGCCACTCCTCAAAGAAGGTCTTATCGCCACTAACGCGGCGTGCCCTGCGCTGGGTTGCGACAGTCGCTCTTTCCAAGCCGCCATGAGATCGCGCCGGAGATCCCCGCTCCGCCGCGATTTGCCGCGGAAGCGGAGTTTCCTCCCGGTGTAGTGCCTCCGCGCGACACCCATACAGGGGCGCGAGGACTATCGCCTCCAGATCCCATGGCGGCAGTCCGGCAAGGAGGCTTTCCGCCTCGTCCGAGATCGTGCGGTACCTCCGGTTAAGCCCCCGATAACTTTAATTTCAGAAGTCGGTGGCAAAAAACCAAAACTAAAATACAGATCCCAAGACACCGACTTCCGAAATTAAAATTATTTCATAATTTTGAGTTAATTTCTTTTTGAAGTCGATTTCATTTTTTTTTTTATACTTACAAGTGCAGAACAGTCCCTCTGATTTTCCGAGGGGCATCATGTTGATGCCCTTTGAATTATTGGAATAATTCACTTATACATTTCGAAGTATTTCATTATTTTAACATTAATTTAACTGTGTTACTCTGCTGACATTAATTTTCTTCATTATTTCACAGTTAGTCATTTTCTGATGATAAATTGCTTTCTTAGTTCAGTGATTGCGTAGACGATCAACTCAATGGTTTCCCCAATTCTATAGCTGATGAGGATCCTACATGCAATAATGTAATAGAATAATATATACAGATGAATATTTAATGCACAATTGAATTAAAAGATAGGAAGACATTATCAAAAAATATTAACGAAATAATGACTATTGCATCGTACATTTATGAACCGCATTAATGATCGTTTAAACTAAATGTGTAATAATTAGTTTAGGAACACTTAAATGTATTGTGTAATACGAAAAGGAAGTAAAATGTAATGCTTATCATATCCGAAATATCGCGTTCGTTGCAAGTAAAGGTGCATTCACATTTGCAAAATTAATTTTACATCATCCAAATGCTATATTGGTCTAAGGATTTTTATTTGTAGAATAAAATTAACGTTTGACAGAATTTGTATGGAAGAACTGTCAAAAATTCAACTTCCCTCCAATAATTCCTCTGATAAAATTATCTGGCGTCGGAAAAATCAGCCCTGAGATAGATGCTTTGGGCCAGTCACTGGGTGTGTAAAATGTATTTTTTACCAACTTTGAATAAATCCGGTATATTAGGAGGGAACTCTTTTGCTTTAGTTTTGAGAGTCTATGAAAGCTCGTTCTGTGAACACATACAAAAACAACAACATATAAAAATCTATATATATAAAATTCAAAGTCCTGACTGACTGATTGACTGACTGACTGATATATCAACGCACAGCCCAAACCGCTGGACCTAGAGACTTGAAACTTAGAAGGTGTGTTCTTTGTGAAGAGTAAGTATCCACTTAGAAAGGATTTTTGGGAATTCAACCCCTAAAGGGTTAAAATAAGGGATGGAAGTTTATATGAAAGTCCGACAGTTTTGAAGTTAGGATCTTCTAATTTTGTATTTAGGCTGACAGTTGAAAATTAATTTATACGTGTCTCAGCGTTTTTGATAATTCCACCCCCGAAGGGTTAAAAAGGGGATGAATTTGTGTATAGAAAGTCATTAATTTTCGACGTAAAAGTCACTAAATTTATTATCTAGGCTTATGATTGGAAGCTAACACAACGGTGTTGTTAGACTTTCATCCATTAAGGGGGTGAAAAGGGGGATGTAATTTTGTCTTGACTGACTGATATATCAACGCACAGCCTAAAAACGCTGGTCGGTACCGCTGGGTAGAGAAATTAATTTTGGAGGGTGTGTTCTTTGTGAAGAGTAGATATCCACTAAGAAGGGGATTTTTGGAAATTTAACCTTTAAGAGGTGAAAAGAGGGGATTTTGTTTATATGAAAAATCTTATTCTTTGAGTTAATAACCATGAAACTTGGCACGAATACTTATCTAAATAAATTATGAAGTTTGGCTTTTTTTTTCTAAACCACCCCCTAAAGGGAGATTGTGTCAAAGTTTGTATGGAAGAATTTTAACGCGTGGTCCGATTAACTCGAAACTCAGTATTTATACTTAAGACCAAAAATAAAGAATAACGTGTGTCATAGTTTTCGAAAATTTACCCCTAACGGGGTGAAAAGTTAGTTTTATAGGGGAAGACTTTACTGCGTGGCTTGATTAACTCGAAAATTGGTATAAACAATCTTTGAGTCGAGTAATGAACACATCCAAACAATTTTACGAAATTCCACCCCTGTGGGGGTGAAAAACAGGGATACAGTAAGAAAAATCTTATTCATTTGGTTAATAAACATGGCAAGAATACTTGCCTAAGCAAGTAATAAAGTTTATCATTATTCGTTTATCAAAACACCCCAACACCCCTTGTGTTGGGGTGTTAAAGTTTGTGTGGAAGAATTTTAATGCGCGGTCCGATTTACTCGAAACTCAGTATTAATACTTTTGACAGAAAATAATCAATAATAACAGCCGCACAGATCGATCGATCAGGTTACGCAGGCTACGCTTGCCGTGGTTGGTCTGTGGATAGGTGTCCATCTTTACATACCGCTGACCTCTCCGTGCCTCGGAAAGCACGCTAAGCCGTTGGTCCCGGCTGTCATTCGTGGATCTTTGACAGTCGCTAGGGGTGGCCAGAAGCCCGAAAGTTTGACAACCAGTCTTATCAAGGGGTATCGTATTTGGGTTGTGGAGGTCAGATAGGCAGTCGCTCCATGTAAAATACTGGTACTCAGCTGCATCCCGTTGGACTGGAAGCCGACCCCAACATAGTTGGGAAAAGGCTAGGCAGATGAAGAATCAATAGTAAGTGTATGGGGTTTTCGAAAATGATTGACCCCTGACGAGACAAATAGTGGTAATTCGATTTATAAGGTGATTTTAATGAGTGCCTTGATAAACTCAAAAAAAATGGTACAAATAAATTTAGACTTGAAACTTGGCACAAATAATTATAAAGTTCGAATTTTTTTGGAATTCTAAACTAACCCAAAGGGGAGATTGGGGGTGTCAAATTTATTATGGAAATTTTTTAATACGCGGTCCAATTAACTCGAAACTCAGTACCTATCTAAGACCAAAATAAATAATAAAGTGGTTCAGGGTTTTTCGAAAATCTACAGCTAATGGGGTGAAGAGTCAATTTCACAGGGCAGAATTTTATTACGAGCCTTGATTAACTGCAAAATTGGTATAAATAATCTAGATTATGTTTCGAAATTCCACCCCTATGAGGATAGAAAGAGGGGATACAAATTAAATGAAAAATCTTATTCATTTGGTTAATAAATTAGAAACTTGGCAATATTTGGGTCAGTAAATAATAAAGATTGTCACTTTTTAAAAAATCCCTCACAGAGGATTAATTTTGAGGGGTGACAAAGTCGATGGATTAGAAAAATATTTAACCCGCTGTCGGATTAACTCGAAACTCGGTAGTACTAAAACAAAAAATACTTAAAAAAAGTGAATTAGGGTTTTTCAAAAATTGACTCCTACGAAGGTGGAAAATTCTACTGCTTGCTTCCATTAGCTCAAAAATGGGTATGGGTCTTTGAGTCAAGTTATGAACACATCCCAAACGATTTTTCAAAATTACTCTCCTGGGGGGGGTAAAAAGCTGGGATACAGTTTATTTGAAAAATCTGATCCCTTTGAGCTATAAACTTAAAATTTGGCCGGAATACTTATATTTATATCTAAATAAATGATAAAAATCATAAACATACATTTTCGAAATTATAAGTGGAAAGTACGAATTTCACGCGGACGAAGTCGCGGGCAGAAGCTAGTATATATATATTAAAGGGATAACGATAGACGTATGATGGGTAAATTAATAAAATAAGTGCCCGTCTAATAAAGCGAAAGGTTACAAAAGGTACAGACGCCAGCAAATCAAGCTACCTGAAACTGGCAAATTTTCCCAATCAACTTTGAACCTTATGCTTTAGCGATAAAGTAGAATATCTATTAGAGAAATTTGACAGATTGTAGAAGCTTGATGTGCTGGCGTTTGTACAATAGATTAGAATCTTACGTCTGTTTGAGTTTTGACGCTTCTAAAGTTTTAAATCGCTGCCCAATCTGAATATAGGTAAACGTGGCTTGATTATTATAAAAGGGCTAGTATATGGCCAAATTTCTTTCTCTTGTGCTGGACTACTTTCGTCACCAATGTGTGTATAGCTTTAGGTTCAGGTTAGTTGTAAGTATTATTTAATTTTTACATAATGAGTTCGGCAACCGGTTTCACTTTAAAAATGAACTTTTAAGTATCGGATAAAGTTGTTCGTAACTTTTTTAGGGTTCCGTACCCAAAGGGTAAAAACGGGACCCTATTACTAAGACTCCGCTGTCTGTCCGTCTGTCTGTCTGTCTGTCTGTCTGTCACCAGGCTGTATCTCAAGAACCGCGATAGCTAGACAGTTGAAATTTTCACAGATGATGTATTTCTGTTGCCGCTATAACAACAAATACTAAAAACAAAATAAATTAAATATTTAAGGGGGGCTCCCATACAACAAACGCGATTTTTTTGCGCTTTTTTGCTCGATATCAAAAATGGCAACAGGTAGGCACTTGAAATATTCACAAAATACTCAGTTGTATTTTAACTTTAATAATAAATAATAAAATAAAAATAAAATAAATATTTAAGGGGGGCTCCCAAACAACAAACATGTTTTTTTTGGCGTTTTTACCTTGTGGTACGGAACCCTTCGTGTGCGAGTCCAACTCGCACTTGGCCGGTTTTTTTTGTTTTTCCTCTTCAACTTTGGGTGGGGTAAGGTGTCTTTTTGATTTAATTAGCTTCCGCCCGGGACTTCGCGTAAAACCTATGTTCTTCCCTAGGATTCATAGTATCCCCATCCCAAACATTAAAATCGGCCCAGCCGTTTCGGAGATTAGCCGGAACAAACAGGCAGACACAAATTTTAAAATCATATGAATTTAGCTCTATTTATTTGTATAGAGTACATAGAAAACCTCTGCTGTTTATTATTGAGGCAATTTTAATTAATTTTACAATAATTGTAATTTAAAGCTTTATGGCCGCAGTTGTTATCTTTAAAGATTATAATCCTCGCAGCGGAGACTAGCCATCGACGCGGGAGATATTATCACTTCTTATAGCCCAATGAGACGGTAATCCGCCACGACCTAAGAGTGATTAGAACGGCATTTCATCATTTCATCCTGTATATCCTAATCTCAAAGACCAGATCCTAAGAAATAATTATTAAAGACCCACCCCGTGCTCTTGGATTTGAAACAATATATTTCAACAAGTTTTAGTAACAGTAACCTAATATATAAGGTCCCCTTAAAATAGGTGGACAAACTTTTAGGAATCATTTAGGCCACCAAAATAAGGACGATGGTAAAAAAATAATTAAAAAAAACGCATAGATATCCACAAGAAAAATAAAATCAGCTAACAAAAATACACTAATGTGCCAGCAATTTATTATTTTAGGTCATAATAAAATCACTTTAATCGGTGTTTTTTTTTGCTTGGATATGTTTAGTTAGACGTACTGAGCGCTGTGTTAAAATTTGTCCATCTATTTTAATGGGGCCCTGTATAATAGATTACGTTAGTGAAAGAATTTATCAAAACTGATTCATTAGTTTTTGACAAAATGGCGAACTGACAAAAGTGGGAATCAAATAAAGAACCTCCTTTTTAGGGTTCCGTACCTAAAGGGTAAAAACGGAACCCTATTAGGTACTAAGACTTCGCTGTCTGTCCGTCTGTCCGTCTGTCCGTCTGTCTGTCTGTCTGTCACCAGGCTGTATCTCAAGAACCGCGATAGCTAGACAGTTGAAATTTTCACAAGTTATGTATTTCTGTTGCCGCTATAGCAACAAATACTAAAAACAAAATAAAATAAATATTTAAGGGGGGCTCCCATACAACAAACGCGATTTTTTTGCCTTTTTTTGCTCGATATCAAAAATGGAAACAGGTAGGCACTTGAAATATTCACAAAATACTCAGTTGTATTTTAACTTTAACAATAAATAATAAAATTAAAATAAAATAAATATTTAAGGGGGGCTCCCATACAACAAACATGTTTTTTTCGGCGTTTTTGCCTTGTGGTACGGAACCCTTCGTGTGCGAGTCCGACTCGCACTTGGCCAGTTTTATTTTAAGTCCGTTATCAAGTCAATCAAAGTCGCTCTCGATTTGTCAAGTATATTGCTTTTATCAAAATATAGTGTATGTGCAAATAATCTTTACCTTACCTACCTTCACACAATATACCTAAAATAATAAATTATATTCATTAAGATATCGTCTCTCAAATGGAGAGCAATTAGCGGAATGGGCCAATTTTTTTGCACGCAAGTGTATATTTGAGAAAGTACTTAGAAAATAATTAAATTACTAATTTGCCAATTATGTTAGAAATTAGGATATTTAAATAATTACACATTAGATGGGCCTAATGTGTAATTATTTAAATATCCTAATTCTTTGTGGTTTTAACGAATACTGAGAAAGGCTTATCCCACAAAAACATTTCATGTTAAATGTTGCCAAGACGAGACCATGTAGCTCGCACTGTCAAAAAGTAATCAGATCTCATGTAGAGCCAAGCTTCTAACTCTACACGCCCTAACTCTACAAGGCCTAACGTCGCAAACTCTACACCTTAGTCAAAATATATGGCTTGGCCGTTTCGTCTTACGCTCATGTGAATGTAGCGAAATGGCCAAGCCATATATTTTGACTGACATCATATCCCGAAAATTTTGATTATCTGGTATAATCCAAAGCCAAGTTAAGAGGGTTCAAAAATACGACGAAGTGCTTCGAGAAAAGGTAGGTAGTGCCCTTGCGCTTCGCTTGGCTCGTCTTGGCGGGGGCACTCCCGTGCCCCCAGATTTCGAAATAAAATGATACATTATTTTAATATGCAAATGCTCATCCGCTGTTGTATATCCTAAATTACATGTTCGAGTAAATGCCGCTTGATATGTAGGCCACTTATATATTTAAAAATATTAATAAAATAATAATACAATTTCAATTTTATTTTGCGTATACAAAATAGTGAATGACTAGTGTATTCTAATTTCGTGTCAAAATACGTTTCGTTATCAAGGACGTATTAGGTAAACGCTTGACCCAGTAACATGCAGTAACTTTACCGTTACCACATTGTATCTAGCGACAAGTCGTCGGAACGAACCTCCAGACGACCTTAAGCTATGTGGTTCAGCGGGATTGTCCGAAAGGGTTACCGATGACCCGGAACATAAAGGGCTACAGAAGGAACTCGGGTGGGTTTTAGCCAGTAAAAGTCTGTCACTCCCTTCCGCTCCGCCCAGAGCGGAAGGGGTCATTTGATCATTTCCGACCAAAAAAAAAAGGCTATGTGGTTCCCGGTAAAGACAAGGAGCTAGGACTACTTTGATACCACCTTCCTGGCAGATTTAGTAACTACATTAAGCATATAAAATTATTATTATTACATGATACATCGAGTGACAAGTTGTCGGAAGGTACATCAGGACGACCTTAGGCTATGTGGTTCCCCGTACAGATAAGGAGCAAAGTCTACCCTCGCTACCACCTTGCTGACTGGCTAGAATAACTTGTTTACGGCTATCTGCTATTCTTACAAATATCGTGCCAATATGAACGAAGAAGAATAAAATTCGTACCGACATGTGGGAGCTAAGACGATATGAGATTTACCTCTGTATGATTACGAAGCACGATGGGAAAATCTATGCACTGATTTAAAGTTTAATGATTCTATCGGATAGATACACTTCCAAACATTATTGCTATTTACTAGAAAGTAAATCACTGTTCGAAAATTTGTGATCGAAAACAATTTTTAGGTTTCGGACAACAAAACCGTTGCAAGAACATTTTAAATCTCGAAGGATAAAAACCTATTTGGAACCCTTGTTTTGCCTCTCGGATAACGATCCTTAGAGCTACCTCAATTCCAGGCGTTCTTGAGGTAGCTCTAATCGTTCATTAGAGGAGGGAGACGATACGGAAGCCAATGAATTGGCCAATAAAATGTTATGAGTTGAATAACAATAACAAGATTTTAAAGAAGCTATACTACAATCCGTTTATTAAATGAAAGAGGGGAGGAAACAGCATCTTCAAGAAGTGCATTAAGTTTAGAGTGAGATAGTGGCGTTTATGTAAGCTAAGGTTTAATCGTCTTAAAAATTTGACTCCAATATTGATCTTGACCCCAATTCCGAAGGATTTATTTGCGAGACAGATTCTAAGATTTTGCATAAGCTCTAGTCCGGTTGTATCGTAAAATGTCCGAGGAAAAATGAAACAAAAACAAATATAACCTCCGCTGTCAAGACGGTGATGGAAAACATTATGAGGAAACCAATGTCCTAGATCCAAAAAAATTAAGTTTTGTGACATCTTCCAACCCGCACCGGGCCCGCGTGCTTGACTACAGCCCACTCCCTCTTGAATAGAGGATTGATTATTTATAATATAAAAATGAATCGCTGTATGTGTTGCTAAGCGCAAATCTCGAGAACAGCTGAACGGATTTGGCTAATTCTTTTTTTAGAATATTCCCTGAAGTACGAGGATGGTTCTTAAACAGAGAAAAAATTAATATATCTATAGCAGTAGGGTAGAAGTAGGGTAGAAATAGTGTAGGAGTAGGTTATGAGTAGGGTAGGAGTAGGTTAAAAGTAGGGTAGGAGTAGGGTACGAGTAGGATAGGAGTAATGTAGGAGTAGGGTAGGAGTAGGGTAGGAGTAAGGTAGGAGTACGGTAGAAGTAGTGTAGGAGTAGGGTAGGAGTAGTGTACGTGTAGGGTAGGAGTAGTGTAGGAGTAGGGTAGGAGTAGTGTAGTAGTAGGGTTGAAGTAGGATAGGAGTACGGTAGGAGTAGGGTAGGAGTAGGGTAGGAGTATGGTAGGGGTAGGGTAGGGTAAGGGGTAGGACATCACGCAAATGAAGTAGCGCCGGGCAGCTAGAAATAATTAATATGGCAAAACAACGTTTGCCGGGCTAGCTGACCCGGCAAACGTTGTTTTGCCGTGCTAAATAAAAACGTATCTCTCGACCGTATTGGTGGATCAAGAAAACGTTCACACGAATTTATTACTGCAAATGACAATGATTAGAGAGTCATCAATGTTAATATTTAATTAGGTACATATACATGAGTGTAACCATGACTCAAATCATAAGCTCACCCTATGTAAGCTGTGCGTGATGAGTTAATGATTAATCTTATAATTGACGGTTAGTGGCACATACTATACGACACTTCTTGTTTCTCACGAGTCATAATAATAAAGTTGCGAATGTTCGTAGTGTCTTCTAAGCAAAGGTACAAGGTTAAGCAAATAGATTTGGTAAAAGCAAAAGGCACGATCAAGGTGCACTGTTTGATGGTCAACATTAAATGAATATGGCTACCTAGAGATATTTAAAAGAAATCCGTACCATATAATTATTATAAGTTCGAAAGTTACTCTGCCTGTATGTTACCCTTCCACGCCTAAACCACTGAAGGGATTTTGTTAAAATGTTGCAGGGATGTAGATGGCACCCAGGGGAAGGACATAGGCAGCTTTTGTCCCAATAGCACAATATCCGACATCCACGCGGGCGAAGTCGTGGGCCGAAGCTAGTCTTATTAAAATAGGGCAAAAGTTTTATCTGCTTATCGGAACTTACATGGAAGAATAGCAAGGTGAACAGTCAAAATATATTGATTGTACATAGTGTTTTAAATTCGACCGATTTGTCACATAGCCGTATCAATAAACCTGTAGTTGTATGTCAGCTAGCAAATTCTACTCCTTTCGACACAAAAGTTCAATGAGCTTTTCGTAATTTATAATAGAGTAAAAGAATTTCATAATGTTCCACAACCAAAACCATGAATGACCATGAATAAGTATGTAATTATTCAAAAGTACAAATCTACATAATTAGTCTCATTAACATTCAAATTATTTCTAATGACTTCTAAAACATAGCTTTACACGCAAACCTGTATTCCTCAAAATGGTCACACAAATCACTTCCATGGCTTTTTTAAATAATTATATGAACACAAACGAACCGTTAGAATTTGCTCTAGAAATCGCAGCGCGTTGAGAATAATAATGCAAGAATACCTGACAAAACGAGCACAACACTATTACGAGAGGTTCACTGTTCGCGACACCATGTGGTTCCCCATTCACTGACGGACTGCGCGCGCGCAACTTACACTGCGCCTGCGCCGAGCGGTTGCACAACCAACTGGTAGCTTACTTACGGTCAATGTTATTAGGCTAATTCTGATTTAGGTATATTATGGTCTGATGAGCTTGTCTATAATAGGTGCCTTTGGACTTCAAAGCCAGGATACACTGAGGATATCATTGCTTTTAAAAGCTTAAGAGAAGTGATGAAGGAAGTGGATGCAAGATCTTGTTTTAAAGTTTAGAGAGAAGAAAGTGAAAGGCTATATAACCAAATGAGGAATTAACTGGATGTAATGAAGATGAAGTAACTGAATGGTGTGTCAGGAGACTTAGTCGGAAAATGCATCACAAAGCATAGTTTTGTATCCCAGCATTGGGAACGTTATAGGCTGCGTGTGCTTATATGAAAATATTTCTAAGCTACCTGTCTACGTTGTCGGCATCGCGTGCATTACCTTCTCGTGACATTTTAATAGACAGTTGAGCAACCTAATATAAATGACGACACTACTTCTCATTTGGTGTCATAAATTGATTCGACCAGCGATAGGAACCTTGAGGTTATTGCTCACTAATAGACGTTTGATAGAAATATATCTATGGTAATGAGGAATCCGGTCTCCAATGTGGCAACACTAAGAAACAGTATAAGAAAAGTACAGTACATAGACATTGAATCACACACAAATTGTACATTGAATAGTCCTTTGGGAAATAAAAACTATACCACAAGATATTTTCTATTGTATCTTGTATCTAACTTTCTTTCGCAGGAACAGAAAACTGTAGTGTTGCTAAAAAAAACTGGCCAAGTGCGAGTCGGACTCGCACAAGAAGGGTTCCGTACCACAAGGCAAAAACGCCGAAAAAACATGTTTGTTGTATGGGAGCCCCCCTTAAATATTTATTTTAATTATATTTATTATTTATTATTAAAGTTAAAATACAACTGAGTATTTTGTGAATATTTCAAGTGCCTACCTGTTGCCATTTTTGATATCGAGCAAAAAAAATCGCGTTTGTTGTATTTTGTTTTTAGTATTTGTTGTTATAGCGGCAATAGAAATACATACTTTGTGAAAATTTCAACAGTCTAGCTATCGCGGTTCTTGAGATACAGCCTGGTGACAGACCGACGGACAGACAGCGAAGTCTTAGTCTTAGTAATAGAGTCCCGTTTTTACCCTTTGGGTACGAAACCCTAAAAATGAGATAACATGTTGCAAATTATTAAAATAGTTCACAGGAAATATAGGATGGTAAAATAAATAATGTTAGTAGAAAAGATGGTAGATGGAAGAGCAATGACGATGCTGCAGTACATCTCACTAAAGCTAAGAGCAGGCATAAAAAGTCTACAAAAGAATTATCATAGAATTATACAACAGCTAGCCGAATTGTTCAGAGCAAACTGTTACAAACTCAATGGAATGAACAAGGCGTTAACAGTAATTTAGTTAACAGTTACTGTTGCTGTTACCTGTATCATTCCACTGCTGGACAAAGGCGTCTCCCCATGACTTCAGTGCTTGCGTATAGGCATAATAATATTATAGACTCTCTGTATGTTACCTTGTGACGCATAAACCACTGAACGAATTTCGATTAAATTTGACAGAGAGATAGATTGCATCCCGGAGATGGACATAGCATAGTTTTTTTCGACATACCTCGCGGGCGAAGCCGTGGACGGAAGCTAGTCAGCCTATAATTTTCCCACTGCTGAGACACATGCCTCCTCTCTTTGAGAAGGAGTGGGCTGTAATCTACCTTGGGCCCAGTGCGGGTTGGTAGATGTCTCATGTCACATGTCTTCCAATTTTTAGTTCTAGCACATGCCGGTTTCCTCACTGTTTTCCTTCACCATTTTGAGAGCAGTGGTGATGAAATTATTTACACCAAGTAAAGCACCTGCCTGGGTTCGAACCCACGACCTACAACACGTAAGTCGGGATTGTTACCACTGGGTCACTACTCTGAGTTCCCAGTGCTTGCGATGCAGTGTTAATGTGGATCACTAGTTTATTTTGTCCATCTCGTCCCGTCGTCTTCTACGGTACGCCTGCCGCGACGCCTTCTGTCTACCACCATTCCACATACTGTTTTTTTTGGCGCACAGCTCATTGGGCATGCATTAGATATGCAGTAAACAGTACCGTAGATAAACCAACTTCAAATTAACAACTTTCAGCGGGAAAAGTTAAGGCCATGTGTTATCATGTCTCAAATGGATCCGTACCACGCGATCATAGCAACTGATACTATATTATAATAGTAATTAGTTTAGAACAGGATTTGTGTTTCAAGGCAGACAAATTGAAAGTAGGCTGTTAGCGTAGGCAGCTAAAATTGTTGGGAATTTGTAGTGAACTGAAAATAGCACGTGGTGCTGTGACATATTTCATGTATCTTCTCTAAATTATAAAGAGAAAAGTTTGGATTTTTGTATGTTTGATAAGCTGTCACGCTAAAACGGGAGCCGTTCAGCCGTTTTAGCATTTGGATGAAATTTGACACATGGTTTAACCATGACCTGGATTGGGACATGGGATACGTACTTTTTATCCCAATAGTCCCCCAGGATTGAGGATTTAAGCGGGTGAAACCACGGGGTGCACCTCATCATCATCATCATCATTTCAGCCGAATGACGTCCACTGCTGGACATAGGCCTCCCCCAAAGGGGGGGGGGGGGTGGTTGCCATAATCGCCACGCTTGGTAGGCGGGTTGGCGATCGGGGTGCACCTGGTGAGAGATAAAATGATTTTGTCATGTGTCAATGAGTCCAGGTTACTGTAAACGACGATGTTATTATAGACGACGCGACGTTTGCATTTTGTTACACCCGACGGATAGGTATACACTCAATTATAGCAAATCGTAATTTGAACAAACCTTACTATTCGTTTTTGCGTGTTAAATTCTTGTACGAAATGTTGTTATGAATGGCTTGTGACGTACAAAATTTTCATCAAATCACGAATTCCATTCACCCTAACGCAAGAAGTTACTATACACAATAATAACTCCAGAAATAGAGACGAGTGTGTCGTAAGTCGTAAGACTGAAGTTTGCAAACCTATCGACATCGAGTGATGGTGTACGTGATGCCGGGGCGCATGCGTCAGGCTCTGTCGGCGCTCGCGCAGAGGACGCTGCCTTCGATATGAATGTTACAACATGGACTTTTTATGAGGAAAACATATGATGCAGGTTTAAAGAGCCGGAATGAAGCGCGTACAAGCAGATAACTAATGACCAACTTTGAAAACGGTTCGGTCATACCAGTATGTATGCGTTTATTGCCTTTCCTCAGTCATCTTTGAGTCTCCTCAAAGATGACTGAGGAAAGGCAAAGGTCTCCCTTATGAGGTAGTCGGGCCTGTATTTCGGAATCTAGAAGCTCTCAACGAACTAAAACTCTGATCATGTATTGTTCTTGAGAGCTTAACTTAGCATTATACATTCAGCCAAACACTTAGCCCAATAAGTCTGGCCATCTTTTTTAACGAGTAACTAACCCGGTAAATGGATGCTTGTAGACAACTTGCTGATAAAGAGAAAAGTAGAGGTACGTAGGTATGGCTTACTAGGCTCGTCCTGAATTGAGGAACTTTTTGACTTGCCCTCCTGCTTTTTCTCACACTATTTAATTACAGTTCTATTCGGGGGTTTCCTATAATTACATCACGGCAATTTAATCCTAACATTGTGAGCTGGTTTTGGCGGCGAGATCATTATTAGTTATTACCTAATTAGTTTTTAATTGTCTTGGTTTCTAATTTCTGACCTTTATTGTGGTATTTAGTTAGGTAATTTCCGGCTTTGTTATTCTTATTTTCTCTTGCGAATTTGTTTGTGACAGACAATCGAGCTGTCGAAGTAGTCCCATTTTTTAAATATATATTTAATATAATATAATAAAAGTTTTATTCACAACCCTTTTTAGGGTTCCGTACCCAAAGGGTAAAAACGGGACCCTATTACTAAGACTTCGCTGTCTGTCCGTCTGTCCGTCTGTCCGTCTGTCTGTCTGTCTGTCACCAGGCTGTATCTCAAGAACCGCGATAGCTAGACAGTTGAAATTTTCACAGATGATGTATTTCTGTTGCCGCTATAACAACAAATACTAAAAACAAAATAAAATAAATATTTAAGGGGGGCTCCCATACAACAAACGCGATTTTTTTGCCCTTTTTTGCTCGATATCAAAAATGGCAACAGGTAGGCACTTGAAATATTCACAAAATACTCAGTTGTATTTTAACTTTAATAAGAAATAATAAAATTAAAATAAAATAAATATTTAGGGGGGGCTCCCATACAACAAACATGTTTTTTTCGGCGTTTTTGCCTTGTGGTACGGAACCCTTCGTGTGCGAGTCCGACTCGCACTTGGCCAGTTTTTTACAATTTGGTCTTATTCTAAGGTATACATCGTAGTGACTTAAAATAGGAGATTGGACATTGGATTACAATTTCATTGGGTAGGTACTGTAGCCAGGGCTTATCTTTGGCAACTAAAGTATAAGTATCCCTGACTCCGAAACTAGGCATAACCTGTGTCCTCAGACCCAGTGGTTCCTTCTTGGGGTCTTGTCAGCCGTTACAATGTTAAAACAGTTAGGTTAACAAAAAAATAAGAATAAAAATATATATCATATATAGTTTTTGTTTTCCATTCTGTGGGTTACTTGTCTTCTTAATCTTCCATCCCAGTTCTATCTGTAGTCTGGTCTTGTTGTACAGCGGCGCCAGAACGATCTGTCCTGGGTTGTCATAGGAGTTAGGTTCTACGCTTTCATCTTCCTCTCGATACTGGACCACCATGTAGCGGGGTTTTACTTCTTCCCAAGCGTTTCGTTGGGATATTCAAGACAGTTTTTACTGAGACACTCTTCTCATTACGTGGCTGTTCCATCTAAACCTGCTTTCTTTTAGTTTGTCCGTTATTGGGGCCACTCCGAAAGATCCTCTCACCTGCTCATTGCGTACTATCTGTGGGTTACTTTTATTTTCACCAAAATATAATATATTTTAACGTTTAATTTAACCACATTAATAATGTTCTCAATAATGATAATGCTTTACAAAAGAAGTTCCGCACTCTTATATAAGTAATGAAGATGCATATAGTCTCTTTCAGATCAACTCATGAGTTGTACAGACGCCAGCACATCAAGCTACCCGAAACTGTCAAATTTTCCCAATCAACTTCAAACCTTATGCTTTAGCGATAAAGTTGAAAATCTATTAAAGAAATTTGACAGATTGTAGTAGCTTGATGTGCTGGCGTCGTCGTACGTAAAAATTAAAGTATGGTCGCAATCTGTGTATGTATTGATCTGTTGGCTATTGGAACAGAGTAAAGCTTCGTAACTTTTGCGAAATGTGCTGTATTTTAATGTTTCATAAGTCCGCATCGAATGTGTAGATTACAGTTATTATTTTGTTACTCTTTATGACGTAACACTTATAATCTGAATCCAACAACAATACGATCGTTGTCTGAATCCAAATAAAGAAAAAAATCAAAATTCAAAAATTGCATTCTAGAATCGCAGGTTAACCTACGTTTCTGACCGGCGCGGCGAGTCAAAAACGAAGGTATTCTGGATAATACTTTTTGGCTTCTGTATCCAGGGCCCTCATTCACTATGACCAATTAACGATTCCTAACATCGAAACCACATCAATTCCTTATCTGATCACATCTGCTAATAACTTATTCTCTATGACACACTGAACGATATGACTTAAGGTGAATGGGTAGTTCAGACCGCGAAATTCAAATTTTCTTACGTTTTTTGCAATTTGCAGGTCAGTGTCAGGTTGTATCTTGCATATTTAGAGAATTATAATCATTAGAATCATTAGTACATCTTTTTAAGGTGGTAGAAATATAACTTAGAAAGATATATTAATTACTCTAATGATTATAATTCTCTAAATATGTACCTGTTATTGTCGCGAATCATATTTTGATCAAGACACAACCTGACACTGACCTGCAAATTGCAAAAAAACGTAAGAAAATTTGAATTTCGCTGTCTACCACTATCCATTCACCTTAAGACAAAACCGCGCGAAATGTCAAAATACCACGCTTGATAGATTGTGTTTGGGTAAGATTCAATAAAAACTTATATTGAAGAAGGCCTTCTTCAATATAAGTTTTATTGAATCTTACCTGTAAGAAACAGTTTTATTGTTTTTCGTACTTGTGTGACAATACAATAAATTTGACAATGTCTTGGAGCCTACAGAATATGACATTTCAATTCCTTGCTGTTACATTATGGGGTTCTACAAGACACGATATTGACGTGGTCTGCACGTGGTAAGATTACGCGGGGAATATAATTACAGATTGGGGCTATAAATATAAGGGTTGTTAATACTTCTCCTTCCCTGGATAGCACTAGATAGCTCCTATATTTAAAGATGAAAACACAAACGACTTTTCCTTACAAAGTCGTTTGTCTGTGCATTCGCTTAGTACCAACCTACTTTTAAATTGCTTGATGGATTTTGATTCGGTTTTTACAAATAAAGAATGAGGACTAATAGAGAAGTGTGGAAGAAAAAGACATGTTGCACCTAAAAATTGGGATAAGGACAGACGAATGATGACCTACTTCAAATAAATTCGTAGAAGTATTATTTACCCGTGCAAAACTGAGGTGGTTCGCCAGTCTAGTAGTAGTAGTATTGATGATTCACGAAAAACAAAGGGCATTCACTCTCCATAATAAATAATAGGTAAAAAGCTTTGCAATTCATCGTGAGTATAATCTTCAAAAAAATTCGCAATTCATCGTGAGAATAATAAGGAATATTGAGACAAAAATAAATAAGATAAGCAACAATGAGTATGATGACTAATGATGAGACAGCAATGATTAGGCGGATTCGACGTAAATAAATTAAATCTTACCGAAACCTAACCCACCTTAACCCTAACCTACCTTATAGATAATATATTCTATTCTATTCCATTCTTATCGGAAGATTCCTGAATCCACAAAATATTTTAGGTAGAAGGAGATTACGGTATGAACTTGGTGGAAAAGTTCCATAAAGGAGCTTGCCATGGGAAGTACTACAGTCCGGCCGTCGAGAGAACGCGTACCTGACACCTGTCAGTGCAACGATTCCAATTGCTAATAAAGGTCAAATTCGCAAAACACGTAATCGTTTGCAAGAAACTGACAGGTGTCAAGAACGCATTTTCTCGTCGGCCGCACTGTAGTCATGTATTTTATTTCAACGTCCTCGGAACTAAACTAATTCAAAAACATAAATATTAATCTTAGAGCAATGTTTGCTTATGAATATGCAAATTAATTCACACATTTGTAAGCTTTTGCTGATGCAGTTTGTAGATTGCGAGGGAAATATGTCTAATATATCACAGTAGTGTTTTTAACTTTTTAAAGTTTCAAATTCCAAGTAGGTATAGGTAGGTACGAATGGTCAGTTTTTTACAACACAGAAAAGATTTCTTTGTTTAAAAACCTGTACAGTATATTTTTACAGCATTTAACATGTTCTACAATCTACAATACAATAAGATGTGTTTGTAATAATGTATATTGCTAAGATTTCATAAAAAGACAATTCATACAGTACCTTTGCCTAATCCGCGAACATACTACGAAAATGAATAGCGAAGCCATTAAAACATGAGTGATTCAATAAAAGATGGCAACATTTCACAGACGTTGCGTGCAAAGGTGATGGTGTTGCAAGCTGCAATCAGCGGTGCGTCTTCAAGGTTGACCCTTGTAGGTTGTACCGTTTTAGTGACGTAAGATAATGTAGGACAGGAAAATTAAATTATGTTATTGCTATATGCATTGTATTGGAAAACTGGTCGCAAAAATGAAAAGATCTTTTCCTTGGAAGTTGAGAGTTACAGATTGATAACGATAACAGTAGAACGTGCATCCAGACACTATGCAGGGTTTTTGGTAAAACGTTAACAACCTCTTAAGAGGTCATTCTACTCATCATTATGAAAAACTTTTACTATGGGACCAAACCTGAAATCGCGAAAAAAAAATCGGCTGTTCCCTGCATTTATGTTCGTATAACTCGTCATACTTCCCGTGGGTGTCGTAAAAGGCGACTAAGGGTCGTACCGGAGTATGGGCAGCAGCGTTCTCTATGCATTCCACCACCATACCATACTGCGATCGCCAACCCGCCTGCCAAGCGTGGCGATTATGGCAAAATTGGGGGAGGCCTATGTCCAGCAGTGGACGTCTTTCGGCTGAAATGATGATGATGATGAACTCGTCAAAATGTAGGGAACAGCAGATTTTTTTTTCGCCATTTCAGGTTTGGTCCCATAGTAAAAGTTGTTCATAATGATGAGTACAATTACATCTTAAGAGATTGTTAATGTTTTACCAATAACCCTGTATATCCCCTCATTCAACTGACGAGACTGAAATGTCAAAAAAATAAGTCTGGTAACGGCTTTGACGAGGCCCCGCCATTTTTAGACTACTTGCGTTCAAACCCCGCTTTCACACTATTTTACTATGAAACCCATATAAAACTGTGTCTGTTTCGCAATCAATACAATATTTCCTATTAGTTCTTCTGACTTTTATTTAATTTGGTAACTGTACATAATTATGATGTTACTAAAGTTCTATAAATGTTGAAGTTCGCTCATAAAAGGCTTTCTACAGACTTGACACATTTTCCGATTAAATTTTATTTTATAACCACTTGTAACTTAATCACGAAGTTAATCTAACTTAAACAGTACTTGGAGATTAAAAAACAGGCCTGATATGGCAGCAGGTATACAAAAAATATTCAATATATTCAATCAATAGGGGCTTACAGGACCTAAACGCAAAAACACAAGTTTTAGAAACAATAAAAGTATATGATCGACTACAGTAAACAAAAAAATCAGAATAGTACATTATGATACATGTGTGCTATGTTGATCATTATGCCCGAGGCGGTATTATGCACTCGCCTGCGGCTCGCGCGATAAGAAAGCCGAGAGTCTAATGATCAATGCACACGCATTTCATACGATGTTTTTCAACACACTTGCGAGGAAAAAAACAGACTTGTATCGTTAAATATTAACTTGTTTGGAAAATGGCGCGCAAGTTTTGTTTTTCACACTAGCACTAGCGATGCGCGCGCAGGTGTAAATAAAAGCACCACAGACTTCTTAGACATACTACGTAAAAAGCACTGAATCTCATTTTAAATATATTAGTTTGTGGCACTGACAAACCTCTAAACAGCCTATAGAAAAAATATAATAAACACAAAATAATGTGTAGACTGATCGTAGTGTTGTCGTATATCAAATTGTAGTTTAGTTAGTATGGAATTAGAAAGTACTATTGGCATAGAGAAAAATTACATTAGTTCAGTGAGAATCCGCAATAATAGAACGCCAGTCAGGGTCTTTTCCGTTTGGTTTCGAAAGGGACCAAGGACAATTTAAGGTGGATAATTAAAATCGTAAGTCTGTACACGGGTAGTCTATGGGTCGATTATACTAAGAGATCGCTGGATGTCCTGCGTGTCCAATATAACAATGCGTTCAGGATGTTGTTGGGGCTGCCTCGTTACTGTAGCGCGTCGCACATGTTTGCGCAAGCTGTTTGTTTGTACCGACGGCTTCTATTTAGTTATTCGTAAGAAAACTGAGTCGCTACTGAGGAGAGTGAGGGGCAGTCATAACAGCATCCTGAGGACTGTGGCGAAGAGCTTTGGCTCTCCGATTTTTTAACATTTTGTGCGGATTTTGATTTATACTAGGCAAAATTAATTAATTATTTTTATTTTGTTACTAACACCATATGGATTTTGTAAATATTTGTAATTTTTATCTGTCGTTGTTTTATATGAGTCTCGGATCTGAAATAAATGAATATTATTATTATTATTACAATTAATTTTTTTTTTTACGTTTTTTTGTAATTTGCAGGTCAGTATCAGGTTGTATCTTGATCAAATATGATTCGCGACTATAATATATATATGTATTTACATAATTATAGTCATTAGAATAGAATCTTTCAGGTTAGATTTTTTCCTTAAGAACTTTTCCATAAGAAGGATGTCGAATGATTATCATTCTGTAAAGACGTACCTGTTATAGTCGCAAATCATATTTTGATCAAGACACAACCTGACGCTGACCTGCAAAAAACCTAAGAAAATTTGAATTTCGTGAACTACCACTGCGCATTCACCTTAAATTGTCTGTGGTCCCTGCGCCTACCTTAAGGTAAATAAATATTAGTTAATTTTGGGGCCAAGGACAATACAGACTATTTAAAAAAAAAAGTGAATTGATGAGATTAAAAAAGCGCGCATCTCCGACTAGTATATAGTTATCTGTGGAAATAAAGCACTTGTGGATTACAGTAAAGAAAAAGCACGCGTTTTTAATACACTGCATTATGGACCTAAAAGCGGTTCAATAAGAGCCACTTTACGAGCAAGTGTGTTGAAATAGGTAATAGGTAATAGGTACTACGGGCTGGTGTCCGCAACTCCACGTCAATGCGCGTATTTTGCGTATGGGAAAAATATAATAAACACAAAATAATGTGTAGACTGATCGTAGTGTTGTCGTATATCAAATTGTAGTTTAGTTAGTATGGAATTAGAAAGTACTATTGGCATAGAGAAAAATTACATTAGTTCAGTGAGAATCCGCAATAATAGAACGCCAGTCAGGGTCTTTTCCGTTTGGTTTCGAAAGGGACCAAGGACAATTTAAGGTGGATAATTAAAATCGTAAGTCTGTACACGGGTAGTCTATGGGTCGATTATACTAAGAGATCGCTGGATGTCCTGCGTGTCCAATATAACAATGCGTTCAGGATGTTGTTGGGGCTGCCTCGTTACTGTAGCGCGTCGCACATGTTTGCGCAAGCTGTTTGTTTGTACCGACGGCTTCTATTTAGTTATTCGTAAGAAAACTGAGTCGCTACTGAGGAGAGTGAGGGGCAGTCATAACAGCATCCTGAGGACTGTGGCGAAGAGCTTTGGCTCTCCGATTTTTTAACATTTTGTGCGGATTTTGATTTATACTAGGCAAAATTAATTAATTATTTTTATTTTGTTACTAACACCATATGGATTTTGTAAATATTTGTAATTTTTATCTGTCGTTGTTTTATATGAGTCTCGGATCTGAAATAAATGAATATTATTATTATTATTACAATTAATTTTTTTTTTTACGTTTTTTTGTAATTTGCAGGTCAGTATCAGGTTGTATCTTGATCAAATATGATTCGCGACTATAATATATATATGTATTTACATAATTATAGTCATTAGAATAGAATCTTTCAGGTTAGATTTTTTCCTTAAGAACTTTTCCATAAGAAGGATGTCGAATGATTATCATTCTGTAAAGACGTACCTGTTATAGTCGCAAATCATATTTTGATCAAGACACAACCTGACGCTGACCTGCAAAAAACCTAAGAAAATTTGAATTTCGTGAACTACCACTGCGCATTCACCTTAAATTGTCTGTGGTCCCTGCGCCTACCTTAAGGTAAATAAATATTAGTTAATTTTGGGGCCAAGGACAATACAGACTATTTAAAAAAAAAAGTGAATTGATGAGATTAAAAAAGCGCGCATCTCCGACTAGTATATAGTTATCTGTGGAAATAAAGCACTTGTGGATTACAGTAAAGAAAAAGCACGCGTTTTTAATACACTGCATTATGGACCTAAAAGCGGTTCAATAAGAGCCACTTTACGAGCAAGTGTGTTGAAATAGGTAATAGGTAATAGGTACTACGGGCTGGTGTCCGCAACTCCACGTCAATGCGCGTATTTTGCGTATGGGTGGGAAAATCGACTATTCGATCCACCCCAGCTCCTCAAAGAAGGCCAGCAACGCCTTGATGTTACTGACCGTCTCACGTAGGGTACCTGGGTTACCGAAGTACTTTGCCCTGTACGTGGCGATCACCGGGCAGTTTAGAAGCACATGTGCCGCTGTCTCGTCGTCCTCCATGCAGGCCCTGCACAACGGACTGTCCGTTACTCCTATGACAAAGAGGTGTTTATTAAATGACCCGTGGCCAGTTAAAGCTGCGGTAACTATACGCAGCTTTTGTTTTGTTAGACGGAGAACCTGTTTCGTGAGGCGGCCATCCAATGTGGGAAGTGCTTCCCTCGCCTGCCTGCATTCACCTTGGTCCGTCCATAGTTTATTGTGTTGCTCTCTTGTGCGTTTCCTTACCAGAGTGCGTATGTACCCGAAGGGGAGTGGCACGATGGGCTCGGGTCCCACGGGTGCCATACTCGACCCTCTGCTGGCAAGTTCGTCGGCTGCATCGTTGCCTAGCGAACCGCTGTGTCCTTTGATCCATTGAATGGTTATATTATTGAGGTTACCCACCTGGTTGAGGCGCTGGTGACACTCGTATATTAGCCCAGAGTCAGCTGTGTAACTGTTCAGCGCTTGCAGAACAGCCATGCTGTCTGAGAGTATGCGGATTGAGTGTTCCTTAACTTCCCTGGCCATAATGGCTGAAGCGGCTAGAGAGATGCCCAAGCATTCGGCCTGGAACACTGTGTTGTGGACCCCCAATGGTGTGGCTATGTGTATGTTGAATTCCTCCGAGAAGATTCCAGCTCCTGTGCCACTACCTGTTTTGGATCCGTCCGTGAAGATACGCAGCTCTGTGGGGCACAACCCCTCGCATCGGCGATCCTCGTGAAGCTGGATCTTGTATTTTTTATCAAACATAAATTGTTTAGGAACCCGGTCGTTTATGGCTTTCGTAATGGGGAAATCCTTATGGAGTCCCTCAAGCAGCGTGGTGTGTGGTGTATTACTCTTACCCCAGAGATTTAGTGTGTTAAGACGTACTGCCGCCATCGTCGCTTCCTGCTGTATGAACAGGTGGAGCGGCGGGATTCCCAGGATGGCTTCTACCGCTGCAGTCGGAGTAGTCCTCATACAGCCCGTAGTCGCCATGCAGGCTAGTCTTTGCATGCGTTGCAGTTTGTTGGAGGCTGTCACTAGCTTGGTGCGAGGCCACCAAACCACAGCTCCGTAGCTTATCATGGGGCGGATCACTGCAGTGTACAGCCAGAGTGTAATTTTAGGGGATAGGCCCCACTTCTTACCTATCATTCTCCGACACTGCCAAAAGGTTATGCAAGCCCTGTTCAGTTTGTTGTCCAGATGACTGCTCCAGTTTAACTTACTGTCTAGTGTTACACCAAGGTACTTGACTTCGTTGGCTAGCTGGAGTTCAGTATCGAACAGTTTAGGTAGGCGAAAAGGCCCTAACGCTCGTTTATGGGTAAACATAACCAGTTCAGTTTTAGCGGGGTTCACTGAAAGGTCAAAGTCCCTGCACCATCTCTCCACGATACGTAGCGCTTGCTGAGTGAGGTTGCATATCGTGCCCGTTACCTTCCCCGAAACCAAAATTGCAAGGTCGTCGGCATAACCTACTGTGTAGAAGCGGTTGGCGTTGAGTTTGGTGATGAGGTCATTAATTACCAGATTCCATAGAAGGGGGGACACGACCCCACCCTGGGGGCAACCTCTAGCTATCATGGCCAGCTGCTGCTCACCTTCAAGGCGAACCACTCGTTTACTTAACATGTTTGTGATCCAGTCCGTTAGTACCTGTTCTACTCCATGTCTGGAGAGGGCGCTGTTGATACTGGAGAAGTTGGTTTTGTCGAAGGCTCCTTCGATGTCTATGAAAGTGCCCAGACAAGTGCCTTTCTGATGAATCGCTTCCTCTATCTGGTTGACTACCAGATGTAGGGCGGATTCAGTCGACTTACCTGAGCTGTATGCGTGTTGGTTACCGTGTAACGGTATGGTCTTCAGAGCACCATCCCTCAGTTCCCTATCGCACAGCCTTTCCAGGGTCTTCAGTAGAAAGGAGGTCAGGCTGATTGGTCGGTGGGATTTGGCGTTTGTGTAGTCACCCTTACCTGGCTTAGGGATGAATATTACCTTCACTTCCCTCCATCCTTTGGGAACGTATCTAAAGGCCAGGCACGCTCTCAGTAAAGGCAGCAGTTTTAAGGCGACAGAGGTGCCACCCCACTGCAGTAAAGCGGGGAACACTCCGTCAGGTCCAGCTGCCTTAAAAGGATGGAAGCTCCGGATGGCCCAATGGAGTTTCTCCAGCGTGATCATCCTGCTAGCGTAGGCCCATTCGCTGTCTGATGGTGTCTGTATTGTATCCTGCCAGTCAATTACCTGTGCGAAAGTGCATCCCGGGAAGTGAGTTTCAATAAGGACGCGTCTCGTTTCTTCTGGCGAGGATGTTAGTGTGTTGTCAGGTTTGCGGAGGGTGGCAGGCCCAGGTGTGTGCTGTTGCGCTAGAACTTTCCTTACCCTGTTAGCCTGCTGACAAGATTCAATGTTACCACAGAACTTGCGCCAACCCGTGGTGCTCCTGAACCTGATGCATTTTTTGTAGCTGGATTTGGCCGCATAATAGTTGTCCCAGTCCTCATCCGCACAAGTATTCATGGCTCTATTCAGAGCTTTCCTTACCTTACCGCGCTTGCGTTCCAGCTCAGCGCCCCACCAGGGTTGTTTGCCCGGTGTGCTGCGCGGGGTGGTCTCTGGGCAGGCAGTTTGGTAGCTGTCTATCATTGATTTAGTAAGGTACCTTACTTGTTCTTCAATCTGTGTTATATCCTCAAATGTTATCGGATCGTTTGATGTCGCTAGCTTTGATTCAAGGCTGCGTGTGTAGGTGGCCCGATCCGTATTGCGCGGATTACGGCGAGGTTGTGTGGGTTGAACACAGACCTGGATATCGAAGCGGATCCACCTATGATCAGAGCAGGAGGCCTCCTTGGAGACATGCCACCCAGTGATAGCTTCCGCCGCTCCCTCTGTTGCCAGAGTGAGATCTATGATAGTGCGGCTTCGCCTGGTTACGAACGTTGGTTCGGAACCCGTGTTTAGTAGGGATAGGTTAGTCGAGAATAAGTAATCAACCAAGGCCTTACCCCTATCGTTTTGCGTGTCCATACCCCACAGTTGGTGGTGAGCGTTGGCATCAGCCCCGACGATGACCTCAAGCCCGCACCTCTCGCAGTGGCTGACCAGACGGGCGAAGTCGTGCGGGGGCGGCGCCTCCACCTCGGGCATGTAGACTGAGGCGAAGACGATCACCATCTCCATGGCGTCGTCACGCTGTATAGTCAGCTTAGCTGCAGAGACATCTCTGCAACAGAAGTCAGTTAAGAGCTGTGTTTTGAGGTTACCTGTGATATAGATGCACGATCTGGGATGGTCGTGATCTGTGGTGACCAGGAGCTTACCGCCAAGATTGGAGAGTCCTTGTATGCGGCCCGCCCTTATCCACGGCTCCTGGATCAAGGCTATGGCCGTGTGTTGTACCTCCAGCCACTTGCGAAGTTGAGCCGTCGCGGTCTGGCTGTGGTGGAGGTTTGCCTGGAGGATTCTACAGGCCGACGAAAGGGACGCCATCGCTGGCTAGCCCCTCCTCGTCCCCCTCCAGTTTGAGCCCGGCAAACAGGTCGCCCTCGTCGAAGCCGTCCCCCACCCGGCTCGAAGCCGGGGACAGGATCATGTCGTCCAGCTCCTCGCCCGATGAAGGGACAGCGCCCACGGTGGCGGCAGCAGGGGCGGCTGACCCTGCCGGAGCAGGTTCAGTCGCGGATGCCTCCGGGTTGTCTAATTTGGGAGATGACTCCCCCGCCAGTGCTGGTGGCTGGTTTGGCTCCTCGACGACGGTGCCCGTGGCAGGGTCCCATCCCTGTGGAACGTCGGTGAACCTGCCGTTCCGACCCTGGAACTTAACGTACACCGCCCCCAATCCAATTGAGAGACGGCGTCCGGCCTGCATCAGGGTCGGGATTTGGTCCACAGGGACGCCAACCACCACGAACCATTGGTCTGCTTGTTTGTCGGCAAAAAGAAGCACCCACCTCTTGATGTCGACCCAGGGGTTCTGGTAGGTGAGAGCGCGCCCAATGTTGGTCGACTCTCCATATACCCCCTGCTCGTCTGGGATCACGATGCCGCATCGTGCTCGTTTCTGTATCTCCGACTGACTCTTCACTACGAGAGAAATGCTAGAAGGAAGAGAAAGATCGGAGACTGTTTTCCGTAGCCAGGCTAAGGTGTGGTCGCTTCCGCACCACAGTTTCAGAACACCTCCGGCGAACAGCGGCTTGGCATTGAATGTCGGCCCCGGAGTGTCTTGTTTGGGGGAGCAGGCCTCGAGGATGATCTGCCTCTGGATGGCGGCGAGTACCTGGTCTGATACTTCCCTGCTGAGGATCCCCGTGCGTTCGCAGGTGATCGCGACGTCTAGGGTTGCGCTTGCAGCTTGGGCGTAGCTTTTTTGAGGGACCCGTTTGGATTGATCAAGACGCGGCCGCTTATGCTCTCCCCGAGGTGTTAAAGTCTCGTTGAGAGCTCGCTTGGCCGCGGCCTGATCCTTCCAATCGGGTCGCCTGGAGTTACCTTCAGCCTGTTTCTCCGGGACGCTGGTTGGCGGCTGGCCGGGCGAAGGTCGGCTAGTACCGGCCTCCGCCAGCGACCGCTTTCCGGCGGCGAAGTTCAGCTGGCCGCTAGTCGGTTTGGCCGACCTAGCGGCAGTGGCCTGTTTGTGTTGGCTGCCTTTACCTAGCAGCCTGCGTTCTTGACGTCGCTCCTTCCTCGTCATTCTCTCCCTCTGCTTGCTCTGTGTTGAGGAAGCTGGTGGACCTGAAGGGTCAGTGCGGGGGCCTCGGGCTTGTTGAGTGCCTTTACCCTTGCCCTTGCGTTTCTGCACTTGCCAGGCATGTGCGAACGTATCATCAGTGCATACGACCGCCTCCGTTTGACCGGTGACGGCCGCCTGATGAGAGGAGGATTGAGGAGGAGGGTGTTTGACAGGATGCCCGGCGCTGGTGTTACCCAACTCCGGGATCTGTGTGGTGAGGGTCAGACCGGCAGTGGTATTAGTCGTCGCCTTGGCCTTCGCCTGAGTTTTAGAAGGGTCGGTACTGGTCCCAGTCAGCGCCGACGTCCTTTGTTTATTTTGGGACTTTTTGTGTTTGGTCTTAGCTGCGGTTCTCGCCACAGCCGGACCAGCACCCGCGCTGGTACCCGCAGCGTTAGCTGCAAGGCCACCAGGGGCGAGGGAAGTGCAAGCACCACCCTTGGGAGTCTCATTGGCTTTCGCCTCCACTCCGGTGTTGGTTGAATTAACTGGCCTTAAATTTTCCATGTTAAAAAGTTTTTAAATTTTCGTCTCTCTGGCTTCCCACCCTCCATGGAGCCCGCACCTGGGAACGTCTCACTACAAAAAAGCTCGAACGTTAGGACTACCAGAGAGATATAGGTGCGCAAGGCTGGTTTACAGTGCGACATCGGGTGCTCGATCGGGTTGGCGTGGAAGGTTCAAAGGGCCAAACCCCTCACGAACTGATCAACCCTCACTTACACCGTCAGCATGACCTTTACCTACCGCTTTGGCCGTCCAAGAACGACCTCAGCGGACCTCACGCACCTCGCCTGTGGCCCTCTGACGGGACACAATGACCATTTCCCTACCCCTGGCTATTGGGCAGGGCCACCGTTTCGCTTGAAATCCAGACCAAAGGGGGCGTGTTGCCTTTCAGCTCAACCCCCCAGGACTCCTTCATCCCCGCTTACGGCGCTCAACTGCGCAGGTCCTAGCGCAGGTGACTGTTTACTCCTACTCTCCACCAGCTGATTTTAGTGATGGGCGAGCCCGCCACCACCCAGTCACAGGGGGTCGCGGTTAGGAGTGGAGTTGGGTACATTGGAGGTGGAAGGAATGAGGATGTGGGCGGGATGGGGTGTGGAAGGATTGTGAAAGTTGGGGCAGGAAGATGAAAGACGGGAAATAATGGGGTAAAGGGAATAGGGCTAAGGATGTGCTGGCGCCTGGTGGTTTTTGTTACGTCTGTTTCATAAGGAATCAGACCAAGAACGGGGTGGCAACCTCGGGAAGGTGCATCCGCCAGACTTGCCTTGAGGATCTACACGACCGTGGCGCTCTCCCTCAAGACCCCGCCACCCTACCGCCTCTGAAGGAGGCGGCAAGGTAGGCCTGCATCTATACTACCAAGCAAAGCAAAGCAAAGCGTGTCGTTGTGCAACCGCAAAAGCATAAATACAGACCCCCCCCAAGTGTGTTGAAAAAAAAAAAAAAAAAAAAAAAAAAAAAAAAAAAAAAAAAAAAAAATGATATTCTTCAGGATACTTATATGCTAGGTAGATAATGTGTTGAAAACATAATACAACTAATTTGTTAAGATAGAAAAAAATCATGAAAATACCTCTAAAAACTTTCTTTTTACAATAAAAACCATACTAATAATCATTATGATTTTTTGTCAGATTATTCTACAAGCAACATACTAAAGCACTAGTGTTTTAATTTTTTAGTCTAAACAATTTTTTTTTTTTTTTTTTGTAAATAGATGATTGCTTCTTATTTTGCAATAAATTGCCAGCGTTGTGCCATCGCGCTTCTCTTTATTTTCTATGCAGTCCGACAAAGGTCGCGCTTTAGGTCATGTAGTTGTAACTTGCCAGATGTGTTTATAGAATGGCTACTGTGACTTATGAGAGGAATGAGTGACGCGCGTCGACCTACACCTGGGTCGGAGCTCACGACCCGCGTGTTTCTTATGCAAATGCGGCATTGTTTGTAATACAGTGATTATCATGTGAATATGGTATTTATAGGTGTAGAGGTTTATATGTAGATAGAGGTACTAAAGCTGATATTAGTGGGAAGACTTATGCAATTTGCTTAGGTTTTTCAAATAACGAAACAAGAGATTGTAACTCATGATCTGTCAGCCTTTTCCCAACTATGTTGGGGTCGGCTTCCAGTCTAATCGGATGCAGCTGAGTACCAGTATTTTACATGAAGCGACTGCCTATATGACCTCCACAACCCACTTATTGGGTAATACGATACCCCTTGGTAAGACTGGTTGTCAGACTTTCGGGCTTCTGACTACCCGTAACGACTGTCAGAATTCCACGAATGACAGCCGGGACCAACGGCTTAAGGGGGAAGGCTCTAAGGTAGCCCGCGAAATTCAAATTTTCTTACGTTTTTTGCAATTTGCTGGTCAGTATTAAGTTGTACGTTGATTAAAATATGATTCGCGGTGGTAACAAATATAAATTTACAGAATTATAATAATTACAATCAGTAATACAACTTGTTAAGTTAGGATAATCCCCAAATGTCAAGATTTCATGAAATAGTCATTCTTGGAGATTACTTGGTCTTAGAGAGTTGAGTTGATGACTTTAATTATTTTATAATAATTAAAGTCATCAACTCAACTCTCTCGCGGCCATAACAAATATGTATTTACAGAATTATTTCTGTAAATACATATTTGTTATGGCCGCGAATCATATTGTAATCAACGTACAACTTACTACTGACCAGCAAATTGCAAAAAACCTAAATAAAATTAAATTTCGCGGGCTACCCTGGCGCTTTCGCCTTAACGTGCTTTCCGAGGCACAGAGGGTCTTGGTATGTAAAGATGGTCACCCATCCACAGACCAACCGAGGCAATCGTAGCTTAACCTGATCGATCGACCTATGCGGCTGTTATTATTTAGCCACGGACCCGTCCGTGAGAACAAGAGATTGTAACAAAGGGCCAAATTCATTCAGATGCCGTTTTTGGGTAACTGATTTGGATTAGGTAGGTTGGTACGCAAAAGCAAAATTAAAAATTGTGTTGATTGTCGAGCGAGCACCGCACCGGTGCAGTGGTGGCTCAGTGGTAACAGCTCCGACTTAAGGTTGTCGGTTCGAACCCAGGGACGCTATTTTTTGTGTAAATAATTTCATCACCACTCTGCTTTCAAAACGGTGAAGGAAAACATCGTGATGGAATTTATATTACTTATAGAACCGAAAATTCGAAGACATGTGACATCTACCAACCCGCACTGGGCCCACGTGGTAGATAACAGCCCACTCCCTCTCGAAGAGAGGAGACCTGTATCCCAGCAGTGGGAACATTATAAAACCTATTGTACCTATTACCTATTTATACTGTTTACCGTGTTTACCGTGAGGAAACATAATTATGCACGTGGCCATAAATGGACATGATTAGTGTTATAAAAAGATATCGCAAGTGGTTTCTATTTACCATCTGCATAAGTGGCAGATTAATTTGGGGAAATTATATCGATAGGACAATCACTGCTTGCTCATTTTTTGCCATATACTCGTAAAGACAAAAATGTACCATCTATATGCATGTGCTTACCAAAAACATATCTCATCATCATCTGCCTAGTCTTTTTACAACTTTGTTGGGGTCGACTTCCAGTCTAACTGGATGCAGCGAAGAAATTCATAAATGAAAGTATCAAAAATCTCGTACATTGAACTACTGGTTTTCTACTTGCAAGCGCAATATCTATTATACAGACAAGTTGCGTTTTATAAAATGTAAGGAGTCAGGATAGCACATAGTAATATGTATCATACACTCTCGACATGAACATTGAACATACAAGTATGGACAGATAAAATCAATATGAGGGTGGAAGTACTTAACCAGCGAGCGGAGTCGATCAAACAGAACTAATAGCATAGTACAAAGAGGGAAGTAGCACAAAATACAGATACTATCTGTATTTTGTGGAAGTAGGCTATCTCCGGCCCAATCCGCGATATAATTGCCTACTGTCTCAGGGTTGTCACTTTTAGCTAAATTTTAATTCAGTGCCTATAAATTGGCAAGGGTCGGGAAGTTGTATTTTTTACTTGTATTGTCTGGGTACAGGGTTTGTGTGTTTAGCGGTGCCGAAAAGCCGTGACGCGCGAACCTCGTGCGGTGTTAGCCCCGACTGGCGCACTGAGAAACGGGTCGAGATTTCGTTTAAGTGTGCATGAGGCGACGCATAGATACAGATAGATAGAAGATAACTTACTCCCTCTCTATACTATGCTAATAGACTTCGATCTAATCTCGATCAAGTCAAGTGTTATTTACAAACTGTAGGTATAATTTGGCTTGACTTGTTTAGGTCGTGGCTTAGTAATAACAACCGCACAGGTCAGTCGAACGTTAAGCTACGCATGCCGAGGTCAGTCCATAGATGAGTGATCATCCATTACATACAGAGACTCCTCTCTGTGCAGCCAGAAGCCCGAAAGTCTGACAACCAGTTTTACCAAGGGGTTTCGTGTTACCCAGTAACCGGGTTGTGGAAATCAAATAGCCAGTCGCTCCATGTGCAATTCTGGTATTCAGCTGCATCCAGTTTGACTGGAAACCATTGGGAAATGGTTAGGCAGATGAGCTATAACTTGGATATATCGGGAAATTCTGAGGATGTTTGTTTGTAAGAAAGAAAAATCACTTGCCGACTCGTAGTCACACCAGATTATCACACCAGTATCACAAACAGGATTTTTTTTCTCGTTTGTCACACCACTGATTTTTCCACACCAAATATTCCTAACTAGTGCTGTCCTAGTTATACTACTTAGTTAAATTAAAAATCTTCAAATTACGTATTAGCTTATATTTAACGCAATGTTTCAAGGAATTGTTCCAATGATATTTAAATGTCTTAATTGGTAGAAAATTATAAGTAAAATTATCTTTATCAGTTTGGCCGACCCTTATTTTTTTTCGATTTATGAACACAGAAACATGTGCCACAATTTTGAAAACAAGAAAACATTCAAGGTACACTTCACTTACATCGAATCAGTTTGTCTCTAGATAAAGTCTTTGATACATTGGTACTTTTAATTCAATCAATGGTAATGGTGAGATTAGCAACTTGTAGTTATGTGGAGGTTAAGGGTGTTAGTTTAATTAAATAAAAAATCAATAGTTGGTGGTATTGTTGGCTAAGTAAAGTAGGTTCAGATTTGCATTCAGACGTTCTTAGAAATTAGCTTTTAATTTCCAAAGCATTTCAAAGGCATAGCAGCAGCATTCATAACCATTTGACAGGTTGTCGAATCGAAAATGACTCATTTTCAGGCAGCAAATTGCTGTCGGAAGGATGACTGGCTTCTATTTGATTTTGATTTTGTGAAAAGTCTTTAGAGGACTCTTCTGATAACATTGGTAATGTTCGATTGACAGATAGATGCTTGTGAATAGCTGAAACTCAAAACATTTATTTCAATTAAACCATTTACAGGCACTTTTGAATTGTCAAACCGTCGGTCAGTTAGTCAGAAAGTTGAAGCTAGTAGTCCATTCCAAAACGTAGAACTCTATGGAGAAGAACGGGCAAGAAACTCCAAGGACACCAGCTATGCTGGCATGGCTTACAACATATTAAACGAATTCTTCGGATACAGTTACGGATGCATAAACAAACAACACATTAGGTATTCCACGGGTTTCGGTAATAAGTAACAGTATATTTTCGCAATCGTACCCAACAGTGAAGACTTGCAGTGGTAACCTTGACTTGTCGGTTTTGGCAACGACACGACGTGTGTGCTAATATGCTGCTCAAGGGACCATAGCACTACGCGGTTTGTTCAATTTTGATGGTGTTAGGGTAAGATTAGGATAGGATTTAAATAAGGATTAGATATAGGTAACATTCCTGTCGTCCAGTGTTAGTTAAACGGGCATTACTCGCACCTGCACTGCATCTGCGCTTAGAAACAAATATCTGGGATGAAAAGTATTATGATCTTCTGTAAGGCGGTTGGCACACTGCACCGCATTACGCAGCGCGAAGTGCGTTTTTATTGAATTTGTATGTAAAAATCACTCGCGGGGGCACGTTATCTGCGTCCCACTGCATAATGCGGTGCAGTGTGCGAATCGCCTTAGTCCCATGCTTCCTATTTGTCAAATTCCATCACGGCCGTGGTTTAGGCATGAAAAGGTAACAGACTGACACTTGACATATACTTTCGCATTTATAATATTAGTAGTATAATATTAATTAGTAGTAGGGTAGTATGGGTACCGTCTAAGTTATATAGACTACGACTTACTCCGGATGCGGAATAACGAAATTTACTTAACTGGGGGATTTAAGCAAACCAAACTCGTTTATGTCTTTTCAACCACGACATGTGCTGCAGACATTACAATAGGCAGATATTTAAGACGCAAGACGTATCCGTTAATATTGCATTAACACATATTTTGGCGTTCCAGATAGTTGGTGTTCCTTCGATGTCACATAGTTGTGCTGCCATTTGTATATTATGCCTTCCACAATTTATCACATATACATTTATCAGATGTTATTGATATTATTGTCTGTGTGGTGCCGGACTTAAAGAATACCACCACCCCTTACTTCCCGTGGGTGTCGTAAAAGGCGACTAAGGATTGTACCGGAGAATGGGCAGCAGCGTTCTCTATGTATTCCACCACCATACTATACTGCGATCGCCAACCCGCCTGCCAAGCGTGGCGATTATGGCAAACCCTCCCAAAATTGGGGGAGGCCTATGTCCAGCAGTGGACGTCTGTCGGCTGAAACGACGACGATTGATATTATGCTCGTGACTGTCCATCGATTGACAACTTACGGGCTATTCTCATCTCACTCAGTCTCAATCTGTCAAAAATACCTCAAATTTTCATACATTTTTGACATTCATTGTCGCTAAGATGAGATTGCGACTAGATTTTGAATGTTTTTTATTTACGGGAATGCAATGATATTATAAAGGAAAGATACGCTACGTTCATACTGAGCGACGTTCCGTATTGTTGCCTTGTTATTACAAAGTATTTACTGCTATAGATAATACGGAACGTATGACACAGAAAGAGATAGCTATCTGTAGTGTGTTGCTCGCTAAATTGTTGCAGACAAATTCAGACAATTGTTGTAGTTTCATTTAGTCCGCTAATAGGACTAAATGAAACTACAACAATTGTCTGAATTTGTCTGCAACAATTTGCGATAACATAGGATTAACCTACTATTTATTATGTTGCTATAGAACATAACAAGGAATAACTCACAAATTCGTCATAACGTAATCATTTGATAAGTTTAAAAAAGTAGCAAAACAATGATCTAATATTTTATGTATTCGTTAGCGTCAGATAAGTCATTTGTTATTATTTTTATATATTAAGAAATTTTAAAATTATGAGAATTTGTAAACAGATAATTTTCATTTTACGAGATGGCTTTACGATGATTAAATAATGATTAAAATCACGTTAGCACTTTTCAGTGTCTATTGTCCCAAAATACCAAAATATGTATACTTAATTGTCAAAATTTCGTCGACTGCAAAATTATTATAAGACAGTCTCTGAATGGTATGATAAAATAAATTTATTTTTAATAGCATCTACTTTAACGTCCTCGTATATAACGTATTGTCAAGTAACCTTTAACATCAAAAGTTTAAAAGCCACTTCTTTCTCAATATAGCAAACATGATTAGATATATAATCAATGGACACATCATTATTTCGGCAAAGTGCTTAATCATCACACGATCGTGGTTGCGAAGTGCACTGATCATCTAGATATTACGAAATATGTTCAAAAGGTAAACTTCGGCCACCAATTTAGATACTTGGACCACCGTACCAAATATTATCATTTTTGGCACTATAATTTGAGCTTGAGGGGCCCGGGGCTAAATAATAAGAACCGCACAGGTCGATCGATCAGGTTAAGCTACGTTTGCCGCGGTTGGTCTGTGGATGGGTGCCCATCTTTACATAACGTGACCCCTTCGTGTCTCGGAAAGCACATTAAGCCGTTGGTCCCGGCTGTCATTCGTGGATCTTTGACAGTCGTTACGGGCAAAAGCCCGAAAGTCTGACAACCAGTCTTACCAAGGGGTATCGTATTACCCAGTAACTCGGTTGTGGAGGTCAGATAGGCAGTCGCTCCATGTAAAATACTGGTATTCAGCTGCATCATTCCCAACTATGTTGGGGTCTATGATGATGAATCTGAGCTTGGGATCCTTGGTCTAATTCCCTGCTTGTTCTAAGTGTTATTGGGTTTTACTTCTCAATCGCAGCCCCAAGTCCCATGTGTGTCTCGACTTATGGCAATAGGCTCGCTCTCAATTACTTTAGAGTTATAATAGCATAACTGGCGATATGTGGTTATATACTACACACTTGAAATCAACACTTACCTGTCATAAGCATCGTAGCAATGCCACGCAATGCTCTGTTGCTTTTTAGGGTTCCGTACCCAAAGGGTAAAAACGAAACCCTATTACTAAGACTTCGCTGTCTGTCCGTCTGTCCGTCTGTCTGTCACCAGGCTGTATCTCAAGAACCGCGATAGCTAGACTGTTGAAATTTTCACAAAGTATGTATTTCTGTTGCCGCTATAACAACAAATACTAAAAACAAAATAAAATAAATATTTAAGGGGGGCTCCCATACAACAAACGCGATTTTTTTGCCCTTTTTTGCTCGATATCAAAAATGGCAACAGGTAGGCACTTGAAATATTCACAAAATACTCAGTTGTATTTTAACTTTAATAATAAATAATAAAATTGAAATAAAATAAATATTAAAGGGTATTTCATAAAATAATTTTTATTTTCCCATACAACAAACATGTTTTTTTCGGCGTTTTTGCCTTGTGGTACGGAACCCTTCGTGTGCGAGTCCGACTCGCACTTGGCCAGTTTTTTTATGTTTATTATGTTTACTATCTAACATTTCGCTTGTATGAAATTAGCAGCTTCGGGTTTCAGATGTCCGTAGAGAAGGCTCGATGGGATTATAATGTGAAATTCATTAGATACTTAGGGTTTTCTTCGCCAATTAATCAATCATTTCAACCAATCGCAGACTGCTCTTGGACTTCCTTAAGTTCCTTATGTCCTTGAAGGGAACCGGAATTTCTTAAGGTGAATGGGTAGTAGAGACCGCGAAATTCAAATTTTCTTACGTTGTTAGGGTTCCGTAGCCAAATGGCAAAAACGGAACCCTTATAGATTCGTCATGTCTGTCTGTCTGTCTGTCCGTCTGTCTGTCTGTCTGTCTGTCCGTCCGTATGTCACAGCCACTTTTCTCCAAAACTATAAGAACTATACTGTTGAAACTTGGTAAGAACCGCATTCACCGCTATTCTGTGAACCGCATTAAGATTTTCACACAAAAATAGAAAAAAAACAATAAATTTTAGGGTTCCTCATACTTAGAACCGAAACTAAATTTTTTTTTTTCATCAAACCCGTACGTGTGGGGTATCTATGGGTAGGTCTTCAAAAATGATATTGAGGTTTCTAATATCATTTTTTTCTAAGCTGAATAGTTTGCGCGATAGACACTTCCAAAGTGGTAAAATGTGTCCCCCCCCCCCCCCCCCCCTTAGAGTAAGAAAGCTATAGAGCATCGGGTAGCGTGGCCACACATGAGACAAAAAACTAACTTAACTAACATGAGCTACATGAGTAGCTGCCTTGAAAAAACTGGCACGCACTGAGAGACGGAAATAGTATAGCTTTATCCTTTTCTGTTACTTATAATAACTCAATACTTTATCCCTTTCTTGTGGAAATGAAATGGAGATACCCGCCGTCTATACTTTTCTTTGTCTAAACCCCCTGTAACTTCTAAAATAAGAGAATGATAAAACTAAAAAAAAAATATGATGTACATTACCATGTACCTAAACTAAATGTAAACGAAAATTGGTTTGTACGAGATCTAGTAAGTAGTTTTTTTTAATACGTCATAAATCGTAAACCACAATTTACCATTCATTCAATCAACTCAAAAATAAAAAAACATTTAATTTCATAAACATAAACCCGCATGTTGCGGAACCCTCGGTGCGCGAGTCCGACTCGCTCTTGCCCGGTTTTTTGCAATTTGCAGGTCAGTGTCAGGTTGTATCTTGATCAAAATATGATTCGCGAATTATAATCATTAACGCATCTTTCTAAGTTAGATTTCTACCATTAACACTTTTCCATAAGAGATTGGTGCTTTGGCGATAAAGTTGAAAATCTATAAAAGAAATTTGACAGATTGTAGTAGCTTGATGTGTTGGCGTCTGGACTATACCTAATTAAATATTTTTTCACACCACCTGCTCAAAAATGTCAAATTATATGTCAAGCAACCTTAACCTAAAGTGAGTCATTAGTGGCCGGGGGCACAGCCGGTCAATAATGTTGTACTGGATTTCATTATGACCCGCTGGTCAATAATGTGATTTGAATTTGGAATCTCACATGCTCAACTAAATTGGCAGTATAGTACTAACAAACACCCTTTGGTGCCAGAAAGAGGAAAGCTATTCTCGAAACCCTTACTACGCGTTGATGATATTCTCGATTTCCTACAAAATCATAACGACTGCTTCTTCATATCGTTGCCATGTTTTCGAAGACATAATATTGTAAGAATAATTAGATAACTACGAACCATTTTTTAAAAGGAATGGAATAACATTAAAACTGGCATTAATAATAACAAATACCGTACCGCGCCGTAATACCGTAATAGTAATTGGCTGTTACATTAGTTAATTTATTTTAAGTAAACTGCGCTAAGATTGCTGTGGATTTTGTGAATAAATAAATAAATAATAAAACCTATCTATAGGTACTACAGTCGATTTATCACATTTTATCAAAAATACTCTATTTTCACGAGCGTCTCCAATGACGTTCTAATTTCAAAATGCATACAGCCAATCATCCAAAACCATTCTACCAGCCCTGTATAAACCTTATTTTACACAAACGCCACTTCCATGAGAGTGATATCAATAGACACACACGACAAAACCGTAGAAGAGACTTTTTTTTGAAAATCGAATTGATCGTGTCTTGGCTACTTATTTGATTTTCGTACTATGGCTATTATTTTCTCACAGTAGGTGTAAAAAGTAGAGTATCCTCCTCTGGGCTAAAGGTGTCTTTGCCTTGGGCTAGCTTGAATCCCTCGCTGCATTCAGGATTCTTGTATTAACTCCCTCGCTTCGCTCGTGAGTTAAACTCTTAACTCCCTCGCTGCGCTCGGGAGCTAAGTCCCGAATCCTTCATTGCGCTCGAGATTCAATATGACGCCCATGACATAAGACACAACTTTAGCCCCTCGGTGCATAATCCACTATTATTAACTACAAGTCAATCAAGTTATCTGTTACTCGTATCATTAAGTATTGAAAGAATTAAATTAGGATAATAGTCGAGATAGCAAGCAATGTAATCAGGGAATTATATTGACACCATAAACATGGCTTTAGCTATACAACAGATATGTAAGAGAGTAATTAAGTTAATGCAGGAAACTATACGACGACACTGTAAAATGATACTTGACACAATAAACACCTGTCTATATTATGTTAAAGGATAGCATAGTAACAAGGTTAGCACCTTTTATTTATTTTTCACTAAGCCCGCGTGGTGGATTACGGCCCTCTCCCTCTCACTCTCTCCCTCTCTGAGAGGAGGCCTGTATCCCAGCAGTAGAAACACTCTGTGCTGATTATGATTTACTAATCCTCATGGATTTCGTCCGTCTGGGCAGAACGGAGGGATACAGGGATACGTCAGATTTCTAGCGATTAAAACCCCACTGTTCATGTTAGTACCTACTAAACATTTTACAAAGAACTCTCAAGTTACTCTGTATATACAGGCTGAACGTGCATAATAATTTTCACAACTTCTACTATCCATGTGATAGTGGCAACAATTTTTTTGCTGACTATTCCAGAGTTTTAGGGTTTCGTACCAAAAAGGAACCCTTATGGTGCGACTCACTCTGTCTGTCCGTCTATCACAGCTGTATATCTCAAGAACTACTTGTTGCTATCAGCTTGAAATTTAGAATAATTTTAGATGACGTTTGTCCAACTATTTTGCAAATATGAAAGAAATAAAAATATGTATATTTTTTGCAACAGGGACTGAAAGGGGTCTGAAAATCTCGAAGTGGGGCTACTAGGGTACGTGGGGTATCATATGAAAGAGCGCGGCTTGCACATTCTCAAACACTTTTTTTTTTTAGGCCGCATAATTTTCGACTTTTGATGAAAAATGTAAAAAAATATACCGTCCCCCCTTATCTCCGAAGTTTGCAAAGTGAAAAATCTGAAATTATTTTATGTAATAGAAATTTATGTAAAGATTACAGGAAAAATAAAACAATGTCTCTAAATAGCACACTTTTTCAGAAATCATCAACAAAAGTTACATTATTTCCACTATCTGTCAAGAGATGACGCTGACCTAAAACTGCAATTTTCTACACCGCGGCGTGCAGTGTTAAAATTCTCTGACGAATAAAGGCCTCGCCGATGAAAATTTAAAGACATATGATGGTACGGAATCCTCGGTGCGCGAGTCCGACTCGCTCTTGCCGGTTTTTTTTAGATTGAAGTTCAGCACTATATAAAACAGAAGCAGATAATGATGTTTATTTATAGTTAATTCACAGCTAATTATTATGTAAGTAAATTAATGATTATATTATCATTAAACAATTCAAGGGCATTGCGCCTAATGGCAATAATTATTATTGATAATATTATGTCAATATTAATCTGCGGTCATAACGTTATCAGAATATTTATTACTAGTGAGTCTAACAACCCGCCCCTGATACGCTCGGGTGCAATGATGACTTGTAAAAACAATGATATATCTATTCTAAATCTGAGTGAAATATTTATGTTTTATATACATATAAACCTTCTGGGATAAATGCTTTAAAAGGTAGTGAAAACCGAATCAAAATCCATGTTTTGGTTTAGAAGATCTTAGTGTGCATATACAAGAGCGACGCGCGGCGACGGTTGTTCAAACCTCTGTCCCCTCCCTCTGATACCCTCCGTTTAGGCAGAACGGAGGGATACAGGTATACGTCAGATTTCTAGCGATTAAAACCCCATTGTTCATGTTAGTACCTACTAACCGTTTTACAAAGAACTCTAATGTCGATGCGTGCTACTCGTGTGTATGCAGATGCACACTAAATGGTCACACAGACATACAATAAATACAGAGAAGAATCAGTTATTCTGTCTAACAGTTTGATTTTGGACCAAAACAAATCCATTATTCAAAAAGGTTCATTATTGGTCGTTATTTCATTAATGACAATACGAGTGTATGGAGACAAATAAAATAACTCCGTAGATAAACATGTTGTCTGTACAGGTTTATATTTATCCCTTAAAAACTAAGCACTCATCACAATTCATTTACAAGGCAAAAAAGTTGTACTAAACTTATCACGCATCAAAGTTCTTGGTGCTGGTACGACCACGTTTCCTTGATCATATCGGCTCCCTTCTCGCCAATCATAATGATTGGCGCGTTGGTGTTCCCTCTCACCACGAAGGGCATTATACTTGCATCTATCACCCTTAAGCCTTTCACATCGTGTACTCTTAGCTCTGGGTCTACCACCGAATCCTTGTCACTCTTAGGTCCCATTTTTGCAGTACTGGTAGGATGGTATAGTGAAAAAGTAAGCTCTCTCGCTATACACTCCAGGTACTCATCGCTTCCCTTCTCAAAGCCTTTGCAAGCTTCGATCTCCATCCAATGCAATTTTAATCCTGCTCCCTTAAATGTTTTGGTTTCGCCTAATCTCATGGCATGTTGCTTCATTGCTCTTAGAATAGTTTCCAAGTCTTCTGGCTCCTTGAAGTAGTTTGCGAATATTAGAGGATCCTGCAGTGGATTTTTGCTTTGTAGAACAACTTTACCTTTTGACTTTGGGTGTAATAATACAGTGTATACTATTATAACAAAGTTATCCTTGCTCATTTTTATGAATTCTTGATAAACCTCGTCAGACAATCCGTGCTTTTCAAACATATCAATCATACCAGACACACTCGGAGGCAAAACGAGATAATGATGTTGCACATCAGGGATAGATGAATTAGGATCTATAGTATTCATAAAACTGATGACTCTGTGCGGATTAGTATCCTTCAATGGCCCAGAACGATTCAAAAAGAACTCTGCCAATGCGCCCACTATGTTTTTTATGGAAGTCAAATCAGCGTCACCTGGTAACGTATAAAACAGGGGTACAAATACGTGGTCTTGTAAGTTTTCACCAACGGGTAGGTCAGCGATAACTTCAATATTCTTGTCCTGTAAATGCTTTTTTGGTCCAATACCTGACAGCATTAAAAGTTGTGGAGAGTTGATGGCACCACCTGACACCACTACCTCTTTCTTTGCATTTACTATTATATCTTTTCCATCTTTATGAATTTTCACACCTTTCACTGTTTTTGTACCGGGGTTAAATAAAACTTTAGTAACCATGCCGTTCTTAATGACATTTAAATTCTTTCTGTCTTTTACTGGGGTCAAAAATGCTCTAGCAGTACTGAATCTAAAGTTTTCTTTGATGTTAGATTGGGATACTGTCACGCCCATTTGACTAGCACCATTAATATCAGTTGAGTTAGTCATTCCAAGTTCAACAGCTGCTTGAATAATTGTTTTTTCAAAAATGTTGGGCTCTGTTACTTCGATAATATTTAAAGGTCCATCTTGATTATGATATTTGCTCCTTTGTTCAGTATGTTCTCCAGTGAATTTTTCGCTTTTCAAGAAGTAGGGTAAAACTTCATCATAGCTCCATCCGTTGTTACCCTCGGCTGCCCACTGGTCGTAGTCAGCCTTGTTAGCTCGCACGTAGAACATGGCGTTGATACTGCTGCAGCCGCCCAGCACTTTCCCCCGAGGCCAGTAACAGCCTTTGCTCTTGTAACTTCTACAAGCATCTTGTGGTTGTGTTTTGTATCCCCAATCCACTGGAGTGTTGAGACTGTTGTAGAAAAGTTGTGGAATCTGAAACATCAAATGTCAATACTGTAACAAATATGTGAATATTCTATTTATTTTAACGTATTTGTGTGAACGGATATGGGTCTTTTAAAAACAAAGATGGGTTAGATTTCGTAGGTTTCAATGGAGAAGGCATCTTGGATCAAGAAAGACTTATGAAGTCTTTCTTTCTAAATTTCGAGTTTCTTATCAGTTAGTTGTATTGTCGTATGCGATTATTACTCACTTCGGTACTTAACGTGGGGTTTCCTCCGGCTTCAATTAATAGCACCTTCCATTCTGGCACTTCACTCAGTCGATTTGCGACCACTGCACCTGCTGAACCAGCGCCCACCACTATGAAGTCATAGTTCGGATCTGAAATATACAAAGTTAATAAATATACAAAGTTAATAAATGAAGACATCATCATCATTCTCCTGCCCTTATCATTAACCATTCCCTTATCATTTAACCTAATTTATTTCGGGTCGGCGCAATATTTCTTTTAATAAATTAAGATATGTCGAGGCATAAAAATAAATAACATCTTCTTAATGTGATTTCGGGACGGCGTATGTTTTACCTATTTATATTTTATCGACGTCATCGTGTTTTTGGTTTTTTGCTCTGTACCTTTAATATAGTATGTTTGACTTGTCGCGACAATTTGCAAGTTCTTTGTGATCAGACAAGCCTGCCTACGTAAATTTTATTTCTTCGAGATTTTAAACTCTTGGGTGATCCGAGACCAAGAGTATAAATCTCGATGATGTTAATGTAAGACTGTAGAAATAACATATTTCTACAGTTTTACATTAACATCACGCTTATTAGCCCCGAAGCAAGAGGTGTACCTTATAGTACACCCAAACGTCGGTTATATTTAAGTCCCATGTAATAGGGGGCGAGCCTATTGCCATCACCCAATTGTGAGCCCATTGTGAGCGACCACGATTCAGTTCCATAAGTCATCACTGGCAACACACACTGGTCAAAGACTTTCGTCTTGAGACACTGCGGTATGTGGGACGAGAAGATATTGCGTAGCTTCCTGAACGCTGCCCAGCCGAGTCGGATTCGTCGATTGACCTCTTTCTCGAAGTTAGACCTACCTAACTGGACAGTTTGTGCTAGGTAAATATACTCGTCCACGACTTCGAGTGTAGCGTCTCCGATCTTTATGAAAGTGGGTGTTACGTGGGCATTTGACATGACCTTCGTTTTGTCCATGTTCATTTTACTGATAGAATAACACAATAACACTTTACCAGACCTGGGATTCGAATCCAGGACCTCTTGCTCAGCAGTTTGCTTGCTAGCACTCTGAGTTGGCCCCATTTCAGAGATAATTTCTACGAAGTGTACATTCGTTCTTCTAAAATATCCAGTCCAGTTCCAGTTTGTATAATTTACTGCCAGTTCTCCTTGGCACTTCTCGTCAGTATGCGAATTACTATTCAGTAGGTATAGAAAATTCCCCTCGGCCCAAGGGCCGAGGGGAATTTTCGTTACTGTGCATTTTCAACAGAAAGGCATTGAATGTTTGCGATTAGAATTAAATGAAATTGTTATTTTTTATTTAGTCCTAAGGCTAGACATAAAATCATATATTATAAATCCCAGACATATAATTTCCATCCAAAATTCCTGACATTACAAATCGAATTCAAATTAAACAGTTGACGTTTAGCGAGCATTTTTTACAGTAGCAAAAAATTGCGCTTCGAGTACTTACATCACCACAGGTTTAATTTTATTTTGCTATTTTATATAAGTATGTGGTAAGTATTTTCATTTAATATCGACATAATATGGGTTCAATTAAAAACAAATCACAATAATTAGGTTGACAACCAAGTTGGCCATTATTAAGGTCCCATTAAAATAGATGGACAAACTTTTAGAAATCATTCAGACCACCAAAATCAGGACGACGGTAAACAATATATATAAGAAAAACGTATATTTACTTCCAAGAAAAATAATCAGTTAACGAAAATACACTAATGATTATTTTAGGTCAAAAAAAAATTACTTTAATCAATGTTTTTTTTTGAAGTGAAAACTTCTTTAGCGGCGTTGTACACTTTTTTGGAATGGGTAAAAAATGTTAAACTCGCGTCAGGACACGTGACCCTGATCGTAAGATTCGTAAGATGACACGTGCTATAGATGGGCAATCCACCGGGTTTAAACCCGGTGCTTTTGATAAACATCCGATAAACATCCGATAAAAACCCATAAACACCCACAAAATTGGGTGTTTATCAAAGCACCGGGTTTAAACCCGGATGGATTGCCCATCTATAGACGTGACCCTGATCGTAAGATGACACGTGACCCTAATCGGAAATTCGTAAGATTCCAAAATATCAAAAATTGAAAACAAGTAAACGGGATCCCCGGGTCAGCGGGATTGTCCGGGTCAGCGGGATTGTCCGAAAGAGTTACCGCTGGCCCGGAACATAAAGGGCTAAGGAAGGAACACGGGTGGGTTTTAGTCAGTAAGAGTCTGACACTCCCTCCGCTCCACCCAGAGCGGGAGGAGTCATTTGATGATTTCCCATTCGCAAAAAAAAAAAAAGTATACAGGATCAAATTACAGACAAACAGACAGACAGACAGTTACAGTTACAGTAAACAACGTTAATATTCAAGTTTTCACTTCTGCCGGCACTCCCGGAGTGCAACCCGTCGTTTTTTTTTTTGCATTTAAATCTTTGGTTAGAGGAACTGAGCGCTGTGTTAAAATTTCGCCATCTATTTTAATGGGACCCTGTCTATGACAAATACAAGTATCGGTAAAAAATATAAGTATCGTTACCTTGAAGGACAGCATTCGTAGCATCGTCGGGCCAAAGGTGGTCCCCTACGAGAGCACACTGTGCCGCAAAGATGCTCTGCAGCGTCTGCACGAACAGTGGTCCAGCTACTTGGTAGCTGTCCAGGATCATCGACGTCATCGCCGAATCGCAGGCCCACGACATCTTCGCCTGGAATTAGCATCAAATTGGAGTTAGTAGAATCAAAGATGACCTAAAGCGCGGTCGTTGTCCGACTGCATAGAAAAGGGAACTAATTTTTTGAGCTGTTATTTAAATATTCGAGATGTTATTATGATCAGTTGAAAAACATATTGAGCAGTTATTTAATTTAATGGCGGTTGATTAAGTATTGCGACAGTAAAACATGGACAGTAATAAAAGATTAGACTGTTATTTTATCATACAATGTCAATTCTAAAAATAATTGAGCAGTCCAATAACTAAATGAGCGGTAAAAATGATGGAATGGGCGGTTCGCTAAATAGTTCGGCAGATCATAGCGGATGCAAGAGCGAGCGAAGCGAGCTCGGGACTTGGGGCACCCCGACTCGGACAGGTTAGGTTCGAAGGGGATGACGGGGGCTCGAGTGAGCGAGCAAAGCGAGCGAACGAGCCCCCGTCATCCCCTTCGTGTTAGGTTCCTTTAAACCCTGTAGACAGAAATAGGGGCCCCGCGAAGCGGGGCTCCGTCGACTACACACCTAAAACTACTTTACCACCTCATTGTTTATAGAATTGCTTAGAATGAGATTTATTACCGACAAATCCCGATTTATTACTGCCCACACGTAACTGCCCATTCATTCATTTTTACCGCCCATTTAATTATTTTCCCACTCAATTATATATTCACTGATCCATTTCATTATTTTTTATTACTCATTTTTGTTTACTTTACTGCTTAGTTTTAACTGCTGAACAAGTTATTAAACGTGCCATTTATAATTTTTAACTTACCAAAACCGCTATTTACAACTGCCTCTTTAAATCAGTGCCCATAGAAAAGAAAGAGAAGCGCGATGACACAACCCTGGTAATTTATTGCAAAATATGAAGAAAAAAAATTAACACTAGTATTTTAGTATGTTGCTTGTAGAATAATCCGACAAAAAATCAGAATGATTGTATGTATATGGTTTTTATTGTAAAAAGAAAGTTTTTAGAGGAATCTTCATGATATTTTTCTATCGTACCAAATTAGTTGTATCATGTTTTCAACACACTATCTACATCTCCCTAACATTATATCCTGAAGAATATCATATATTTTTAGGTCCTATAAGCCCCTTAATAAGGCCATTGAAATAGCACGTCCTCGTAAGAATGGACGAGACTAGAGCACCCAAACGTTTTCTTGATAGTAAACCAGATGGACGGAAAAATCGAGGCCTAAAGAATTGTTAAGTCGGAAATAGGTCAAAACTAAAAAAAAACCTCAAAACTGAAAGCTTTTATTTCAATTAAACCATTAAGAGAGTGTATTCGATTCGCGGCGAAAACATCGCGTTTTCGAGCTTTTTCCAGGGCAATATCGTAATGATGTGAGCAGATTATTTGAAGAGCATAGAATAGAATAGAATACTCTTTATTATGTACACCATATAAATTACAGACATATATGTATATCTAGAAACATTACGGTTTTAGAAAGACTAAGTCTTCATTTAGTGCACTACAGAGTAAAAGTGTAATTTTAATGACGGTTTTTGAAAGCTAAGACAATCCCTGCATGTTGTTTTACGAAAATAGATGTCAGAGATATCTTTCAGGACGAATAGAACCATTATAATGTGCCAAAATATTTTATTTTATGCGTTTTTCCAACAGGACATATAGTCTCAAAGTGCAACACAGCTAAAATTACGAAAATATTGCTATTAGATATTAAAAAACAATATTTAAAAATTACATCATCGACCCACTTTAACAATTTTTTTTCATCAGTAGTTGAATAGAAACATAACTAATATATTTATTTTATGAAAATAAAGGTAATGCTAAATAATTCTAAATTTTTTCAGACCATTATTTAAACTCATTTATTTTAGACGATTATTTAAAAAACACTATAAATCATCGCGCGCAACCCTTTACCGATCAGTGTATAAAAATATCAAAATGGATCGTGCTTGTAGTTTCGCGCTCACGCACACAGACAGATTATTGTAGTGTGCGTAAAAGTTACGTCGTTCTAGCAATCGTGTAGATTTTGTCTTGCGCTAAATCGAATACGCGCTCTTAACAGGCACTTTTGAATTGCCAAGGGGTCGGTCAGTCCGAAAGATTAAGCTAGTTGCCCATTCCAAAGCGTAGGCACCTATGGAGAACAACGGGCAAGAAACTCCACGGACACTCTTTTAAATTAAAATAATATGGTTACAAATTCTAGTTTACTTCATTCATGTTACAAATTATTCATGTGAGAACGGTGATCATTGAATGACTGCCCAAAATGACCGATCAGCTTTAAAATATTACTAAAATCTAATACCTATTTGCTACTATTTGATACATTTGTTTAAATATTTGGTACCCAATTAATAACTGAGAAAATTAATTTAAAAAATGGCCAGTCATTCTGACGCCAGGATGACTGCCCACATTTAGAATCTTCACGTAAGTGCTCCTAAATTTCAATTCGCCTTTACAAAAATTTAGTACCTATTTGATACCTAAACATATATTTTTTCCAGATTTTTAGGGCAAAGAATAAAGATTTTATTACAGATTTTTGTTTACAAAGGGCTTATTTTTCCAACGTCATATAATTTTATTAAAGGAATAAATTTGAATTTTTGGCAGTTCTTCCATATAAAAACTGTCAGATGTCAATTTTATTAAACCAATAAAAATTATCTGTCGCTGGAAAAATCAGCTCTATGTTAACTAATACAGAAAGTCATATAAAATCATCATCATCATCTGCCTAGCCTTGTCCCAACCATATTGGGGTCGGCTTCCAATCTAACCGGATGCAGCTAAATACCAGTAGTTTACATGGAGCGACTGCCTATCTGACCTCCACAACCCAGTTACTGGGTAATACGATACCCTTTGGTAAGACTGGCTTTCGGGCTACTGACGACCCGTAACGACTGTCAAAGATTCACAAATGACAGCCGGGACCAACGGCTTAACGTGCTTTCCGAGGCACGGAGGGGTCTTGGTATGTAAAGATGGTCACCCATCCACGGACCAACCGCGGCAAGTGTAGCTTAACCTGATCGATCAACCCGTGCGGCTGTTATTACTTAGCCACAAGCCCTTCAATAATCAAAGTCATATAAAATATTAGCATATATTTTTTTATTAAACATTTTGTTGATTGAGATGAAAAATAAAACAATAAAACAGATTAAGATAGTTTAGGTATCAAATAGGTACCTACTAAATTTTTGTAAAGGCGAATTAAAATTTAGGAGCTCTTAGGTACGTGAAGATTCTAAATGTGGGCAGTCATCCTGGCGTCAGAATGACTGGTCATTTTTTAAATTAATTTTCTCAGTTATTAATTAGGTACCAATTATTTAAACAAAGGTATCAAATAGTAGCAAATAGGTATTAGATTTTAGTAATGTTTTAAAGCTGATCGGTCATTTTGGCCGGTCATTCTGATGAAAATCTCTAATAACATCTTTATTCTTTGCCCTAAAAATGTAGAAAAAATATATGTTTAGGTATCAAATAGGTACTAAATTTTTGTAAAGGCGAATTGAAATTTTGGAGCCCTTACGTGAAGATTCTAAATGTGGGCAGTCATCCTGACGTCAGAATGACTGGCCATTTTTTAAATAAATTTTCTGTTATTAATTAGGTACCAATTATTTAAACAAAGGTATCAAATAGTAGCAAATAGGTATTAGATTTTAGTAATATTTTAAAGCTGATCGGTCATTTTGGGCAGTCATTCTGATGATCACGTGAGAACGATGCAGAACTTTAAAAGTGTCCGTAAAGAAACGACGAAAAAAAAAAAAAAAACTGGCCAAGTGCGAGTCGGACTCGCACACGAAGGGTTCCGTACCACAAGGCAAAAACGCCGAAAAAAAAAACATGTTTGTTGTATGGGAGCCCCCCTTAAATATTTATTTTATTTTAATTTTATTATTTATTATTAGAGTTAAAATACAACTGAGTATTTTGTGAATATTTCAAGTGCCTACCTGTTGCCATTTTGATATCGAGCAAAAAAGGGCAAAAACATCGCGTTTGTTGTATGGGAGCCCCCCTTAAATATTTATTTTATTTTGTTTTTAGTATTTGTTGTTATAGCGGCAACAGAAATACATCATGTGTGAAAATTTCAACTGTCTAGCTATCGCGGTTCTTGAGATACAGCCTGGTGACAGACAGACAGACAGACAGACGGACAGACAGCGAAGTCTTAGTAATAGGGTCCCGTTTTTAACCTTTGGGTACGGAACCCTAAAAACAACAATTCAAATATTAAATTAAAAAAGCCATGGCAGGAAAGAAATAACCAGCTGACGGCGCCCGTTCGCGAACATGACGCATGTATTAGCACCATTCAGTCAATGTTGATAACACCAATTTTATGATCAAAATATTGGACTTTGGACATTGGACATTTGACTTTGCACTTAAAATATTGGACCATGAGCTCGAATAATACGAAATCTACTCTTGTCAAGCATTTACATAAATTATGTATTTGACCCATGGGCTGTCCTTGAGTTGAGTTATTCCGGTCTGATCGCCTGAACCCCCCCCTTCACCCCCCCACCTCGATCCCCTCCTCGTCAAAAGGTTGGATTTTTACGCGTCCAAATATTTCAAATTACTTCGATTTAATAACCGGATTAGTGTGATTTTTTAGGTTTTCTAACCGATATCTTTATTGATGAACTAAAAGTACAGACGGCAGCACATCAAGCTACCCGAAACTGTCAAATTTTCCCAATCAACTTTGAACCTTATGCTTTAGCGATAAAGTTGAGAATCTATTAAAGAAATTTGACTTTTGCTGGCGTCTGTACATACAAGTGAGGCAACAAGTTACTGTCGTTAGAGTTAGCTATCATCGTTAGAGTCACTATGTTAGAGCCAGGAATTTGAGATAATTTTCAAGTTATGGAACAACAAACTGAATGGCATACTTAACAAAGTTCAAATTCCATTGCAACCAAAAACTTATTAGGACCTTTTTGTTACAAATGGTCACTCAAAAAAACAATTTAGAATTCATTGCACCAAAGTAGATAATTGATTAAATGGCGATGGAATATAAATTATCTGAGATTTTGAACACTGCTTTTGTAAAAAACCAATGCCAATAAAAGTTCTGGCTCTGGCTGCTTCTTACTACTTAGACTATTAATATTAGGAGTTCCTTCCTTTTGAGGGGCCCGTGGCTAAATAATAACAGCCGCACAGGTCGATCGATCAGGTTAAGCTACGCTTGCCGCGGTTGGTCTGTGGATGGGTGACCATCTTTACATACCGAGACCCCTCCGTGCCTCGGCAAGCACGTTAAGCCGTTGGTCCCGGCTGTCATTCGTGGATCTTTGACAGTCGTTACGGGTAGTCAGAAGCCCGAAAGTCTGACAACCAGTCTTGCCAAGGGGTATCATATTACCCAATAGCTGGGTTGTGGAGGTCAGATAGGCAGTCGCTCCATGTAAAATACTGGTATTCAGCTGCATCCGGTTAGACTGGAAGCCGACCCCAACATAGTTGGGAAAAGGCTAGGCAGATGATGATGATTAGGAGTTCCTTCATAACTCCTGCATTATTCAGGCCTTGTGCGCTGTAGAACTTCGATGTGACCAAGCATTTGTCATTGCCCAAGCTGTCACTTTCATCAAACATTCTACGGGAAACTTTTCTAGAACGACCTTTAGCACTAGAGAGTTGTTTGTTGTTGTTGGAGTGTTCTGAAGATATTTGCTTGTAACTACGCCCGTCATGTAGTGGTGGGCCAGTGCTATTGGGCCCGACTTACGAAATGTAGGTCGTGGGTTCAAACCCAGGCGTTTTACTTTGCGTAATTAATAATATCACCACTGCTCTCAATGCGGTAAAGGAAACCGGCATGTCCTAGAACCTAAATTCCCCAACCAAAAATCTACCAACCCGCACTGGGTTCGCGTGGTAGATTATCTATAGCACACTTCTTCTCGAAGAAAGGAGGCCTGTGTCCCAGCAGTGGGATTATGCTACGCCCATCATAATTTTCAATTCATATGTATTGACTGGGTTTATCTTGGACATTACTGACATCGGTGAAGGAAAACATTGTCAGGAAACCTGGACTTATCCTACTAATATTAAAAAGTGAAAGTTTGTGAAGATGTTTGTGAAGATGTTTGTAAAAGTTTGTGAAGATGTTTGTGAAAGTTTGTGAAGATGTTTGAATGTTTGTTACTCAAACACGTGTAAACCGTTGAACAGATTTGGATGAAAATTGGCATAAGAACACTTTTTATCCCGATATTCCCACGACATCGACATGCTTTGAACTTGAAAATATAATAAAAATGGTAACGGTAATGGTAATGGTATGGTAATGGCCCGCCTGCTTCCAACTTTATTTAATTTTAAATGGGCTTGTTTTTAGCTTTTCAGTTTTTTAACTTAAGTTTTTTACCGAGTCGGGATTTTTTTTCTTTTTAAGGTTTCGCAGACGATTTAGTTCTTGGTACATGTGTTTTACGATTCGTCACTTCGAATTACTTGTAACCATATAAGTTGTATATATTTTTGTAATCACCTTTTAAAACCCTTTATTTTGATACCCCACTCGATAGGTTTAGAAAAAAAAAATTGGCGCCAAAAATCGGCCATTTTTTTTTCAATTTTGATATTTCCAGTGTCACTCTAACAATTAAGACGAATCTAACGGCACCTCTCAAGCTGAAATCGATCAAGCCGTTTAGGCTACAGAGCGTGCCAAAGAAATATACATATCTACATAGGTACACTCAACAAAAGACATAACCCTCCTTCTGACACAGGGGTAAAAATCACTCATTTTGACATCACAGCAACAACAATATTACACATTAAACACGTACTCTCACAAGACTATTGAAAACCAAGGAAACCTTGACAATAAGGTAATATTTGTTTTAAGTAAATGATTATTCGCATTCGATAATAATGTATGTGCGCAAATATGTATCTTCCTACATACCGCAAAACTGTATCTACAAACGCCACCACAACAAGCTTCCCGAAACTGACAAATTTTCCCAATCAACTTTGAACCTTATGCTTTAGCGATAAAGTTAAAATCTATTAAAGAAATTTGACAGATTGTAGTAGCTTGATGTGCCGGCGGCGTCTGTACATAAGTAGGTATACATTGTTACCGTGGTTTAGTAAGTAACAGGTATTATTAGCGAATCTACTTTTATGTTATCTATTGTAAAATGTGTAATGATGCGAACTTTAACCGCTTGTGTGCCGTAATTACAGACACAATTAAAAAGCCATTGTGTCTCGCGTAGATCTACGTTCCGGCAGACTAAGGGTTAATCTTCCTGCGGGATTGTCCGAAACCTGCGGGATTGTCCGAAAGGGTTACCGCTGGCCCGGAACATAAAGGGCTAAGGAAGGAACACGGGTGGGTTTTAGTCAGTAAGAGTCTGACACTCCCTTCCGCTCCACCCAGAGCGGGAGGAGTCATTTGATGATTTCCCATCCAAAAAAAAAAAAGGGTTAATCTTCGGGGTAATTGCGTAACACACTATCAGTAGCAATGGGCAGATCTACATTTATCGAACATGTAAAGCAATGGATTAGCAATATCAGTACTTATCTTGATCAAATAACTTGTTGTTTATAATTATAATACTACAAAAGAAGCGGGACAGGTGATAATTATAATAGATCTACATAAAAAAAAAGTACAGACGCCAGCACATCAAGCTAGTACAATCTCTCAAACTTTAATAGATTTTCAACTTTATCGTTAAATTTTAAGGTTCAAAGTAGATTGGGAAAATTTGACAGTTTCGGGTAGCTTGATGTGCTGGCGTATGTACCTAATTAAAATTTTAATTCTGATTGTTGTTGTTGTTTATTAGAAAATTCTACCAGCGTGGTTCCTTTCGGTTTAGTAACAGACACCTAATGATGTTTTTAGGGTTCCGTAGTTCCTACAAGGAACCCTTATACACACATCAAAAGTGTCTAGGGATCAAGCATTTTTATGCGGATTTCTTGAGATTGAGATGTGGCTTTGTAATAAATTTATGATTTTATAAATTTATATGGATCCTTTTTGGTGCATTTCATAATTTGAATCAGGAACTGTGAATCAAATTCGAGTAAAAGATGAAAATCAGCTGTCAATATTTTCCCTATAAAAACATACAACGCATTGAAGACATTATTAGTGCTACTGTTTCCCTACTACTGATTAAAACCAACGTTATTATGGAGCGGCGACGTCATTTAAGCAGGGAAGAAATGCTCAGAGCCGTGGGAATGATAGAAGCTGGTTCCCGGCAACGTACTGTGGCTTTAGCTCTGAATACAAGTCAGAGTGTTATCAGTCGACTTTGGACACGTTACCGAAGCACTGGTACCGTGGCTGAGCGCCATGGAGGACGGTATCGCTGCACCACACGGAGACAAGACCGATACATTCAAATCTTAACTCGAAGAGCTCCAACAATAACCGCCATGATGTTAGCCGTGAGGCTTCATCACTCTTCAGGGAACTTAATTAGCGACCAAACAGTCAGAAACCGCTTGCATGAAGTGAACCTTCATTCCCGAAGACCGCTACGGGTACCACCTATAGCAATGCACAATCGTAGGATTCGATATCAATGGGCTCTTGAACACAGAAATTGGGCAGAAGAACAATGGCGTTTCGTGTGCTTTTCTGATGAGTCTCGTTTTGGTATGAGACCGGATACAAGACGTATACGACACTGGAGAACCCCTGGACGCCAACAGCGATTAAAATCCTGCCAGGAAGTCCATCCTTATAGTGGTGGAACCATCATGGTATGGGCGGGTATTTGGATCGGCGGAAGAACTGAGTTGATTTGGATCAGAGGCAACCTCAACGCTCAAATTTATGCTGAGACGATTGTATCAGACGTCATCGTTCCTCTACAAGTGCAAATCGGTCCCTTATTTCAGTTAATGCATGATAATGCACGACCGCACACCGCAAGAGTTGTAAGACAGACTCTCGCCGCAGCTAACATCAATGTCCTGCCCTGGCCTGCTCAGTCGCCAGACTTGAACCCGATTGAGCATGCATGGGATATGCTACAGAGAAGAGCTCTGCCGAATATGGAGGGTATCCAGTCGCAAGAAGACCTTTTTTTGTTGTTGCAACGAACATGGGCGGCCATTCCACAGCGTGATTTGGATGAACTCATTTTGAGTATGCCAAACCGATGTTCTTGTGTTGTTAGTGTTCGCGGTAGAAACACGGATTATTAATTGTTTAAGTTACCCAATAAAATTTTTAAGAAAACTGTTATTTCAGTCTTTTTTTCGAACTTTTGTGTTAGTGGTTCAAATGTCAAAAATCCCTTTATTAGGAAAATGGCAAATTTCTTTATTAATGCAAAGGTGACTTGGTTTATCGTTACTGTGACAAACGAAAACACTTTATTTGATGAATCCTTAAAGAAAATTTTAATTAATATCAATCAGGAGAAAAGTTATTGCAAAAATATATGTTGATCCCTAGACACTTTTGATGTGTGTAGTTTCGTCAAGTCCGTCTGTCTGTCTGTCTGTCTGTCCGAGGTTTTGCTTTTTAAAAGACCTTTAGTACTAGAAAGCTGTAATTTTGTAGGAGTGCGTATATTAATTATGCTAACAAAGTTGTAAAATAAAAATTTTGAAAACATTTAATTTTAGGGTAGCTCCCCTACACGTGAAGTGGGGATGAATATTTTTTGGTCGTCTACCCCATCGTGTATTTTTCGATTTAATGCACCATTTACGAAATATTAAACTTTAAAGTGCAATTTTTTGTTCCAGTAGCATCCCCCCCCTCTAACACCTAAACTGGTGGCTTGAAAATTCTGGAAAAATTCACGATAATAGTGCATTGCATGAACTTTAAAGGAAAAGTATAGTGGTTAAGATAACTTTATTAGTCTAGCAGTAATAGTCGTTGAACTTGGGTGTTGAATAATTTTGTACCAAATACAAAATCCTTAGCATTAATCTGTTAAAGTGACTAAGATGAAGTAGTTGCTTGTTTATAACGGGTAAAGACTTGCATTGAAACAGAAAATATGTTTTTTTTTTTATATTCAGAATAAAGAACAACAGAATCGTACTACACTGTGATAACGGGCTACTACGGAACCCTACACTGTGCGTGGCCCGACACGCACTTAGCCGGTTTTTTTTTTAATTTCTGTTATAGTTTTGTTTTGCACGGAGAAATGAAACGAAAGTTAAATCTCTCAGTCAAACTGAGTATCGGAGAAAGTCGTCTGGGTCAAAACAATCAAATTCAACTGAGAAAAACAAGGCTAGCCCTGCAGATATAAATCGCTGCTATAGATTATATATTTTTTTTATTAAAAAAAAAAAAGAATTTGATAAAAAAAAACATCTTTTTCCACCGTCACTTCATTCTACGAGTACCTACCTCAAACTGTGAAATTTTTAAACCGGTGTTTATTTCAAACCACTATCCCCTACATCCATTTTGATTAATCCAAGATTTCACAAAAAAAAAAATGCAAAATAATCTTACCGCTTATTATTTTCTTTAAAAAGATATATATAAGTTGTATAATTTTCTTTTTAACACGGTAACTGTTACGAACGTAAGTGAATAGCGGGCTGCCCGACCACTGACCGTCAACTGGTGGCACGCACTTCACTCACACTAACACTCCTGTCAGTATCTAACTCTAGATATAAGTATATATCTATATAAACAACCACGCTGAATACATTAGACAAACAGATCCCTTCGCGCCATTACCGAGTTGTCGTCTTATCTGCAAAGCAATCATTTAAGTGAAGATTTGCCATGTTCTTTTGGAATCACTACCTACTCTTTTTTAACCGACTTCAAAAAAGGAGGAGGTTGTCAATTTGGATGTTTATATACAATATGTCTGGTTTCGGACTGTACAAACTTAAAGGAGTGGTAGTTTGCTCTGTTTTATCAATAAAATTCTTCTAGGAGTGGGGTCGAAACCTAACCCCCCCTGAATAGCAGCCATTTTTGTGTTTTGATCGCTTTTTATGAAGCGTGCATACTAAATCTACTGCAACTTTGACATTTAAAGCCCAATTACCGGTTAAAAAAAAAAATCAACAACTGAGAAGTATTAACCATAGGTTAAATAACTCAAATAATAACAAAACCATCTGCGACGATAAGCTCGCTTGAGACGGCCGCGCCGGAACCCCGCAGCGCCGGAGCCGTGACAGAAACTATGCCTGCTGCATGTTGCATGCCTGCTGCTTATTGCATGCTTGCTTGCATGCTGGATGCTTGCTTGCATGCTGCATGCTTGCTTACATGCGCAATGCTTGCTTGCATGAATAGTGCATGGTGTCATTATGGTTAATACCATGATTCCGTTTCCGAAAATATATTTATGAACGAGCGAAGGGCACCCCGAGGTTAGGTTTGGTTAGGTCACAGAAATAGGAGCCTCGCGAAGCGGAGCTACGTCGACATAGGATGCAAGAGCGAGCGAAGGGCACCCCGAGGTTCGGTTTGGTTAGGTTACTTTAAACCCTTTACGTAGAAACAGAAGCCCCGCGAAGCGGGGCTCCGTCGATATAGAATGCAAGAGCGAGCGTATGAGAATTGAAATACCTTTACCTAGGTATACATATATTAATTGATTAGAGTGATTGATTAGAGACTCGTAGTTTTCAGTAGAACGTAATTGAAGCTGGTAGAAGAGTATTATAGCAATAAACAGTCATGTTTATTTTTCTAAAATTTCAGTATCTCATTCGGTCGTTTCGTCATTTTTATTCGGTCAAAAGTTAGAAAGTTAGTATTTTAGGCAGTAGATTTAATGTATTAAGTAAGGACAACTCTTATTTTTTTGTCGGAGCTTTAACTACTACCCTTAGATTAAATAGGTTTTATGTCTTTTGAGTGGTACCTATATCAAACGATTTTATACTAATCGTCTGTTATGCTTATAGAAATTTGTTACTTTAAAATTGTGTCAATCGTTTATTATATTAACTGATCATTATATCAAATAAAATTATAGGTTCAGTTGTTATATCTTGTAAATATTAGAGGTTTTGTAATTACATATGCCATCAAAACAAAACTTGTAAAAAAAACCAAGTCTCGCAACTCAGTTCTTCTACCATAAAAAGTTGTGAGATCCATGTAATACCAAGTCGGTTAATTTATTCAGTCCCTACTTAAGGGACCTTCTGTCTTAAGTTATTACGTAATTAGTTAACCTATCGCATGAAAATGCAATGTATCCCACAGTGCGATTGCCAAGTCAATCTATGTATTTTAAACATAAAAGATTTTTAATAATGATATGGTCACTACAAGATGTTGTTAGGTTAACTAATTACGTAATAACTTAAGACAGAAGGTCCCTTAAGTAGGGACTGAATAAATTAACCGACTTGGTATTACATGGATCTCACAACTTTTTATGGTAGAAGAACTGAGTTGCGAGACTTGGTTTTTTTTACAAGTTTTGTTTTGATGGCATCTCACTTCTTTTTGTAGATTGTCCTACTTTTTTTCCTTTCCGTTGACCATTTTACAAGTTACTTTTGAACATCTAGGTACATTCAATTATACACTATAGCTTCCGCTCGCGGCTTCGCCCGCGAGGTATGTAGATAAAAACTATCCCATGTCCTTTCCCGGGATGCAACATTTGTACCGGGGTTGGTTTTAGCCAGCCAGTGATGATCCGGCACTTTTCATTCAAAGCTGTATCCACCAGCTTTGCATGAGCAGAAAGCTCCACATGGGGCACGCGAATTCTCCCGCAGAAAAAGATAGCGCCAGTCCAATAGTCCGCTTGATATTCTTGCAGTTTTTGCTATATGTTAAACACCTGTCCAGGGTAACACCAAGATATTTAGGGGAGTTGCTGTGCTCGATGGACACCCCACCCCAAATGATGAGAGGTCGTGACTACTTAACCGGACTATCCTGTGGTTGCCTTAAGTAAACTCACCAGCGCTACCGCTATGTCCCTACATTTGAAATCTGTAATATTTTCGAAAATATTAATTTACATTACATGCTGTAAGGGCCAAATTGATCTATATTAAATGCACAATGTATTTAAGTTAGTTAATTGGATAAGGATTAATGCTGTATTGCTTAAAATCGCTTCGTAAATAAGCCATTATTTCTCGTAAAAAGTAAAGGATAAAAAATGGTTATTGTGGGTTATCCCTAAGAGATAGACATACCTATACCATCGCGGACTTTTTTGTAGACCTTTTTAAGGTGTACAATACTGTAGTACATTATTTTGATCTATCTCGTAGGGTTCAGCTAGCTTTTGCAATATAAGCGCAAAAGATGTGTTTATTTACGACATCACAGTCATTAGAAACCTCTAAAATTATCATCAGTGTTTCTTTACTATATTATGCATGTATTATACATATAAAATCGCATCAAAATCCGTTGCGCAGTTTTAAAGATCTAAGCATACATGCAGACAGACAGACAGCGGGAAGCTACTTTGTTTTATACTATGCAGTGATAAACAGGTACACTGATTCATTAACTGCAAATGTAACTTTGTAATACTATATATTTATATAGGACTACAAAGGAGATGGCATTTTTTGGCATTACTAATTTTGGAAAGCTACAGAATTCAAAGCTATTTTAAAAAAAAAGCGCTTATTTTTATGTACTGATAGCCAGATTAACTTTATTATTGACAATGGGGATAAAATCTCAAGTTACCTACTCATATTTATATGAGTAGGTAACTTGATTTGATCGAACACAGAGCGGCCGGATACTAGGTTTTTTTAATTTTTTTTACTGACTTCATAAAAAGGAGGTTTTACACCGCATTATATTGTAGTCTTTGTTTCAACCTCCTTACCCTAAACATGAACACCCACTAAAACCCATAAACATGACTCTTTAGAAGATGACATTTCACGTCATGTTATTTATTTTATTTCGACAAGTTCACAAGTCACATTCATAGATAAAAATACTAAATGTACAAGTCACATTCGCTCGCTCGCTACTGTTTTGTGCTGGTGTAAATGTTTTGTGCTCCTAAAGTTTTACGTGGATCTATTCAACGACCTGGCTTGCTTTTGGATTTCGAAGACTCCTACCTTTCTGAACAACCGTTGCGAGACTTGGACCTCTATGTGTTTGTGTGTTTAACATTACGAGTCAACGTCGTGATGGCAGCCACGGACCGCTGCCTAAACTATAACTATACTATCTACCTTCTTGTACCGTTGGGCACCGACAGGTTTGTGTCAATTGTGGATCTTCTACAGCACGTTCCAGAAATCACCAATTACGGACTGATTCGGACAGAGAACGAGGCGTATATAAAGTGATTCGAGAATGGAATGGTACTTGGCATGGGCACGGCATCAAGATAGCCTGTCTCCCCCTGCACCTTTCTTAGATAATATATTGCTAATATATGATGAATAAAATATTATGATTAAATACCTACTGGTTTTTTATTGTACCTACAATAATCCTGTCATCCTTAGGTCATTAACAATATTATATGCTTAGATACCGATAAGTGAGTCTTTAAAGTCTCCTGAGTTTTCTGTGACTACCTACTATGTTTAATTAAAACTGACAGAGTACACTTAGGCTGCGTTTCCACCAGAGATGAGCGATAATGCGTAGGTTAAAACTAACCAATAACAACGCTAACTTAGTTCAAGCTATGAAAATGAAGCGATGTTATTGGTTTGTTTCACACACATCCCTCGCTACGCATCCTCGCACATTTCTGGTGGAAACGCAGCCTTAGACTGCCATTAGGTCTATATATATTATGATCAGTGAGTAAATCATTGAATTAAACAAACTTCAACAACTAGTTATCATTTTTCAAGTCATTACAAAGCATAATTAGCAATATGTTATGCATACAATAAACATGTATGCGTTAAAATAGTAATAGAGGTAAAATAATCTAAAATGAATGCACTTAACCTCACTTTTACAAAAATTAAGATTTCTCTTGAACCCAATTGTTATAATTTTTTATTTATTTTTTTAACAAAAGCTCTTAATATTCCCTTTCAAACCATGCCACTTTTATTTTTGTAGTAATTAAAAAAGTTTAATGCCAGCGTTCTATGAACTTCTGCCATTCTCCTTTATTTATGCAGTTGGTGTATCTAGAAAAGTGGAACGAAATTGCAAAATATTTTAGTTTTTCCTTGATTTATACACTAAACACTAATTGTATTCTAAATTTGAAGCTTCTATGTCTGCTAGAAGTGCCTTAGAGTTTTGATGATCGGTCAGTCAGTCAGTCAGTCAGTCAGTGAGTGACAAAATTAAGAAACTTTGACTAGTTATAATTCTTAAACTACTGGTTCAAATTGAATGAAATTTGAAATATAGCGTGTTTATACAATGCCTGCTTGATTACTGAAAATTCAGGTCTCTAGTTTTATCCACAACGAAGTTATAGGGTGTCGAAAATGGCCTGAACTGCTTCGAGTAAAGGATGGTACGGCCGTGCCCCTTTTTGCTCTACTTGGTGGGGGCACTCCCGTGCCCCCAGATATCATATATTACTTACCCGTTTTATTCTCATCTAACCCAATTGATTCACCAACAATAGACGATCTGGCGCTCGGCAGCCGCTGTCGCGGCACGATCGCTAAACTCGCTCGCCTCGCGCGTTAATAGTCACTGGTCTAACTTAACCTAACCTAACGAAAATGGCAGGCGTTTAAAATCTAATCAGTTTTTGCAAAAATATCCAAAAAAAAGTAGACGTTTCTAAATTATATTAAACGTTACTTATAAAGTTTGAATATTATACTAATTAGTATAGAAAATGTCCATTAAACCATATAAAATGAGGTGAAATGAAATTATATCAATTCATCGTTATATTATAGAAAAGTATATTACTTAAATGGAATTAGGTCATAATAATATGATTTATTTATTTATATTTAAAAGGTACACCAACGACCTATTCACTAAGAGATATACATAATAATAAATAACATAGGCATTGAGTTATGGTGAATTAGTCACTTACAGGCGTACACAGCACTTACATAAAAAATAACTTCTTAAATGTTCTAACAAGATTTTTTGCTCATAGTGAGAATAGAGAAATTAATTAGAAACAAAGAACAAAACAAAATCATAATCGATATTAGAATAAATAATTAAAATCAAAATTATCATTACAATCAGAATTCAAATTAAAGCATTATGATTAAAGTAAAAAAAAAAGGTAACAGAAAAATTCATATTCAAAATTCAAAACAGTAGAACGCGATAACGAGTGCAACAAGAGAACAATCCAAAATTCAAAATCCAAAAAAAATTATATACCTAGTTAACAATAGGGACTAACAAGTAAGTGATGAAATTATGATTCGTAGCTAATAGTTAAAAGTTTTCTGCGAAATTGGGAAAATGTGTCTGTAAATATATCAATATTTTTGCTGATATCTATTTTATAATCTATCTATGATCATTAGAACTTTTGTTATTATGTCAAAATTACATTTTACACCCGATATTTACATAGCAAGTAGTGTTTCAAGAATTTGTGTGGTGGTACCTACAACTAAAAAGTGAAAAATAAAAACTTTTCGGAAGTCGGTGTCAATAAACGAAAATGCGGAACCAACAACACCGATTTACGAAATCAAAGTTCACTTTGTAGTATTTTTTTTTGAAGTTAGTTGTTTTTAATCATATTTTTCGCCTTGTATAATGATTTTGGCTTGGTTTATCAAAGAATCGTTTCGCTATGAGAAATACAGCAGGCACTGAAAAACATATTTTTTAACTAATTCAATACACGATGACATTATCAAGCCTTAGATTTCCAGTTATAGCTGACCTCGTATTATTATAGGCTTTTCGTACAATGAGAAGGCATCTTAGAAAAATATAGATTGATAATATTATGAATAGTTGTCGGTAGTGGTCGGTACACTGGTGGTCAGTAAAATCGACCTAATTGAAACACTGAATTTCAAATGAACTAGTAAACGAGCATTTGAACATCTCACAGATAATTTCAATCAAAACATGACATAAAAACCGGCCAAGTGCGTGTCGGGCCACGCACAGTGTAGGGTTCCGTAGTAGCCCGTTATCACAATGTAGTACGATTCTGTTAAATTGTATTTTTTTATTTTAATTTTTTTATGTAAAAAAATTAAAATAAAAATATTAAATTTTTCATATTTTGTTTTTCAATGCAAGTCTTTACCTGTTATAAACAAGCAACTACTTCATCTTAGTCACTTTAAAGGATTAATGCTAAGGATTTTGTATTTGGTACAAAATTATCCAACAGCCAAGTTCAACGACTATTACCGCTAAACTAATAAAGTTATCTTAACCGCTATACTTTTCCTTTAAAGTTCATGAAATGCACTATCATCGTGAATTTTTCCAGATTTTTCAAGCCAGCAGTTTAGGTTTTAGAGGGGGGGGGGGGGGGACGCCCTACTGGAACAAAAATTTGCACTTTAAAGTTTAATATTTCGTAAATGGAGCATTAAATCGAAAAATAATTTTAGCAACCCCCAAGTCATTTTAGAAGACCTATTCAACGATAGGGTTTTATCTTATCTATTCAACGATACTTTTTTCGTCGTGTACCCCATCGTGTGGGGACACGATGGGGTACACGACGAAAAAAGTATTCATCCCCACTTCACATGTAGGGGAGCTACCCTAAAAAAAATATTTTCCATAATTTTATTTTGCCACTTTGTCGGCGTGATTGATATACATATTGGTACCAAATTTCAGCTTTCTAGTGCTAACGGTCACAGAGATTAAGCGAGGACGGACAGACGGGCGGACAGACTGACATGGCGAAACTGTAAGGGTTCCTAGTTGACTACGGAACCCTAAAAAGTGAGGAAAACATCTTCATCACGCATCAAAATCTTGTAGCACCTAATGATACCACCGATATTCTCACACTTATGTGGGTGAAACCGCGAGGCGCAGTTAGTTTAGTCATATTTTGTCATCTCGGACATTGATATTGGCGCCGATTCTGTTGTTCACAAACTAAACTAAATTTAAGTTCGGGCATCTTTTTCTTTCTATTTCATTAAGAAAAGGACAGAAGATAAATATTAGTTTAGTCCTGTCAAATTAGTCAGCGCCTGACGTAAATTGTCGTATTTTTAATAGCCAATTTTTTAATCTCGTCTAAATTGTCTATGGAGTATCTTAATTAGACAGGACTAAACTAATATTTATCTTCTGTCCTTTTCTTAATGAAAAAGAAAGAAAAAGATGCATAAACTTAAATTTAGTTTAGTTTGTGAAAAACAGAATCGGGGCCATTGGATACTTTAATTTAATTTTTAGCTCAAAACCATTATACAATGCAAAATTCATAAGGTATTTTCTATAGGTACTGTTAAGAGCGTTTACGCCGAACGGCATTTCATACAAACTTTCAAGCCCTTAATTTTCGAAATGAATGAACCGATTTTAATGAAACTTCATACGCATAAGCAGGATACAAAGGTCTAAAAAGTTAGTAGAAAACATTTTCGAAAACGTGTTACAGCCAGATTAGACCGATTTTTTATTTTTCATAGAAACAGATATTTCCAGTTATCTTTTTTTAAATAAGACATTTCGAAAATGTTTTCTACTAACTTTTTAGACCTTTGTATCCTGCTTATGCGTATGAAGTTTCATTAAAATCGGTTCATTCATTTCGAAAAATAAGGGCTTGAAAGTTTGTATGTAAACGCTCTTAACTAGCCTATTCAACAATCTTTGAGGAAAACGTTCTTGGTAAACGAGGTCATAATTCTTTTAGTTATGCGGTGAATCAAGATTAAATCTATGAATTTGTGTTTGAGGAATACAGAATAGGAACACTTGAAATTATAACTGCTGGAGTTCAAGTTTGATTTACAGAAATAGTACTGCGAGGTAATTATATCACACTAAATGTGGCAAAGGTTTTCATTTTGACAGTTCAACAAAATTCATTGCATTATTTACGTTGTTGAGCCGACAAATTTTTCGAACATATGAAGCAATGGATTAACAATATCCTTAGAAATGATTCAGATTGTGACTGAAGAGAGCACAGTGTGTCATGCAGTTAGTGGCTTTGCCCGTGTGGATGTCGATATTATCCCACGGGGAACATACTACCGGGATAAAATGCATAGGTTATATTTATCCAGGATATAAACTATATCGGCCTTATTACAAAACAAGATTTATCTTTAAGCCCAGGTTTAAACCATCCAGCCATTTTTAAATTTCGAACCATAATCCGACGAAGCTAAAGTTCTTATTACAAAAACTGACGTTAAACCTGAGTCTAAGTTATCAATTTTGCGTTTGTCGGAATAAAGTTCAGAATATAGTAATGGCTCGAAAGTTTAGGCTAGGTTTAAAATTAGACCTCTTTTTGTAATAAGACGGCTTCTTGTGTTCCAGATTTCATCCAAATACGTTTATCTGTTTTTGCGTGATTGAGTAACAAACATCGCAACTTTCACATTTATAATGTTAGTAGAATGTGTGATGTGATGTGCATGAGAGCAAATAAATAAAGTAATAGTATGTACTGGCAACTTTCGATTATTTACTGATTTATTAAAGAAGCGATTAAATAAGGAGTGGATACCTTTATTAAAATTGAGGAAAATTAAACCAATGTGATAATGATAATTGGATGTCGTAACATTTTTATTCCCATAAATACCTTATCAATAACTTTTACATAAGATTATCTTATTTATACAGGTTGCTCGTTGCAATATTGTAAACACAAAAAATATTCGTCCTATAAATTAACATAACTTATAGTTCGGTGTGTTTGTTCAACCAAAACTTCTTGATCAGGTCAGCTCCCTTCTCACCGATCATGATAGAGGGCGCGTTGGTGTTGCCTCTTATAACAGAGGGCATGATACTGGCGTCGATCACTCTCAATCCCTTCACTTTGCGTACTCTGAGCTCCAGGTCAACGACCGCGCTCTTGTCACCATCAGGACCCATCTTGGCGGTACTGGTCGGGTGGTACAGAGAGAACGTCAGCTCCCTCGAGATGCAGTCCAAGTACTCGTCGCTGCTCTTGTCGAACTTCTTGCACGCGTCGATGTCCAACCAGTCCAGTTTAAATCCAGCCTTCTTAAGGGCTTTAGTGTCACCAAGTCTCAAAGAATGTTGTTTCATTGCTCTGATAACGGTCGCCATATCTTCGGGGTCCTTGTAGTAGTCCGCGAAGAACAAGGGAGCTTCGAGCGGGTTCTTGCTCGCCAAAAGGATCTTACCAGCAGACTTAGGCTTCAGCAGGGTGTTGAAAATTACTAGCGTGAATTTGTCTTCATTCATTTTTTTGAACTTGGTGTATGCCTCATCATTTAATCCGTGCTTCTGGAAAATGTCTATCAAGTTGTACACGCCAGGGGGCAGGACGAAATAATGGAACTGCATGTCTGAGACAGTTGATTCTGGGTCAGTAGTGTTGATGAAACTGATGACTCTGTTAGGGCTAGTGTTGATCAATGGACCAGTTCCTTCCAAAATGTACTGAGCGAAGTCACCCGCAATTTTCGAAATAGAGTAGTAGTCTTTAGGACCAGGCTTTGTGTAGAAAGTAGGAACGAATAAGTGGTCTTGCAAATTTTCTCCAACGGGCAGATCAGCCTTAACTTCGATTTTCATATCTTCCAAGTGCTTCCTGGGTCCGATACCAGACAGCATTAAGATATGCGGCGAGTTGAGGGCACCAGCCGACAGAATGAGCTCTTTCTTTACGTTAACAATGATGTCTTTTCCTTCTTTGTGGAGCATGACACCGCTCACGATGTTAGTTCCAGGTACGAACAAAACTTTAGTAGCTTGAGCGTGTTTGATAACGTGGAAATTCTTCCTATCCTTGATTGGGTTCAAGAAGGCACGAGCGGTACTGAATCTATGTCCATTTTTAGTCGTAGTCTGTGACGTCATAACTCCCATTTGGCTCTCGCCGTTGATGTCGGTCGAGTTCTTCAATCCAAGTTCAATCGCAGCGTTGATGATCATGTGCTCGAAATCGTGAGACTGTTTGTCGACAGCGACGTTAAGGTTGCCCTCCCAGTTGTGGTATTTCTTGTTCTGTTTGTTGAAAATGCCAGTGAATTTCTCGCTCTTCCTGAAGTATGGCAGAACGTCATCGTAGCTCCATCCTGTGCAACCGTCGTCGTTTGCCCATTCATCGAAGTCGGCTCTATTACCTCTGACGTAGAACATGAAGTTTATACTGCTGCTGCCTCCGAGAGCTTTACCACGAGGCCAAGCGCAACCCTTTGCTGTGTAGCTTCTGCAGGCGCCATCTTGAGGTTGAGTCTTGTAGGCCCAATCTTGAGGACTGCGCATGTTGTTGTAGAACAAATGTGGGATCTGAAATTAAATCGATCGATGTTTTAGAATTTATAGTTAATGGAAATTTTAAAGATAAATTATTTTCTACAGTTTGATGTTGAATATTTACCTCGGTGTTCAGGGTAGGATTTCCTCCGGCTTCTACGAGCAGAACCTTCCATTCTGGCACTTCACTGAGTCGGTTAGCGACTGCTGAGCCTGCCGACCCGGCTCCTACAACTATGAAGTCGTAGTAGGGATCTAGAACACAAACGTTTTGCTTAAGTTAAGGTGTCTTAGCATTATGTTGGTATGATATAACGGAATAATTGTTGTTCAACCAAATTATTTTATAAAATTATTATTTTAATTGTTTAATAAAACATTTACTTCTGTCATCAACAGATATAAATTCAAAAAAGTCTTCACCTTGAAGATGAATAAACAATTACTGTCATGTAATTTGTATTCAATTAAATACATATTTTATTTACTATAGGTATCTACATAGAATTCATTATTGGTTAATCAATGTGACGGGTTTCCTAATAATGTTGACCTAAATCTATGTGAACCTCTTGCCTTTTATAATAATTATACAAATAAGAACAATTGCATGTCGAAACAGCAAATTGATACAAACTACGTTTATACTATGTAGAAAGAACTCATTATTATCTGTGGATAAGGATATTCTTATTAGTACGGAACCTATTGCAAAATTCACCGTCTGGATGTGTGCCAGGTTATTGACTTGCTCCTCATGATATTGGACTTAAACAATGAAAATAACTATAATAAGCTTTGGGAGAAACAGGCATGAATATTCAGTAACAAAATTACCTGCAAGCACTTGCTGGGTGGCGTCAGCAGGCCACAGGTGGTCGCCGACCAGTGCGCACTGAGCTGCTAGGAACGTCTGCATAGACTGCATGAACAGGGGCCCAGCGGTCTGGTAGCTGTTCACGATGTTGGCGGTCAACGCCGGGTCGCAAGCCCACGACATCTTGATCTGATGAAGGAAATTATATCGTTAAAGATATGTAGGTCTTTTTCGATGACATATTGACAGTTTTATCGGTCGCCCACAATGATATTAAAAGTAAAAACACTTATAATATCATTGGTAATTTACTTGACATATTTTTGACACTTCCATTATAGACAACACACAAATAAGACAATCATTTTTATTATTAGACTAGCTGACCCGGCAAACGTTGTTTTGCCATATATGTAAATTATTTCTAGCTGCTCGGCGCTACTTCGTTTACGTGGCGTCCTACCCCTTACCCCACCCTACTCCTACCATACTCCTACCCTACTCCTACAGTACTCCTACCCTACTCCTACCTACTCCTATCCTACTCCTACACTACTCCTACCCTGCTGTATCCTACTCCTACCCTGCTCCTACCCTACTCCTACCCTCATCATCATCATCATCATTTCAGCCGAAAGAGGTCCACTGCTGGACATAGGCCTCTCCCAAAAGGGGGAGGGTTTGCCATAATCGCCACGCTTGGCAGGCGGGTTGGCGATCGCAGTATGGTATGGTGGTGGAATGCATAGAGAACGCTGCTGCCCATTCTCCGGTTAGACCCTTAGACCTTTTACGACACCCACGGGATGTATGGGGTGGTGCTATTCTTTAAGTCCGGCGCCACATAGACATCCGACACCACACAGACACACTCCTATCCTACTCCTACCCTACTTCTGCCCTACTCCAATAGATATATAAAATATTTCTCTGCGTAAGAACCATCCTCGTACTTCAAAGAATATTCTAAAAAAAGAATTAGCGAAATCGGTTCAGCTGTTCTCGAGATTTGCGCTTAGCAACACATTCAGCGATTCATTTTTATATTATAGATAACAAAACAATAAATTGGCAAAAGAAGAGAAAAATATTTTTTTGTAAGATAAGGTACTCCGAAAACAGCAATTAGGCAAGATAGTGTTGCGCGCCACAATTAATGCCTAGTACATGGCGACAGTAGTTACCACTAGCGCCATCTAGTATCGAGTAGCGGAACTAGTAGTCAAGACCCTTCTAGAAATTTCGATGCGAGAACTTTCTAGAACATTCCCGAACTTTCGTCATCTGGTCGATCGGGGCCTGTATGTACTCGAACATTCTAGATGTTTCTACAATGGAAGGTTCTAGGACTCTCTTTGGCGCTATATAAGGCCGAGACGCGCCACGACCGACACAGTTTGGATAAAGCGATCGAAGTGAAAGCATCGAAGCGATATTCAAGTGCGACTTAAAGCGATCAGTAGTGCAATTGTGTTTTGTAATTAGTGTGTTTGAGTTGTAATTAGTGTTGATTATTAAAGTGTCATTTTTTTGGTTATTAAATCGGCAGTTTTTATTGTCACGAACCCGAAGCTCGTAACAATTGGTGTCAGAAGAGGGGATTAAAATGCCGGTTTTACCCAAAGACGACACGGAGGGTATCCGTACCCGGAGTCAACGCCAGCAGGAGACGGACCAAAGGCGATTCGGTGGAACAACGCCAATGGGGTCGGAAGGCCAGCTACCGACCGCGGAGGCCGGCCCGTCCACAGCTGCTCCAGCATCATCAGCGCCAGATTTTGCTGCTCTGATGATGATGCTGCAGGAGCAGGCCCGCAGACAGGAGGAACAGGCTCGTCGGTTGGAGGAACAGCTCCAGCGGGACAAGGAGGAACAGGCCCGTCGACAGGAGGAACAGGCTCGCCGTCAGGAGGAGCAGGCTCGCCGGTTGGAAGAACAGCTCCAGCGCGATAAGGAGGAACAGTCCCGCCGTCAAGAGGAACAGGCCCATCGATTGGAAGAACAGCTCAAACAAGATAAGGAGGAGCAGGTGCGTCGCCAGGAAGAGCAGATGCGCCTCATGAAGGACCTTCACGCAACCTTCGGGAAAGACATGAAGGAGGTGAAGGAGAAGGTTGCCCAGCATGACAACCGCCTGTCAGAAGCTGAAACTCAGATCAGCAAGTTTAATAACGTCATTGCTGATGTGAAGCAGGAGTTGGGTAATCTTAAACTTGGGGATGGAATCGCAGCTCCCGTAGCTACAACACCTTCGCTACGTGGATTCAAAGTGCCACCGTTCGACGGAACTTCTTCCTGGTCGGCCTACAAAATCCAGTTTGAGGCTGTCATGAAGGCGAACGGATGGAATAAAAGCCAGGCCATGACTGCTCTCACCCTAGGCCTGCGCGACCAGGCCTTAACTGTCCTGGAAGCTCTCGGTAAGGAAGTGACTTACGAGCAGCTCCTCGAGGTATTGGAGGCTCGGTATGGCGACGCTCACCTGGAACACGTGTTTCGTGCGCAGCTCAAGGATCGCGTGCAACGCAGTAGCGAAAACCTGCAGCAGTGGGCCCTTGAAGTGGAGAAGCTGGTTCGCAAAGCTTACCAGTCCGTACCTGCGCTTATTGATGGGAACCTGGTGCAGGCATTCATCGATGGCATCCGCGACCTTGAAGTTAGAGCTTCTGTGCGGCTCGGTCACCATGGGACGCTTAAGGACGCTTTGGCCCATGCACTGGAGGTGGAAGCTGTGCGGCAGGATCATCGTTCCCATCGCGTCAGGGAGGTTGCAGCGGCTACAGTTCGCGACCGCAATAAAGGATACAGCCCTAGGTGCTACGGCTGTGGGGAAAGGGGCCACCTTCGATCCAGTTGCCCTAAGCGAACTGCAGAAAGAGAAGACGGCCGATCTCCAGAGGGCAGTGCGGCTAACAGCACCGCCCAGCACCAGCAGCAGGGAAACGAGTAATAGCCAGGACTGCGGGGCGGGTGCTGGCTGATGTTCAAAGAGCCCCAAGGGTTTCGATCACACAAACCCATGACGGGAACAGCCTAATCATCAAGGGCGAGGTCAACGGAACGCCGTGTAAACTGACCATAGACACTGGAGCTTCTCGCACGGTTGTCAGTTCCCAACTTACAAGTCGGTCCCTTGGGGACCCCGCATACAACCGGGAACGCATTAATTTGGTAACAGCCACCGGTCAGCGCATACCCGTCCATGGAGAGAAGAAAATGGAATTGACGCTAGGCAACAGAATCTACCTGCATAATGTCATCGTGGCTGATATAATGGACGATTGCATTCTGGGCCTAGACTTTATGAGGAAGAATTGTTGCGAGATTGACGTCAAGCAAGGTGTTTTGAAATGTGGAGAAGAGGAACTTTTCATGGAAGGGGCGTTGCCTGGGAATGTGTACAGCCTTAAGAAGATTGTTCTTCCGCCGAGATCGGAAACGATTGTGCCGGTTAGTCTTCCTCGGAATCCTGGGCAAACTCATCGTTGTGTACTCGTGGAAAGGGTAGACAATGACCTTCCATGGAAAGTGGCACGGACTTTGGTCAGAGCCACTGACATCTCAGGGGTACGTGTGCTGAACCTTTGTGATCAGGAACAGATTATAGAAAAAGGCACACTTGTTGGTACTTGCGAGGAAGTGGATTGGTTGCGTCGATGCCAACATCTATCAACTGGGACCCTCAGCAAGGATACACAAACAAAAGTGACCACACTTTTAGAAGACTGCCGCAGCGCTTTGTCTCAAAATGAAATGGTCAAGGCGAAGAAGATGTTATTCAAGTTCGCCGATGTTTTCTCGTCAAACGAGGCTGACATCGGGAAGACTGGCATAGTTCAACACAAAATAAACACAGGAGAAGAATTGCCTATCCGTCAGCGGCCAAGGAGATTGCCGGTAGCACGTGAAAAGGAAGTGGAAACCATGATTGAGGGAATGGTGAAGGATGGTGTTATTGAACCTTCATCTAGTCCATGGTGTTCACCTGTAGTGCTGGTAAGAAAGAAGGACGGCAGCATGCGGTTTTGTGTTGACTATCGTCGTCTGAACGACGTTACAAAGAAGGACAGCTATCCTTTGCCAAGAATTGATGTCACGCTGGACATGCTTACTGGAGTAAAGTGGTTTAGCACGCTGGACCTGAAAAGTGGCTACTGGCAAGTTGAAATTGATCCTAGCGACAAGGAGAAAACTGCATTCTCGACAGGAAAGGGTCTGTGGCAATTTAAAGTTATGCCGTTTGGATTGTGCAATGCTCCGGCAACATTTGAGAGGTTGATGGAACTTGTACTTACCGGACTAATTGGCGATGCCTGCCTGGTCTACCTGGATGACATCATCATCGTAGGCCGCACGTTTGAAGAACACCTTCAAAACCTGGAACGCGTGCTCATGAAGATCCAGAGTGCCAACCTCAAGTTAAGTCCGAAGAAGTGTTCACTATTCAAACGACAAGTTAGCTTTTTGGGATATGTAGTGTCTGAAGAAGGTATCCGCACGGATCCAGAGAAAATCGCCGCTGTCAAGGATTGGCCGATTCCAAAAGACAAGACGCAGGTCAGAGCATTTCTGGGTTTGTGCTCCTATTATCGGCGATTTGTCAAGAACTTTGCAGATATAGCCAAACCCCTGCATAAGCTAACCGAGGAGAAGCGACATTTCTGCTGGGACGAAAGTTGCGACATCGCATTCCAGGAGCTGAAGGACCGTCTGTGCAAAACACCTATTTTGGGGTATCCTGATGCGGGCAAGGAATTTATAGTTGACACAGACGCAAGTGACATAGGACTTGGCGGTGTGTTGTCTCAGCGGAACGGCGATCAAGAGGTTGTGGTAGCATACTTCAGCAAGTCATTGTCGAAACCTGAAAGGAACTATTGTGTTACGAGACGAGAACTGCTTGCTGTGGTAAAGTCATTGCAGCACTTTAGCAAATATCTTCTGGGGCGGAAATTCCACCTACGAACTGACCACGCTGCACTGAAATGGCTATTGCAGTTCAAAAATCCAGAAGGACAAGTTGCGAGATGGATTGAACTACTGCAGGAATACAACTTCGAGGTCGAACATCGCAGCGGGAAATCTCATGGCAACGCAGATGCATTGTCAAGAAGACCTTGTCCTGAAGACTGCAAGCATTGTACTAGGCAAGAAAGTAAAGAAGTCGTACCTGTGAGGATGCTCAAGACAGACATCAGTAACGAGTGGAAGGAAAGCCTACAACGTGCACAGCAGGAAGATTCGGACATCAAGCCGATTCTGGAGTGGATGAAGGCCAGAGCTCCTAAGCCCAGGTGGAGCGACGTCTCAGCAATGGGTTCGGCCACAAAAAGCTATTGGGCCCAATGGGACAGCTTGGTGATTCAGGATGGAGTCCTGTGCCGTAAATGGGAAAACGCTCGAGGAGACAGCTGTCATTTGCAAATGGTTGTCCCTAAAGCTCAAGTACCGAATGTTCTACAGCTGTACCATAATGGTTGTTCAGGAGGCCATCTGGGAGTAAAACGGACTCTACTGAAGATACGAGAACGGTTTTGCTGGGTCCACTGTCGGGACGATGTCGAGGACTGGTGTCGCAAATGTACAAGTTGCGCTGCTGTAAAGGGACCTCAGACTCGTAGTAGAGGTGCATTGAAATTGTACAACGTTGGTGCACCATGGGAAAGGATAGCCCTTGACGTTGCGGGGCCGTTTCCGGTAAGTGAAAGTGGTAACAAGTATTTCATGGTTGTGATGGATTACTTCACTAAGTGGCCGGAAGTCTTCGCCATTCCAAACCAAGAAGCTTCAACAGTTGCAGATAAACTGGTTCATGAAGTCTTCTGCCGTTTTGGAGTACCCTTGGAGATTCACAGCGATCAGGGAAGGAATTTTGAGTCCCAAATATTCCAGGAAACTTGTCGAGTTATGGGTACTCATAAAACAAGAACAACTTCTTACCACCCACAATCGGATGGAATGGTGGAACGATTTAATCAGACCTTGGAGAGATACCTAGCAAAAGTTGTGGAAAATCGGCAACGAGATTGGGACAAGCACATACAACCGTTTTTGTTGTCATATCGAAGCGCTGTTCACGAAAGCACATCGGTGACACCAGCTTTCGCAAACTTTGGAAGGGAATTACGGCTGCCTGCAGACCTGATCACCGGAATACCACCCGATGCCCCACGAAGTATAACCGATTATGCGAATGACTTGCGAAACAAAATGAATGACATTTATGAGCACGTCAGACAATCGGGCCAGCAAATGTCTGAAAAGATGAAAACCCGTTATGACCGTAAAATGAACAATAAAGGGTTCGACGAAGGTTCACTAGTGTGGTTGCACAATCCAGTCCGCAGCAAAGGGAAATCTCCTAAGCTTCAAGCTAAATGGGACGGACCGTACCGGATTGTGACAAAGATGAATGACGTAACCTACCGGATACAGAAAGGTGCAAGGGGTACTCCTAAGATCGTCCACGTGGATCGACTGGCGCGTTATTATGGGGCCGATAATGCTCGGGACGAGCATGTCTTAGGAGGGGGCAGTGTTGCGCGCCACAATTAATGCCTAGTACATGGCGACAGTAGTTACCACTAGCGCCATCTAGTATCGAGTAGCGGAACTAGTAGTCAAGACCCTTCTAGAAATTTCGATGCGAGAACTTTCTAGAACATTCCCGAACTTTCGTCATCTGGTCGATCGGGGCCTGTATGTACTCGAACATTCTAGATGTTTCTACAATGGAAGGTTCTAGAACTCTCTTTGGCGCTATATAAGGCCGAGACGCGCCACGACCGACACAGTTTGGATAAAGCGATCGAAGTGAAAGCATCGAAGCGATATTCAAGTGCGACTTAAAGCGATCAGTAGTGCAATTGTGTTTTGTAATTAGTGTGTTTGAGTTGTAATTAGTGTTGATTATTAAAGTGTCATTTTTTTGGTTATTAAATCGGCAGTTTTTATTGTCACGAACCCGAAGCTCGTAACAATAGTATGCGTACCTATATCTCTACAACGTAGTTAAAGAAAAGAAAGTAAGATGAAGCCTTAGATCCGGAGAGGATGCAGGCTAACAGTAACAATAAAATAGTTGACTTACCTCTCTTTTTCAGCTCCAACTAAAATAGTTTAAGAAGGTGACAGGTCCAAGAGAGCTGGCAGTATGGTTATCCAGAGATTTGTGCCATATATAAATAGGAGACATTTTAGGTATCTTATATACGTCAGCAGATGATAATTGCAATTATGTTATTGTTTCAATATCATAATGGCTTATTTGCAACTGTACTTTTATCAGCTCTCCAAAATTTGGGAGTTAAGAGCGTTTACGCCGAACGGCATTTCATACAAACTTTCAAGCCCTTAATTTTCGAAATGAATGAACCGATTTTAATGAAACTTCATACGCATAAGCAGGATACAAAGGTCTAAAAAGTTAGTAGAAAACATTTTCGAAAAATTGTGTTACAGCCAGATTAGACCGATTTTTTATTTTTCATAGAAACAGAGATTTCCAGTTATCTTTTTTTAAATAAGACATTTCGAAAATGTTTTCTACTAACTTTTTAGACCTTTGTATCCTGCTTATGCGAATGAAGTTTCATTAAAATCGGTTCATTCATTTCGAAAAATAAGGGCTTGAAAGTTTGTATGAAATGCCGTACCGCGTAAACGCTCTTAAGCTTCGCAAATACACAACGCCGATTCCACATACCTAAGACCTCGTACATCAACAACACCGATTTCAAACACGTTAAAAACAATTAAAACCTCTTTGGGAGTCCTGTGACTGATGAGTGAACTTATCTGCTTCCTGCCCTTATTATAATTTGTTTTTGGCATTGTACAGACGCCAGCACATCAAGCTACCTGAAACTGTCAAATTTTTCCAATCGACTTTGAACCTTATGCTTTAGCGATAAAGTTGAAAATCTATTAAGGAAATTTGACAGATTGTAGAAGCTTGATGTGCTGGCGTCTGTACATATGTCTGTTATTCTTCCATCCAACGCCAAAAGCCGTCATATCTGTGTTCACAACAATCCTAATACCCATGTGTTGTATATTTTATGTTTTATCTATTATTTTATATGTCATCTTGACTTGAAAAAAAAAACGTCAGTGTACTACCAGCTCTCCGTCAGCTAATTTCTCCTTTCTAAGTCCTAGGCCTTCGCAATATCCGCATACGTATCACCATGACAGAGTAATAAGAGTGTAACTGTACAGAACGTATAGCTTGTAGTTTTCATGATTTGTTAGAATTATTTACAAAGTAATCGAAGTGATATTTTTCCATAAAAAGGAAGGCTCGTATTAAGCTATACTCCATTATAAACCAATTAGAGCGCAATTTATTATGACTCACGCTGTCATAAAGTACAGAACATTATTATTTGTTTACCGACTTACACAATAGTAGTTTACTTTAAATTATCATATAATACTAGTTTTTTTTAAGGCTGTAGATAGTTATGTTCAGCTTCATATACCAAATTCTGCCCGATGTGTATTGTATAATTGCGCAGTCACGAGCTCGTATTTTATTACTGAAAATCTCTGTCCTATTGCTGTGCAAAGGAAGTCCTTTGCACAGCAGTAATGTAGAAAATACTATGGGAAAGTTCCCATAGTAAACTAGGACAGCACTAGTTAGGAATAAATGGTGTGGAAAAATCAGTGGTGTGACAAACGAGAAAAAAAATCCTGTTTGTCATACTGGTGTGACAATCTGGTGTGACTACGAGTCGGTAAGGGTAATTTCTACATATCTCTCTCATTTCGCTTATCAAATATCTATCAGAAATACTACTCCTTCGGTAACATTCCGATGTTTCACAAATATTTAAAATACTTCGGCTCGATTTGTCTAAGCGGCTCCAATAATCTATTAAAAACGTCCTCAAAAGTGGCCAAGGAAGAATCACTTCAAAACTGCACCCAATCCGCAGTTTTAGAACTGTCAGGTGCCATAAGCCCTAATGGCGCAGACGCCGTCTAAGGAATATCCGTATCCTGGCTGCGTATTGGCGACCTGTTCGGGGAAACCGAAGGTTTCGTCTGTGCCATTATGGATGAAGTTATCATGACGAATAATTATCAGAAATACATCGTCAAGGACAATACGGTTGACATCTGTGGGCCATGCCGTCCCGGTGAATCAATCCGACGCCACTCAACCGTTCTCATCTAGCTTACGGCGACTACTTGCACAGACAATCTAGTGGCTAGGATTATCCACCAGCAACTTGCCTTGCAGTACAACCCTGTGGATTCCGAAGTATTATTCTAGGTACAGGTATGTGCCCGTCCCCTAGTTCTCGAGAATGGTCATGCCACATTGTTTCATTCTGGGATCGATCTATCATCACTAACAGACCTATTGTAGCCAATACGCGTCATACTGTTGTGATAGATCGACGAGGGCACCGTGGAATGATTGTTGATATCGCTGTCCCTCATGACGAGAATCTCGGAGAAGATGAGAAAGAAAAAAAAATTATCTTGACTTAGCACACGAGGTTGTCGACATATTGTGGGACGTGGACTCTACAATCATTGTGCCGATAATCGTTACCATTAATGGTTTAACAGCGGAGAGCCTCGATCAACACCTCAGGAGCCTCTCATTGCTCCCATTGGGCGAAGGGCTTGATTCAGAAAGTAGTACATTAAAGGTTCCTCTCTCCAGAGCCCTGACCACCGGAAGCTTGGACCCTTTTCCTAAAGTTGATGAGCTACTATTTTCTATACCTACTTATTTTGATTAATTATTTTTATAGAAAAAATATTTTAAAATGAATTGAAAATGAAATAAAGTAAATAATAATAATATAGCCATTGTATTCATAACCTAAAAAGATTAATTTATATAAGAGGATTACTAAAAATAACATAAAAAAGTATTTTATATGAAAACTACTTTAAAAAATAATGTACAATTTTTTTTCAACTAGGTTATGGCCCCTTTTCGGGTACATGCATCTTCCAATTACATAGGTTGATAACTTAAGATAACATTTGACTGAATCCAAACCTAAAGTAGTTTTATGTTTATATTTTTCGTGGTGCGATAAGTAACGGACTACATATACTATATGTCAAGCAATTAACCCTGTAAACGAGACATTGAGAAATCATAACAACTGTGGATCTTGACCAATTCGGTGTTGAGTTACAGAGTCATACATCCGAGGCTCATCAATTTTTCTTCTTTTTTCTCGGAACCATTGGGTCCCGGTCCTTTGGAAGGCGTACGAGGGGCCGAAACCAACTCGCAGAGGCCCCTTAGGAAATTTTAATGAAATGCGGCACCAACCGACGATTATCCCTGTATGCGCTATGCAAGTGCACCCAAGGATAACCCCCGGTTGGTGTAGGACTATTGCAGGATATGGAAAAATAAAAAGTTGGACTATGGGTTTGGGTGGCTAAAGTGGACTGGTTACCAAGAACTATGGAATAACTACGACCCCTGCCTGATCAATGTTTTATATATACACGGATAAAATGGCAGGGGGTGACTTGCACACTCAACAATGGGCCCCCGGAAACGGTCGCTAGCACATAGTGACGTAGCAACAAGGGGGCAACATGTCCTGAGGTGCTTATGAGGAGTGGAGAGGTATTCCACGGCTATCAGGACAATCCCGGAAGTACGGTCAAGATCCCTACCAGCATCTTACTGGAATACTTCCTTCCTCCGAGCACGTTTGCTCTTGCGAATCTCCACTCAAGCCGGTCAATAAAGGCAAGAATGAGGTGGGAGCTCTGTTCATCGTCATTGTTCACTCCAGCCGGCCAATAAAGGCAAGCCAGAGGTGAGGAACAAGACTTCTCCCTGAAGATAGGGTCCGTGGGGTCGCTACTGCCCAACAGCTCGCCACATGCTGCCCTGCGGATTTCTGTATCTCTCTTGGTCTGGCTCCTCACCTTAGACCTGTTCCAGCAAAGTAAACTCTTCCGGCATAGGCCTAGAGTTCGGAGCGCGCAAGCCCCACCACGGCGTCAACGTAGAGATACGGCGGCGGGGTCAATTTTATTATTATAAATATCGTGTTTTCCAATCCCATGGAATCGGGCGAACTTAGCGACGCAATTTTTACAATGTGGACAGAAAATGTGAATCATCATAATAACTTGTTTGGGATTTGGCAGTCGTCATTTTGCGATCCTACAAAATTTTCGGAAAGTGCAGTTTCAGACGATGATCGTTCCTCCTTATAACTAGGCTCCTTTCTAATAGTCTGATAACGATTCAGTAACTTATGCAAATAGCGAGCGATGGCCGTTTTGCGTGGATGTGATGCATTGTTTTCCCCAACTTGTTATATTTGTGTTCTTTCTCTGCGTCATGTTTGCTGCAAGTAAACGTATTTTCTTTCTTCTAACTAAATCAATATCGCCAAACGTCCACCCGGTCTAAAAATTTACCGTGAAATCTTAGGAGCTTGAAGTGAAATTTCAAACCTTCAGCTGCATATGGGATATCAGGGGCCCTAAAAAGACCACTTTGGCAGAATCATAAAAGGATAACATAGTGGACTAACTGTCCACTATGTTATCCTTTTACGTTATTTTTAATTTTGTTATTTTACCATTAAGTTAATCGTATCAAATCCCATTGGTGAAGCATTTTTTAGTTATTTTTTCTGTGCTAAAATACCAATCAATTCGATCCAAATCCAGCCCCAATCTCTTTGATTTTACCTACGTAGTGCAGCGAAAAAAAGAAAAACACGGACTGTCTTCGCCATATTACGATTCATAATGTTATCCTTTTATGATTCTGCAAAGTGGCCTTTTTAGGCCCCCAGTACACTTCAAGGCGAGATTTTTGCAGAATAGCACTACTGTCACTATTAGGATCGTTTCATTAATTTAACAGATTTATTGAGCAGTGAGTGCATATGTTTGAATTGAAATGGGTTTTTTATGGTCATACTGACCAGCGGGGTAATTGCGTAACACACCAACAGGGGCCCAATTCTGCTATTTTTATAAATTCGTCATTCCAACACGATCCCACCACCATCCCATTGTCATTTTGCTAAAAGTTCGTAAACTGCTAAATTCATAATGGTTGATTGATTGGTCGGTCAATGGCACAGAAATTATACGATACTCGTAACGAATTAAAAGCAATGACTGCATTCTAATGGTAGGTCACTGATCAAAGGAACTGTCAAAATTTTAGCAGATTACCGCATAGGTCAGTAATTCATTTTTCATTATGTACGAGATTACCATTCTATGCCATTTCATTCAATGGAGTGTCAGTGGTTGACCATTGGAAAGTCATAATGACGCCATTATGTTAGTAGCTTACCAAACTTGTCAAAATCAACAATTATGAAATCAATGATAGACCATTCTGACACTATTGTAATAGCAGACTTGAGGCCCCGTAGCAATGGCTTTCATTTTGACGGATCAACAACATTTATTGGGTTATTTACGCTGTTGAGCAGAAACATTTTTGAACATCTAAGGGCGCTTTCAATTTAGACGTTTCGTGACGGACCGCTGCGATGCCGAAGCGGTGCGTTTGTCGTATTGCGCACGGACGGTCGTTGGTTTTCATACAAAGCGCGCGGGGCGGGTTGTCGAGCGTTCGCGGTACCGACGCCGCAGTGTTGCCGCACCGCGCGCTATGTATTAAAACAAAGGCTTAGGTTTAAGCAATCACCAGATATAAAGAAATATAACGCCCAAAAAATCGTAAGTACTTACCAGAATTTAATCCCCATTTTAAAATGAAATTATCACCAATAAACGTAAACTCTGATATCCTAAAAAAAGCAAGTATCTTCAGGATAATCGCTGAGCTACCCAAAAAGGTCACGCATGCACCAAATATGAACTCGAATTTTATTTAAAAATTTCATCCAAATATGTTACACAATTTTATCCTAATAAAGTAAATTAATATACAAAAATCATTGTTTACCCAAAAAATATAAATGAAGTTCTAAAGGTTCACCGATTCTACCGTAAAATGTTTACGGTAAAAGGCTGAGCTTCTTGGAGCTTTCAATAAAATAACGGCCACAAAAAAAAAAAAATAGTTTATAAACCACATGTTTTATTTCTTTCTACATACAAATAAACATAAAACTTAATAAGGCAGTTCTTAGTGTAATTTTAAAATTTTAATGAAGAGTGGATCTTCAAAAAACTTAATCTTAGTGATAAATGAGTCTTCAAACAACCAACATTAAAACAGTCATTTGTATAGTCATAATTATTTAAAAATATTAATGAAGAATCAGTCTTCAAATAACATAACATCACACTCCTTTGTATGGTAACAATTGTTTTAAAATCTTAACGAATAAATCAGTCTTCATAAACATAAAATACAATTACTTTGTGTAGTTATAATCATTTTAAAATCTGCCGCGAGACTCAACTAATTTGCTATCAATATAATATACTTGGTTATTTGCATACAGTTTATGGCAAACGTAGTGATATATTTGGGTAGTAATGCCACAAAACTTTGGTAGTTAAAATTTGGTGCACGTGTGGCCTTTTTGGGTTATGAAAAGTTTTTGTAGTGCAGGCATGACTTAAATAGCCCGAAAGATTTTGGTACAGGTTTCATTTAATTGTACATATTATATTTTTTTTGGATGAGGCTGTTTAGGGTAACGATTGTTTTTTTTGGTGGTCATTCAATTTCATCCCTAAAACAAACGACCGTCCGTGCGCAATACGACAAACGCACCGCTTCGGCACCGCAGCGGTCCGACATGCTTGAAACGTCTAAATTGAAAGCGCCCTAAGGAGTAATGGATTAGCAACATCCTTTAAAATTATTGTGATTAATAGTGTGTTATGCAATAAGGGTGTGATTCATACTACTTAATCTATTGTAAGTATCTAAGAAGGACCCGTGGCTAAATAATAACAGCTGGACAGGTCGATAGATCAGGTTAAGCTACGCTTACCGCGGTTGGTCTGTGGATGGGTGACCATCTTTACATACCGTGACCCCTCCGTGCCTCGGAAAGCACGTTAAGCCGTTGGTCCCAGCTGTCATTCGTGGATCTTTGACAGTCGTTACGGGTAGTCAGAAGCCCGAAAGTCTGACAACCAGTCTTATCAAGGGGTATCGCATTACACAGTAATTGGGTTGTGGAGGTCTGATAGGCAGTCGCTCCATGTAAAATACTGGTATTCAGCTGCATTCGGTTAGACTGGAAGCCGACCCCAACATAGTTGAGAAAAGGCTAGGCAGATGATGAATCTATAGTTCTATAGTTCTACTCTTCATTCTACTTGATATGCTCGACATGTTTTTCCAGCAAACGTGAGCCAACACTACGAGTACTTGTGGTAAAATTATAAACTATAATATAAATACTTTATATTCACTGACCCACTAATGAATATTCTATTAGTTCAACATCCTCAGCAACAACTATGCGTCTATTTTTAGTTGCACCTTTACCATGCGTTTTATAAAATGCAAATTAATGCATTTACAATATATCAATATGGACGGACGGACGGACTGTCGAAATTAGTATCCTCTCATAATTAATATATATCGTAGTATTTATAGCCAACTATTAATACATAATTTGATAGGTATAAGGTAGATAGATATAGGATATTACCTTCGCCGTTTAGCATGTACAGACGCCAGCACATCAAGCTAATAAAAATATAATCATATATATAATCTGTCAAATTACTTTAATAGATTTTCAACTTTATCGATAAAGCATAAGGTTCAAAGTTGATTGGGAAAATTTGACAGTTTCGGGTAGCTTGATGGAAATCAACCCTGTTTGGGTCAAATGGAGGGTTGAAACTTTTATGCGAACAAGTCGTGCACAATAGCTATTAATTAATTTAATTAAACAAAACGCATCTAGAAACATTCTAAACATTTATTTAAATAAAACAGAAAAGTTCTTCGGCAACTCCACGTTTTTGATATTTGTTTATCCTTATTCTATTTCACTTGGTTTAATCTACGTACTACTTAAATCTAACCAAATAAATACATGATGCCTATAAAGTTACAACACAAGTTCATACTATATACTTCACACCACCATCATAGTAAAACCAGATCTTGCATTTATTTTCCCTATTAGGAGTAAACACTTCACCAGGCTCATAATAAATTGGGTCTTTAACCTTATTAACATTATTAGAATAAACCAATGGTTTTGGCTCCCGATTTGCAAATATATTCTTTATTAAAGGCTTCCGTCGTCCTAATTTTAGAAATGGGTAGAGTGGATTGGGTGTTTGCCCATAATTTGACCCGTAGTAAGGATTATGATCTTGGATATTTGGGGAGCCATAAAGATAATTTCGGAAAGGATTATGTGCTTGACTATTGAATTTTCTCTCAGGATTATTGTAATTTGGGTGTAGATAATTCTTCCTACAAACACCTTTTGGTACTTGTTTAGGAATATTTATCGAATTTGGCACTACATTCTGTTTATTGTCTGTTTTGGATTTTGCTTGATTTTTGGACTTTTTGTCATTTATGTCTTTAAAAGGATTAACTGCAATTTTGCTATTTAGTAATGGAAATAGGCTAGTAGTTTCATTAAACAAATTTCTTAGAGGATACAGTTGTGTTTTAGTTGATTCTTCATCTTCAGTATTCTTAGACTGTTGATAGCGCTTTGTTTCTTTTACAGGACACGTAATTTCTTCAATGTTAACTTCATACCAGTCTTCTTTGATCATATCTGAAGCTTTCTCAGCGATCATTATGATCGGCGCGTTGGTGTTACCGTTTGTTATTTTTGGGATAACACTACCATCGATCACTCGAAGGCTTTTGATTCCGTACACCTGGAGATGAAAGTGTTAATATTATAAGAAACAATGTTGTATTAGAAGTAGGTATAATACAGTATTCAGAGCGCGACGTAATAAGTGGGCAGATTAAAAAAAAAAACATCGGTTGGTGATAAAATATTGGTTTTGAAAAGAATTATTTTATCGGCGGCGAGCAAGGTTATATTTAAATGAAGGGCAAGGGCTTGTAAAGTTTGATAAGACACTCGTCTTCAGCCTGTGACCATGATTCATAGGCTGATAATATTCTTACCTTTAACCTGGGATCAACAACAGCTGCCGGTTCATCAGGAGGCCCCATTGCGCACGTTCCCACAGGATGGTATATCGTCAGTGAGTGGTGCCTGGCCTGGCACTCCAGGTGCTCGTCCGACATCAGCTTGTGAGCCTCACAGCCTGGGTTCCGCCGAGGATTTGGCCGGGCGTTCAGCTCGCGAAGTGCTGGCTGATTCACTAGCTCCTGGACTATACGGGCGCCTTCCACCTGAAATCACATAATAATTTTGGTCACACTTTGTTTTGTTGTAATAATAGGGTCCTGTAATTAACTTCTAATGCTATCGCGATTTTGTAATATGTGTTTTTGTAATATCTCGTTTATGGACGTGTCCCTTGTGAGTAATTTAATTTAGTAGACTTAACCTATAACAAAATTGGCTTCTGCCCGCGACTTGCCCGCGTGTATTAACATAAAAACATATTCTACAGCATTGACAGCAATCATTGCCATTTTTTACGTGCGTAACTTTTAACAAGACAATAAAAATTATCTGCTGTTCCACGTTAACTGCATGTCATTTATATGTGTATATTTAAAAGCGAAACTTTTAAATATACACATATAAATGACATGCAGTTAACGTGGTCATTACCAGATAGTTATGTTCTGTTATGTCAACATTCATTCGAAGTTCTTTAAGCGTAAATATAATACTTACAATTACTTTGACGTCGTCTGGGTCGGTGAAGTAGTTAGGATAAATCAGTGGTGGCGAATTGGGGTTCGCGTCTCGTAGTTTCAAATAGCCGCGGCTTTTCGGCCTCAGTAACAGTGGCACGATGGAGAACGAAGAATCATAGAGTATCTCTTCATACAACTCCGCATACGTGACGTCATCCAAACCGTTGGCCCTCTTACCAAACAAGCCTCCATCCATATTGTCAGCAGTAGGAGCAATAAACAGCTGTATATCTGGATAGTCTTCATTCGGGTCCTGATATTTAGTGTTGACGAACGCCATCGCTTCAGCCTCCATCATACTATATAGTGGCCCATTCTTGTTAACAGTAAAATCTACGATAGCTCCTATTGACATGACTGTGTTTAGATTAAAGCAATAATCTGTTCCGTTATCGTAAGGATTGTCGAAGAGGAACGAGTGACCGCCCATTGCGACGTGGTCTTGAAGATTCTTTCCGACGCCAGGCAAATTCACAATCGGATATATTCCAATTTCTTTTAGGTGTTCTGCATCTCCTATGCCAGATAACATCAATAGCTGTGGAGATTGTATCGCGCCAGCTGATAAAATGACCTCCTTAGTTGCCTTCACGATTCTTTCTTGTCCATTTTTTTTAAACATTACACCGTATGCAGTTTTTTGTTCGTCAATCAGTATTTTTTCGACTAGTGAATGCACACTTACATGAAGGTTCTTTCGTTTGGAGACCGGTCGCAAAAACGCTTTGGCTGTGCTGCAACGAAGACCGTCGCGTACTGTCGCTTGGGAGCGAGTAAATCCGGTTTGAAACTCTCCATTCACATCGCGAATGCGGTACCCTAACTGCTCTCCAGCTTCCAATATCTTTCTTGTTATTGGCTGCTCGAAAGCGAAATGTTCAACAGTCAAAGGACCTCCAGTCGAGTGATACAGATCGTTTTGGTGCTCAGGTATCCTTATATCTTCTGATTTCTTAAAGTACGGCAACACACTGTCGTATCCCCAGCCTACATTGCCCATACTCTCCCAGTTATCATAGTCGCGTTTATTCCCTCTTATGTACAACATAGCATTCAACACACTGGAACCACCGAGCACTTTACCGCGCGGCCACTTGCACTTTCTTTCCACCATACTCAAACAGTACCCGTCACTGGGTTCCGTAAGAAATTGCCAATCGATAGAAGAGGTTTGTAGTATAGGAAATGTCACTGGTACTTCTGATAACACATTCTCGTCTTGTCCCGCTTCGAGCAAAAGCACTTTCCAGTTAGGATTCTCTGATAGTCGACTGGCTAACACTGCACCTGCGGACCCCGCACCAACTATGATGAAATCGTAGCAATCATAGAGTTCTTCGAAAGGATGATCTCTGACACGGTTTTCTGCGTCTTCAATATCAGGTCGGTATAAATGTATGGCCAAGCGGAGGATTATCAATACGCCGAGGCCAGGTAGCAGCCCGAAGGTGATCCTTGTATTTGATAGGATTCCCCTGAGAGTCGTTGGGCTGTGGGTCGACATGGTTCTATACTATACGCGCCACCGCTGCACCGACACTGATATGGAATTAAATTGAATAGCAACTGATTCAGCAGATTATCGAGTTATTGTTAACAGCAGGTCAATCCATATTGTGTCACACTTGTAAGTTTAATTGCACAGAGTAATTTATTTATTTTGAATACAGAATATTAGTTATCATTATATCAATATGATTGATTTACCAAAACAAGCGTGTGAGATTCTTTTTATTTCGAGGTTCTACATAACGTCACGCCTATGCTCTCCAAAGGGGAAGCATAGGTGTATAGTGCTTCGAGAGTAATGTAACAAATACAACATATCTACTATGTTATCAGAGCGAGTTCATTCCTATTACATTGTAATTGAAGCAGAAATAATGAATTCAGTAGTGTATTTAAATAATGCTTCAATTTGTTACCTGACGGTGTTTGATTACTCTGTACTTAGTTAATCGTCCCACAATAATCAATTAGTGTCAGCAAATAAGCAACAATGTAGTATTATGACATCGCGGGTCTCTGACCTAGAAATGATGACAAGAGAGCAGACACATGTGGTATTAGAATAATTTATTATCTATGAACACTATTCTATAATCAAATAATTTACAATTGCGTGCCGTCAATAAATTTAAAATAAATAAATTCACAATATTCGACCATGATAGGAAATATTTACAAAAAAATTCTCACGCCCATAATACTGATAAATACTTTCGTTTTGTACGTCAATTAAATGTAATATCTAGAGCTTCGCCGTTTTAACCAAAATTCCTTGATCATGTCGCTGCCTTTCTCTCCTATCATAATAATAGGTGCGTTGGTATTCCCGCTCACTATATTAGGCATGATACTGCCGTCTATGACACGTAGGCCTTTCACTCCATACACCCTCAGCTGGTTGTCGACAACCGCGTCACGATCCCAGTACGGCCCCATCTTCGCTGTTCCAACAGGATGGTAGATAGTACAAGTATACTGTCTGATCATGCACTCCCAATATGCGTCGGAGTACCTCTTGATGCTCACACACGCAGGAAAGACGTGCTTGTTCAAAACGGAGCCATATTTTTGAAATGCTCTAGTCCTGGAGAGTGCTACAGCGATTTTAACTCCTTCAACTAGAGTTTTGACGTCTAACTCGTCTGCTAAATAGTTTGGATAAATGTAGGGGTAATCGTAAGGGTTGGCACTGCGCAGTTGTATGAAGCCTCTGCTCCGCGGTCGAAGCAACATAGGAATGATACTCCAGACATCCATATTGTTTATAGGTCTGAACACAGCATCGTAGAACGTGTCCATTAGTCCATGGATTTTGCTTATCTGCTCTCCGCCATCAGAATTAGTGGATCCAGAAATAAAATGGAATTCAACATCTGGGAAATCGTCAGTCTCGTTTGCATATTTAGTGTTGACAAAACCTAAGCCTTCGACACCTCCCATGATAGTTAAAGGACCTTCTCCTAACATGGCGTACTCCATCAGTGTACCTGCAGTATAAAGACGATGTTCTACAATAGATATAGGCTGGTTTACCATAAACGCCAAGCCGCCCAATCCAATGTGATCCTGTAAGTTCCTTCCAACTTTCAAATTCTGTATCATAGGTATTTTATGCTTGTACAGTTCCTCTGCAGGTCCTATTCCAGATAACATCAACAACTGGGCAGAGTTAACAGTTCCAGCTGAAAGAATGACTTCCTTTCGAGCCCTGATGCGGTAAACCATTTTATTTCTCACAAATTCTACTCCAAAAGCAACTTTAGTTCTGGGGTCTATCATCACTTTAGTGACGTGTGAATACATTGATATGTGTAGATTAGGCCGATCTTTAGCTGATCTTAGGTATGCCTTGGATGTCGAACAGCGGCTACCACGTCTGATCGTCCCCTGTGCCTCCATGAAACCGGTTTGGTTTTCACCATTTATATCTCTGTTCATGTACCCTAATTCTAGACCTCCATCAATAAAAGATTGTACGAGTGGTGTATGATAGGGTGCTTCGGAAACTGTCAGGTACCCTCCAGTGCTGTGGTATGGCGTATGTGCTAAGGAAGGGTTCTTGTTGTCTTCCGACTTCTTGAAGTAGTAGAGCACGTCCTTGTAGCCCCAGCCCTCGTTGCCGAGAGCCTCCCACGAGTCGTAGTCTTTTCTGTTGCCTCTTAAATACAGCATGTAGTTGAGGACTGAACTACCTCCGAGCACCTTGCCGCGTGGCCAGTTGCATCGGCCGCCTTCCATTGCTGAAAAAATATATAAAGTTCACTGAGTACAGGTGCTTCGAAACGGGCAATATTTTACAGTAATATGTCGCTGCAAGACAGTGGCCGGCAACATTCCCAGCACTATCAGCCAGACAATGCAATATTGCTGTAATGTCCTGGCAATATAGCCACACATTTATGGTATGGCTTGGTAATTGCCAAGGCATTTTCGATAGGTTGCCGGACGACCGATGAGCGATCGAAAATAGTGCAATATCTATGCTACTAGGACTAATGAGCGATTATTATATTTAAAAGAAACTTGAAGTCACTCTTGTACGAGTATATTCTAGTAAAGTTTCTGTATAATTTTTCATCAAGGCTTACTTCTTGACTTAAATTATCTAAAACTTCACGCATAAGGTCGAATCCAAAACTTGTCTTTTTTTTTAAACATTATATAACCCGCTGTGACAGCAGTCAACTTGTTGCCTGATTGTGTAGCTCGTTTACGAGTGTGAACCATGGGCAATACTGTTGCAGAACTTGCAGATATATTGCAAGACCATGACCCAGCCATAGACTGCTCAGCCATAAGCTGTAATAAAATATTTTTGTGATGGTCGAGGAATAGTTGCCCATAGTTCAGCTATACATTGCCGTGAAAGTGCAGCCCGTTTAGAAGCACCTTTAACTACACAATAACGTGGTACTACCTACTTAAAGGCACGTAAATAACATTTCTATGATATGCGATAGATATGATTCCTCAATGTTCATGACTGCACCTCAGAGGAGGTTCCTCGTTCTGAACACCCATAAAAAAATAATGATAATAATACTCAAATAATTTTCAAACCAAAGATCATAGATAGAGATATAAAGAAACAGAATATTTATCAGCTACTCGTATGTGTAAAATTAATTTGAATACCAATACTATATACTACTATTTATTTGTGATTATATTATATTTATAGTTTTGATAGGCTTTTGTGTATCTTTATAGTTAAAATATTTATTCCTCAATTTTCACAATAAAACCTACCACTGTTTGTCTCTGCATCATCCAAAGGTTGACTGGTAGAAAATGCCTATGGCATTAAGTCCGCCTCTGTACATTTATGTGCTTGAAGTATTAAATGAATAAATATAATTGATATAAAATTAAAATGTAAGTCGTTTCTGTAAAGAGCTCGACTACTTTTTTACTATCATTATATGGATGGATTTCAAATAAGTCTTGTCCTGTCTACTCATTACTAGACCAGGGGTTTAGTTCACCAATCTTATCTGTCAAGCTTAGTCCTTCCGACATGACCTCGAACAATATTTGCACTATTTACCTAGACAGCTGGTTCCCGAAGGCTCAGTCTTGTACTGCCAGTCTAACTTGCTAAGCTGAAGGTATCCAGCTAGAAGAGGCACGTCAGATATCTCCGTTTCATCTCCGCCGGCTTCCAAGAGCAGAATCTTCCAGTTGGTAACTTCAGATAGCCGGTTTGCTACCACTGCACCTGGAAATAGTAGAAGAATACGTATTAATAATTTGATAAGATTTACATCGCACTAATATTATAAAGGCGAAAGTTTGTGAGTGTGTGTGTGTTTATATGTTTGTTACTTCTTCACGCTCAAACGGCTGGACCAATTTTGATAACATTTTGTATGGAGGTAGCGTAGCTGACACCCTGGATTAACATATAATACAGGCAAATTTTTAACCCGATATTCTCACGGGATCGACACTTATGCGGCCCCGCGGTTTCACCCGCATAAGTGTCGATCTAGTAATTAATATATCCAATGATGATATCAATTTATTGGAATGATCCCTATGGGCCGGCCTATCGTAGCTACTTATTAAATTAAACCTCATTGGGTAGTTATTTTCACCACATTACCATTAAAACAATCGCAGTCCTTGGCTGGATACAAACATCCTTTGTAATACAAATATTTTTTCTGAGGAAAATAATTACAATTTTGCCTTATCCCAAGGCTATACTAAAAGTGGTAATAGCTAAACTGGTGATGGAGGTCTGACGTGCAAAAAGGGGTGAGCGATGTACAACAAGTACAACTTCAGCACTGGCCATTTACGGGTTTATAAAGAAAGAAAGAAAATTCTTTTATTGTTATGTACAACAAAAACCGCGTTTAAGTGTTCAAAAAAGTAAAGGAAATAAATACTTGTGCCAAAAGGCCTTCTGTCAGCATAATGTCAGATGGCAGCACTAGATAATTAACGCTAAATAAATGCTCGTATACCCACTGACCAGCAGAACCAGCTCCAACGATGATGAAGTCGTAGTCTGGCAGCATGTTGGCGTCACTGATGTCTGCTGGCCTGCCCTCAGGGTCCGTCGCGTCGAAGTTGTAGTACGCTATCGCTGCCACCAGCATCGGGATGAACCAGGCTATCTGGAACGTTACGAACACTTGAATTTAGAGTTTATTCAACTATTTACAAAAGGCTTAACAACTAAATACATGTATATATTTATAAACCTCTGTTCAGTATTCTAGTAAAAGTGTTTCTAATATGGATTTACACGCAGAAGCCGGTACAAATCCGGTCTCCGGTCTCCAGTTTCCGGCTCCGTTATGGACCTAAACCCTAACCCGTTATACTAGAAACGGATGCTGTTTACTTTGGCCTAACACAACAGCACCTTCAGGGTTTAAAAAGTGGTGGCAACTTCAAACACAACTCTAGGATCTCCAAAATAAAAATGTAATATAGAAATGATTAAAAAAAGCAAATTGTGTGTGCTTCACTGTTGCGTTAAAAAGGTCTATTTCATGCTGTCTGACGCTAATTGTCGTAGAAACTTTGCATAAATGAGTAATAGGATCGCTAATTTATAATTTTGCTTCATAATATTAATTAATGTCTATCATTGTTACCTGTAATAAGTAGACGAGCTAAGTGTGTGGAACACTGTTATTGTGTAATACGTGTTTGCACAAGTTTAACGAAGCATGCTCACTGCCGGGAATGAGCTAAAAAATTAATCGATTGTTGATCGCTTGAACGCCTGACATCCGATATGAATGATGATCCTGCCATGTTGTTTGCCGATGTTCAAGATAGATATACGGTCAAACATTCATACTGCATCATACCATAAATAATTACTTAGGTACTAAGTACGAGAAATGTCAGTATTTGATTGGGATTTTTCAAAAGATTTTGTCATCTCAATCAGATGAAAATTCTAGAGAAGTTCTTCTAGTTAGTAAAATAGACAATACCGTAGGTGACACTGACATCAAAATGCTACAAAATACAAATGCAATTAGAGCTGGAACAATAAGCAGCAATTATGAATACAAAAATGTTAATTAAAAGTGGAGATATCGCATACTACCTACTTATTTTTACTAGCTGAAAGGGAAGATTAAACTCATTATTTTGGGTACTAAACTCTACCAAACAAAAAATACAGCAAATGACGTTAAGCTTAAAAAATTCACAATTCGCACAAAATAATGCAATGTGGTAAACGTTCTAGTAATAGCTGCGAAAAAAATAAAGTGTTACTTATTATCGAAGCATTTCATTCATATCTCTGCGAATATGCCTTTGTAAGCAAGAGTAACAGATGCATAAGAACTAAGAACGCCAGGCATTAGCACCGGAAGACGGAAGTAAGTCGCGTTGGTTCTCGCATTGCGTGCAGCCGGCGCGGCATAAGGCATGCTAGCTGGGTGCAACGTGACGTCATATAAGGCTAGTGGCATGACTTACACACTCGTATATTGCTACAGGCAAACATAGTAGGTCATATACAAGACCCATACGTGCTATAGTCACAAAAGGGAGTATCAACAGAGACTAAGCTTCATATGATAAACAGCTAAACCTAACCACCTAGCTATAGCTTGCGTAAAGACTAGTACGAGTGGATCAAGTCAACGTGCCATAAAAAGTGAACCCATTGCACTATTGCACGAAGCTACTTTTTCATCAGCGTGTAGCAGTTCACTGCTGGACATGGGCCAGTTCAATCTCATGCTTTCGGCTACTCCTATCCAGCTACACCCTGCGAAAATCATTACCTGAGGGCGTGCTTATGCGAACTCATTTAGGAACACGACTACCTCATCTGTCATCAAATCTACGGCTAATCATGAAGCTTGGTGTCTGTTCAATATTTATTTATTTATTAAAACTTTATGCACAAGTAAAAGAAATACTGTATAAAGGCGGACTTAATGCCTGAGGCATTTTCTACCAGTCAACCTTAGGGTGATGCAGAGTTAAAACATGGCAGGTGCAACATACGGAATAAATAGCTAGGAAATGACTACATATAAACAAAATGAACTGTGAGGAGAGAAAAAATTATCGGTAGAGGATAAAACAAATCCAGCAAATCAGCGCTGGGATGTTACGGCCAACTTTTGACAGATATGTTCACGTGCCTTCACTTTAAAAGATAACCGACTGGTTGCCGTCCTGATGTTGAGAGGGAGCGCATTCCAAAGAAAGACCGCCTGGACAAAGAACGAAGAATGAATGAAGCCAGAACGAATATTAACTCATGCGCTTTCACTCCCTTGCCTCCCCGTAGATTCGAGCGCTACCGAATGCTGTCTATGTGTCCGTATGTTGTTCTTCATATATTGACAGTATGTGTCTATATCGTGTCTGTGTATTGTGATGTGGACTGTGATAGTAGGTTAGCGGACATTTACCTGCGAGCCGGCGGCGGCGGCGATGGCCGTGCCCGACAGCACATCGGCAGCCACGTTCACTATCGAGCTCATCTTCACACCTGAAACATTATGAGGGCAATGATGTTACTGCATGATGGGTTGTTAATAAATGAGCTGCTAAAGGATATCGTTTAGGGCGTATTAAACTAGTCTAGTCGTTAAGCATGGATGGGTTTTAAGTTTATTGAGGACCGTTCTGAAGAGTATTATACCCTGTAGTCATCTGTCCTTTATCATTGTCGTTATCTGGTTCAAATTATATTCAGTAGTTGTTCCGGAGTGTAACTCCATATTTCTATACTGTTCAGTACGTATAGTTGTACGTGTACCAGTTCGGACTATTTCTTATGCAAATATTTTCATCCCACTTTCGGATATTTTACTTTTAGGACAGTTATTGACATGATGTTTTTCGTAAAAAAAAAAAAATAATACGATTCAACTACACCACTCGCAATGTGAAACAGTGTCACTTGGTTGACAGCTGATGATTCGTGAAGTACCGTTATGTCGAGGTCGGCGCGTGCGCTTGCGACTACGTCACTGCGCATTTTAGTGGAGTGGGTCACCTAAACTGACCGTAGTTATTCATTCACAAAAATTGACAGTAGATTTTGATGTCACACGTCGAGAGATTTTGACAGTTCAATTTTATGACATCCAGTTAAGATGTCGAAATAATTTCGACAAAGATTTACGCGCCTGTTATAATAAAGTTTGATATTTTTTTTGGTTAGGAAAAAATTAAGGATAAGCTTGTTGTTTTTGGAAATGTGTTAAACTGGACTAATCGACGATCGATCCAAATCAGGACAATGCAGGCAAATCTAAATACCTTTGATTTACCAATTATTTAGTAATCTGCCATATTGTATACAGAACTAACAAAACATTCACCTAAAATCATAAATCATGAAAATAATGAAATGATTATTTAGAAATCTAACATGGCCCATAAAAACTATGATCAATGATGATCATCCACGCGTCACTAATTGCATCATTAGTTTACATAATAATATGTAGTTCGATCGTATCACGACGAGCCAATTCGGAGTCTGTGTAAAATATTTAGTTTGGAAAAAGTTCCAGCATGTTGGCACACATTAAAATTTGTCTGTAAAATGAAATAAACCAGACAACTCCTCGTTGAATGAAGTCAAAACTAACTTGCCATAAAATATATTGAACTTGAGCAGATTTTGGACAGCTTAGAAAAGAATGTGAACAAATGCGAGTTATGTTTCTACGGTGGAATAACCAAGTGACAGATAGGTATAAGAGTAACTTGACTCCACTGAACATGCCTTCCGTGTCCCATGCACATGAATCGTTTACCCACCTGCTTATGTCATAGTCTCAGGTTTTCCTTCACGGATTCACTTTCATCTCACATGCAACCAAGTTCCGCCTACTTCATTAGTTGATTCTCACGAAAATTGGATTATCTATCACATTTCTGCTAGGAGCTTCTAACTAACTGGGTCTGACAAACAAGCCATTTTAAACTACATTTCTAGCTGTATAAAGTTCGAAATTCAATGCAGTGTTGTTAGTAATAACTTGAGTGCAATCTAATGTAGAATCGATTGTAGAAGAAAGAAAACATGTACGGATGTGCAGTCGAGCGCAAAGTAAACGACCATTTAATGACCTTACACTTACAGTAATTACTTTTGTATCTTTTGTATTTTTGATGGACATTTTGTATATGTTGCAGCCAACTGGTTTAATTAGCCGTTTAGTTAACCGCCTAGCCTTTTAACTAAACGGCGGCCGTTTGGCTAACGGCCTGAATGGTATTAAATTATAGTTTAGGTTGGAACTGTTTAACGAATTACGCGCGAGCCGAATTGGTCGCAGTAACTTAGCCAGGGCACCCCAACCAAATGGGTTAGGTTAGAACTGTGATTAGCCGCGTGCGAGCCGAGAGAGCGAAACGAGGCGAGCACTACTTCTATAAACGGCCAGGCGGTTAACTAAACGGCTAATTTAACCAGTTGGCTGCAACATGGGTATATAAGATGTGTTTCGTTACTGTCTGTACTGTGAGAATTAATGAACTTAGCTTCCGAGTCAAACAATTATTGAATATCTATAATTGTATGACTCGGATTTTTATATTCACGTATCTAATTGACATCTTTATTATTTACATGTCATGACGTACTTATATACTTACGATTATTTTATGAGTGGCTTTAATATTACGAGTAATAATCATGTTTTTAATTGGTATGGAAATTATATGATTCATTTAATTAAAGTGTTATTAAAGTGTTATGTATCAAATAACTTTTATGATTTATTAAATGGAAAATACCTCAGTTTTCTACGACGAAAACGATAAATTGACTTCCTTGTTTTAAGTATGACTAATGTGAGTTGACTACATTATGTTAAACTGAGAGAGAGTCTTACGAATCATTTGTAATAGGATAAAACTGATCGTATCAGTCAGTCACTGCTGGAGATAGATCCCTCAAAAATATGAAGTCATTAGCGAAACAAGATACTTAAACACCATTTTTGTGTAAGTTATGGTTAAGTATGTCAAGAGAATAATTCCATTCGTAAAAGGCGACTAAGGGGCGTACCGGAGAATGGGCAGCAGCGTTCTCTATGTATTCCACCACCATACCATACTGCGATCGCCAACCCGCCTGCCAAGCTTGGCGATTATGGCCGGCCCCTTTTGGGGGAGGCCTATGTCCAGCAGTGGACGTCTTTCGGCTGAAATGATGATGATAATGATGATGTCAAGAGAATGCGCAGCATCCTGGCGTGCTTTCATAATAGCATGATAATATGGCGGACAGGAAAATTATGGTCATGAAATGTAACCGAATGGTGCTTACAGCAAACTCACCTAATTCAAAGCGGATAGGTAACTCATCTGCCTAGCCTTTTCCTACCTATGTTGGGGTCGGCTTCCAGTCTAACCGAATGCAGCTGAATACCAGCATTTTACATTGAGCGACTGCCTATTGGACCTCCACAACCCAGTTACTGGGCAACTCGATACCCCTTAATACCACTGGTTCTCAGATTTTCGGGCTTCTGACTATCTGTAACGACTGTTAAAGATGTATAAATGACATCCGGGACCAACTGTTTTCCGAGGCATGGAGGGGTGACCTCCATTCGGGCCATATCAGAATACCAGCGCTGCGGCATTCATTTTATAAATATCGCAGCATTATCCAGCATAATGCTATATATTTAAAAAAAAGTCAGGTCAGTGTCAGAAACAGGTCTTTTTTTTTTGTTTTTTTTTCTGGTTTTTAAGGTAACTTTGTTTTAAATGCTCCTTTTTTAAACTATTTGTATTTACTGTCCCAAATAAAAAAAAATTCTTCTTTCCATTACACGCCAAGCAATGTAAGGGATGGTCACCCATCCAAGACCCGACCTCGACAAGCGTTGCTTAACCTTGAAGATCGACCCGTGCGGCTGTTATTGTTTAACCACAAGCCCCTCACAAGCTGCTGAAAACGTAGATAAGACACGACAAAGAAAGATTAACCACTTTTAGGCAGTTAACTTGCACTTAACTATACTGGCCCGTTAAAAAACCATTGTTTACATTCATACCTACTTTGTTAGAAAGTGTCCTAAAATGTCGTTGAAGCGCGGCCAAGAGAATTTACGAATGCTTGTCCGTCGCCTCCAGAATATTAAAGAGTTCCGGAGAAAATACATCCACTGTCATTATGTAACCGTTCCCCTTTAGCAGCTAAAATGTTGTGTAATTAAATCTAATTATATTCAGAGGCTACCGGAATATTGATTAAATTCTTAATATGCTGAAAGTATTAAGTAATAGATGTTGCAAAATAGGCTACTGTTTGTTTTACTAATGATAGTTTTCTTATCTATAAATAAATCAACTTTGTTTGCAGCCACTGTTGTCCACACTATATACAGGGTTATTGGTAAAACATTAACAACCTCTTAAGAGGTCACTGTACTCATCATTATGAACAACTTTTACTATGGGACCAAACCTGAAATAGCGAAAAAAAATCAGCTGTTCCCTACATTTTGACGAGCTATACGAACATAAATGTAGGGAACATCTGATTTTTTTTCGCGATTTCAGGTTTGGTCCCATAGTAAAAGGTGTTCCTAATAATGAGTACAATGACCTCTTAAGAGGTTGTTAATGCTTTACCAATAACCCTATATATTATAACCAACTTAACAACAGTATCTAACACAATTTTCAACCACATACCTTAGCGTCTTCCGGCCCAGTTATCCCATTGGTTACAATACCATATATCTTCCCAAAGCACATAATGGTCTAACTAAACGGTTTGTAGGTTTACTTAAGTTCACAAAAGCCTGAATAGAAATTCCAAAGGGAGATGAATCATTCTTAATCGTAATTCAAACACGGATTTCACATAATTTACCCCACTCTTAGGTACTTGGTTGCACGACCTCTTGGTCGTCCAAAAGCAGTTTGTTTGCATTTCGTGAAGGATAATATCTCTAACTCACATACTTATACAGAATGATTTTTACCGGTTCCAAAAAATCAGCTGTTTCATACAAAAGTTCAATATCTACTTGACCAAAATTTATGAAACGTCTGATTTTTTTTTTGTGATTTCAGAGTTGGTCCCATAGTGCAATCTAAATATCTAAATATACATATATAAAACTCAAAGGTGACTGACTGACATAGTGATCTATCAACGCACAGCCCAAACCACTCGAGGGATCGGGCTGAAATTTGGCATGCAGGTAGATGTTATGACGTAGGCATCCGCTAAGAAAGGATTTTCATAAATTCTAACCCCAAGGGGATAACATAGGGGGTGAAGGTTTGTATGAAACTTTGTCAATTTTAAACCGATCGGGCTGAGACTTCGCAGGCATATAGCTACTATGACGTAGGCATCCCCTAAGAAAGGATTTTGATAAATTCAACCCCCATGGGGATACAATAAGGGATGATGGAGGATGTAAATGTATTAGTTTTTTTTAAATAATACTTAACGCGAGCGAAGCTGCGGGCAAAAGCTAGTTTGTTCATATTTATGGGCAGAACACCCTGTAAAAATTTGGACCCATAAAAAAATCAGCCTGTATAGTCCCCTTCACAGTTCACAGTAGCGGGCGACAGGGACCCAGACAAATTTATATTCCTATTGTGAGCTCTCCAATGACATGCAAAACTAAACAAACTACTATTAACTTTCAACATTAGAGCCAAACATTTTTCTATGATTTGAAGTGCCAATGAATTGTCAATAGGGGCTAAAACCGGTCAACGAGGAGGAAGTGGAGAAAGGTACTAGATAGCACTAACCAGTAAGGTATATGCTCATAGGCTGGCTAGGTAAACGAATTCGAAGGAAGAGTGTAAGTAGAATCTTATAAAAAGGTTTCGAGCATTTCCTTTTGACATAATTTATCTATCACTTGTTATCAATATTAACGAGCGAAAAAATAAGTGCAAGCATCGCATAATTATTACACACTTCGCATGCCATTGTTTCAACTTGATAAATTCAATCATTTGGACAATTCCTACAACAATACTGCTGAAAACGAGTTTAAAAACTGTAGCAATCTTTCGTATGAATAGAAACCATTAGTTCTAAAAGTTAAGAGCACAATTACCGTCAAATGTTTGACAATGAACAATCAATGTTTACGTTACAAAAAGCTTGGTAACTTACGTTCAATCGCTTACACTTTCACAACAAAACATAATACACAAGAAAGCTCCACAGTCCACGCCGAATTATATTATTGAACACTTCGTTTTACTGCTCATTACAAACTCTGTATATCACAGATTCCTGAACACTTTCCCTGCGTCTGCGCACCTCACACATCACGTATGTTTTCAAACCAATCACTGAACACACACTTGATTAGTTTCGGTTTTTCGAAATTGTCAAGCCGTTTTACTAGCACTAGGCACTTTCTTCGACTGTTGTGTATCAACTCCCGCGCAGGTCGCTTATTGGATAGTAGTGAAATGGTGGGAGAAGGGGACTCTATTTGAACTTGTTATGATGTCATTTTGATGTGTTATTTAAGTAAATTAACGTGTTACTTGCCTTTTCAATTAAGTATGTTAAGGTATATACTACGGTGGTTAAGGTATAGAGATATACTTAAGGCCTGGGGGCCTAAAAAGGCCACTTTGGCAGAATCACAAAAGGATAACATTATGAATTATAATATGGCGAAGACAGTCCGTGTTTTTCTTTATTTTCGCGGCACCGTAGGTATAATCAAAAGAAGATTGGGATTGGATTTGGATTGGATTGATTGGTATTTTAGGACAGACAAAAAAAAATTCACTGAAAAATCCTTCACCAATGGGTTTTGATATGATTAACTTAACAATTAACTGTCCATTATTATTCATAATGTTATCCTTTTATGATTCTGCCAAAGTGGCCTTTTTATACTATCCCTGATTGTGTCTTTATAGCTATAGAGTAAAATAAAATTACGCATACTCCGCAGACGCGTTGATCATGATGAGTCTCGGTAACATGATAAAACAAAAAAAAATTAATGGTAGTTGTATTTGGATCAACAACCATTGTTGCACTCTTCAAGTAACAGTTTTAAAAATCAGTTTTTTTTTTGTATAAACTTCAGAAGTGTAATGTCGAAAACTTTTTTACAAAAAAACATAAACCGACTTCCAAAAAACACTATAAAGTGAAAAATAACTTTAATTTCGGAAGTCGGTGTCTGGATTTGTATTTTAGTTTTTTGCCACCGACTTCCGAAATTAAAGTTATTTTTCACTTTATAGTGTTTTTTGGAAGTCGGTTTATGTTTTTTTGTAAAAAAGTTTTTATTTTTCACTTTTTAGTGGGTTAGTTTGTAATTTATCTGAGTTACAATAGCCTAATGTCAACTGCTCATCAGCAAAATCGGTTCGTAAATGACGGAGTTATGCGCGAACAAAAAACGCAATGCAGAGTAAAACGAAAAGTAGACATCGTTAATGTAGACAATGTAGGTACATTTTTAGGTTTTTGATGATTTTTCAAAAACCGCTTGTTCGATTTCGATAAAATTTTCATGGGACCATTTGGGAAGTATACCCTTTCCAACAAAAAAATAATTTTTCAAATCGGTTGGCAAACGACGGAGTTATGCGCGAACAAACATAAAAAAAAAAAAAAATACAAACATCCGAATTGAGAACCTCCTCCTTTTTTAGAAGTCGGTTAATAAAATAAAGAATAATAAGACGTCCCAACTTATGTTTCTAATAAATATAATACCAGCTGTTGTTGCTGTCGTTGAACCAAGAGTTTTTTGGTTTTTTAAGTTTCATGGTCTGGCAGTTTGAGTAATTTATGTGGCCTACCCAAATGTCCTTTCTTTGGTATTGTTCGTCGAATCGTTGAGCTCCTTATGTCTTGAGTTGAGCTGCACGATTTCTGACAAATGCGTGCACTGACTGGACAGGTCCTCTCAATCTGTGTGGTTCTTTCCTCAAAAGACCATGAATCTACATGGTCTTCATATAACCTGACCAAGATTATGTGTAAGAGACTGTGAACTGTGAGTTTGTTACGGCCTTTCTTCTTTGAGTAGTCAGATAAAAGAAATATATATATATATATATTTACCTCCGCCAAACTGCAAAGCAGTTTGTTGGCAGACGTAGGTCCGTTAGGAAACGCCGACCTCATCTAGTTTAAACAAAATACGATTGACTTGTAAAAAAAGGGTGGGTAAAAAGGCGTGTAGGTTTGTGCAAACCTACTTACAAAAATAAAATAATTTATCATTTAGCAAAAGAAATTCAAAATTTATTTTAAATTAATAATTTTAGAAAAACATATTTTGTTGTTTATAATGTATAGATATTGACACCCATCACGTTTTGAGTTTTCGAGTTTCGCTAACTAATCTGATTTCATTAGTCAGTTTATATGTGTAATTTGTGATCTATTAAAAAAAACGTTTCGAATATGTACTCAAAAAAAAAATCAAACTAGCCTCTTCCGTAAAAGTAAAATAACCCAACTGATAAAAATAGAATTGCCGAGAATATGCGACTTTTTCATAAGACAATCTACTTGAAGAACAATATTTTTCAACAATTTTTTAATTGTATTGTTTCGATTTATTCAATTTTACTTAAATAATATAACCCGACCTAAGGTTTTTCATTCTGACTGTACAAAATTTGCTTAAAAAAAAAACCGGGCAAGAGCGAGTTGGACTCGCTCACCGAGGGTTCCGTAACATCCGGGTTTATGCATAAGGTGTAAGTTTATGAAATTAAATGTTTATTTTTTTATTTTTTTATACTTGAGTTGGTTGAATAAAAGGTAAATTGCGGTTTACGATTTATGACGTATTAAAAAAAAACTACTTACTAGATCTCGTTCAAACCAATTTTCTGTGGAAGTTTACATGGTATTGTACATCATATATATATTTTTTTGGTTTTATCATTCTCTTATTTTAGAAGTTACAGGGGGGGACACACACATTTTACGACTTAGGAAGTGTCTCTCGCGCAAACTATTCAGTTTAGAAAAAAATGATATTAGAAACCTCAATATCATTTTTGAAGACCTATCCATAGATACCTCACACGTATGGGTTTGACGAAAAAAAAAATTTTTTAGTTTCAGTTCTAAGTATGGGGAACCCCAAAATTTATTGTTTTTTTTCTATTTTTGTGTGAAAATCTTAATGCGGTTCACAGAATACATCTACTTACCAAGTTTCAACAGTACAGTTCTTATAGTTTCGGAGAAAAGTGGCTGTGACATACGGACGGACAGACAGACGGACAGACAGACAGACAGACAGACATGACGAATCTGTAAGGGTTCCGTTTTTTGCCATTTGGCAACGGAACCCTAAAAAGTATAGTCCGAAACACCACTCAAAAATATTAATAATAATGAAATTCCTGTCTCGGCCGGACCGGACGAGATTCAGCGGCCGAGTCGCCTACTAAGCCGTTTCAGTTACTTACAAGTTATTCGTTGGTAGCCTACGTGACTTGGTATTTTATAGCACCTTATTTTTTTTAAGTTTTGCAAAGATTACAGATTCATGAAAATCATTTAGGTATTTTGCTAGCTTCTGAGTGACCGACTGCTTGAAGATTCAAAAGTGCCTTGAAATAAATGCTTTGTATTTGAGTCATTTGATTCACGTAGCGAGAGTAAGAAAGCCCAGCCGATGATTATTAGGAATGATCTTAAAGGATGAAAATGTTAAAACGTATATAAAGTTCCATACAAAAATAATTTCTTCCTTGTAGGTTTTCCCTTCATAAAAATATTTTATAATGCTCACTTTCATTAACATTTTTATTGCAGGATGTACTTAATAATAATAAATTACCGTCGAACGAATCGCTCAGGCGTGAACCTCCCCTCAGAACAGCAATCCAAGACCAAAGACCAAGTAATCGAGACATAACATACCAAAAGCATATTATGTGAATCCCCCTTTCAATAGATATTTGCAGGCGATGTCATATGTAGTTCTTCCAAAACTATCCAACAATAGTTCAGACTGACTATAAGCACAGTTACGATCAAATAACCAACATAATCTTTTAAAAGAATATAAATGAATAACCTCCAGTGCATTACTACAAATATAATCTTGAACACGCATCGCATAAACTATATTTCCTTCGACCACTGAGCCATCCTTACAGACTGAACAGCACATTACAACAGACCAGACTATAGTTTACTGGATAAAATTAATCAAATCGCGCGAATCGTTGAGCTCCTTAAGTTTTGAGTTGAGCTGCACGATTTCTGACAAATGCGTGCACTGACTGGACAGGTCCTCTCAATCTGTGTGGTTCTTTTCTAAAAATACCATCTCAGACATCGATCTATATGGTCTTCATATAACCTGACCAAGATTATGTCTGGGCTTTAAAAGAGACTGTGACCTCTGAGTTTGTTTCGGCCTTTCTTCTCAGAGCTGTCAGATACAGGATACGTCGACCTCATCTAGTTTAAAAAAAAAAATTATGATTGACGTGTAAAAGTGTTTGTGCAAACCTACTTACAAAAATAAAATCATTTATCATTTATCAAATTATTGACAAAGCAGTACCAAACACGAACAACATACAAAACACTATAGCAAAAAAGCGGTCAAAATATACAGACTTAAAAATAAAAATAAGCCGAATTGGCTTTTAGGTAGTGTTGCCATAATCTGTGTAGTACTCCAACGGGTGTCATTCCCACACAACTGCACAAAATTTTAAAAACGCTGGACTTGTCCTTCCGCCTACCAAACTCTACAGAAACTTGCTATTCTGAACGCTTGCAGAATTGTCCGGAAAGACCTTCAGAAAGACAATGATGCACAAATATCGCATCCACAAACATCATCAACAACACAAAGTCTAAACATATCATCACACCATAAGATAACATAGGTTAGCACTTGACTTCGGCCCGTGTTATCCTATAAAACATTAGAGGCGAACTACAAAAATGTGATAATTAGCATTGTCCCACTGCAGCGCCTCCTTTTCTAAAAGCCTCCTATCTAAAAGCCTCCTTCTCCTTTAGGATGTAATTAATTAATTATTCATATGTTTGACTACTATCTGGGAATCCCTACTGTAGAAACACGGATAATCTGTGACACGGATGAGTAAGTATTGTAATTTATTTGTAAATCGTTATTATCTTTCCTTCACTTTCACAATATTTGTATGAATCATTTGTGCCAGTACGAAAGCCTTCGTAGAGATATTTTTTGCGGTGATGGCCGTGATCTGTAAGGCTTGTCTAAATGCTTATGGCTGGCCTCAATCGACCTTGAACACGAACTTCTTTTGGCGATTTTTTAAGAAAAGCAAGCAAAACCTACAATTGTGAAAACGTTAGAAAGAAACTTTTTGAAGATCTTAAAAGGTGTTGATCTAATAATTTTATGCTTACCGCGGTCGCTTCATGGATGGGTCGGTGGATCCGATACAAATCGAGAGCCCTCCGTGCTTCGGAAAGCAGGCTGTTGATCCTCGCTGTCATTCGTAAATATTTGCTAGTCGTTACGGGTACCTACTCAAAGGTTCGAAAGTCTAACAACTAGTCTTATCAAGGGGTATTATGCGCCCTATAACTGGGTTGTGGAGGTCAGATAGGCAGCCGCCATACCGACTGGAAGCCGGCCCCAACTTAGTTGGGAAAAGACTAGGCAGATTAAAAAGGTGTATCTACATGGTGAAACTTTTTAAGTTAAGCCGTTGGTCCTGCGCCTGATCTCTCTCCGGTCGTGTCGGATTGCCGTCCCATCGGACTATGAGAGTTGAGGGAAGAGGGAGTGCACTTGTGTGTCTGCGCGCGCACTTTGCACTATAATATCTTCCGCGTCGAAGACTAATATCTTCCGCGTCGAAGACTAGTCTCCTTTGAAATTGGCCGCCGTGGCCGAAACGGTCTGGAGGACTTTATTTACTTGCCTTTCAGGTAAGTGTGTTATCCGTGGTTAAAGTATAGAGGTTTTGTGCATTTTATAGGTATAAGGGCACAATCAGTTCGGACTATGTGTATGTAATGTGAAATTTCCGTAAAACTAAAATAACCCAACTGATAAGAATAAATTTGACGAAACAATCCAACTTCTTCACAAGAAAATCTGGAATTAAGTGACAAATTATGTGATTATTGCCTACTTCCTTAAAGAAACACATATTTCATCAAGTTTTAATTCTATTGCTCCAACATGTTTTCATATTTCAATTATAATACACCTAGTAAAGTCGATGGTAATTATTTGTTACATGATTTTGGTAGTTTATGGCACCTTCTCATTTTAACGTTTTTACAAGGATCCTGGGGATATTTCAGGCATTTCACGTAACGATAGTGAAAGAGCCAAGCTGATGAGTCGCACAATATGCGTACTAATATTATAAATGCGAAAGTGTGTCTGTCTGTCTGTTACCTCTTCACGCTTAAACCACTGAACTAATTTAGATGAAATTTGGTATAGAGATAGTTTGAGTCCCGGGAAAGGACATAGGATAGTTTTTTCTCGATATTCCCACGGGATCGACACTTATGCGGATGAAACCGCGGGGCGCAGCTAGTTACTCATATTTTCTCCCTTGCACGTTTTTTCCATTCGCAATATTTATGTTCATCTTCATTATACAAATACATGCGCTCGGGCACCAACATAACACTCCTGCATAAGTGTCTGTAATGTCAAAATAACAGTTTTTTACTAAATGCATATGACATTATATACGGTACTTAAATCAAAAATAATCTATAAATTAATTAATTAAATGTCCGTATATCTGTCTGTTTGTTCAGGCTAATCTCCGAAACGATTTTGTCGTGACTTTCACTGGCAGATAGCTGATGTTTTGAAGAGTAACTTAGGCTTAACTTACTTTTATTTTAGAAGAAGAATAAATAAATAAATAAAGACATCCATGCGAAGTAAGTCGCGGGCATAGCTCGTTAATATTCATTCGTAGGATGTAATTAATTAATGATTAAGAAAAACAAATAACTTGTATCTGGGAATCCCGGCCGTAGCAACACGGATGTGTGTTGCAATTTACCTGTGAATCGGTATTATCTTTCATTCGCTTTCATAATGTCTGTATGAATCATTTGTGCCAGTAAAAGATCTTCTTTGGCGATGATGGCCTGGAAGATTCGTCTAGAGGGGTACGTGTGGCTGACCTCAACCGACCTTGAACACAAACTTCTATCTGTGATTTTTTAAGGAAAGCGATTACCTACAAATGTGAAACGAGCAATGAAGTTTTTGAAGGTCTAAAAACGGTTTTATCTAATAATTTTACATCTCGTGAGAGTTTTTGTGTGGATAAGAAATTGTTGTGAAGTAACAGACTAACAGCAAAGCGGAAGTTCACTGTTTGTCCAGAAAACATTGAGTAAATTTTATTCACATTGTATTGTTCAAAATCCGTCTTTCTGCGTTACTGTTGAAAGAGCTGTTCTTGAAGAAAAAAGAAACAATAAGTGTTGTGTAGTAAAGGTGTAGTTATTACTTAAGTTTTTAGGTCGCACCACTTTCTTCGGTAGAGCGCGCGTGACGTATTGGTCGTCGACAATAGTCGCCATGGCAGGACGAGTGACTTCGACCACGTATTGGTATTCATATCCTATAGGAATTCACTTGCTTTCAAATCACGGAGTGTTGGACTAGTTTCAGTAATTTTACTGTTAATAATATTAAGTTTAATTACCGCACGTTTTATGAAACAGCCAATGACTTAAAGTCATTTCGTTGCGGAGACTTTCTCTTGAAAAAAATTTGAAATTCAGGCATAAGAAACACATTTGAATTTCAAACTTTTACATACTGTAGCTTCGATGTTTATGGTCGTAAAGTCATTAATCAGAATATTATGCTCCTCACTCGCAGAAGACACGAGATGAAAACCGATTCTTACGTATTTAACTTTGACAAAAAGCTTTCATTCTATTCTATTTTTTATTATGGCAAGCAAAGCCGATGTCTACTTTTCTGCCAATGTCTAAAATGAATTGGAAAAACAAGTATGCATTGTTTTATATAAAAACGATAAAAATCTTCGATGATACAGTTGAACTTAATGTAGATTTTGCGGGGTTCGTACCTACTGAAAGGTTTCATTCATAAAGATTTTTGTTTCAAGTTTTTGCTGTCACAATGCTGTTATGTCACTTTTCCGTTATGCCAGATATCAATAATGTCACATCATTATACAACACTGATGCGCGGGAGTTGCGGTGTCCACAGAGCATGGCGCGGCGGTGTCAAGTGACGGTCAGTTACCCACCATTACCGATGAAAGTGAATTTGGTCTCGACATCTACCAACGGCTCTCGAACTTACTCGTACTTTACAATTTACATATTTATCTGTTCAGAAGATCGTAAAGTTGTAAATTGAATCAGCTTTCGCACTCGTTGAAGTCTGTACTAAAACTTTATAGGATCACTTTTTTGTAACTACCACGTGCTTCAAGTTGAGTACCTATGTATGGATATACTTATACATAACTGTTCGGTCTATTCAAAATAATGAACAACCCTTTTGCATTGATTAGATTATTACTATCCTACAATGCATTTTTTTTTGCCAGGAACTCTTGACAACTGATCCTGCTGATCTATATGTGAGGCGAAGTGGTCTACCTCCAAGATACGTCAGTTATGTAGCCATTGGCGTAGCTAGGGATTTTGTCTGGGGATGCCCTCCCTGGGCAGCCCTCCAGCTGAACTAACCACAGTCATTTAATAAGTGATCTCAAATGATGTCTAGTAATATATAATCCCACCATAAACATGTTTTTTTAGAATTCGTTTTAGATATTAATGTCAACTTTATACCTCCACGCGTTCTTGAGAAAAAGGGTCTTGCTTGACTGAAAGACAGACTGCTGGAAACAAAGTGACTCTATAAGAAGAAGCGTTTAAACAGTTAGTAACTCTTTAATACGGTCGATTTGTCTAGGGTGGGCAAAGAAAATTCTAGAGTGGGCATTGCCCACCCTTACCCCCTGTATGTTGCACACCAAATTTAAAAATAGAAAGCGTTTATGGACTAGCACGTAACGGTAACTTTGAGAACGGGAAGACAAACACGTTTGCACCACGTGAGCTGCACCTGAGCAAGCCGGTCACTCTCCCTGAGGTTACCGCCCTTTTAATAATAGTGTGGGTATACCCACTACCTCTACTATGGGCGTTATCCAACGAGTAATGGAAATACTTTCCTTTTTATTAGCTTTGGAACTAAAACTGAAACTGTGTGGTTGCATTTGGAAACGGAATCGATTACAATTCAGAACAGCGGGGTAATTGCGATGGCTTTCATTTTGACAGTTCAACAACATTCATTGCATTATTTAGGTTATTGAGCAGATAATTTTTTCGAACATATGAAGTAATGGATTAGCAACATCCTTCAGATTGTGATTGAAAGTGTGTAACGCTAACGCGATTAGGGTGCAGGGTGAGAGTGTGTTGCTGATAAAATGTCATTTAAATGTCGTATCGCGTTGGTGATTCTTTTTGAGATGTCACGTGTCTATGATAACGTGCACTTGGCCTACAGTCAAGTGCACGTTATCAAAGACAATATTGAACTGCAGTTCAATAATCGCTTATGCTCTTATTTATAGGTTAAAAAGGTTTGTTTGTAGGTACTTACAATACTTACCACGTACAGTTGGTCAATCTCGGCCATTTTTTGGGTGTGGGCGGGCTGTGGTGGCGCAGTGGAAACGACCGTGTCTTATGAGTGTAGGTTGTAGGTACGAACCCAGGCAGGCACTTAACTCTGTATAAATTCATCACCACCGCTTTCAAAACGGTGAAAGAGAACATCGTAAGGAAACAGCAATTTTTGGTTCTAGGACACTAGAACCAAAAATTGGAAGACATACGACATCCAATAACCCGCTCTGGGCCCGCGTGGTGAATTATGGCCCACTACCTCTCACAAAGAGGAGGCATGTGTGATGTGTCCCAGCAGTGGGAACATTAAATGTTAATTATGGTTTTGTACAGTGTCCCTCAAATAATTCTAAATATTCAAAATTTCAAATAATCAAATCAAATCTCATCTCTATCTCGTAGCATCACCTGAACGGCCACATTTCCTAAAGCTCCATGATGCTCTAAAACGGAGTAGTAACTGATTTTATTTTCTCTGTTGTTCACAGGCGGGTGCTGCGGGTCGCAGACGAAGCGCACCATCGTCGGGGGGTGGGCGTGGGCTTGGTGGCTGATCACCGATGTCCAGAAGATCTCACTCGAGGTAACTTATGGAATCACTGCATTATTTTATTTATTTAATAGTACAGTAGGTACACTATTAAACAGACAAGAAGAAGGGAACAGAAAAAATCGTACAAAGGTGATACTTATTTCTAAAGAAATATCTTCTAGCATACCTGCTATATGATAACAGAAGATCTACGAATAATGTGACAGATACATAAAATAGACATAAGAGAAAATAACAACACTAATCACTGCCCAAACGTAAAATCAGATAAGTCTTTTACTGAATAATTTTAATTTATTTGTTTTAATTTCCGACAAAGAAAAAACTAACCTGATAAAAAGAAGGGACGAATCCTAAGCGTCTTTCAGTGGATATTATAAAAATCATAAATAGCAAAACATTCCTACAATATAATCAAATGAGTAAAATAAGATCTAATCTAATCTAACTAGCCTGTACTATCCCACTCCAGGAAAAAGGCCTCCCTCTCCCTTTTCCACACAATTCTGTCTTTTGCTAGTGCCGGCCAGTCCTTACGGTAGGATTCAAGCTCATCCCGCCATCTATATATTGGGGGTGAGGAGATTGCATATGCCCAAGACTACATATGTCTAGGCAAAATAGTCTCCTTTCATTCAGGACAAGACAAAGAAGTTGCTCGACGCACCGAGAGCGCCTGGAGGAGCTATTGGTCAATGAAAGGTCTTCTAAAGGGAGATCTACCGCTATGTCTCAAAAGGAGAATTATTGTCATGTGTATTCTCCCCATTCTCACATATGGTGCTCAAACCTGGTCTTTGACACTTCAGCACAGGTCCAGACTCGAGGTTTGCCAGCGAGCCACGGAGCGCAGTATCCTGGGGGTTCGAATTTCTGACCGTATAAGGAACACAATACTGTGAGCCAAAACTAAGATAACAGGCGTTACCCAAAAAGCCGCTAAACTTAGGTGGGTCTGGGCCGGACATGTTTGCCGCATGTCAGATGACAATTGGGCTAAGAGAACCACCGATTGGGTACTAAACGCACGACGCCATCGCGGCAGGCCAAGACGAAAATAAGATTGATATAAAAAAAAAAACTTTTAGTTATTTGCCCAATCGATTCGCTAAGCGTGGCGAACGAATCCCTAAAACCGATTTCTAGAGATCTAGCAAGATATTAATATAACTGCTAAATAAATTATTATCATGCCAACGTCTCTTCCAGGTGATGACTCTCAACCCAATGTGCGAATATGTGGAAACAGCACAGGGTGTCCCACTCACCGTCACCGGTGTGGCCCAATGCAAGATTATGAATGAAGACGAACTTCTCACAACTGCGTGCGAGCAGTTCCTGGGCAAGCATGTCAAAGAAATCAAGATGACGATATTACAAACACTGGAGGGACATCTCAGAGCTATCCTTGGTAAGTGAATTATGCTTTTTACAACAGCGCCATCTATCCATCGTCGCTGTTGATATTAATACCACACATCTGTTGATGTGTGGTATTAATATCACCAGCGACATCTTACGTTATATGGGAGCACTAAAATACTTATATTGTGTGCCTCTAGATGTCGCTAGTAATTGGGTATGCACTGAATTAATATTATAATATGTATTTTTAATGGCTAAAAGTCGTTTTAGAATACCTAATTAGGAAAACAATCTTTATTTTTATCCGGTTTTCTTCCGCAAATATTTTTATTTAAAGGCTGTTTTTCTGACTGGCTGTACATATTTCGTTGAAGTATCAACTGAATGCCATCAGGGAAAGTAAAAAAAAAAACAAATTAATTTTTCTTTGATATCTTGGCTGCATACATTTTTCTTTTAACCACAATATCCAGTATGTCCCGACAATTCCAGTAATAACAATTTTAAAATAATTCATGAATATTTTACGTAAATATATTATTATGTAATGTTACACGAAATTTACTTAAAATAGAATATAATTTGTTGTCGTTACAGGTGGCTAAAATTAAAAACATATGTGTGTAACTTAAAAGATCCATTTTGTTTTTATGACCAAAAATATTTAGTCTATTTGTCTATGCAGGTCTACATATTATAATATCTATATTTAACAGAGGACCGAGGGTTATCGTTATCAGAAAGCAGAAAGTTACTTACAAGTTTCCTTCACACTAATTGCGTAACAGTAGAACGGTAACAGTATCATCAACTTCGATGCCCAACCTCGACATAATTACTTTGGTGTACCGCAGGGAAGCATTCTAGGGCCACCGTTATTCCTTGTATATGTTAACGATCTTCCTCAAGCAGTAGAACAAGATTATGTCCTTTTTGCTGATGTCACGACGGTAATTATACTCGTAGATTGTAAGAACGTTGAAACCTACGAATCAGATATAAATAACACATTAAATAACATCATCGCATGGTTAGATAACAATGCTTTAAAAGTTAATATAGATAAAACGAAAATATTAAATTTCAAAACGCAAAAGAGTAAATGCCTCCAACTTAAAATATCTCATAGAAACCAATTAGTCGAACAAGTACACAAAACAAAATTTCTGGGGATAACACTCGATGAACACTTCACCTGGAAGAACATATTGACGAAATATGAATGAAAATAAATAGATTTGTTTATGCTCTAAAAAAAATTAAGGATGAGACATCTAAACGAACTGCGATGATGGTGTATCACGCCTATATTTGTTCCATTATTCGGTATGGTATTATTGTTTGGGGAAATTCCTCGGAAATTTCTAGAATACGAATAGCACAAAAAAAATGCTTTCGTACAATCCTTAACATGGACTGGTCTGAATCATGTAGACCAGTGTTTTAATCACACAAACTACTTACTTAGTATAGATAGAAGATTATTAAGTCCCAATCAGTATGGTCTCTACTAGCCTTGTTGTGGCTTAGGGTTCCCTACAGGCTTTTTTTTTTTTTTTGCGGATGGGAAATCATCAAATGACTCCTCCCGCTCTGGGTGGAGCGGAAGGGAGTGTCAGACTCTTACTGACTAAAACCCACCCGTGTTCCTTCCTTAGCCCTTTATGTTCCGGGCCAGCGGTAACCCTTTCGGACAATCCCGCTGACCCGGCAGGCTTCGGCCCTAAGGGGCCCCTCCCCGATGCTGACATCTCTTTGAGGCGCGCGTGGAACACGTACGCGCCGTCCGGCACGGGTTCCCTACAGGCTTATGGTTAGTTTTTTAAATATCCGAAACTTTTATAATTCGATAGGTATGAAGTTACTACGAAGATTTCCTTTTCGTTTTCGAAGTGTTACTTCGCATTTTCATGTCACCCTAGCAGCTGCCTAACCGATACGGAACCATATCGAAAACGTGACCCTTAAATCCTTGACCAGGTGCACAAACCGTCACAATAGGTGATCGGAACTTCGGAACTCACACATGACAAGCATGCTCTCTTTTGACACTTCCTCTTCCGTTTATATTGGAATACCACTGTGTATCTATTCACAACCGTTCGATACGCTTCCGTGCCGAATCAAACATCAGTCAGTGTTATTAAAAGAGTCCTCTAAAGGTTGTTCACAAATCCCAAAATACGTAAATTTTGTCTGTTTACATCAAATAGACGACCGCCATTCTTCCGACAGCTACTTATTTGCCGTCAGGGTCAAAGCAAATCAGTACCTACCTACCTAATTAAAAATGTATCATTTTCGATACGACAAGATGTCGAATGGTTGTAAAATGGTAATGTAGCACAGAATCGCGCCAGCAGCGAATAGAGACGGAAGTAGGTACGCCGACAGCGACTTGAAATAGAAAGAAAGAAAGAAAAACTGGCCAAGTGAGAGTCGGACTTGCACGCGAAGGGTTCCGTACCACAAAAAAGCGCCGCAGAAACGCTGAAAAAAACACGTTTGTTGAATAGGAGCCCCCTTAAATATTTATTTTATTAATTCGTGAAAATTTCAACGGTCTAGCTATCGCGATTCTTGAGCTGCAGCCTGGTGACAGACAGACGGACGGACGGACAGACGGACAGACAGCGAAGTTTTAGTAATAGGGTCCCGATTTACTCTTTGGGTACGGAACCCTAAAAAGTATTTATTGCGACTCGTACAGGAAGATCACAACCTAAACTAAACACATTAAAATAAAAATCCAAGTTATATAAAAAAGTAACAAAAGGAAAATGAAACTGAAAGTCCTATACGAGGCCAAAAGGCTCCTATCTCAGCATGATGCTGTGACATTTAAAAAATGAATGTCAGTACTTATAAAATTTCTGGCACCAAAAGTGTGCTGAGCCCCAAATTTTTTTCAATTCAAGGACCGCCTTCAAAGCCGTCAGTGTCTATACGTTATTTGTGCGGATAGACGGTGACGTTTGGTTTGTTATTGTTTCCTTATTCATATTATGCTTTTTACTGATAAAATACGAAATAGGTAGATTACTTTGTTTGACTACAAGTGTTTAAATCCTATTTATTAATTGACTGTCGAGTTGCGTATCTGTCGAGACGCGCATCTGACAAGTTGCGTGTTTGTCGAGCTGCGTCTTTGACGTAGTGCAAATCTGACGAGATGAGTTTCTGTCAACATGCGTTTTTTGGCGAAATGCGTATTTGATCACTTGCGTTTCTGACGACATGCTAGTAATCCGTGTTGACAATGCAGCCTCTAGCAGCGGTGCCGATGTGTCTGCATACTCTGCGGAATCACACTTCACACTTCCTACCAGTGGCGAAGGTTCCATACAACTTGATTCCTACCGGCTTCCATTTGAAAAATGGCACAGTCAGTATTCTATAGACAAATAATATAATCATACCCACTTACCCTTTTTTTTTTTTTTTTTTCTTACTGACTAAAACCCACCCGTGTTCCTTCCTTAGCCCTTTATGTTCCGGGCCAGCGGTAACCCTTTCGGACAATCCCGCTGACCCGGCAGGCTTCGGCCCTAAGGGGGCCCCTCCTCGATGCTGACATCTCTTTGAGGCGCGCGTGGAACACGTACGCGCCGTGCGGCACGGGCCTCGTTCTGATCGGACGGTGAGCTACCCATTACTCTCCGCCCGCAGGCCCGCGCCTACGGTGGCCGGGAGTCGTCACGCGGCTCCCGACGCCCGGAGCGTCTCCCGCGGTGGCTGGGTCGGGAGGCTCTCTCCCTGAGCCGTCCCGCCACCTCCTTCGCTAGCATGACTGCTTCGCAGAAGGAGGTGACTGCCTTCCACTCCCTCTCGCCCCGGACCATGATGGCTTGCACCAGGGCCGGACGCGAGAGGTCGCCGCCGCTGCCGATCGCCTCTACGAGGACACGGCGGTGCTCCGCCCATGCGGGGCAGACCTCCACCGTGTGCTCTACCGTGTCCTCTGGGCGATCTTGGCAATGGTGACACCCGGGCGTTTCCTCCCGCCTGATGATGTGCAGGAACCTCCTGAAACTTCCGTGTCCGGTGAGGACCTGCGTCAGACGGACCCACGTGCCCTTCGCTACTGCTTCCTACTATCCTACTGCCTAGTATTCCTACTTTCCTACTAATATTTTGAAGGAAAGTTCTAATCCATTACTTCATAAAATATGTTTGAAAAATTCGTCTGCTCAACAACCTAAATAATAAAAACAAAACCAAAAACAGTGCCAGAATATAGTATTAAAAAAAAAATATGGTGGCACCTGATCCTATCTGAGCGTAAACGATTTTCTTTATCATGATTCAATAATATAATACCTACCATATCTCGAAATCTGCCTACAAAAGAATCTCCGATAGGTATCCAATCTATAAGATAGTTTTTCCGTTAGGTACGAGTTACGACTGTTCGCAGTTTATCGCTGACACTAATTCCTTTGAATGTTTGTCATCCGATTGCCTAACCAATGACTCAGCGAGTTCCCCTCGAAATATTGGCTTCAAACAGTGATGCCAATGCGTCGGTTCTATTAGAAATTGGTACCAATATTGGCAACATTCATTGGCACCAATCTCTTATTGGTAAAAGGTTAGAAGCATACATTCATCAGGCTACTTGATTGACCTTGGCTCCAAGATTTGGAGTTGGTGTACCAGTTCTGATAGCTATCAATTTAAAACAACAGGTTTATATTACTTGTCGATGAGTGCGTTTACATTAACATGTAGATCACGGTCATCTCGAGTGTAAAGCATGAAATCTATTGTACCAGCTAAGCTTGATCTATTGGCTGCATAGTAATGTAAGTGCGTATAGGTACACATGAGCGGCACGCATCAGAGGCAACTGCAGCGGCGGTCGACACGAGTCAAGGGCAACCGTATTATTTTAGCACCGTACTCTTACACGAGCAGTACTTTGGCTGCAGTCCCTCGTGTGAACCTATGCATGCACATTTTGCATAAAATGCTTATGTTAGCTCAATAGACATGTAGTTATTTTATTCCGGCATTCGACAACAGTTCCCAGTAAATTGACACTTCAATAAGGTTGAAATTATCTAACTGTCACATAGACGAATAAACTTTGTCGTTTTAAGACGTGCAAGTGACATTCAACCTTAGGGTGGTGGTAGTTACTAGGTCAACTATACTGACGTAAAGAAGCGCATGTGAATCACGAAGAAGCAACTGCAACCGTAGACAACGTGCTTCTTGTGTATTTGATTCTGAGTACGGAGCTCAAACACGAGCGGCATGTTGTCGACGGCAGTCGCAGACGCATCGTCGGCTGCCGCTGACACGCGTTGACGGCAGCCGCTGACGTATCGCCGGCTGCCGCTGGCACTAAGGTTGCCAGATGTCCGGGATTTCCGGGATTGTCCCGGAATTTTACGTCACGTTTCGTGTCCAGTAATTAGATCTATTGTCCCGGATTCCGAAAAATGTAATAATTAAATAATAATAACAATAAATGACAAGGCTAGGCGGCAGGCAGCGAAGGTTTGCTTCACTCGCCCCGACTCCCGCTGAGTCATGTCATCCCTTTCTCTCTCGCTCGCTTCCCTACCTCGCGCGCTACTGTCCGGCCGCCCGCGCCCGCTCGCTCGTGTTGATTTCCTACCAACTAACCACAAGGAGAGGTTCATTTTGTTTGTTTGTTTTTTATTTTTAAGTCTGATTTCATTTAGTTTATAAGCTAGTACATCATAATGTACTTGTTGATTGTCTACTATAAAGCAAAGTTCTCAATTTTATATCTTATATATTATGGTGATCTTCGACGGCAGCCGCTGACGTATCGCCGGCTGCCGCTGCCACGCGTTGACGGCAGCCGCTGACGTATCGCCGGCTGCCGCTGACACGCGTTGACGGCAGCCGTCGACGGCTGCAGTTGACGCGTATCGCTCGTGTGTATGAGCACTAAAGCGGTTGTTGCGTAAACAGGATCGTCATAACAATTAGGTACCTACATAATTTTGTGGTCGAACCAATAGCCCCATATTACGAGTAATAAATCAATCTCAACAAGGTGCTTGGAGAGCTGAACCCTGTAATTTATAGTGTCTGTACCACAAATAAGTTCGGTTTATTTATACTTATGGGATCATGAGATGAAAAGGTGATCCAGCCAATAACTTTGCAGCTATCGTCAATCAATGCATACAACGTTATTTATAGTTTGTTGCCCATGTTATATTTTGTCCTAAAAATATTTAAAAAAGCTTAAAAGTTGGACACCGAGCAACACTAAGTAGTATAATTTTGTGATTTTTAACACGCTTTTATTAGGTCGACCTGTATGTAACTAACTAAGTAATGGAATCTAAGGTACTAATTTAACCATCTTCCAAGGGTCGTAGCATAATGAAAATTGGCAGCTGTATGTACCTAGTTCTGATGACAATACAATAATGTGGTACTGTCGAACTGATCTGATGATGGAGCCGGAAGATATGAACTGGAGTTTCATGTTTTTAGGGTTCCGTTGCCAACTGGCAAAAAACGGAACCCTTATAGATTCGTCATGTCTGTCTGTCTGTCTGTCCGTCTGTCTGTCCGTCCGTATGTCACAGCTACTTTTCTCCGAAACTATAAGAACTATACTGTTGAAATTTGGTAAGTAGATGTATTCTGTGAACCGCATTAAGATTTTCACAGAAAAATAGAAAAAAAACAATAAATTTCGGGGTTCCCCATACTTAGAACTGAAACTAAAAAATTTTTTTTGTCGTCAAACCCATACGTGTGAGGTATCTATGGATAGGTCTTCAAAAATGATATTGAGGTTTCTTATATCATTTTTTTCTAAACTGAATAGTTTGCGCGAGAGACACTTCCAAAGTCGTAAAATGTGTGTCCCCCCCCCCTGTAACTTCTAAAATAAGAGAATGATAAAACTAAAAAAAATATGTGATGTACAATACCATGTAAACTTCCACCGAAAATTGGTTTGAACGAGATCTAGTAAGTAGTTTTTTTTTAATACGTCATAAATTCGGTGTTAAGTTGTGAGAGTGAGCGTCTCATTGCTATTAAAATCTGTGTAGGCGCAAGTTCGTTTATAGTGTTCTCGGTTTATATGCCAACTGAATCGAATGACAATCTTAGTGAATTCGTAGACTGCCTAAGTGAAATAAATGCGATAATTGAAAGTAGTGGGGTGGATGCAGTGTTTATGCTTGGGGACTATAATGCACAACCAAGTGGACTGTTCGGTAGAGAACTGAGCAACTTTTCCTCTGAAGTGCAGTGGCAGTGCGCTGACATTACCCTACTGGGCAGTGGATCGGACACATACACGTATGTAAGTGATGTTCATGGAACGACTAGCTGGTTAGACCACTGTGTAGTAACTAAAGCAGCGTGGGACACTATTAAGGACATTAGTGTGGCTTATGACGTGACGTGGTCTGATCATTTTCCCTTAAAAATAAACTGTGAACTGAACATGTTAAAATCTAAGTGTACCTCTGTTCAGTCTCAGTGTAATACAGTAAAGTGGGGATATAGGGACCCTACGCAAACGGTTATGTACACCAAACTTTGCAATGAGAAGCTAAGGGAAATTGACTTTCCGACAGAGTTTATTAATTGTAGTCGTAGTGAAAATATTTGTACTAACTTGGAACATCATAGAATAGTTGACAAATTATATAAAAATATTGTGAATATTCTTTGCGAAGCTGCAACTACTAGTCACAATTATTACCAAGTTCAGCGCAAAAAATATAATAAACCGGGTTGGAATAAACACGTTAAAGATGCGCACGGGCAGGCTCGCCTTCATTTTCTTAGCTGGGCGGCAGCTGGTAAGCCTAGAACGGGGGCGCTATATGAAAATATGGTAGCAAGTAGAAAAATTTTCAAGAGTAAGCTAAAGTGGTGCCAAAGCAATGCAGATCAATTAAAGATGAACGAAATTGCGAGTCATCACGAAGCTAAAAATTTTAGTAGTTTCTGGAAAGCCACCAACAGCTTGAATCCCAAGTCGGGCCTGCCAGTTTGCGTCGGTGGCGTTAACGAACCAGAGGCTATTGCCAATTTATTTATGGCTTCGTTCAGGACAGAGTCACCACTAGGTCCATCGACGGGCGGGTCGGATGTTAGGGAGGGGTCCGAGGGCGCGCCTATCATGTTCACCGCTAGGGAGGTTGGGTCTGTCTTGAAGGAGATGAAGCGGGGTAAGTCTCCTGGACATGACGGCTTAAGCGTAGAACACGTACGATATGCAGGTAAGCATTTGCCGCGTGTCTTAGCTCTCTTGTTTAATTTATGTATGAGTCACTCGTATCTTCCAGAGGACCTTATGAAAACGATTGTCGTTCCTATAATAAAAAACAAGACTGGAGATACGAGTGACAAGAATAACTACAGGCCTATCTCCTTGGCGACCATTGTTGCAAAGGTGTTGGACGGTCTGATTGACAGGCAGTTGGATAAATATATCACCCTACATGACGCCCAATTTGGGTTTAGGCCACATTTATCGACTGAAACAGCGATTCTCTGTCTCAAGCATACTGTCCAATACTATGCAGCAAGGAAGACACCTGTTTATGCGTGTTTTTTGGACCTCTCCAAGGCATTCGACCTAGTCTCTTATGACTGCCTCTGGGGGAAACTCACCCATGACACTAACCTTCCTGGGGGACTGATTGCTGTACTGAAGTACTGGTATAGCAACCAGTCCAATTACGTTAGATGGGCAGGTGCCATGTCGGGTGCGTACAGGTTGGAGTGCGGCGTGAGGCAGGGGGGGCTTAGCTCGCCTAGGCTCTTCAACCTGTATGTCAATCGGCTGATATGTGAGCTCAGCAACACCCAAGTCGGTTGCTCCATTGACGGACAATGTATCAATAATATAAGTTACGCGGATGATATGGTGTTGCTGAGCCCATCGATCAGTGCGTTAAGAAAGCTCCTCCGAATCTGTGAAGACTATGCGGTGACTCATGGTCTCAGGTACAACTCAACTAAAAGCGAGCTCTTAGTGTTTAGGGCGCAAAATAAAATATATGACGTTGTTCCACCGGTTACCTTGGGCAGAGTTCCGCTGAAAAGAGTAACTCGTTTTAAATACCTGGGGCACTGGGTCACCGATAGGCTGTCGGATGACGATGATTTAGAAAGGGAACGTAGAGCGTTGGCTGTCAGGTGTAACATGCTGGCCCGCAGGTTCGCACGGTGTACGCGAGAGGTAAAAATAACATTGTTCAGGGCCTACTGCCAGTCGCTGTATACGTGCGCCCTGTGGGTCAGTTATGCACAGGGCTCGTACAACGCTTTACGAGTCCAGTATAATAATGCGTTCCGGGTGATGCTGGGGTTGCCGCGCTTCTGTAGCGCCTCGGGGATGTTCGCGGACGCACGCGTTCCGGATTTCGGGTCGCTGCTGCGTCTGCGAATTGCATCACTGATGCGTCGGGTGCGCGACAGCCCCAACAGTCTCGTGGCTACTGTAGCCGGCAGGGTGGATGGCCAAATAATAGGTCACTGGATGGCGGTGCACAGACCGTCATTCAGATATGTAAGGTAGGTTTTTATTTTTATTTTTTAAGTTTTTGTTTTGTATGTTTTAATTAGATTAGTTTTTATTTTTTATTTTTTATTTAACGTGTGTTATGTAAATCTTATATGGATCAATGGTCTGAAAATAAAGATTTATTATTATTATTATTATTATTATTATTATTATAAATCGTAAACCGCAATTTACCTTTTATTCAACCAACTCAAATATAAAAAAATATAAAAAAACATTTAATTTCATAAACATAAACCTTATGCATAAACCCGGATGTTACGGAACCCTCGGTGAGCGAGTCCGACTCGCTCTTGCCCGGTTTTTTTTGTTTTTATTTGCATTTATAAAAGCTTGTTTTTCTAGTGTTTTTTAAACTATTAATTTATTCATGATACAGTTTTGAAATTTTGTAAGTACATAGATTCTTTATATAAAAATACTAGACACGTGTTTCGGGTTTCGCATATACTAAAAATAATGTTGTATAAACACATAAAAAAAATTGTCTGTTTGTCAAAATAACAGCTTTTTACTAAATGCATATATTTAAAGAAAGAACACCCTTGAACTCTGGGGAAGGACATAGGCTACTTTTTATCGAAATACCACGCGGGCGGCACCGCTGACGGTAGCTAGTCGTTTAATAAAATAGCAAGCAGATATTACCTACTATGGATATAGATCTAAAAAAATACGGACCAGAAACGTCACAGACTATAAATCGATATCTAAAGATGACGATAAAACTAAAGAAAAAGATTATCTAAACTTGTAATTATTTCAAGTAACCGTAGGTGCGGCTGGTTACGGGGTTAGTGTAGTTATACAGTATTTGAAAAATTATCAGTTTAGATGTTTTTATCTTTAGCTTTATGTCATTAGGTATCGATACCCAACAGGTTGTGAAGTTTCGCTAGCTAATCTTATATAACCCTGTATTATAGGTGTCCTATTACAACGCCCTCAGAGTTCAGTATAACAATACTTTCAGGATGTTGTTGGGGCTCCCACGTTACTGTAGCGCGTCAGGAATGTTTGCGAAACAACGTACTGTCGGTTTCAGCACCATTCTGCGTAAGAAAACTGCTTCTATGATGCGCAGAGTGCGTGGGACCGGCAATGACATTCTGAAGGTCATTAGTGATAAGCCGTACTGCACCATTATGGCGCATTGGGTACGTGTACATGTACATATACCCGGTGCGTCTGGTGAGTGCACCAGATATATGAATTAAATCTTTTTTTTTGCCGTTTGTTACTAACATAGCTTATAAGTAGTGTGTATTACTAACATCATATGGATCAATGTCTGACATAAAGTTATTTTTCTTTTTTATTAAGTACCTTTTCAGAAATATAATCTTAATAAAATTACACATCCGGGTGCCACTACCGGGAAAACAATGACACTATGATTAACAATATGGTAAATAGAACGACCAAGACCTTGCCTTGAGAGTGGAGGCAAGGTTCTGCCTAGATGAGTACGTACTTGTGACCTAGGTATTCGAGTACCTGCGGGGTAGTTGCGTAACAATAAACACTATCAGTAGCAATGGGTTCCATTTTCAGACATATTTTTCGAACTTATGGGGTTATCATGCCCTAAAGCGCGGTCACTGTCGGACTGCATAGAAAAGAAAGAGAAGCGCGATGACACAACGCTGGTAATTTATTGCAAAATATGAAGCAAATATTTAATTACAAAAAATCTATTTTTGGATTAAAAAATTAAAACACTAGTGTTTTAGTATGTTGCTTGTAGAATAATCTGTCAAAAAATCCGGATGATTATATGTATATTAGTATGGTTTTTATTGTAAAAAGAAAGTTTTAAGAGGTATCTTCATGATGTTTTTCTATCGTATCAAATTAGTTGTATTATGTTTTCAACTCACTGGCAACCTAGCATATATCCTGAAGAATATCATATATTTTTCTGATTTTATTTACTGTAGTCGATCATATACTTTTATTGTTTCTAAAACTTGCGTTTTTTGCGTTTAGATCCTATAAGCCCCTTAAGATTAGCAATATCTTTCAAAAATGATTCAGATTGAGATTGATAATGTGGTGCTCAAATAGCTCAAATATATCAATTCTCATTCGCTCTCAATACGGGAAACCCCCCACTTTGACCTGCAATAGGCCTGTTTGAAACTAATTCTATTTATGTAGAGTCTTGATTTAATAGGGTACTTATAAAATATTCTGACACAAGATTCCTAATATTGTTGTGGCTATACAGGGTGGCCTCCTAATATTGTTGTGGTTATACAGGGTGGCCTCCTAATATTGTTGTGGTTATACAGGGTGGCCTGGACATCGACGCGCAACCCTGTTACCATGGAGTCCGTACATGATTCTGAGACACCAGCATAAAAAATTTTCGTCGGTTATTAAAAAAAAAATTGCTGTTCCATACATTTTGACCTTTTCTATGAAACAGCAGTTTTTTTTTTTATAATTGACCATCTATTTCTATTCAGAGCGGGGTCTAGAATAGAGATACCGTGGCCCCAACTGAAGGATCACGGGTGGGTTTTAGTCAGTAAAAGTCTGACACATAGGTAATTTTAAAATTCCCACACAAAAAAAAAAATAAAGGAAGGAGGTTTTATGGTTACAGTTTGCGCGTAGATTTCCTTGCCAGCCTGTACTGCAAAAATACACAAAAGTATTACCAGGTAGTTTAACCATAGAATCAGAAAATGTTTTCAGTATTATTGTACCTACTGCCAATCGTTTCTGTAGAGATCTCACAGTGAAAACTAAGGTGTAGTAGGTTAAAATGAGGTGTCATTCCACCGGATGCTTTAGGGATTGACACTATTGACAGATCACTTCACTCAAGTTTTCACGTTGAGATATTTACAGAATCGCTCGGCAGGAATTTTAAGGGGACATAGGATTAAAACATTCCAATTCAGCTTATGCCTAGTTATTATACGTACCGGTGCGGTATTACAATTTCGATTTCCAGTCGTCTGCTCATCATCATCTGCCTAGCCTTGTCCCAACTATGTTGGGGTCGACTTCCAGTCTAACTGGATGCAGCTGAATACCAGTATTTTACATAGAGCGACTGCCTATCTGACCTCCACAACCCACTTATTGGGTAATATCATACCCCTTGGTAAGACTGGTTGTCAGACTTTCGGGCTTCTGACGACCCGTAACGGCTGTTAAAGATCTACGAATGACAGCTGGGACAAACGGCTTAACGTGCTTTCCGAGGCACGGAGGGGTATTGGTATGTAAAGATGGTAACCCATTCACGGACCAACCGCGACAAGCGTAGCTTAACCTGGTCGATCGAACCGTGCGGCTGTTATTTCTTAGCCACAAGCCCCTCTTTTTTTTTTGAAAACAAGCTTTTATTGAAATGCGCTAAAAAGAATAAAATAAACTTTTCATTTAAAACTTTTACCAAAAAAAAAATCCAGTCTGCTGCTGTGTTCGGAAAAAAATAACTAATTAATAAATTAATTATGCGTTATCTATGCAAATATAAACATATATAAACATTGAAAGTGGTAAAACCTGAACGTGGTTTTTGTGCGTGAGTCACACAAAATGGGATCCTTCTTTCCTGTAGAAATTCCCTTTATCTTGCAGTCAGTGACCGATTGTAAGGTTAGCAATAATGGCACTACTTTAATATACCTAACTAGTATATTGTGTTGTAATAATATTAAATATGTAGGTACCTTGATAAGTAGATATTTTAGTAAACTCTTTTTCTAGTTTTTATTTTAAAAGTCAAGAATCAAGATTTTTTTTTCTTTTTTTTTTTTCGATAATCACTAACAGTACCTTCTTACCTACAGAGAATTTCCTAACAGTTCAGCAATTCCAGTTAATACCTCACCATCAAAATGAAATTTTATCTGTCTGTGCATCTTTGTATGATAACCACAATGTAGTTCACATCCACTAAAAAAATCATGTCACTCAACAAAAGCGTACCAATTTTCCGCCATCGAATTGCACCATAAAACTGTCAGCCAGCACTTTCCCTGCTGTCGGCACCTACCCGCTGCAGACGTGCATCCGATCACGTAGACCTCTAGAGGCTTTTGTACTAAAACTGCAATGAAAAGAAAAGTAATGTAGCGTTATAACAGTACTGTGAATTAATTACCTGTCATGGAGGTACGGTGCTGCGCTTTTGTAATGGAAATAGGTTGAGGTACCTCTCTTTGCTGCATGCCAAGTCTTGTCGGAGAAGTCTGTGAGAAACTAACTTGAGAAGTAGCAAAGAGGTACAATATACATATATGTAGATACATTTATTGTCTATTCAAACTGATATTTCAAATTAATATTATTTCAAGTTAAACAGACATCAACTTTATTTTAATGGTTATTATACTGCGCGCAACGAGTTATGAGCGCTGACCTTGAAGAAAACAAACGTCACAAACCCTTATGTATTAGTAATAAGGGTTTCTTTCGCTTGTTTTTTTCAAGGTCAGCGCTCATAACTCGTTGCGTGACTTGTACCTAAGTTGATTTCAGAGTGACTAACACTATTGAAAAAGTTATAAAAATGCTTGAAGTTGTAGCGTAAACTGAACTTTATTGTGTGGGCGTTAAAGTTATTTTTCCAAATACTCATATTTGTTTACATGTTTGCCAAATAAATCGCGAACGGTGATTACATAAACACACACCTTCTTCCCATGGCTCCATTGGGTGAAATTGAGTGAGGCAGAAACTACATAAAGCTACCTGCTACGATCCTTGCATACTCCTTTTGCCTCGTTTACGTTCATACATAAACAGGCAGAAACTACACAACGCTACCTGCTACGATCCTTGGATACTCCTTTTGCCTCGTTTACGTTCATACATAAACAGGCAGAAACTACATAACGCTACCTGCTACGATCCTTGCATACTCCTTTTGCCTCGTTTACGTTCATACATAAACAGGCAGAAACTACATAACGCTACCTGCTACGATCCTTGCATACTCCTTTTGCCTCGTTTACGTTGATACATAAACAGGCAGAAACTACAGAACGCTACCTGCTACGATCCTTGCATACTCCTTTTGCCTCGTTTATGTTCATACATAAACAGGCAGAAACTACAGAACGCTACCTGCTACGATCCTTGCATACTCCTTTTGCCTCGTTTACGTTCATACATAAACAGGCAGAAACTACAGAACGCTACCTGCTACGATCCTTGCACACTCCTTTTGCCTCGTTTACGTTCATACATAAACGAGGCAAAAGGAGTATGCAAGGATCGTAGCAGGTAGCGTTCTGTAGTGTCTCACGTTCGATTGCGAGCGCGTTAGAATTTTGTATGGGAAATCAGGTTTCTCCTAGTGACCACCAGTTGGCGCTATAACTTTTTCCCATAAAAAATTCTAACGCGCTCGCAATCGAACGTTAGGGAAAAAACTCACACTTAAGCCTTACATTACCCAAAGTGTAAAAACAGGACCCTATTACTAAGACTTCGCTGTCTGTCCGTTCGTCTGTCCGTCCGTCCGACTGTCTGTCACCAGGCTGTATTTCAAAAACCGCGATAGCTAGACAGTTGATGTTTTCAAATGATGATGATGTTTTTTTTGTGTTGACAAATTATGTATTTCTGTTGCCGCTATAACAACAGATACTAAAAACAAAATAAAATGATTATTTAATGGCGGCTCCCATACAACAAACCTGTTTTTTTCGGCGTTTTTACCTTGTGGTACGGGACCCTTCGTGTGCGAGTCCGACTCACACTTGGCCAGTTTTCTGTTAACCCGTCAAGCTCCACGCGTATCCTATGTAATACGATACAATATAAAATCAATTGTGTCTCATTAGCTGAGCTTCGAAAGTCACTATTGTCTTAAGAGCGTTTACGCCGTACGGCATTTCATACAAACTTTCAAGCCCTTGTTTTTCGAAATTAATGAACGGATTTTAATGAAACTTCCTAAGCATAAGCAGGATACAAAGGTCTAAAAAGTTAGTAGAGAACATTTTCGAAATGTCTTATATAAAAAAAGATAACTGGAAATATCTGTTTCTATGGAAAGTTTAAAATCGGTCTAATTTGGCTGTAACACTATTTTTCGAAAATGTTCTCTACTAACTTTTTAGACCTTTGTATTTTGCTTATACGTACGAGTTTCATTAAAATCGGTTCATTCACTTCGAAAAAAAAGGGCTTGAAAGTTTGTATGAAATGCCGTTCGGCGTAAACGCTCTTAAAAAAAAAATGTCTTGAGATTAAGCTGACAAGAATTTTTTTTTGCAACTTCTGCATTAGATTAGCCCATTTACTTAGTCCAGCTTCAAAATTCATATACCTAAGTACATATTTTAATTACTATTTCAGTTACAAAAACTGCTCGATATTTCATGCTTTCTCTGAATGTCTTCGTCATGTTTTTGTACATTTTCCTGTCGATGGTCGATCGTACCTTTTTTGGAGGCAAAAATATCGTGAATTCGTGATCTTCGACCCGGAACAATCAAATTCGTCCAGTGGTTAGGTAAATTTGATTATCCTAGACTGAACCCGAGCCAATGTTTCCTTAGCTTTTCAAATCCTTTCCTGACTGTACTTACAGTCTCTTGTGGCTAAATAATAACAGCCGCACAGGTCGATCGATCAGGTTAAGCTACGCTTGCCGTGGTTGATCTGTGGATGGGTGACCATCTTTACATACTGAGACCCCTCCGTGCCTCGGAAAGCACGTTCAACCCTTGGTCCCGCCTGTCATTCGTGGACCTTTGACAGTCGTTCCGGGTAGTCAGAAGCCCGAAGGTCTGTCAACCAGTCTTACCAAGGGGTATCGTATTACCCATTAACTGGGTTGTGGAGGTCAGATAGGCAGTCGCTCCATGTAAAATACTGGATTCAGCTGCATCCGGTTAGACTGGAAGCCGACCTTAATATAGTTAGGAAAAGGCTAGGCAGATGATGACTTACAGTCTGTCATGGTTTATTGGAATTAGCCTCGTTTGATTACCTGTGTTCCTACTTACTTTACACAAAAGATGTGCATAATAAACTTCTAAATTGTAAAATACCCAGATTCTACATCATTAACTAACAAACAGTCATGCGTAGATGTTGCTTATTCTTAAATGTAACAGAAAACACGGACTGCCTTAACATAAGTGCTAAAAACAAAATAGAATTGAATTGAATACTCTGAGAATAAATAAGTTTTAAATATTATATCTACCAAGCTAAGCAAGTAAACAAAACGATCCAGCGAAATAATAATATGTTCATAACTTCATATTAAAATACTTCATACTCTGATAGAGCTCACTTCTTGCCATAAACTTTGTTCATAGAAACCACTTTTTCCAGATACCTTGGTTCACAGAAAGCGCAACGTAGGACGCAAGAGCGAGCGAAGGGCACCCCGAGGTTAGGTTTGGTTAGGTTACTTTAAACCCTTCACACAGAAATAGGAGCCTCGCGCAGCGGGGCACCGTCGACATAGGATGCAAGAGCGAGCGAATGGGTATACAACTTACTTAAAAATAATTATCTAATTGGTTTCTGTGAACCAAGGTATCTGGAAACAATGGTTTCTATGAAAAAAGTTTACGGCAAGAAGTGCTATCTATGAACAGAGATCTCTTTCAACAGCGCTTCCTATGGACCGAGATATCTCCAAACAATGTTTTCTATCAACAAATATTTCGGCGAAACGTGCTGTTTAGGAATAGAGATATCTATGAGCTTTGCTTTCTGTATGTAGTCGTATCGTACAAGCGTGTTTCTATCTCAGGTTCCACACTCCAGCTGACGACATGGCTATTGTTCTCAATTCACTATTTGTTCCATATCAACTTGACTTAGGTTCGGTTCTGTTATCTACAAGACACCTCAAGATGAGGGTATTGTACGAGAGGGCTTACCGCATCTCATCGATTGGTTTAATGGGGCGTGGGGGCTTGGGGGATTTAGGAAACCTATCCATTGTATTTCCTATACCTAAACCGCAGAAAACGTCGTTCTAGACTAGCTAAGTAAGGGAATCTGGGTAAATATCCAACTAAATCACAGATCTAAGTAGAAGTACTTCCAGCCGTCTGGATCCCCGGGCTCCGGATCCTCGAGTGGAACGCTCCTGTGTCAATTCTGTGCTTCCTTTGGCACATCCCGGAAAACAAAGTCATTTCCCCCGGAAACATCTTCTGCCAAGCCCCTTCCTTGCCATTTGAAAAAATCTGCCCTACCTTTGCCTGTCTTTTTCTGCGAGTTTCTTACTACAGTTATAACGTTTGTCATAAAATTGCACGTGGAGTTTAGTATACGTGTAGTGTTCGCTGGGTTAATAAAACACACTTTGACAGATCACTGAGGTGACATAGTCTATCCGAAACCCAGAGAACGTCTGCCTTCGCCTACGGCCGGTAAGCGACTGCCACGCCAATGCCTGCGCATACACTACATCCCTCCTTTATTTTTATTAAATTGATATGTTTGTTGTTGTCATGTTTATTGAAATATTGAATTGATTCTAGTCGCCCATTCCAAAAGGTAGTTTTCGTATGGAGAAGAATGGGCAAGAAACTCCACCGTTACCCTTTTAAAATGTTTTACAAGGTCTTGTTTATATAATATATATGTGAAGACAATGCACTTAGAATAAAATTAGTCTACCACAAAAGGTAAAAAGAATTAAAATGAAGCAATGGCAGGTAAATCAATTATGTGATAGATACAGGTGCTCACATATTTACAAAAATTGTAAAAGTAGAGGATTTTCCTAGAATTTTCGCTTTGATAAATCCAATTTAATGGAGTGTTACATATGGCACGATCCACACGATGATGTCCTCACGATGTCCTCACGATGTTTTTCTTCACCATTTTGTAATGTCCAATTTAATGGATGTCCAAATGCGTCCAATCTAATGGATGCCCATTGCGTCCAATTTAATTAATCACATGTCTGAGAACCAATACTTGGTTCTCAGACATGCCGGTTTCCTCACGGTGTTTTCCTTCACCATTGATGAACAGTGGTGATGAGTGAAAATACACAAAACGCCTGCCTGGTTTCGAACCCACGAACTTAGTCGGGCTAGACCACCACCACTGTTGTGCTGAAATTAAATGCTATTATTATGTGTATGTGCCTACGTATGACACGGTGAGGTATGATACCAGAAGGCCAATTCTACTAATTTAAAACGTTCAAAATCTAGTCTCAGTCTCATCTCGGCGATAAACAAATGTCAAAACTTGTCAAAATGTAGTGAGATTAAAGGTAATTTTGCAATTAGCATTATTTTAGGGCACGAACTATTATCACTTTTGCAGCCTGTGTCTGTAACACAGTTTATACTAGCACAGACACAGACGTTCACTCTGTCTCAAATAATGCATAGCGTTGTACTTCATTGTTTTGTTTTTTTTTATGCTTGATTGAGATGGACAAATTGTACTTGGCTTTTTGAAAAAAAAAAAATTATTATTGTTATTATTATTTTGTGATTTTTACTTAGTCTATTACTTTTCGATTTTTACTAAGTTTACCGTTTTTCGTTTACCCTTTTTTGCAATTTGGATTAATTACAGGGCAAGGAATTATTATCTCATTTGTGATTTTTACTGAAGATCTTTTACTTTTACCCTTTTATGCAATTTGCATTAATTACAGGGCAGGAAACTTTTACCCTTTTATGCAATTTGCATTATTTACAGGTCAGGAAATTTTATCTCTTTTGTGATTTCTATTGGCATCTGCCTAGCCTTTTTCCCAACTATGTTGGGGTCGGCTTCCAGTCTTAGCGGCTCACAGCCCAGTTACTGGGTAATACGATACCGCTTGGTAAGACTGGTTGTCAGACTTTCCGGGCTTCTGACTACCCGTAACGACTGTCAAAGATTCACGAATGACAGCCGGGACCAACGGCTTAACGTGCTTTCCGAGGCACGGAGGGGACACGGTATGTAAAGATGGTCACCCATCCATAGATCAACCGCGGCAAGCGTAGCTTAACCTGATCGATCGACCTATGCGGCTGTTATTATTTAGCCACGTGCCCCTCATACCTAGGATTGGCAATAGAGATCAAAATCTTTTTAATGTGTAGCCATGATTTATTTTGTAAATTGCGTAAACTAGTCGGTTCCAATGTATGAACTTGATGAGTTTTCACCCATTGATTGCATACACTGGTTGGTTATACCAATGTATTAGTTATTGTTAACTTTTAGGTACCCACTATTCATTTGATTGTTTACCTCTTCAAATTACTTCGTAATGTTTTGATACCGATTAACCACATAATCTATCAGTATCGCGACTTCCGCGATCTTATTTGCCTAATATTAGGCAATTCTTTTAACCAAACATTTAATGGCTTAGTTGGGTTGGCACCTATCAACAAATGAGGTTATACGAAATAAAAGTAAAACTATAAATTCACTGTACATATTAAGCATAACAAAGTTAAAACGCTGTACAAATAACAGTCTTTTTTTTTTTTTGTCCATGTCGCGAATTTTGCGACAAGGGGTTTCTAAAAGGGGGGCAAATTTTCCATTATTTTTTCGATAGGACGCACCGTTTTCGAGATATAAGCAAATTTAGAATTATTAGATTTTACGCTCGCATGTTCCCGAAAATAACACCAGTACGTCCCGTGTTTCCCAAATAGTCAATCAATAATGCTATATTTTGCCACTAACTATGTGGAGAAACAATTTTATTAATTAAATAAACCTCATTCGTTAACTTGCCAGTATTAATCGCAACCATTAGGTTGTTTTGTTGGAACTTGTTTCATTTGTGTTTTTCGCAACCATTAGGTTGTTTTGTTGCAACTTGTTCCATTTGTGTTTTTCGCAACCATTAGGTTGTTTTGTTGGAACTTGTTCCATTTGTGTTTTTCGCAACCATTAGGTTGTTTTGTTGGAACTTATTTCATTTGTGTCTTTCACACACACACGCACATGTTGTACCATACCCAGTACAGTTGCACAATGTATTTTGTCCTATAATTGTAATAATTGTAATTAAAGTTTATTTTAAACTAAATCACCGCCGTTCATATTTGACTAGCCAGCAAGTCGAACAAAGGTCCTTTGACGACGTGTGCTATGTGATTAAAGCAAATGTTCACTTGATATTACAACACTGTAATGAATTGTATGAATTCTTTTGTTGATTACAAATCACAATAGCCAGTGCAAAATGCATTTGATTTGACTACGATTAGTTCAATCATTAACCATAACAGATTTTATGACACTAGTTACGTTTTAACAGTAGGTAAGATAATAATTTTATTTGTTACTTAACTTCGATTTTACCGAAGTGGAACTTTTGTTAAGCTTCGATATTTTCGCTACTTAATACATTTTTTTTTAACACTAGTTTAAACAGAAAGATAATAATTTCTTACTTTACTTCGATTTCACCGAAGTGGAACTTCTGTTAAAACTGGTACATTAACGATACTCGTATTTTCGCTGGAACATTTTTTTTTATTTGATCAAATAATATTTTCTCGATATTATTTACATAAGGAGTCGACACGGGGGAAGCCGTGACTGACTCGAGCAGTGTTGCCACTGAGTTGTGTGCTACATCAATAATGGTACATCACAAATACATTTTAATTACCTCACTTAGGGCAGTATTATCAACTTTATGATAAATAAAATTATAAGGTTATGAGAACCACATCACGCCTGTTCTCCCACCTATGTTTGAATAGATAAGCAATCTTTATTGCTTTATTGTACATACATTATTGTCTTGGTTTCACATAATGTTACACGGCCATCTGTAACTTAGTGACCTTTGAAGGTACTACCACAAAATTCCAACAGAAGAAGGGAACTTCTCTTCTACAAAATTGATTTACCGATTCATCATATTATCACAGGAAAATATTATGTCATTCTAATTCATGTTACTGGTGAAAACAGTTTTACTAAAACATTTTGTTCATCTATCTGTCCCCAAGTCACAGGCTATAAACCTAGTTTGGGTGCCAGGAGATAATACTCAATGTACTATATGTTGTACCATATTACTGTACTTGTAACCTTTGTGAACATTGTTCTGGAAATAAACATTATTTTTATTATTTTTGTGTCTTTTTTTTCTCACCTCTTAGGCTGGTTTTAGCTACATTTACGGGCCAAAACCAAGTAAATGCAACGTGTGGTGTGTATTAGAGTGTGTTTTCTTCCTCTAACTGCATGAATTTCCTAACTATTCTGCAGGTGTTTAAGATGGCAGCTTTCTGTTATTAATATTAATTAACATTGCAATAACATCAAACAGCAGTTTGTCGTTATTGTGACTTTTTATTTTCACTTTGCCCACATTTTATTTCAAAGTATGTATACTTATTATTTTAACTGGTTGGTACTAGTATTTAATTATAGTAACAATTACATAGCTTTTGTCTTTTCCTTAGTCTGTTGATAGGTAGCAATCTAAATTATGTCACCCTAGAACTCGGGTACATATGTCATTATCAGTAGTACTCATTAGGTAGTTCTTCCTACATGCAGGAAATTATCCTCTGTGGGACGGTTTTTTTTTTTTTTTTTGTTATGTTTCGTAAGTATTACAATGAATACATTACTCTGTATTGATTCTTATTTTTGCGTGGCTTTTACTGAAAATCAGTAATAGTATCACAACTGCATGCCCTATTATATTTTGTAAGTACTTATTGAAGACAAGAAGACATGTGACATCTGCCAACCCGCACTGCGCCCGCGTGGTGGATTACGGCCCACTCCCTCCCACCGAGAGGAGGCCTGTGTCCCAGCAGTGGGAACATTATAGGCTGATTATGTATGTATGTTATGTAAGTACTTATTGCGTGAGTCATTTTTTGTGGCGTCCTGTAACAGGATTTTGAGACTCGTATGCGTGCTCATTAGAGCATTTCGGATTCAGCATGACCTTTGACGTAAGCGTAAATATGACTAACTAAATATACTGAATAACTTTATTCAGTAACGTTACTTTACAATCTTCTTTTTAGTGTGTCGATAGCAATCTAAGTGAACTCGGCCCAGAAAAGCAATCTAAATGGACTCGGCCCAGAATTCGGATACTTGTTTGGCGCCTTCACCAGCGTCCATCAGTTCCTGTAACGTGCAGCTGACAGGACACGCAGGACAAGATATTTAGTGTTATACTTTACTATTATTATGGGAATTGACTGATAATAACCTTTATCTATGAACAAATTAGGTTTATTAACTAGTTGGCAGTAAATATGCTAGTAATTAAGCCATTATTGATGCTTACACTAACGTTTCCCGGTCTGTTCTGATATTTATCCATTAAGCATGGTCGTATTGCGAATAGTATTTGCGTGACCTTGATATTTCTGTGTCGAAATGCAAACAATTGATCCTGGCAAAACCAGTGACCTGATTAAAATAGTATCTACTGATTTTGTTTTATATTTACAATAAGTGGGTATGTAGGTTATTTCCAACAGAAAAGTTAAGTATGTCCAAGATTTATGATAATAATCGGTTATTATTTTTATTTAAAATTAGAAGCGTGCAAATAACTCAATTATCTTGTTATTTAAATGAAAGCACTTGCTCAATAATAATAATTAACAATAATTTACTGTTTGCATTACAGCACATTTAAAATAATTGCGTACTATTCAGGCATGGCCTTTTGTTTTGTTGTGAAAAATATTTACTGCATGGCCTTTTTGACATTTACCTACGCTTATAAGTTGTTTACATCAGTCGAAGCAGAATTTATTTTTCGTAACTTATAAAGCAATCATTAGCTGTAACCATCTACCTTGGTAACGATTTATTTACGTGTAGGTAGGTAGGTACAGCGTGACTACGTTCTGTTTTTACTTTAGTATCCAACTATAAACGATCCTTGTCGAAATATAGTCGCTTAACTGATTGTAAACAACTTTCAACGTGCATTATTTTTCAGCGTGCATTCTACCCCTTTTTTTTTTTGGTAAATGTTTTCAGCACTTACTTTTATCCTCGTCGCCACTTGTAGTGTTCGCTGGGTTAATAAAACACACTTTGACAGATCACTGAGATGACATAGTCTATCCGAAACCCAGAGAACGTCTGCCTTCGCCTACGGCCGGTAAGCGACTGCCACGCCAATGCCTGCGCATACACTACAATACGTATCAAATTCCTTTCAGTTAAACCTTAAGCTGCCATCTTCTTTAATTCGCTAAAACTTGCTTAGCTGTTCAAGTTGGCCAAGCGCAAAAATATCATATTGCAAGACTACAAGACGACGTATTATGAAACTTGGTAATTCCCTAAGCCGTTTTACCGTTTGAAAGTGCAGCCTACTCGGCCAGCTAACCACAGTACCTAACAAGGAAAATGCCGCCATCTTCCCTCCCCTACCACTTGCGATAAATTTTAATTAGCTAGTCACCGGTGAAGGTGCTTCGGGGATTAAGTTTTTTTGAAATTTAGAAGAAAAATAAGTATTGATGGAGAGGAGTTAGTAGGAAAGGCAAACTTTAGAATTATTTTTTTGTTTATCTTTGAAGGACTAAACTTTTTTGTTTTCACGGATAATCTGACGTAGGCACAGTAACTGGCAGGTAATTACCGCGACCTTAGCATCAAGGCTAGGTAGACAATCACTATTATTTTTTATTTCAGCTTCAGCTAAGGTCAAAGCCATTGTCTGGTGAAAGGGAAAAGATAAGATAACTCTTGCTGTTTAGGCTATCCATCAGATTGCATGTTTGTTAACTATTTCTCTGGAAAATAAAAGCCTGTTTCCAAAAGTGGCCTCAACTACCTTCAAAAGGTTGGACGGCCTGGATCAATGCTCTGGTATAATAAAAAGCAATGTTCCTCAACGCCTAGTGACGGGGACAATGCTCGCTAAACCAACACTTCCACAAAATAGACATAACGGACAGTCGCCTGTGCAAGACCTGCATGGAGTTTGAGGAAACCGTTGCGCATGTGCTCTATGTATACACAGGCGTCACCCAGATTAGGACAGAAACCTTTGGGGCACCCAGATTAGGACAGAAACCCTTGGGGCACCCAGATCTTGACAGAGATGTTCTTAACAGACTAGGGGATGTAATTCAACTTCTGGAGGGAGGTGGACTGGTTGGCACGCCATGGCCCACGCACAATGGTCCACCTGAAGGACTAACTGCGGAAACAAAACCTCTAACGAACATAGTTCTTTTCAACACAGCACTTATTGTGAGGAAATTCATCCCTCACTGTCAGCATCCTCCTGCCCGACGCGGCGACGGCGCAGTATTTCCTTTTCTTCCATTTAGGTACCTCTCTTAGCGGTCATGGATTTAAAGGCTCCCCCTTTAATTCCTGTCTCTTGAGCCAAATCTTCAGGTAGTTTGGATCGAGCTTCTGATGCTGGAAAATTAAACGAGGATTATTACTTGTTGGCAAACATGAGGTTTTCTGTATCCAGTTACTTCATGTACTACAGAAAACCACGTGCTCCGATCTTTACGTCCATCATCACCCCACCATCATATTATTTACTCTCCTTGCTTCTTTAATCATCTCGACATTATGTCAAGATGTAGACACGTGGAAGAAGCAAATACAACCAATCTGCCTTGCCTTTTCCCAACTATGTTGAGGTCGACCTCCAGTCTAACCAGTTGCAGCTCCAGTATTTTATACGGAGCGACTGCCGAGCGACTGGTTAGGTACCTATGTACTTGAACGAATTATTCTTTAATAAATTAAGATAAAAAATAATCTATGTTAATATCATCATCATCATCATCTGCCTAGCCTTTTCCCAACTATGTTCGGGTCGGCTTCCAGTCTAACCGGATGCAGCTGAATACCAGTATTTTACATGGAGCGACTGCCTATCTGACCTCCACAACCCAATTATTAGGTAACACGATACCCCTTGGTAAGACAGGTTGTCAGTAACGACTGTCAAAGATACAAGATTGACAGCAGAAGAAGCAAATACATGAAGCAATAAGTCTAGTATTGACGTGTAAAAGTGTTTGTACTTACAGAAATAAAATCATTGATCATGCGAGACAGTTGTTAGAACTAGGTACAGTTTGACCTTCAATACTGTCAGATGCTTACTTAAACTCTTTGTGTTAATTAACTCACCAGCAATTTAAGCATATTATTATGTGTCATTAAACGAAGGTGTGCCGGCGCGTATTGGGAATACCCTAATTGAAATGGTATTTGTTTGTTGAATTTAATGTACCTGAGTAAATACAAACTAACATAACATTATTATTACCTACTTCTTTGAATTAATTTATTTAAGACTAGCTTCTGCCCGCGACTTCGTTCGCGTTAAGTTTCTCGTTTTAACATAAAACATAGCCACACTCAGGGATAATGTAGCTTCTCATTAGTGAAAGAATTTTCGGGATCGAATCAGTAGTTCCGAAGATTACCCCCTACAACTTTACAAACTTTATCTCTTTGTAATAATATATTATTATTAGTATATAAAGTATGTTGGGGTAAGATCGCCAATGGTATAAGACCGAATGAATCAAATTCCCACCTAATGCGGCAATGTTTTTAATGCAGTAATAAACATTGGTGTTCTCCATCATTATTTTTATTCTGCTACGACGAAGATCAGAGCAAAATTTAATTTTGCAGGCAAATAATTTGATTCCTACGGTCTTACCCCAACATACCTTATCAGGCCTAAGAAATACTCCTCTCTAATCAACCAAGGAAGCAAGAGCTTCCTCAATGTCAATACATACGAGCTGGTTGACCTTTTATAATATAAACGTTTACTTAACCCGTTGTGACAGTTAACTCATCAGCAAATTAAGCCTATGCGTCATCATAGGTGTGCTCCACTGGGAAAGTGGGAATACCTTAATTAAAATTGAATTTGTTTATCAAAATTACTTTACCTAAGTACAAATGTACGTATATCTTTATCTTATCACGAGTATTCACGAGTATTGCGTAATAAATACTGCCCTGTCATTTCATATATTTTAGCTCTTTTATCTATTCGGGAAATACCTATTGTAATCCAAAGATTTAAGACTACTTATTAGATTACTTCTTTATTATTAACATAGATTGTTTCTTATCTTAATTTACTAAAGAATAATTCGGTCAAGTACATAGGTACCTAACCAACTTAATAATTCTTTATCTATTTTAGACTTCTGTAATGCCTGAAAGCAATCCACGTCCTTAATTAAATTTGATTATTAAAATGCAAATCACGTTTATTAAAATTAGAATTTTTTTATATGCACGTCAAGTTTCAAACCAATTAGGAGCAAAACAAATATTTTGTGAAACATTCCCAAACAAAATGTATGAATCACTGAAACAATTTACCAAATTGAAGCTTAAATAATCTACAATAGTAACATTGTACAAGAAACAAATTTCTCATCTTGCCTGATGCAAAGAATTGCACCATAGAGCAATATTGTTGTGGAAATAACCGCGAAGTTTACTATAGGGGAGTGCGGGGGGCAACCTCCGGTTTATATTTGTAAAGAACAGAACCACCACGCCATTCGTTCACTAACGTTTGAACTCGCTACTCGAACAACTAAACTTAACTGTCAACGATATTAACTCGCGTTCTAGGTTAAAACTAAGATACTAAGTTAAATTTAAAAACAAATTCTGTCATAAAAACAACATCAGAAGTCAATCAGCTGTCAATTACGACCACAGACAACTTAAATTATAATCATAATTTATTTTCATTTCAATTCGAATTCGGAATAGGTCAGTGTTGTGTCGTGTCACGGGATGAACGGGACAGACGTTGTCTAGTGTTGTGAAGTGCTTTTAAGGTGTCGATATCGAGGCTGTAACGGTACCGATTACAAGAAGTAGCCATGTCTATATTATGGATGAGCGCTTTTAATCTTGGATTAACTGTTGGCGCTACTTTTGCTGTTGTAACGAGGTAAGGTTCACTTATAAAGTTTTAAAATTATTTAAGTTTTTAATAAACGCCTTAGAGCGTGTGAAAGTACAGTAATAGTGTGTTACGCAATTGGAATGAAGGAAGCCCGCATGATAGCAGTGCTATTAAGCAAACACTAACGACTTAATACTGGGTATTACAGGGATAATTTTAGGAGCCAGCGGGTATGCAGTTAGGATTGTGCTTCACCATTTTTTTCTTGCCCGGTGAATAAAGCACAAACAAAATACGTAACATCTATTATTCCCTTATTTGACATTGAGAGTTAGTTAACAGTGATGCTATAAAAAAAGGTCGCAATCACTTTATCTTATTTTTTTTTGCTGAGATTTCTCCTGCTACGGAAATCCAAAAGAAAACCATTTTGTTACTTTAAAACCCAAAACATAGCCGTTTTCTTCTCCAACGAATTAAATAATTACGTTCCAGCGTTCCTTTATTGAAATTCGATGAAATATTTGATGCCTTTTTAGAATATTCAAAGGCATGACTGTACTGCGGACGCTTTTAAGCTTTTGCAATGTCAAAGACCGAGCATGAATAGTTTATTCACCTCTCTCTCTCCACTAGGGGTGAGCTCGAACTTAAGTCCGGTTTATATCGGGAAAGCATAAAGTCTAGTATGTGCGCTGGAGATTGCAGTACAAATCACATTACTGGCCAACGCTCTGGGTTATGTGAATAGACAACTACTTTTCCAATCTAAAATCGATTTTGAAATTGGAATAGGAATATTTTAGCAGTCTCTCGCCCATATTATACTTCTTATCGTACAGATATTATATAGCCATGCAGCTTCCACCAGCCAGTCACTATAGTCTATGATGTGGGCTAGGATTACCTGCTACAATGGTGTAAAGCCTATGCTTAGCATAAGGATAATCAGCCTGTAATGTTCCTACTGCTGGAACACAGGCCTTCTCTCTTCGACAGGGAGTGGGGTGTAATCCACCACACGGGCCCAGTGTGGGTTGGTAGATGTCACATGTCTTCGAATTTTTGGTTCTCCAACATACCAGTTTCCTTCACCGTTTTGAGAGCAGTGGTGGTGCAATTGTTTACACAACGTAAAGTGCCTGGCTGGGTTCGAACCCATGACCAACAACTCTATAAGTCAGGCTCGTCGCCACTGTGCTACCACTGCTCCATGCTTTCAAGAGCAGCATTCTAATTGCGTAACACACTATTACTCTCAATTTGAATCATTTTGAAGCATATTTCTAATCCATTGCTCCATATGTTTGAAAAATGTGTCTGCTCAACAACGCAAATAACGCAATGAATGTTGTTGAACTGTCAAAATGAAACCCATTGCTACTATAGTGTGTTACGCAATTTCCTGCTGGTATTAAGAGCACAATAGGTTAATGATCCCTTGCTGTACCTATTAGCTTTCTTAACTCTTCTTTAACAGCGGCGAGATAGCTTGTCATAAGTTGTTACTTTTAAGTCTATAACTTTCGCGAAAAATATTCTGGCTTGACTTCTTGGTCATTATTCGATATTTCTAATAATATTACTATGAGAGAAGCAGAGTTATTTGAACAGCAAGTATTTCTTATTTTATATAGCAGCGCTTGCTTTTCTAATTAATATGAATCAGCGTTGAGGTTGCAACTATTTTTCATAGAATTTTGTTTAGCATAAGCACACACACACACACACATTTAAGTTTTATGCATAAATAAGTAGTACTTTTCCTTGTTTTCTTACTCATTCTTACATAAAGTCTACCCAACATGATCGCATTGGTAGGTAATATTATATTTACAACGGCTACAACAAAAACAACGGCTCATTGAAAGTTACGTGGTTCAAAACAAAATTCCTCAATGATCTACCGCAGACAAACCGCATGTTTACATCTTCAATTAATTTAAATCATGAACGTATATATTAATATTATCGCACTCCACGTCACTGGTAAAGCCAATAATTATATTTTTAATATTTCATTGATAGGTTTATGTGTTATCGATAATTTTGTTGTGTCGTGGGTGAACTCTAATTGAAAAATGTAACTTTTCCGATGTTATTTGTTATTAAGAGGAAATGCGGTCGGAAAGACTTAAAAACTCATAATCGGAGGTTTGGCTCTTGCCTATTTCCTCCTCCAATCATCATCATTTCAACCGAAAGACGTCCACCGCTGGACATAGGCCTCCCCTGAGCACCTCGACTTCGACCGGTTCTGTGCTTCTCGCATCCAACGGGTTCCTGCGGCTTTCCTCATCCAATATTGGACGAATTTAAAAGATATTTCATAAACTGAATAAGAAGGATATATACTGTGTCCCTATGTTTTTCTTTTTTCATTAATAGTTGTCAAATTTGTTCACTAGACAGGTTGACAGCGGTAATTTTGAGCATTTTTTGAGGGTTCTAGTGCTTATAAAAATAATGTCCTTTTTGATGATAAAAATAATCATCAAAAAGGAAAACATGGGGACATACGAGTAGTTAATATTTATTATTTTGTAAAAAATCATTGCTTTATGGTCATTAACCAGAAAGAAAACAGGCGAAAGCCTTTCTACGGAGAAAACACCACCCGCATTTCCTCTTAAGGCACTTTTAAAAGAATTCCGTAATTATTACCTACAGCTATGTAAGTAATGATGGGTTGTTGAAATATTGATAGCGAGCCTTTGATAGGTAAGGAAACGTTATGCTCAACGAAAACGTTTATATACGTGTTTCGTAACTATACACAAATGATTAGGAGGTACATAGGTACCTATATCAGGAAATGAGTAGGTACCTAGATGCATTATGTAGGTAGATACTTACCTATAATCCATTCGTAGGTATATCTGGATTCTCTATCTGTAATAAAGTCTTCTTCGTCCCTGGATCTATATCTGGACCTAACAGTACTTACTTTTTAAACATTGTAAGATAAAAATCTGTAAAATTCATTCATCGTCTGCGGTGACCAACAACATGGCATTGATTGTGCTATTTATAATGATTATTATCTACAACGTACAACGAACTCGATTTGATGGGCTTTCCACCCTTGTCGACTTATGTCTCGTATCGTATAATTATTCTGCGAAGTCCAGATTGCATACATAGGTACTCGAAAGACTACTAAGAAATCGATTGTTGCATGTTTGCGGAAATATTGCATTGATTCATATTTTATTATCGTCTACTACCTGTAGCGGTTCACCCGGCTCGCATAATTCGAATGATCAAAATCGAATAACAATAGTCAGCAATCATTATTCGATACTTATTTCGATTGAATCCGTAATCCGTTCGTACTCTTCGTACCTAATTTTAATAAAATATTTATGTTGGCTATTAGACTTTACCCGTGATAAAAGTCGTATTCGGTTAATAAGTTTGAATACGTAAGGTGGTGGGGGGCCCGTGGCTAAATAATAACAGCCGCACAGGTCGATTGATCAGGTTAAGCTACGCTTGCCGCGGTTGGTCTGTGGATGGGTGACCATCTTTACATACCGTGACCCCTCCGTGCCTCGGAAAGCACGTTAAGCCGTTGGTCCCGGCTGTCATTTGTGGATCTTTGACAGTCGTTACGGGTAGTCAGAAGCCCGAAATTCTGACAACCAGTCTTACCAAGGGATATCGTATTACCCAGTAACTGGGTTGTGGAGGTCAGATAGGCAGTCGCTCCATGTAAAATACTGGTATTCAGCTGAATCCGGTTAGACTGGAAGCCGACCCCAACATAGTTGGGAAAAGGCTAGGCAGATGATGATGACGTAAGGTGGTGCCCTGCTGTTATAAAATGTTTACAAACATTTTCTAACATTGTGATCTAATACATTTAATCAAAAAGCTTTTCAGAAATCAGAAAGGTTTTCATGGCAGTAAACATTTTTAAACAGCAGTGTGGCAGCACCTATACATTCCATAGTTTCAGTGGAACACATTTTCTGTTCAAAGTTCGAACAATAAACAAAATGGAGCTTCATAACTCATATGGCGGGAATATTTCCGCGCTCGAAGGCGAGGCCTGGAACTAATGTTGATACTTTGTTCCGATATTGTGCTGTAATCGAAACTAAAGTTGAGCCTATCTTAACAACCTTTACCTATAATTAATTAGTTTGCGAATCAATTTGGGAATACACCTAGGTACCTACTTCTTACTAGGTGCCTCTGACTCTGTCTAACCCTCCGGGATTACAGGCCTGATTGTGTTAATACTATTAAGCAATATAGGCACCTAGTTACATTACTGGAAGGTTGAATTTGCTGTGAAATCATTAGTAAATAAGGTATCATCTCACGTTCTTATAGAATTAATAATTATTATATTGGAAATCGGAACACAGTTGGTTATTTCGCCCTGCTATCCGTTGTCTATGCTAAAACGATGGCCAGATGTATCAAATAAAAAATATTTGTACCAAGGTAAACCAAATTAAAAAGTTCCATGGCCAAGCCTTTAAGTGCAATGACCAGCCTTGTACTTCGGCTTGTGAAAATGGCATGGCAAAGAAACCTGACGCAATCGAACTGTCAGGCACCAGTAACCGGGCTGTCGAAAACCACTGACCTCCTTGTTTGACGTATCATTTGTGTCTACCCATGACGTCACGACCGTGAACTTGACTCGAGAGCCGGAACGACCTTGATGCAGGTTTTACGATATTACTGAACTTTATCAAGTATAGTATCGCATCGCCTGCCCACGCTATTACATCGTTTCCGCTTTGCGTTCTTTCTGACTTTTTTTTTTTGTTCAGATCATAATAATATTATGGGTCCTAGCCTAGCCTGATGTTAAATAGCCTTTAGCCCTCGTCAAGAATTGTGCAATCAAATGCCACAAGATTTTTTTCAAATCCGACCGGTAATTCAGATTAGCGCGTTCAAACAAACAAACTTCTGCTTTATTATTAGAATTGGTATAGATTCTGACAATGTCAAGAACACTAAATAATTTAGTAAATGGACAATAAAATGTTTGTTACCTATTGTGTCAATTACTGGAATTTTTTACGTTACGTAACTGGGACACGGTGACCGCGTCATCGAGAGGTATCGAATCGAAAACGGGTCACACTCGATACCTACTCGTACCAACGATTCGATTTCATAATGGACGGAGCAAGGGCTTGAGCACGCGTTGCACATTCCATGTACTCTCCTGAGAGTTGACAAGAAAAGTTACTGGAGAGAGAAAATCTTGATGTTCCGAGTAGATTTAATTAAATTATTATGTTGATGTTTCAGCCAACTGGATTAATTATCCGTTTAGTTAACCAGGCTGTTAACTAAACGGCTAATTAAACCAGTTGGCTTTTTAACTAAACGGCGGCCATTCAACTAAAGGCCTGAATGATATTCATTATAGTTTAGGATGGTAGTCTGTAAGCAATCACGCGCGAGCCGAATTGGTCGCAGTAACTAAGCCAGAGGGCACCCCGACCAAATGGGTTGGGTTAGGTTAGAACTGTGATCAACCGCGAGCGAGCCGAGAGAGCGAAGCGAGGCGAGCACTACTTCCACAGGCCAGGCGGTTAACTAAACGGCTAAATTAACCAATTGGCTGCGACATTGATACTACGTTATTTTTAGTATATATGCGAGACCTGAATATAGTTTGTTCAGAATAAGTAACTGAATCGATTCCAATAATTTTTACCCGATGTTATGTTTTGTCCCAAAAATATTTAAAAAAGGTTAAGAGTTGGACACCGAGCGACACTAAGTAGGTTATCCAATCTCCGCGCCGAACGGTTAGGTACCTAGCCAATGGTCAATGAGCGCAAGACGACGCGGCGCGAGCGGCGCGGGTGGCGCGGGTGATCATGTTTTTGTACGGACAAACAGGTAACTTAACAAAATAACTTTGTGATTTTTCATGATACAGTTTTGAAAGAACAATGCCCACTTTCCATACATTGAAAAACCTGACAATGAAAGTTAATGTATAGTTATAAGGTATACTAGAAAGAGTACCTGTAAGATTAGAAAATAATGTCATATAGTCATTTTTACGATTTAAAGTCTACAAAGGCCAAAAAATATGAATGTTACTTTTTAGGTTAGGATTTGCCTTTACGATAGTTTCTTTACATATAAAAAGTCTAACTTTGCTATTGTATTGTCAAAAGTGATTACTTGCCTACCCATTTCGTTGACCGCAATACTACTACGTCATCCAGAAATTCTGCTAGAGCAGAGATATTGTCTTGAAACCTAGCCCATCTCAGTAATTACACACACAAAATGGCACAATACACAACGAGACGCAAGCGCAACAACGAAGTCGCAGAACTGTCAAAATATCTAAAAAATCCGTTTCCGATCTGTATTATGCACAGACTAATAAAAAATAGTTATTGATTAAATAAGACTTAAAATAATATATAAAACTCAGAAAAAGAGTTGAATAAAGTCAACAAGCAGTGTGCAAAACGGAACGTTGTAAAAAATGAGTAGTTGGATGCGTTCAGGGTAATTGAGATGCGTTCAAAATAAGGTAATAGGACATAGAGTTAGCATAAAGAAAAATGAATAAATATTCTTTTCCTGGCCTTCTTTTAAAATTGTGATTAGCGTAATGTACCTATGTACAATTAAACTAGCTGAATTTTAATATTTATTTCATTTCTATACATTGTCAGGTGAAAAATGGGCATCCTTCTTTGTAAATAGATCCTTTACATAAAAATTTTAGACACGTGTTTCGGGTTTCGCTTATACTAAAAATAGGCTGTCTATTTTTAGAAAGCCACTTTACTGATTGGCATTTACTATCGAAAGAAATGATAGACCTGAAAATTGGATACGTATATTAACATCATTATCAAGAAAACATTTCACCTCCTTCAAAGTCAAAATTCTATGTGTCAGAATTTATTATCCCTAAATCTTGACTCTAATAGGATTAGTGAAACCTTATTAGTGGAAAGTTTGAAATAGTTCGATTACCTAAATAGGAACATGATGAGGGTTCCCACAAACTTATCCTGACTTATACCAGCTTATGCGATTACTTTCATGCGAAGCCCTCTCTGTTACTAACAGTTTTATGAAACTTTAAAACAACAATGTTAAGCTTAGTTGACCGTCACTTTTGGACAAAAATTTCAAATAAATTGAAACTTCGATAAGGTTGAAAATGTCTTACTGTCTCATAGAAAAATAGACCTTGCCGTTTTAAGATGTGCAAGTGACTTTCAACCGTAAGCTGGTCATCGATTACGATGTTGACTGTACCACTAAGCTATACTTTGCAAAGACCTTATAATTTTCCACATTTCTACTGGAAAAGCACCTAAACTGGATTCACGATGTTTTTGGGGGGGTAATGTTTGTGTGCGGGGTGGAAAATTCGTTGGAAATCGCTTTCCTAAAGAAGATTTGCGACAAAGTTTGCTTCATTTTACACAAATACGGTCTATTATGAAAGCTTAAGGGAGATGTAAAGCGTCCAAACTTTCCGAGCAGCTTGGCTGTTCACGAAAAATCCAACACAATTGTCGAAGCAAAGTTTTCAAAATTGAGTCCTAAGTTTTTGACAACGTAGAATACTTATTACGTGCACAATCTAGTTAGCTGCAAGAGGTAACAAGCAAGCAACTAAGTTTTTTCCTAACTTATTTCGTTTGACCTTATCAGGAGTGCTATAATATTAAGGCTCCTTCAAACAGGCAGACACGCGATAATATCGTGCGCGACACAAAGGCAACGCTAGTCGCGCAACGAGCGGTGCCTTTGTGTCGCGCGCGATTATATCGCGTGTCGCGCCCGTTTAGGAGCCTTTATAACATACCCGTATACCTAGTATACCTTCTAGTCTAGAACCAATGATAATTGTAATACACAATAACATAATCTACTTATATTAGTCTAGAACTAATGACAGTTTTTGCTAAAAGTCAAACGCCCGACTAATGATAGAGCTAATGGAACGAAAATTACTTTCGGATACTGTAGTTGATTTTTTATTTGGTCGGACGCACAGAATAAAAGCACATGAATGCATTAAATGATTGTCTACCTACAGAATATACCACAACATACCTTGCCTTCATACGTTCACATTATTTTATTGTGAACTTAATCATTTTTGTACAAAGGGGAAAGTCATACATCAACCAACTTGGTATGCGTCCCATATACAAAGGAAGTCCCATGTCAACTGCCTTTTTTATCAACTGCCCTAATTTTTAAATCCCGTTTTAAGGCCATTTTAAATTGAAAAATGGAAAAAGACGGTTGGATGGAACTGAAATGGAATTTAAATGTATGCTAATACTCGTAAGACGTCAGATTTCTCTCGTTTTTTTTTTAATGGCACTCTCTTCCTACCCTGTGATTGAGGAGCGAGAGTGGCGGTTAATCCTGATGACAGTCATTACTCTCAGGTTTAGGTCATTACAATGAGTTAAATCGAGTGAACCCGAGCGCGAAGCGTTTGTTCGCGACGCGGATACGTTTAAGTTCTACATTGTATACCTACTTACGTTTATATTTGCTAGTAACTAATAAAAGGAGTTTACACATATTTGGCATTGAATTTTTAGACGTCGAAAGACATTTTTTATAAGTGTTTGTTTTGTCATAATAGTGGGTAAAGGATTTAGTTTGCATTGCTAATTATTATTATATTTTTACAATTACTTTCCTAAGAACTATTTGCCAATAAGCTTACGCCAAAAATAATAGATCACAGCGATAGATTCTTAGCTATTTTAGTTTCTGTGAATTAATCTCCTTCTTTATTAAATTTTGCGTTCTTAATTAAAATACACAACTTAAATACTTGCGACAACCTTTTTTATAATAGGTACAAACAATAATGCCTTCCTATTCAGAAACTGCTGTTACAAAATTGCTGAATACACATTTATAGGGACATAAAAAGACGACTATTCAATCAAGTGAAGACGTTCTCCGCCTGAAACAGCCATGTCAAAACTTATCCTTATATTTTCCCCGACAGTCGTGAAAGATGTCACTCTATATCTTAAAAAATAAGGCGTTAGCTGTCAGGGGATGACGATGATTAAGTATAAAACTGTCCACAAAAATCTGTAAAAAAATTAAAAGAACATTCATCGATTTTCGATCACGAACGCGAAAAAATTTGATCTCAAGGATTGCAGGAATTTATTGAATTTTCCCGAAACTATCGGTAAAACACTTTTTACAGAAAAGGGCCGTGACTTTTCTCGAGTTACTGATGAAGCTTTTATAACGTAATCAGTTCAAAGATGTTTTACCATATTCCGTATTCTGTAAACCCCTTTCCATATTTTCTTGAAGGTTTCGTAACTTTGACTTCAAGCAAGGTAAACTAAACCGTTTGATTAGCAAACAAATAAGGAGCCATCATTCACGCCAAGCTGACGATCAAACACAAAGTTTCGCAAACAAATCTTTTGTTTTCGCCGTCTTCTGTTTATGTTCCATAACCTGCGGTGCTATTCTGTAAAAAGATCACCGTCGATCACCAACTTAGGTGAAGTGAGCTGTCATTTCACCTGATGCTAAGGATTGACACTATTGACAGCTCACTTTAAGGTCACTTCACCTAATTTTTCACGGTGAGATTTTACAGAATAGCATTTCTGCCGGTTGATTCTGTAAAAATCTCACCGTGAAAACTTAGGTGAAGTGATATTGTTTTTGCTAGGAATTGACACTATTGACAGCTCACTCCACGCTCACTTCACCTAAGTTTTCACGGTGAGATTTTTACAGAATAGCATTGCAGAAGGTTTTTGCTGCACAACTCCTTCAAAAAACGCTCACACATTTTGAGTTTGAATTTTCATTTCGAACAAAGTTGAATAAAAAGGCTGATAATGTTATGCCATCTGCTGCTGGTTGAAAACGTGCCCGATTTTGTACGGCTTTTTGCATTTTATCTTTGGATTGCCTTAAATTCGGACACTATCTCGAATTTTTATTCACCCATGACCGATTGTGACTTTGTGCCATATGTATATGAGGCCTCCGTAACTGCTTGGACGTGTTCGAATTTCGCATGTCTTTTAATCAGAAACTGTTCAACTGTCCGAATCCAGGTTGGATACACAACACAAAAGAATCGATTATACCGTGAACTTTGACCCCTCCATTCTCTCGTTGTTTAATTCTTCATAGACTTCACTTGTGTCAACTGTAGATCCCTGCATACGTAGGAAATTAAATGTCAAATCCTCAGTAAAAGCTCTCGTCATGAAGAAGAGAGTGACATCTCATAAACGTGACCTCATTTGTGTGAAGACGTTTTAATACCTTTTAATCGTCAAGCGTGAAACTTATTAAAAAGTAAAGATGAGCTTTTCTAAACTATGAAAGTTATCAGACCAGAGAAAACTGATCCATCGGAGATCAACTTGTTGTCAATACCGTACGTTTGATAAACAAAATTTATGGATACGAAAATAAAATAAAAGGAATGTGATTGTCTAAACAAGACAGCGACGAAATACTCTATTCCTATTCAAAAAGCAATCCATCACGGTACCCATCAAAATGTATAATAATATATGTATAACATTATTCAAAACTGTCTACAAAAACTGATCTCCAACTGTATTATAACACGTTTTGGGCCATTTTGATGCTTGTTTGTGGTCGTCGAGGGAACCCTTTTTTAGGGTTCCGTACGGGACCCTATTACTAAGACTCCACTGTCCGTCTGTCTGTTTGTCTGTCACCAGGCTGTACCTCATGAACCGTGACAGCTAGACAGTTGAAATTTTCACAAATGATGTATTTCTGTTGCGGCTATAACAACAAATAATAAAAATTAAATAAGGTTAACATTTAAAGGGGTATAAAAGAAACGTTTTTTTCGGCGTTCTAAGCCTTGTGGTACGGAGCCCTTCGTGTGCGAGTCCGACTCGCACTTGGCCGGTTTTATGGGGATACTTGACCCACTTACAGAACCCATTAATATCTTGTCAAACGCAAGTAGATGAAGAGTATCACTAAGTTTTATGGACGAACCGAAAATGTTACTGAGGTTCGCGACGTCATCTTTGAAATGGTGCTCTTAAAAGAGGAAGATTGGAGCCACTTTTCAGATGAAATGTCTCTTCTGTCTTACGTATGGATTGCTTTGTTTTTCTATCGTCCGTCTGAATTGTGACTGTGTCAGTCTTAATCTTAACTAACATGTTTAGTTGTTGTTATTTTGGTCAACCAATCATATATTGTATAAATAAATAATGTTGACATTCAATAATGACATTCAATAATAATATACCTACTAACATAGTTATAAGTATGATTTACTAACATTGTATGGATTTTTTTTTTTATTCTGCAATAAATGAATAATAATAATAATAAGTAATATAATAATAAGTATTACACTAAACATTTTTAATTTTTATCTACTATCGCAAACTGAAGGAAAATGAAACAATATTATGAAATTAATTAATTAATTATTACCTACCTATGTAACTATAGCAACAGCTTACTCACCTATCAATTATTTTTCAAATACACAATACATGTAAAAATCCTTTTTTAAATGCATGAAATAAAAGGCTTTTTTATTTTTATTTATTTATTATTGTATAATCATATAATAGCATCTACAACGCTACAAGGTTATTTTGGCGCGTGGCGAAAATCGGAACTAACGTCGCCATCTTATTTTGTCAATACAATTTCACAAATTTTTACCAACAACCTTTCCCGTCAATGTTATTCAGGCGCCAAAATATCCTTGTAGCACTCTAACACGATATTTGACAGCTAACTTGACCTGGGGGCTTAAGAAGACCACTTTGGAGAATCTTAAAAGGATAACATTATGAATTGTAATATGGCGAAGACAGTCCGTGTTTTTCTTTTTTTCGCTGCACTACGTAGGTGTTTTCAAAGAGATTGGGACTGGATTTGGATCGGATTGATTGGTATTTTAGCACAGACAACAAAAATAACTGAAAAATGCTTCACCAATGGGATTTGATACGATTTACTTAACGGTTAACTGTCCCTTATGTTATCCTTTCATGATTCTGCCAAAGTGGCCTTTTTAGGCCACGCGTAACATAAATACTACAAAGCTTAACGTGACAAACGACCTTAGTAGTGAATTGAGATCTTCGATACAAGGATAGAATATATGTTCAAATATTCTTTTACGATGACTGAAAACATTGATTTAGTAAGCTCTTAAGTTTGGTATTGTCATAAAATCTGCGGCTTCAGCACGTCCAAATGGGATAATAATAGGTTCAAATAAAGGTGCCATTTCATCATACAACACGACATTTCATTAAAATAAATCTTGTAACACATTCAGGTACTATCAACTCTTTTACAAAAATAATGATTACAGCCCTAAATGTGAAAAGCCTATCAACCTCAGAGATCTTTTTCAACCCGCTGAAGCGCGTAAAAAAAAACGGGAAAAAATAACGTTTTTCCGATACAAACGATCGCCTACATTTTGTCCGAAGCCTTTTTATTCAAAGTGTCACCACAAAACATCAGCAGGCTTGTTGATATTACGTGACCTACATATGTTCAGGAAACGTAGATGGAACAATACCAATTAGGTTTCTTTTTTAAAAGGTTTCAGAACAAATAATAAGATTTAAACCAAATTGGTCTTTACCAATCCAATTTATTTTATTGCTTATTCTGTCTCTTAATTAAACTAGGTATTAACAGAATAGATTCCGTTCTAATTTCATGCTTCGGCCATTGCCGAAGCATGAAATTAGAATGGAATCTATTCTGTTTACTGTCTTGAATCTTTTCTGAATCTTTTCTGTTTGCTGTCTGTGTAAACCTTTAGGTGTTTTAGGTAATAGTATACCTAATTACATTTAATTAGGTATACTATTGCCTAAAAAAAACTAAAGGTTTTACAGAAATACACTTTTTAGGTGTAACTGCCTTTCAAAGAAAACTCAATCTCGATTTCGTTCGTTCCCCTTTTCAAATCAATTTCTCGCTTTTAAAGTTAACTCAGATTAATATTCGAAGCTTCTCCAAGTAGAAATTATTACTGCTTCTTGTGAACACGTAAGCTTTTCAGAGTTGAAAAACTTGTGGAATATGTTACCATAACTTCTTTCGGTACCGTAACGTTAAAATATTAGGGTGTGTTTTCAGGTCAATTTGGGAACAAAAACCACATTACTTAAGAGTTTATTTATTTAGTGTTCCCTATAGATTTAATTAGGGTCTTTACTTTCACAATATGGGAGCGAGAGTATTAGAAACTTTTATACTTGGGTTTTTTTTCAATTTACGGTTTATTTAGGTAAAAGTGCTTTGTATTGGATATACTGTTTTTGTATTGGCTCTGGCCATTTTAATTTAATTGCCATGGGTATTCCAGAAACTAATTCACATTGTACGTTACTTTTACATTCATTTGAGAATAAAGAAAAAGGCTGTCGGAAAAGGGCTTTCGTCCCCTTTTCGAAAGGCGAATAGACATCTACAAAACGACAATGATCAATGACAAACTGCCTGTCAGTATTCACAATGACTTTGATTGAGGTCTACTTCATGTTATTTTATCCGATGTAGATCGGTAATCATTTATTAAAAATTATTCCACTGAAAAGTCGTGGAAATATTTTCGACATTGATTTGACAGATTCGAAATCACAGATCATAAATATTCTTTTAAAGAGCCGGTATTCTGAAAGACCCAAATTAATGAGCGCAATAAAAACTATAACGGATATTTTTTTTACGCAAACGTATCATTTCATTATGCCAAGGTGTTTAATACAATAATATGGTATAACGTTCTTATAACAAGGTCCATAAAGGGAATGTGAGCGGGCTGGAAATGGGACACGATGATAGTCGCTGTAACTACAAAGATACGCAATTTTCCGCGCTACAATGGGAACTGTCTAGCAGACGTTAAAAGACGTTCTAATAAGAATCTGCACGAATCCAACACTATAAATAAAACTTTTTAAATTGGAACAATGGAGACTGTTCAATGTTTAACGTTTGTAGTGTCTTGGTTCAATAAAAACATTACATAGGTATCTTAAAAATAAGTTTAACTTACTATTTTAATTAGCGTTTGATTGAATAATGGTTAAAATTACTAGCTGAATCTTAACTATAATGCACACCTAATTATGTACTTTCTGTATCTCTAAGAGTCAAACATCTAAGTTGTATGAAAGAAATAATTATTACGGTTTGATAGCTTTTCTATGTCAAATTATGTCAACAGCCGGATTCAATTTTCAAATAAAATTCTGAAGATTGTAAAATTTCCTTGCCTTTGAATAGTTAAAAAAAAACAAACATATTTATTTTCATTCACATTTATTTGAGTCTTTAGATCATAGATCAGATATATTTATATTTCTGTAGATCGACAGCTATCTATTTGCCACGGGTGCGGCAAACCGCTTCAAGCGCGCCATTTTATTTCAGCCGCTGAAATTAAAACGAAGCTCGTATTTTCACAACTTTTTGTTATAACACACATGTGTAAATTAAAAATGATAATTTTGACAAACGAAGGAAGAACGTTGGCTATTCTATATTCATTCGATTTTAAAATCTTACTATATTTTTTTTTTTGCGGAATGGCTTGCAGCTGACCTCGATCACGCCTGATGGAAAGCGATGGATGAGGTCTATGATGGAACGAGCGTGCCCAGAAGATGCCTGTTCACTCTTGCTTTGAAGGCAGACGGGGTAAATGTGAAAGGGAACCCAGACGCTGGCAGTGCCAGATTCACACATTACAAGGGATAAATTAATTGAGTCTCCGGTCCCAGTAGTCTAATTATGTAATAATAGTATCTAGGCTCTATTGTGACCTAGAATATCTAGATTATAATAATAGACAGTTATGAACTGAGGCACAGAGATTGCGACTAATTGATTTTAACGAGGTCCCTGAAGGCGGGCCATTATTCAAGATTATTCAGCCGTCTATCACCAGCTTGTCTATAGAAACTCCCGTCATATTTATAAAGGAGATTTCAAAATGAAGGCTTCAGCAGTATTTGTGACTTGTAATAATAAATCATCCTTCATCATCCTTCTCATAATTTACATAAAAGTCATACATTGTTATACTAAAGCTCGAGTTAGCTTAAAGTCCAGTCCAGGCTATCCAGGCGTGAAACACATTGTTCCCATTGTTTGAGAATAAAAGCTAGATTAGTCTTTGTGTGGGGTAACAGCACTTCTAATCTGAAAGTCTCTTTTGATATCACTTGTTTTTGTTTCATTTAATTTATTTTTAATTATTTAAAGGCATTTAATTAACAGTGTTTTCTCCAGCCTTTTCAGATAATTACGCGATTCTCGATTCAAATAAATATTTATACAGTATTATGAAAGACCTAAAACAATTTATTTAAAAACAACTGGCTTATTGTTACGAAAAACTTTTACAGAAAAGCTATAAAAGAAAAATTTAAACATTTCTTTTTCGATTTTATTGGCATTGTAATTGTTTTTTCAAGCATTCTGGCCAGTTATTTTAATTGTAGTTCATACTATTTGAAACATATAATTATCGCAATGTGGAATGAATTTTTTTTTCTTAATTCTACACAGCAGTGCAATAACCTATCTTGTTAATTCTCTCTATCTACAAAATACCTTCTTAGATTCTAGACTAATCTAAATGAGATTTGAGAAACGGATTTATTTGAAGATTGCGAGGACTCTTCTAGTGATAAAATGAATGAGTACCTACGTACAGTAAACAAAGGAGATAAGTATACAGGAGCGTCAGATATAGTTGAAGTTTACTAAGAAACCGATGGATGTTCTGGACTGAAATTTAATTTAATAAATGAGCTGTTTGTTTTCTATTAATAAAATTAATTTTTATTCGAGAACATCCATCGGTTTCTTAGTAAACTTCAACTGTATCCGACGCTCGTATATTTATCTCCTTTGATGACTGTACCTAAGTTTTCACGGTGAAATTTTTACAGTACATACTTACTTATAGTCTATTGATAAATAAGGTACCTACTTTAGTATAATTCATGATATTTCATAACATAAAAGTATCTCTAATCCTAGTAGATACGTCGAAATGGAATAGATAAGCAGTTACAGTTACCTTCTGAATATAGCAGATGCGCAGGGGGCCTAAAAAGGATAACATTATGAATCATAATATGGCGAAGACAGTTCGTGTTTTTTCTTTTTTTTTCGCTGCACTACGTAGGTATAAGTAGTCAAAGAGTTTGGATTGGATTGATTGGTATTTTAGCACAACAAAAAAAAACTGAAAAGCCTTCACCAGTGGGATGTGATACGATTAACTTAACAGTTAACTGACCATTATGTTATCCTTTTATGATTCTGCCAAAGTGGCCTTTTTAGGCCTCCAGGTGAGACCTGGTGCAGCTCACTACAATCTCACTTTACCTAAGTTTTCACTGTGATTTACAGTACGTAGCTTACTTACAGTCTATTGTTAAATAAGGTTATCTTGTGTATAATTCACAATTCACGATATTTCATAACTTATAAGTATCTCTAATCCTTGTAGATACCTCGAAATGGAATAGATAAGCAGTTACAGTTACCTTCTGAATATTGCAAACACGCTGGTTTCAGTCCATCGAACTACGTATTTGATATTAATGTAATTCGCGCCTACGAAGAACTGTGCGAAGTGGGCCACCGTATCATTCTCCGATTTATTCCAATATTGGTTTGTGGTATCGTCCATCAATAATAACATCCGTTGGCAGAAAATCAATTAAATCATTCACATGGTGGCTGGGGGACATCGTCGCGTAACTTGTTACCATTCAGTTCATGATTCTGCGTTGAAATTTTGCGTTAGTTATTGTTGTATATTCATACTTATTTAGGTGTGTTACAAAAAGTTATGGTTTTGTACTCTTTTCTCTATTCTTGTCACTTCATTACGTTCTGATATAAAAGCTTTGGTTCAAATTTAAATTCAATACTTTTCTTTTTAATAAGCTTATTCTGTCAACAGTTATTAAAAAAATATTAGCTGTTCCCTAAATTTTGACAGCGTAGGTATTGCACTAATTGTCTATGAAACAGCAGATTTCTAAAAAAATATTATTTATATTCTTAACTTCATGTACACCTACATACGTATGAAGAATTTCGACTGTACTTAAATTATAATATATTTGTAATGCCTGAAACATTTTTCCAAATGTAAGTTATTCTTAAGTTTCGTTCAATATTGTTGAAAGAGAAATTATTTTGTATATATAATTGAAAACTCGCTTGGCAACTTGTAAAATCCTATAATACCTATAGGTAGACACCTACTGTAAGTTGCTGACCGAAACGCCGTCGTTTCATTTATAGTGCTAACAAAAAAAATGCAGACACATCCTTTAGAACCTTTTTCATACATTCGCTTAATAACAAAACCCTTGTCAATATGAAAATGCAATACATTTCCCACCAATAAATTTTCCCGAAAATAAACAGCTGTAAATTCTTTGTCAGCATTAGTTCGGAAGGAAGGATTCTTCTAAAATCAACTATAGGATTGTATACAAGTCTCTGGAGGATCAGAGGTTCGGAGTCTCCGAGAGTCAGTCCCGCCGCGGCCGTCGCGAGCGGCGGGTCACTCTGACTCTGTCCTCGCATACTCCGCCTTCGGACAACGCGAAGGCGTTCGTGTATTGAGACCTTAAACCAAACATATTACACTAATTGGGACTTTATTAGATGAGTGCTAAGGTTCGTTTCACGCGTTTTTGAATGAAATGCAATGTAAAGAAATTAGGTGAAAGAGGTAAACGGGAACACAATGCGTAGAGCTTTGTTGACGTTGATACTATGTTTGTATCTGTTTTCAAAGCTTTGTATACGTCACTTTACGACCCCGCTCGTGAAGATATACCAAGATTTTTAAAAGGACTTTAAATAAAGGAGACTGTGACCTTTGAATTTGCTTCGGCCTTTCTTCTCAGAGTAGTCGAAATAAACTCATCCAGTGTTTTAAAAATATGATTGACGTGTAAAAGTGTTTGTACAAAGTTACCAAAAGAAATAAAAGCATATAATTGTAATCAATTTATCATAGACCATTTAAAATAGTTTTTTTTTAATAAGCTGCTTCATTGTTGCTTAAGTACTATAAGAAAGAAAACAACGCTAAACGATTTCTTTACATTTATTCCAAGATTACGTCTTTTACATTATTCCCGCTATATTAACCCTGTTTTCTTTCAAACAGAAGCCTAATACAAATATTTGACAGCTCATTTTTAACTAGCTTTTTTTTTGTAAGAATGCATCCAGAGTTATTTTATTGCCAGCCTAAGGTCGACTTTAGCAAAGGTTAAAGGTTGTCTTTACAGTACCTACAAAAGACAAAAGATAGTCGAACATGAGCTACGTAGTAGATTACAGAAGATTAAGATAACAAACGTTACTTTTGACCAATTTATCCACTGTAAAAGTTAAAGTGAGTAAGTCAAGGTCAAAGTCAAACCATTTATTTCGAATAGGCACGTAAAAGGCACTTTTGAACGTTCTATAACTTGAGTCGATTTTTGGTATTGAACATTAAATTATAATTAAAGTCAAAGCCAAATTATTCTTTAATAAGCACGTAAAAGGCGTCAAAATTTACAAAAAAATATAGTCGCCCCTTCCAAAGGGTAGTTTCGTAAGGGCAAGAAACTCCATCGTTACTCTTAAATTTCTTTTTTACAATATTTTGTATAATAATTATATGCGAAGACGATGCACCTAGATTAAAAATTACTATACCACAGGTAGTAGTAGAAGGTAGACATAAAAATAAAGCAATGACAGATAAATTAATTATGTGATAGATACATGGTGCTCCATTATAGCCAACACATAACTATAATTAATCAAGCGTATAGAGTTGTCAGCAACTTTCCCAGGAAAAGCCTGCCAATGTAACAGGCGTCGGTAATGTTAGAGTATATATTATATGTTATTTCCCGAGGAACGTAACCACATGTGCGAAGTGGCATGTCATTACTTACTGTAATTTACTATATTATTGTGTGTCGGGAAAGAGTTCCTTTATGTGCTTACATACTTTGTGTTATGTGCGTATGGAAGTGAGAACATTTTATTTGGGAGTGTTCCGGGTGGCATTTGTTTTGAGTTAAACCGATTTTGTTTTTCTACGCTCGTTGGTGAAATTTTGATGGTGATAATGCACAGAATGTTTATTAGAAAGTTCCAGTTATTGTTCAGACGGTTCTGATGTTTTAGATAAATTAGAACCCGAGCATTATTTTTGTCAATTGTTAGAAAGAAATAGTAAGATGTATCTTAATGTTTGGTGGTAACTGTACTTATGTATTTAGTTACAAAAAATGGGAACTGAATAATTTAAAATGAAATTATCATTTTTGTTCTCATATTGGCATCTTGTCTCTCCCAGGTCGTAAAACAAATACAGCAAAAACAACAAGAACCAGCCAAGTTTTATTAGAATACATATAGGTACTTTAAGCATTTCTTGCACTTCACATGTGCCAATTACTGTGAGGTGTCGAAGATGTCGACAGGGTTCTAATTGGAATATGTTATTATTATTTATTTATATAATTACTGACTGACATGCGTTATAGACAATAAACTAAATAAACGATAAAGATTTCAGGCTAAAAGCTGTGATTGTTGATAATTGAAATGAAATTAATCTGAACTTTGATTCACACATATTTTTTTTAAATATACATTCCTATAACGCTGTTGCCCGTGAATTCGTCTGCGTACCTATATTTTAAATTTCATCACTTTTAAATTATCTAGAATGATTAGTAGTCTATGTCGTTCTCCAGGTTTCAGCTAATAGGCTACCTATTTATCAAATTTCATAACGTTCGGTTAGTAGTTTAGGCGTGAAAAGCTAACAGACAGACATACATAGTAAAACATAGCATTTCATAACCAGCTTATAATGTTCCCACTGCTGGGACTAAGGCCTCCTGTCTTCGAGAAGAAGTGGGCTAAAATCTACCACGTAGCCCCAGTGCGGGTTGGTAGATGTCACATGTCTCCAAATTTATTATTATACCTACTTGCTTCTCTTCTTAGAAAAATCCTTGTCTGTAATTCCAATATTACTATGAATTTAGATTATAAACCAGATATACAGTAATTTAACTTCGTTGTAATAAATGTAAATTAACTGATTCACACCATTTGAAGAGCTCGTACGTAGGTGGCTAATGTTTCACTTCTTTGGGTATTAAACATTTAGCTTACGTTATGCCATCGACGTCATGTCTAGAATTACACTTGCCATACTAGTTTAAAATATTTATTTTTTAAGTGAAACCTTTTTTAGGGGCACTTTGCGCTCTTACTGAACAGTGAACGAAACTGAACCATGCTCGGCTTGAGTCCTCATCAGCTGCCATGTCATCATCAGTCATGTTTACATAAGTTTTCTATCGTGGGGTCATAAGCACACACCCTGTTTTTTTCATAAAAAAATGCGTTTGACCTCTATCTCCCCCCCTCGTGCACCCTAAATGCGTAACACACGATCAATCACAAACTGAATGATTTTGAAGGATATTCCTAATCCATTGCTTCATATGTTCGAAAGATTTGTCTGCTCAACATCAACAACGTAAATAACGCAATAAATGTTGTTGAACTGTCAATATGAAAGCAAGTCCTACTGTTAGTGTGTTACGCAATTACCCCGCAGATAAGAAATTGCAATATAGGTCAATCAATCATCTCGGGTAACCGCAGTCTTCTGAATATTCATGGAGGATTATACATCGCTTTTATAACGCAATTCCAACATCCATCTGTCTATACACATAGGAACTATTCTCTGCAATAATTCTTATGTCGAACGACGACTTAATACTCTAGAGGGCCTTGATAAACGCCTTAAGAGGCTTTCGCCAGGCGGCTGGGTCAAGGGTTTAATTAAGAGGGCTTTATTTTTGGGCTCTCCGACACTATACATTGTGAGAAAGTATACCTAATGCCCTCTATATAGAACAAACACAAATAAAGGGCTCTTTGTCTTTACCCCTGCGCCCTCGATCGTCTCTATCATTGTGATGTAATAAATAAAATGTAGTAATAAAATTTGGGCTTTGGCTTTATTCCCAACAAAACTTATTATCATTTTAATATTAGGCTGATAAAGCACTGATATCAAATAATATCAATAAACTATTAATAAAAATTTAATTTCTTCTTCGTTCAATCGGAACACACTAGTTAATTTGTGACGGATGGGTGTGTGTGTGTGTGCGCGCGACAGTGCGTATGCTTTGGCGTGGCGTAAGTCCAGTGTATCGTAGACACGAATAGGTACACTTGACATTACTCATACTAGACACATGTCAAGGTCGCTACAAATAGGTACACCTACTCATACTACTTAGTACTATTTCCGCATTTAACGGTAGATTTGCAAAAATATTAGTGCAAATATGTAAATAAGAAAATTTCTCAATATTTTCCAAGATTTCTTTGTCTGCTATTAGATGTCTGAGGAGAGATATCTGGCGAGGACAAGAACTTAATTAATTAGCTTAGGTAAGCAATTAAATTCGCTCTCCAAGATAATTTAACTAGAGAATGAAGACCACGTTTAATTTGCAAATCTTATTCAGGGTTTCAGTTTCAGACTATCTGAAAGTACCTAAGGCAAAATCTACTTTTGTATTCCCATTACCACAGCTTAGCATTCGCTTCGGTACCTAGGTATCTACTTCGTTAATTGTTCGTTCCTTCTTCGTTAAATATAATTATTTACTTGTTAATTTTCTGCTACAAACAATATCGGTACTTTAAAACCACGGAACACTTTTTACAACAACATGAAACTTGAATTAAAAACTCATTTGTGTGCAATTACGGTCCGTTATCGTTCAGAAAACATTACCGTGGTTTGGTCGACCAACGATCAGCACGCTACATTGGCTATTGTTTAGATAACATTGCTAAATTAACCATTAAGAGGCCTTAAACGCGGCAGACTTTTAATGTGATATACAACGCGGTCACATTAATTCGACGCATCTCTGGAATGCGAGGCCCGCATTCCTTAACTCGCCCAGCAAGTGTTTAAATGCCTTTGTCTTTGTCTTTGTTACCGATACGCGCGTCGATAATTTTGCTAGTTTTCTGTCGTCGTTTTAATTATTATATTTTTTATTAGATATATTACCAAAGAACCAAAATGACGTCATCAACGCCAAGCGTAGAGTTAATGTGACCGCGTTGTACCCGTGAATGTGATCGACTGCGCGGCGACATTAACCTTTTGACCGCCACACGTCAAAAAATCAAAAACGAGCCCTCGGCGTCAAAGCCTGTCCACGGCTGGGCACATTTTGGTTTGTCATCTATACATTGACTGTGGCGGGGTTTATTTATAAACGTTGATTAAAGTTAGAAGACGTTTAAGGCTGCGTTTCCACCGGAGATGAGCGATGATGCGTAGCTAGGGATGTGTGTGAAACCAACCAATAACATCGCTTCATTTTTATAGCTTGAACTAAGTTAGCGTTGGTATTGGTTAGTTTGACACACATCCCTCGCTACGCATCCTTGCTCATCTCTGGTGGAAACGCAGCCTAAACGTCAAAAATGTAAGGTCAGTCGCTAATCACTACTTAACTTTAAGCAACGTTTAATAAATAAACCCCATAATTATGAAAGTGTCTGCGACGACATAAAAAGTCTGCAAAACTAAGCATCTTTGTCTGTTCATTTGATTCATGTCCTTTTTGATCTAATGGACTTTTTTTTTTGACCCCTCCCGCTCTGGGTGGAGCGGAAGGGAGTGTCAGACTCTTACTGACTAAAACCCGCCCATGTTCCTTCCTTAGCCCTTTATGTTCCGGGCCAGCAGTAACCCTTTCGGACAATCCCGCTGAATCTAATGGACCTGAAATACATAATGTAAAGCGATTTCGCTGACCTAAACATTATATCACAGGATAATTTTATGTGATTTTTGTCAAAGGGACCAAAATCCAAGTCATAAAACATAGAATAAAGGAAAGTTACGTCGACCTTCCTCTCAGAAAATTTACCGCTAACGAAATCTGACATAAATCTGCGCGAAAATTGCGTAAATTCCTTGAGAATTGGACGAATACGTTCGCACCTGTGCCCTATTTTCTTGTTACCATTAAAACGCTATTTAGATACCAATAGATACTTCAATTGCCAATGTTTCCATGGAAACTAAAGGCACAGAATAACTAATAGTACTGTAGAGGCTATATGTGTCGCCCTACATTTAGTAAGACAGGCTGGTTATAATTTGTTTGAATGTTCCATTCGGTGTCAAAAATTTGAATATAGTGTTTTAGTTGAATAGATAGGAGTGCTAGAATCATCGTTGAATTATTTAACTTGTCTTGTTAATATATATTATATTAGTTCCAAGTCCAAGACTTTTCAAATAAACTATGGAGGTCCCGTTTGGATCTTCACAGTACTAACGTCTAAAGGTAGCTCTTTCTTTGTACTCGTACAGACCGGCAGCACATCAAGTCACTACAATCTGTCAAATTTCTTTAATAGATTTTCAACTTTATTGCTAAAGCATTAGGTTCAAGGTTGAATGGGAAAGTTTCGGGTAGCTTGACGTGCTGGCGCCTGAACATAACATCATGCCTGTAAACCTCGAAGGGTTAGGCATAGGTGTACAGACGCCAGCACATCCAGCTACCCGAAACTTTCTTTACGACCAGTAGACCAACGAGGCATTTCAGAAGAGTTATTCCGGTCTGATCCCCTGAACCCCCCTCCACCCCCACCCCCTGATCCCCTGCTAGTTATTCCTATAGATGTTTTAATCTCTGTCTTATGCACTATACACTTTCTCATTCCGGAAGGCCAATTCTGGTAACGTTCGAAATAGTCGCAGCCTCTTCGCCTCTTCTCGACGACAAACAAATGTCAAAAATATAGGGAAATTACAGGTATTTTTGACAGATTGACACTGAGATCAGACTGTGAAGTGTGAACGTTCTTAAAATTAAATTGCCTCTCACATCTTCCTTTGTTTGTTTCTATAAACGGACGCTAATAAATTCCTCAACCGGTTTTGGCGCAGTCAAACCAAAGCCTAAAATAGTTTTGCAAGTACTTATAATAAGTCAAGACAAAACACAAACAAAGCAACTTGCAAAATAAAGATTACATCACAGCACGCGGACGGAGACGTACCTAATAAAAATTAATTGTGACTCAATTGTAGACGAATTCAATTGATTTAAATGAATCCTTCAATATGTATCATATTCAAGGATTCATTTCATTTGTTTTCATATTGAAGGATTCATTTCAACTCAAAAATCAATTGATTTTTGAGTGTTTCGTTAAAAAGTTATTCTAGTGCCCAATCCTGTAGATATTATGTTTTTTGTGGTTTTCCAAATACAGTGTGACAAGGTAGAATATTTTTAATCTTGGCCACAATTAAAATTAAATTAAAACAATACCTATATGCCAGTAACATTAACCTAACAGTAATCATGGCATTTTAAAACTTATACAAATGTGTCAAGGTAATTAAAAGTAGAACAATGCAATGTTCTGTACTCTATGGCCACTTTAAGAAATTAACCTAATGTCATGGAAGATATGTTGCATCATTTACAATCTATTGGTTCATTATTCCTGGTAGGGTAGACAGTGATGTAGTATACCCAGTTATATTTAAAGGAGCTATACAATTTTCTCCACTCTAACAGCGTAAGGGCTAAGTCATAAGTTATTCAGGGCGAGCCTTTAGCGATTAATACAGAGTCCCCTGCTAATTCTGCTACAAAAAAAATACTGATAGCCTGTATCATCCCACTGCTGGGCAAAAGCCTAAAGATTACCTAATAAACAATCCAATATCACTGCCCGGTTCGAGGATCGAACACAGGGTCCCACTTTTCTTTCACTAAACCAATATTAACTTCCCTTGAAAGGTTTTCTTCTTTGATCCCTTCCACGTATAACCCGTGGTGAGCCTTCAAAGCTATCACACTAATATTATAAAGACGAAAGTTTGTGAGAGATTGTGTGTGTGTTTATATGTTTGTTACTTCTTCACGCTCAAACGTCTGGACTAATTTTGATAAAATTTTGTATGGATGTAGCTGATACCCTGGATTAATATATAGGCTACTTTTTATCCCGATATTCCCACGGGATCGACATTTACGCGGGAGAAGCCGTGGTTCGCATCTCGCGAAACATCTTTTAGGCTACTCGTTCCATCTTAGACCTCATCCATCGCTTTCCACCAGGCGTAATCGAGGTCAAGAGCTGGCCGATTTCGCATTAAAAAAACAACAAAGTAAAATTGCTGTGTGAATTATTGTGGGCACCAGTCTAAACAACGCTTTACACAAGCAATGCAGATTCTGATTAGCCAACCAGACTATTTAATACGAACATTTTGCACCAGACCGTCCGCGCTTTTACCTCCGCTGAAAACCTGCTAAAACATCTAAAATACATTTTGAAAATTAAATTACTTTAACGGATGAGACTTAGAATTTAATACGAAGGATTATTTCCTCCGCGTTGAACGAAAAGTTGAGTTTTAATGAACGAAAGTTAGTATCATGTGTGAAATCAACATGTTAATGTTATGTGTTGTCACGTTCTAAGTAATTACAAGGATGTGTGTTATGTGCTTGTGCACACGGAGTGTTATAAACTAATTATAGATGTGGGGATTTTAATGAAGTAGCGTGTTGTCTGTATGCAGCTTTATCTGTGTTTATTGTCTGTGTGAGCTGTATCTCAAAAACATAAAGCAGGAAAGATCTCGAAATTTGAAAAGATTAGACAGAGAATAAGATGAGTAGTGAGGGGAGTCGGAATTAAGAAGTGTATTTTTACCCGACTGCGTCAGAAGGAGGGTTATGTTTTTCGAGTGTATGTATGTATAATTCTTTGGCACGCTCTGTAGCCTACGCTGTATGGCGGCTTGATCGATTTCAGCTTGAGAGGTGCCGTTAGATTTGTCTTAATTGTGAGAGTGACACTGGGTATATCAAAATTGAAAAAAAATTAAAATGCCCGATTTTTTGCGTAATATTTTGTCTTCAAAAAAGTTTTTTTCTCCAAACCTATCGGGGTATCAAAATAAAGGGTTTTAAAAGGTGATTACTATATATACTTATAGGGTTAAAAGTAATTCGAAGTGAAAAATCGTAAAAAACACGTACTCAAGAACTAAATCGTCTGCGAAATCTTTCACATTTATTTTTTAAACTAAAAAGCTGGAAATAAAAAAAAGTTATTTAAAAAAATAAAAAACTCGACTTCGGTAATAAACTGAAAAGCTAAAAACAAGCCTATTTTAAATTAAATTAAAGTTGGAAGCAGGCGGGACCCATATCATTTTTATTATATTTTCAAATTGGTCCCGCCTGCTTCCAACTTTTATTTAATTTAAAATAGGCTTGCTTTTAGCTTTTCAGTTTATTACCGCAGTCGGGTTTTTTATTTTTTTAAATAACTTTTTGTTTATATTTTAATTAAACGAAGTTAAAGTGCTTGTTTGGTTTTTTTTTTTCAAAATGGCGACTACGCATGTAGATGACATCAATGCAAACAGAAAACACAATAAGACCAAACCCCGTAGTGTCATGTTTCTAAGATATTAATGTTCAAAGTTGATCACGTGCCCAAATAATCACTCTGTATGTTTAAAATAGTCACCAAAATGGGGGAAAAAAATGGTAGTCAGTAGCCAGGTTCCATATAAATCTTCAATCTCCTTTATTTTCAAGTTTCATTTTGGTCTGCACCCCTACATAGATGTTTACTAAGGTCGTTAAGTGAATAGAAAATTTAAACCTTTTTCGGTTAAACAAAAAAAAGTTAAGTATTTAAAAATTATCCGTTTTGCAGCCGACACGGCGCGAAATTATTGCATGAATAAATAATTTTCCATTTCATGTACAAGTCAGTACTGAAAAAAGAATCTTCAAAGACTTTCTGTAAGAGACGTAAAGTTAGGAGCAGATAATCTAAACTTTTTTAATCTGTCCTGAACGAGATGGCACGACGTTTTTCCCTTTCTAACGAGCAAGACAGAATGGAAAAACTTCTACTTTTTTTTTCTTACAGTGCCAACATTATCCAACTTGCTTCCCGAGGGTTAGGAGTGGTTAAAAGGGTTGCTAAAATGCATAATGTATGACTCTTTAATCTTTGTGGGGGTGACAGCATTTTCTATGAGACTCTTTTTGAATGTCATGTGTGAAGATTATTCAAAGTCAAAGTCAAAACATTTATTTCAAATAGGCACTTAAAAGGCACTTTTGAACGTCAAAAATTACGAAGAAATAGAATTGATTCTAGTCGCCCATTCCAAAAGGTAGTTTTCGTATGGAGAAGAATGGGCAAGAAACTCCACCGTTACTCTTTTAAAATGTTTTACAATATTTTGTATACATTAATTATATAATAATATGTGAAGACGATGCACCTAAAATAAAATAAAATTACTATACCAAAATAGGTAAAAGAATTAAAAATGAAAACATGACATAAATTAATTATCTAATAGATACATGGTAAAAAAAAAAAACGATTTTCATTTAAACAAAAAATTACAAGTAATAAGTCAGGGTGTGAGTTTAAGTAATTACAGAATATAAATCAACGTCAAAAAAGAAGAAAGAATCAACTTTACAATTAAATTAGCAACCAGTTTGATTTTGTCTCTAAGACTTCATTCATTTGGCACTTGGCTTATTGCCATTACACGTTCGTCAGCAATAAGGCTAATCCTGCGAGGTTTGACATTGGCATTGTAACACAAGACTTACAATGCCAATGTCACTTTGACAGTTCGAAAACATACATTATTTACATTGTTGAGCGGACGACTTTTTTAAACTTAAGAAGTAGTGGATTAGAAATTTCGTTCGAATGCATTCGAAATGTGATTGAAAGTATATTAGGTAGGTACGCTATTGGGGTGGGTACTGCGTATGATTATTAAACAGACGCCAGCATATCAAGCTACTACAATCTGTCAAATTTCTTTAATAGATTTTCAACTTTATCGCTAAAGCATAAAGTTCAAAGTTGATTAGGAAAATTTGACAGTTTCGGGCAGCTTGATGTGCTGGCGTCTGTACCTGCTTATAGTCGTAGTGTTATAGAATAGTTTTTCCGTGTAATCCAATGCCATTTGCAGATTGAAATTATCGTATTTGCCGATCGTTATAACTGGGATGAATTATCATAATAAGTATAAATTCAGCTAGGTTTTGTATCTGTTTTCTCTAGTCGTTGTAAGTATTTGAAACCATAAATATAATTGGCATCCCGAGTATGTATTATGTGTTCTACTTTGATATATTATTTGCCAATGCTTATTTATAACTCTGTTATCATTATCACTCTTGCGTTAATTAACATTTCCCATGGTGATATTGTTACTAATAAGTTCCTAGATATGTTAATAAAACAAATAACATCGCTTCTGAAGGGCAATTCTCGTAATTTAAACCGTTCAAAATCTAGTCGCAGTCTCATCTCGGCGACCAACAAAATGTCAAAAATTTGTCAAAAATGTAGGAAAATTGAGTTATTCGTTCTGATCGCCTGAACCCCCCTCCACCCCCTACCTCGATCCCCTGCTTGTTCGTCTTCTGTTTTAATCTTTGTCTTATCCACTATAAACTTTCTCATACCGGTTTGATCCGCTTTTTCTTTTGTTTTTGAGGTATTTTTGACAGATTGAGACCGAGATCAGACTGTGGACTTTCTTAATATTAGGTACGAGAATTGCCCCTCTGAATTCAACCACGTTGACAGCCTTGGCCCATCTATAATCTATATCTATCTATAGGTCATCATCATCATCATTTCAGCCGAAAGACGTCCACTGCTGGACATAGGCCTCCCCCAAGAGGGGGGGTTTGCCATAATCGCCACGCTTGGCAGGCGGGTTGGCGATCGCAGTATAGTATGGTGGTGGAATGCATAGAGAACGCTGCTGCCCATTCTCCGGTACGACCCTTAGTCGCCTTTTACGACACCCACGGGAAGTATGGGGTGGTGCTATTCTTTAAGTCCGGCACCACACAGACTATCTATAGGTAAATAGTTTAAAACAAAGTCGTTTTTCGTGTCTGCCTGTCTGGCCGCTTAGTTGTTCTAAACTACACCTTCGGCAAAGTGTCTAAACACACTATGCCGAAGGTACGCGACCGAAGTTCGCCATGATTACGCCTGCAATGCTATTTGAATTACTGACGACACATTATGCCGAAATTACGTTGCGTTGAATAGCATTGCAGGCGTAACTATGCCGAACTTCGTTCGCGTACCTTCGGCATAGTGCGTTTAGACACTAAGATGCGGTTTACGCCATCACTTGGAGAATGTAGTCCGAAAGGTATCAATGATATTTAACTTAGATGTAGCACAGAAATCTCGATATTTTGACATGTCGCCATATCAGTAGATTGCATCCGTGTAAAGCAGGGGCAGGTTACTAGTTTAATAAAAGTTTTGAACAGAATTTAGCCACGTCGACACCTGACAACTTTGTCCCATTCCGGTAGTAGCGCAACTGTGGCTAATGAGATACAATTGAATTTCTATTGTTATAAATAAAATTTTGATTTTTCAACAGTTGAGAGGAAAATATGTCTCCTCCGCCGTGCACCTTTACCTTCTTATTACAAAACGAGTTCTAACTTTAAACCTAGCGTGAACCTTCGAGCCAGTTAATGCATTTTGAAGTTTATTCCGACAAACGTAAAGTTCTTAATGCAAAATTGACAACGTAGACTCGGGTTTAACTTCAGTTTTTCTAATAAGAACTTTAACTTTGTCAGATTATAGTTCGAAATTTTAAAATGGCTCGATGGTTTAAACCTAGATCTAAAGATAAACCTTATTTTGTAATAAGGCTGATTATGTTTTATTGGCCATTTGTCGAGACATTTTCAGGGATTGCTCTACATTATCGCTACATATTAGATACGGTCTATGCGGAACGATAAAAATGTCGTATCTTAGCGCAGTTAATGATAAGAATATTTTACACGCTAACAACCAGCGTTATTAGTATCTGCGTTTGCGATTTATTTTCCGAACATGTAAACAAATATGAGTTGTTGGAAAAATAACTTAATACCTACACAATAAAGTTCAGTTTACGCTACAACTTCAAACATTTTTATAACTCTTTCAATAGTACTAGTAACTCTGAAATCAACCTAATTTTCACTACACTATAAAGTTGATATTTGTTTGACTTGAAATAACATGAATTTGAATAGACTTCAGGTACCTACTTACTGTGTTTGTGTAATGGTTGTTTCCTTGTTTGTTTTGTTGGTAGGACTCACGAACCATACAAAAACAAAAAAAGTCAGAAAAAGCGCTACTTAAGCGAATACAAAGTAATAGCACGGGCAGGTGATGCGATACGACGGGATGGGTCGGGGGAACAGGAAGTTTACGCGGACGAAGTCGCGGGCAGAAGCTAGTTATTAATCATATACAGGGTTATTGGTAAAACATTAACAACCTCTTAAGAGGTCATAGTACTCATCATTATGAACAACTTTTACTATGGAACCAATCCTGAAATCGCGAAAAAAAATCAGCTGTTCCCTACATTTTGACGAGTCATACGAACATAAATGTAGGGACAGCTGATTTTTTTTCGCGATTTCGGGTTTGGTCCCATAGTAAAAGTTGTTCATAATGATGAGTATATTGACCTCTTAAGAGGTTGTTAATGTTTTACCAATAACCCTGTATATCTATAAAGTGTCCTAAAGATAGTTGGCTAAGATTATTAAATAAATATTCTTTTGAGCATTTATTTACTTACGTCGCATGTGGGCCATATCCATATGGCAATCCTTCCCACGTCGCGGTCGGCTAGACTTATATTATTCTGAATACGTAGTCTGCGGTTTATTTTGCTGTCAAAATGCATTTCTATCAATGATATTTTAAGTGGTAAGGTATTCCTATATTTCTTTTTCGATAAACCCGTCTGTTGTTGATAAGACATAACCTCTAGAACTTCAAACTGGAATATCTTTAATTCCTTACTTCCTATGTATGTATGACTGAAGACAAAACTGTTTAGAAATTCAAACTCTGTCGGCCGATTCTGTAAAAATCTCACCGTGAAAACTTAGATAAAGTGAGTTTGTTTTTGCTAGGAATTGACACTATTGACAGCTCACTCCACGCTCACTTCACCTAAGTTTTCACGGTGAGATTTTTACAGAATAGCATCGCTGTATTTTAACATTTGTTTTTTTTTAATTAAGAACCTAGTTCTATTTAATATAGGATAAATAAAAAAATTTTTTGGGAGTTCGCCAATATTCTTTCCGGTAGAAATGTGCGAGAAAATATGAAAACCAGAAATCTTTATCAAATAAGTCGTGTTCGTAACATCTAACCTATTTAAAGCAATCCTTATCATTATCATATTTATATCATTCGCAACGTAAATAACGATAAAATGCACAGCTTGTATGCTATTCTGTGTTTTACGTCAGTGGAATAAGATTTGGAATTGCTTTAGTTATAAATCGGGCATGTTACTTAAAGGGGAGGTAAGACAGCAGTATTTTTTCGCATCTGTGCCCGTCGCGACGTCTAGGCGACACATATACGTGTGATAATCATTATATATACATATTTACTTATATTCTGTAATTCAGTGCCTAATTATTTTTCAACTAAGAAATTTGTTTGTTTTTACCAAAGTTTTATTTTAAATCGTTGAGTGCTAGTTTCCCTAAATTTTTTCTTAAATTCCTTATCTTAAATCGTTTGAGTGTTATTTCAATAATTTTTATTTGTGGAAGTTTAATTTTGATTTTCCAAATGCTAATTCAACTTCTTCTAAATAAAAGATAGAGCGAAATACTGACTTTAGATTTCTAGTTTGAACACGTAAAACATGCGTTGCATACATACCTAACGTATAACCGTGTAGGGCACAACAAGGGTACCAGGAAGTGCATTCAAGATACAAACATAATCATATACGATTATATTGATACATACATATTCATCAATATACACTATTTATGTTTTAACCAATGTATTGGTACTGGATTGAAAGAATTTATCACATTTACAAAGACAAATATATTTTTTCCTGCATCTTTTCATCTGGGTTTCCCAACATCTCATTATTATTTATTTATTACTTAGCTGACCCGACAGACTTCCAAATTTCAATAAATATGTTTGTGATCTTTTTGTGAATTTGTGAGTTAAATGTTCTTGAGTTCATAGAAAAAAGGACGTTCAGTTTATCCCGAATTTAATCATTTTCCGTCAAACTTTCCCAAGTTTTCTATCCATAAAAACTTAATTCGGACTATTAGAAGCATTTTAAAACAAAAAACAGACAAATTGGTTCAGTCATTCCCATGTGATGCGCTAACCAACGACAAGCATTTCATTTCTTATTTTATTTACACAGATATTATAAAATAATAAAAGACAATAACAAATAAGGACTCGAAAAAAGTAACGAAAGTATATCAGTATTAGTCTTCCATACACAACACAATTATTATAATAGTAGTAATAGTGTGTGAGTGAGTGTTATATTAATAATAAGTGACTTTAATAATAACGTTGAGTATGGAAATGTTACGTATGGGATTAGTGCCAGTGACTGGTGTAGCGTTGACCATTGGAGTTACATGGTTCAATGTGAAAAAGTGAGTGACTATGGTTTTTAAATGTTTTTCAGAGTCATTGTCATCATCATTCTCCTGATCTTATCCCAATTAATTTAGGGTCGGCGCAACATGTCTCTTTCTTCCATACTTCTGTATTTGTCATCTCGGTAGCATTTCTAGCCATCCATCGTGTCATTGGTGTTATCTTACTCTTAAAGCCATCAACAACTTTTCTTACAACATTTAACTTTACTCTAATTACATATTTTCAAGTAACTTGTCCTCGAAATACGTATCTACCTATTATACCTATTCATAGCGATTATCTCGTAGTCCTCGTAGAGGATCGATTCCAATGTTAAATTACTATAAAAACGATAACATAAGTACGATAGTAGTAACTTCAAATGTACTTTATGTACAGCACCTTGTTAGGTCTACTTTTGAAGAAAATCGTTTTTAAATGATACTGAGTGCATCCATTGCTCATGAAGTCATGACTACAACATACTTCTCTTTTATGCACTCAATGGAGTGAGAGATCTAGTATGTATTAAGTACCTACCCTTATTAAGTAACCTAGGATAGGTTTGCTTAGGTGGATACTTATGCTGCAAAAAGAGAATTGAAAATGAATAGTAACACAACAACTAGGCGAATGGTGCTACATTTCACCAACTCGGCAAGGCATCTCACAGAGGAGTCAAATAAATAAGCAATCTCCAAGATAAACTGAGAAAGTACAAATGAATCGGAGTCAATGCTTAATTACTTTTAATCGAATCGTCTAACTATTGAGTTATTGCTCCATCGCGAATGACGATCATCGACATTCGTTCAACATCATTTTACCTCATGGGCCCCTGGTCTATCAACTGCCAGTTGACAGAAGACAAATATATTTAATCTAGTTTGTTTAATCAAAACTTCATGGCTGAATGCACCTAATAATTATACAGCCAAAATAATTGGCAAACATAATATTTTATTTCTTTGAAGTAGTCATAAGATCATTGCTTAAGATAGAGCAATCCAAATAGCGAAATAGATCAGTAGGAGCAATGCTATGCGGATAAGTCTACTAATAGATCTATGGTCTTGACAATGACAGAGTTCAATTTCTGCAACGGCCGATCTATCATGAGATTAGGTCATTAAACTTAATAGACTCCGATCTCACTTGATCAATCTAAACTATAAACTCCCTGTTCTCCTAAATTTACTTTTTTAGGGAGTATATTATTTTTTTCATCCGATTGTGTCCCACTGCAGATCTAAGGCCTCCTTTCCTTCCACTTATCAATATCTTCAGCTGTACGTGTATTTAAGAAAAGAGTTTCGAGTTCGCCGCCATCTTCTCCTGACCGTTTATGTTTATCAAATATTTTTTTTAAAGAAGCTGTCAACTTCTAACCGTCTCTTTCTCTCTTACAGGAACTCTTACAGTAGAAGAGGTTTACAGGGACAGAGATCAGTTCGCGGGTCTTGTGCGCGAGGTGGCAGCACCGGACGTGGGCCGCATGGGAATCGAGATCCTGTCGTTCACGATCAAGGACGTGTACGATGACGTGCAGTACCTCGCCAGCTTGGGCAAGGCGCAGACGGCGATCGTCAAGAGAGACGCCGACGTGGGGGTCGCGCAGGCGAATCGAGATGCCGGGATCAGGGTAAGAACAAATTATTAAATTCTCTAAATGACGGTGACAAACACATCAAAATCCGTTGCGCAGTTTAGAAGAACATCGCGGTCACACAGACAGACACATAAAGTGAATTTATTTTTTAATATGTATATATGCATATTGATATCTTATTTGAGCATATGGGAGTGTCAATGTAAATATGTCTTTAAGTCCTAGGCGGCCTGTATCAGGGATTGTGTTTAGATTATTCATAGAAAGGTAACCTAAGGAGGATTTGGGCTCTCAACAAAATATTTAGAAGCTATGGTCCTGGTTTCCTTTTAAAAATTTACTTAGACTATGCTAAATTTACGAGAGGATTACACCGAAGTAATGTTCAAAATAATAAGTTTCAGTAAAGAAACAAATAATAGGTGCGCTTGTGCTTTTACCATTGACGTTCACAGGCACGTAGTATAAGCATAGAGAAGACCTACAGTTACCTGCACTCACGTGCAGAATTTTAAAATTAGTTTCCAACTCTACTATTCAAGAGCTGAGTCAACCTTGCACGGGATTGGAACCGTAAAATAAAAAAGTATTTAACCTGAATCATCATGTAATTAATCTGTCTCGTTATCTGAAATCCAGGCCTACAAAATAACCTCATAATGACGGCTGAAATTCACGAAAATTGCATGAATGTGAATTATTCAGCTCATTAGGCCCGTAATTAATAAAACACAGTCTGTTCGAGTCGAGTGGACCGTATTCGATGGTCAAGCGTGCCTGAATCTACCATTTATTTGCCGTCCACAGGCCGTCGCTACCACGAACTATTAATTAATTTATTGCGACCGTCCAACTCTTCTACATATATGAGGTTATATTAGTTTCAATGAGTTGTCTTTGTTACATTTCTCATATGTCAGGATAAATTATCTTACGAAGCTTCGTCATTTTGACGACTGTAGATGGATAGAATATTCATAATTCTATAATAGCCTACGCCACGCACCTCGCATCCAGTTGTAGACATTTTGTTGCAAGACACAAACTTAAAGATTTCCATTTTTATGTGTTTAGTGAATTATAGGAAATATAGGGATGTCCTGTGACGGCTCGTGGTGTTGGCAGAATCAGACGCGAGATATTGGAACAGCAAGTTGAAGCTACTTAAAAATAGTCTAGGAGAAACTAGTAGTCTAGTAGTAATTGTAGAAACTTTTGAAGGTGACAACCATAATAGAAGAGGATAACTTAAGAGACAGTCTTTCAGCAAAAAAGTTTTATACCGGCTGTGAGGAATCGACTCACAAATTGAACATCGAATATTTAAAAAAAAACAGCTATTTCCCGCCTACGCGATATAAATTTATGGAACAGCAAATTTTTAAATTGAATCGACGAAATATTTCAGCCCTTGGGGGTTTAGAATCATATGGTTAACATGGTAACAGGGTCAGTTTACGCCGCGCAAACTGCATATCAGCATAACTGCATGTCTCCCGCGCCGAAGGCTTGTCTCCGTTGAGATTGGACGCCGTGGCCGAAATATTGTCTGGAGGACTTTATTTTACGTTTGCGCGGTTATCTGCCTTACACCGTGTATATTATCGGTCGGTTACTGTGTTGACGCTAGACCATGCCGACACGATCGAAGAAGTTAATATGTCAGAAAATAGGTTAATTTATGATTTGTTACCCAGGAAGCGGAGTGCGAGAAGTCCGCGATGGACGTGAAGTACTCCATGGACACGAGGATCGAGGACAACACGCGCATGTTCAAGCTGCAGAAGGCGCAGTTCGACCAGGAGGTCAACACTGCGGTGAGTGTGCAATGACCTCATAGCCTTTACTTCGATCGATTTTATAATATGTCCCTTTTACGTCGTAGGTACTGGCTGACTGCCCCGTTGGTTTATTAGCGTTATTGCTTAACATGAGGTCCTGGGTTCGATTTTCTTTAAAGTGTTATTAGGTTTTTCCGTCTTTCCATTAGGAATTTCTCAGTAGCAGCACGGAGTCGGGATTTGTGTCCAGTTGATGGCATAACTGGTGAAATGTAGATGTAGCATGGTGTTCTATGCCTCTGTGTCCAATAACACCTCTGCCTAACGCTCTCTATTAATGTACTGGTTCAAGTTTTCTGCACGACCCATAAGTTCTCACTTATGAATCGTGCAAAAAAACTACCTTGTTTTTTGCACGACTCCTAATGCGAAGCATTGGAGAGTGCTTTACGATAAAAAGAAATGTTTTGCCTCTTTTCTGCAACTGTTTCTATTGTTATACTCCTGCTAGTACACAGAACCTACTTAATTTATATACCATTGTATAGATAATATATTGGAGATTAATTCTGTACTTTTCAAAAATTGATTTAATGAAGTAGAAACGAAAAAACATTAAAAATATTTCCCGTCAATCAAGTGTGAAACCTGAAAACATTGTAGCTTGCGAAAAATCAATCGAGTCAATTTTTTTTTCAATGGGTTCCTTTCACCCGTAGGAGGAACCCTATTGAAAGTGGCTCTTTTATTCAAAGTAGTTTCATTTTAATTAATAAAACACTAACTATACGATCAAATGAGCATTGTGTCGTGCACTTTTGGATTTTTATTTTTTTAATTACATTTTTTTTAGCAGAGGATACTGGGCTTCGTGGATCCATGAGTCGAAGTTTATCTGCATTGGAATATCCATTGTTCGGGTCAAAATATCGAATTTCAATGTGCAATATCGAAAATGGAACAAAAATATTTACCGCTGCTTGTTCCTTAGTGTGTACAAGCCTTTACACACCGAAGAACCTACTAGAGCCTTCTCATATTTTGTCGACATAAGTTCCCGAATATAAAGTGACATTTTCCTGTTTCAGAAAGCGCAAGCGGCACTGGCGTACGAGCTGCAAGCTGCGAAAATAAAACAAAAGATACGAAACGAAGAAATAGAGATCGAGGTTGTTGAGAGACGCAAGCAGATTGAGGTAAGAACTCTTATAACAGGGTGAATTTTGAAATAATACTTCAGAGCCGGAAATAAGGAAATTAATAAAAATATCCCTTTTTGATTAAGAGCTGAATTTTCAATCGACGGATAATTTTTATTCGTGGAATAAAATTGACGTCTAACAGTTTTTGTCTGGAAGAACTGTCAAAAATTCATAATTATTCCTCGGATAAAATTATCTGGCGTTAGAAAAATAAGCCCTTAACACATTGATATATTATTTTCGCCTTAGAATCAAACTAAATTAACTAGCTTCATATTTTCTGACTGACCGACTTCTTGACAATTCAAAAGTGCCTGTTAAAGGTTTAATTGAAATAAATGCTTTGAGTTTGAGTTTGAGTTTGAGTTTGTTGTTATAAATCAAATGTTGATTTTTCAACAGTTGATGGGATGAAAATAGCAAATAAATAAAAATATCCCTTTTTGAATAAGCATAATATAATATAATATGCTATTTTTTGTTTTGTTTTTTTTTTTGGATGGGAAATCATCAAATGACTCCTCCCGCTCTGAGTGGAGCGGAAGGGAGTGTCAGACTAAAACCCACCCGTGTTCCTTCCTTAGCCCTTTATGTACCGGGGCAGTGGTAACCCTTTCGGACAATCCCGCTCGCCCGGATATAATATGCTTTAGTCAGCAATAAAACCCATACCGATTTTGTTTTGTAAAAAAAAAGTATTTTGACATTTCTTTCGCCATGGCCGGGGGCGGGTAAACGATTGCTTTCAAACATATCTTCGGGCTTTTCTCCGGTGTCTGGTAATCCGGAGTAGGTAAGTTCTTAACCCAACACCCGGAAGGGTTCCCTAATGGAATTTCCCGGGTTCTCTAATGGAATTTGCCATCGGCAAAACTGATGAAATTTCATACGCTATTGAACTCCTACAGGGGATAAATTTTTGAAAGTCCTTCCTTAACGCAATAAGGAACTGACTTTGCAATAAATTATATCACATACTTGTTATCGTCTTTTCTGACGATAAACAAAAAACAATTAAATCGACTTCAAAAAAATTTTCAAAGAAATTAACTCAAAATTATGAAATAACTTTAACTAATTTCGGAAGTCGGTGTCTTGGAATCTGTATTTTAGTTTTTTTGCCACCGACTTCCGAAATTAAAGTTATTTCATAATTTTGAGTTAATTTCTTTTTGAAATCGATATAATTTTTTTAAATTACTTTTTTATTTCGTAATTCTTAGTTTTAAGTAAAATCTGGAATATTTGTTTGTAATAAGTAAGTAGGTAATACCTAGTTTTGTTGTAAATATTGCACTAGAATTTGACCAAGGTTTTGAGATGTTTTCCTTTTGACAAAAAGGAAAACAGCCGTAGCTCGTATCAATAAGCCAGGCCGTCACACTTACACGTATTAGTCTATATTTTGAAAATGACTGATTCGATTTTGATGAAACTTGCACTGTTCCTTATGTTGAAGTAAATGTAAGCCAATAAAAAAAATGGTCGCGATCCGATTAATAGTTGCGGAGAAATGCGTGAACAAACAAACATACATACATACATACGTACATACGTCTATAAAATTTTGTGTATTTGTTTGGAAGCCCTAGTAGATTGTCATATGTGAATATTCATTTCCAATAATATTACATACATACGTGTCGAATTGATAACCTCATTTTTTTTTTGAAGTCGGTAAAAATCAGCTGTTCCCTACATTTTGACGAATTACGCGAACACAAATGTAGGGAACAGCATTTTTATTCGCGACCCATTTCTTTAATTTTTTTTTTAACATCAGAAAATGCGATAACAAGTATGTGGTATAATTTATTGCATACTAGCTGACCCGGTAAACGTTGTTTTGCCATATAAATTATTTCCAGCAGCCCGGCGCTACTTCGATCGCGTGGTGTCCTACCCCTTACCCTACCCTACCCCTACCCTGCTCCTACCCTACTCCTACACTTCGCCTACCCTACTCCTACCCTACTCCTAGCCTACTCCTACCCTACTCCTACCCTACTCCTACCCTACTTCTACCCTACTCCTAACTTACTCCTACCCTACTCCTACCCTACTCTTACCCTACTCCTACCCTACTTCTAACCTACTCCAATAAGTAAAAAAAAAAAGTATCCTATGTCCATCTCCTGGTTCTAAGCTACCTTCCCACCAATTTTCAGCCAAATCGGTTTAGCCGTTCTAGAGTTATAAATAGTGTAACTAACACGACTTTCTTTTAAATAGTATATAGATATGTGGTTTCCATACTGTATAAAGGACTCTGGTGCAAGATTTCTTGCTTCTAGATTAGTGAATTTAAGATTTTTATTAAGTAGAAGATACTAAGTATGTGTGATGTGCTTGCAGGTAGAACAACAGGAGATCTTGCGTCGTGAGGAGGAGCTGAAGTCGCTGGTGAAGCTGCCGGCCGAGGCAGAGGCTTACCGTCTTCAAGCCATCGCTGAAGGAAAACGGTAAGAGACAGAGACACATTTGGTTGAAAATATTTTTTGGTTTTTAGGGTTCCGTACCTTAAAAGGAAAAACGGAACCCCTTATAAGATCACTTCGTTGTCTGTCCGTCGGTCAAGACCCCTTTTCTCAGGAACGCGTGGAGTTATCAAGTTGAAATTAATATTAAATACAGGGCTGCAATCCCTTGAAGCAGTGAAAAAATCAAACTTCTAAGTCAGCGCAATCAAAAGATACGTGCGTTTATGTTCCGGAATCAAAACCTATAGGGTACTTCCCGTTGACCTAGAATCATGAAATTTAGCAAGCAATGTCATGTAGCACAAGTAAAGGAAAAAATCCGAAAACTGTAATTTTGTAGTTACATAAAAAAAACCTACAACTTTGTACGGAACCCTCGGTGCGCGAGTCCGACTCGCACTTGACCGGTTTTTTGTTTTATCCTCATTAGATATCGTTACCCATCACGTTTGTGAAGTTTCGCCAGCTAATTAATTTAACCCTATCTAACAGCAGATTAATGAAGTTTGGGGTCTGTCTCAGGAGTTGTCTCGTTAGTGTCTCAAAATCCGTGTAAAAATACCGCCCTCACTTGAAAGCGACCTCGGTAGTATGGTTTTTTTGTCTTATTAAGCTAATTTCAAAATGTAATTGAAGTGACTTTCTCGCTAATGACTTGATTCTTTTCTCAGACGGCTTTTGGCACTATTTTTAAGACACTCATCTGAAGTGCTACAAGGATTTTTCGCAGGTCGTAAACATTTTTGCGATCGTTTTGTGAACTGTGTTGAAAAAACAAGATGGTGACGTTAGTTCCGATTATGGCCACACACCTATAGATCCTTGTACACGTGTACAGTTATTTAAATTCCTTCTTCTACGAAGCAGTTGCGACCAACATTTAAATTCTTTCCACTTCTTTCCAGAACTCAAACCGTGGAAGGTGCTAAAGCCGATGCGGAGCGCATCAAGGTGTTGGGTCTGGCGGAGGCGACGGCCATCGGCGACGTGGGCAAGGCAGACGCCGAGCGCATGCTGGCCAAGGCAAAGGTCTACAAGCAGTACGGAGAGGCGGCCATAATGGCGCTGGTGCTTGAAGCGCTGCCTAAGGTACGGATGTTACTGAATTTGAAATCTAAAAACCTTGTCAGCAAGATCGATTTTAAATCATAGTATATTTTCGTTTTGGTTCAATTTTCCGACTTAGAACTTCTTCGACTAGGGTCAAAATTATCATGATGATAATGATTAAGGTTGTCATTTCCCACATTTGGTATGCTAAGAAGAGCAAAGACATCGATCAGTTTTCAAATTTCGCAATCTTGCATGTTTCGTGGACACACGATTGAAGGTACACTTTAGTACCTACAGTGCGGCCGAAGAAATAATGTGTTTTTGACACCTGTCAGTTTCATACAAACGAATACATTTTTGTTGCGAATTTTATCTTTATTAGCTACTAGAATTGTTGCACTGACAGGTCTCAAGAACGCATTCTTTCGACGGCCGTACTGTGAGATCTTTATTTTTTCAAATTCAAATTTAAAATAATTTATTTTCAAATATGGATAAACATTATGCAGATGTTTTACTTTTATGTCATAATTGTATCTTTAGACCCTGGTTACTGAATAATTAGCATTGCTGGTTGTCAAACAAAAGACTCCTTTTTTTATCGTGGAGAAATGCTCATGCATTCTGCACTACCACGGGGAGATAGTGCAGTTATGTGGGACTCTAACCCACTAAAACTCCACGGTGTCCTCCTCTGCCGCTTACGGCGGGAACACGGGCTCGCGTTAGCACTCATCCGTGAACCCGCCGCGGCTGTCCGTCACCGGACCTTCCTTTGGGGAGTACTCCCCATCACTGGCGCACCAGAACAAATAGCACGCCGTGACCACCCCAGGGACCAAACCAGCACATGTTCGCCAAACGACCCCGTGTCTGGGCACCCTTGGTCCCCCTGCGACGAGTCAGGTCATTGGCCCCGCTGCCTGCCAATTTTCGGCCGCAGAAGATAGGGAGAGCGGCCAACGTCATACCAACACTCCTCCTCCCCTGCGGCCCTACCGCGTCCGCCATCAGACGGTGGCGACCCCGTCAAGGCCGCGGAAGGTAGGGAGAGCGGTGCACCTCAATACTGCCACTCCTCTCCCGCCGCGGCCTCCAACCCTCAGCCTCGATGCCTTCCATACGACATCGCGGCCCGTCTCACTTGCGATGTCGCCCAAGCGGCACCGCAACCTACTTGTTGGCCGCTACGTCGTTGGCTTACCCGCAAAAGCCCTGACGAATGGCCCCTCCTTGGGTTCCTCTTAGCTTCACCGTGGGTGACCAAGCCACGGGTACTGAGTCCCCCCGCCTCGAAAATGGGGGAACCCACCGGGGGGGAAACAAAAGAGCCCTGCCCTAACTTAACCATTCCAATCTCTTCCATAGATCGCAGCGGAAGTATCAGCCCCTCTCGCCAAGACGGACGAGATTGTTCTAGTGGGCGACAACGGTGCGTCGGGCGAGATAGCCCGCCTGGCAGGCGGCATCCCGCCCGCGCTGAAGACCCTCACTGGGTTTGACCTCTCCGCCGTGCTCAAGAGAATGCACCCCACCGGCACCGGTCAGTAACGTATACTTGACACGCCGAGCATTGAGGTAGGGTATAATGTGACTATTTATATACAAGTTCCCGATGATGGTGGCGCTCTGTGAGGGAAACACGATGGTCCAAAGTTGAGACGTCCTCTATATGGTGACGTGTTGCCCAAATACGTGAATGGCTCTATGGGCCTGCTAATGACTGCTGCAATGCGAAATTGGGCCTAATCGGTGCAGCCTCGAGGCACACATTCCTGCTTTTTTTTTTCTTTTTTTTTTGCAGAATATGTTGTGTGCCTTTGTGTGTGCCATTTAGTCTGTGCTAAATAAATTTTCTTTTTATTTTTCAATGAATAATATTGAAGTAGGGTTTTGAAGAGTGGTTATCGAGCATCCTTTTTCTTCTAGGGATACTAAAAGTGCGTAATTACCTACGTAATACAAATGGGCAGTGGTACCACTGCTAATAACCAATGCACTTACCAAATTGCCTGTTGACTATCGCAAACAATCCCTACCATATCAACAATATTGTTAACAATACCATGGTACTGTGCAACGGTTTATAACGTCGCATATTCAGTAGATGTTGACGACATCATCATATCAGCCGAAAGACGTCCACTGCTGGACATAGGCCTCCCCCAAGTACCTCCACTTCGACCGGTTCTGTGCTTCTCGCTCCAACGGATTCCTGCGGCCTTCACAAGGTTGTCGGACCACCTTGTGGGAGGCCTTCCAACGCTACGTCTTCCGGCGACGTAGCTGGCGCGGCGGTTGACAACATAGTGATAATATATTCTTCCATCATTTATACAGGGTCAAATTAAATAAGCTAGCGAAACTCCGCAGACGTGATGAATATCGATATCTAAAAATGATAAATAAAAAATTAAATTTGATATTTTTTGTGGGGTCGTCGACCCCGATATCAGGGACCAATATTTCTTCGCCATTTCCCATATAAAGTGAAAATTTAGATAAAGGAACCTTCGGTTTGGATGAGCCCGCATTGCTCCCGCTAATGATCCTGCTAATGGTCATCAGACCACATGCGGGTTACGGTATAAATAGTGCCGTAAGCTTGGCAGTTCGTTTCCTTCAACCTATTCACTAACAATAAGGTATTGTCTCTTCCAGACCCCTCAATCTCAGCGGCCACCAGTTAGAAGAAACCACCTGAAGTTGCAGCATGCTAAGAACCAATCAGAGAGCAAGCTGTCCGTGTCGCACGTGCTGCCACCTATGGTAGCATGTCGCACGGCAGACCAAGCAGTCAGTGCCATACAAATTACCGCAAACACACCACAATATACCATGGTACAATCTATAGCTATATAAGCAATAATATTATTTTTACAACTGTATATCGTATGCTTAGACCGAGACAAAAGGAAACATACCACCCGGTTTCTGAAAGACTATTTATTATTTTATATAATCTGTGGAACGGTTACGTCTTATGACAAGTGATTTGATTGGCTGTCGCTACTTCAGTCAACCAATCAGAACACTTAACATAAGGTTTGGTTCTATTTTATGATCTGAAAGTTGGTATGTCTTTCAGAAACCAGAGGTGATTCCTTCCTTTCGTGTTGGTCTTCGTCAAGTATAAAATGTTTCGTACCCCTTTCTTCCTCATTAATCTAAGGGGCGTGTCCGATCAAATCGATGTAAGTATTCGAATTTCTACGTCATATATTTATAGATTAATGTCGATTGCCTATTTAGTACATACTTGTAGCACATAACGTTTAAACGTACTCATAGCGTACCTACATGTTAACCGAAGATGTATATTTTTCAATAGAATGACTACAGGTAATTGTCTTATAGAGTATAGTTTTTGTACAACTGTGTAGAAGTTAAATATAAGACAACGTGTTCTTTAAGGCACTGCCTTTTTCAGTAGGATACCTTACTTGTGTGAAGTCCGACACGACCGCTGTCGCATCAATCAATGTTTATAAATTGTACAAGTTTTGCTTAAAATATATTTCTGATATTTAAACTCTTATAACGGAATATACGGTTACACTTAAATAGGTCTAAATGTGAATCTGTTTTCGCAGTTGAATTGTGTGACAATTTCGACAAAAAATATTTTTAATCTTAGTTCATTCAGCTTCGTCTGGGATCTTATGATTATTGTTATTTTCTACGTTAATCAGTATGGATGTTAGCCTGTCAATCCCACCATAGCTTACTTGCGTTGTAAGCATTTGTTTCAACTTGGGGATGCGATTATTTTGTGTGGTGTGCGTGTGTCTTTATATTCCAAATTTATGGCATTTTACACTTGACATTTTGTAATTTTTATTATAATCTATCTAAAAATTAATGAAATACTTTAATTTTGTTAGTATAATTTTGTTATTTTCAATGTTTTTGCTTATTATTTAAGTACAATGTTTTGAATTCGTGTATACTAATATATTTGCACAATAAATTTATCTGAATTGGCCATGCCTTATAAAAAAATATTCTTTTTTTATTAATTGACTCGATATTTCGATATTATAGACCATTTTGAGAAACAAATTTGCGTTTTTTATTTTTCATGGGTTTGTAGATATTTTTACGATTTTTAATTTCATTTAAATGTATTGAAAAAAACAAGATGGCCACGCGTCAAGATAGCTTCGTAGCGCCGTAGCAGTGTAACACGTTACTTTTAAGTAGTTTTGAGTAGCGTCGTGGATCATAACTTAAGGCTACGTATGTACATAGCCTAGTGCCTTAAGGGGCTTACAGTACCTAAACACAAGTTTTAGAAACATTAAAAGTATATGATCGACTACAGTAAACAAAATCAGAAAAATATAGGATATATTCTTCAGGACATATGCTAGGTAGATAATGTGTTGAAAACATAATAAAACTAACGATACGATACGATAGAAATATATCATGAAGGTACCTCTACTTTCTTTTTACAATAAAAACCATACAATCATTCTGATTTTTTGTCAAATTATTCTAAATGCAACATACTAAAATACTAGTGTTTTAATTTATTAATCCAAACAATAGATTTTTTGTAATTAAATAATTGCTTCATATTTTGCAATAAATTACCAGCGTTGTGTCTTCGCGCTTCTCTTGCTTTTCGCAGCCCGACAGTGACCACGCTTTAGTTCATGTTAGCTCCCTAACATCCTTACATAGACGCTACGCGACTATCGAAGGCGCTAAGCGCGCCGTGCGGCTGGTTGCGAAAATTCTAGAGCGTTCGTTCCACTCGCAAGACTCTAGGCTCTAGGCCCTAAGCAAGCCACCTGTCAGTGCATACACAACAGCCGTAATATCTTGGCAAGTCTGAACATAGGCACTTTCGCGCATGTTCTCTCGCTGGCACTCGCCTCATGTCACCATTTGGTTCCTAAAAAATCTTACTGCGCAGCCGTCTGCGCGAAGTTTAGACTAGCCAAGATAAATCGGCCGTACTGTACGTAGCCTCAAGGTACGATTCCACTAAAATAGTGTGCAGCACATTTGTTCACAAACATTTTGAGCAGAACTCCAACAGTGCACGTACTGAGCTCCAGATCCGATAGTCTCTGTTTCCACCGGCAAAGCTGTGCGTAAGTTTTGTACGCGCACAGTGTAGCACACTTGTGCGCGAACATGATGGAACAGGACAAATAAATGTTTTCACTCCAGTAGCGGAAGCAAAGACTGAGTTCGCGAACAACAAGGTGTACGCGTCGACGCGAGTCCACTGCTTACATATGTGCGCGCACAAAAGTATGCAGATGTGCGCGAACATTTCTAATGTTCGCACACAATTTGTTATTGTTTGCTTAAGTGAGTCGACCAGAATAAACATTTGTGTCGTACACTGTGCCGCACTGGTGGAATCGCGCCTTGGAATAGGTGTTTGTCTACGAATTCTTGTGGCAGACCTACAAAGGTCAAATTAAGGTCATTATTAAAATCTTTTACAACTGTCTTTTTCAACGTTAGGTTTTTTTTTTTAATCTGAATAATTTGTTCTAAAAAAAACCGTCAAAATGGTTTCAGAAAGGTATAAAAAATATGTTGGCATGGCCAATGTTGATTTCCTTATGAATTATGATATTGAATAAGCTAAATTGATTATTTTTAATAAAAATATGTGTAACAATGTAGATTGTTTCATTTCGAAATCATACACCTGGCACTTTCTCAACTAGATTAGATTATTCCACTTTTTTAACCAAGTTAACACTTTTTCGGCATTTTAAGCTACCTACTCAGAGAATGCTAAGGATTCGGAACACGGTTATCTAGGTCGGTTATCTGCTAAATTAATTCGTGACAGACAACGCTCAGCCTCAACCCCTAGGTCTAGAAGCATAGATTAAATTAAGTTTTTTTTTTTAATTCGTCGCCTGAGTATTGGATGGAAGTTTCTCATTTTTTGTCGATGGGTAATCACATCGGACGCACACTGCTTATGGTATTCAGCCGGTCGATTCTTTAAAAATCTCACCGTGAAAACTTAGGTGAAGTGAGTTTGTTTTTGCTAGGAATTGACACTATTGACTAGCTCACTCCACGCTCACTTCACCTAAGTTTTCACGGTGCGATTTTTACAGAATAGCACCGCAGTATTCAGAAAACGCAAAATTACATACTTAGTATTTAAAGTACCAGGGCGTCATGACTTTAAGATAGGTAGACGGTTATAATACTCTTTATTGTGTACAGACACCAGCACATCAAGCTACCCGAAACTGAAATTTTCCCAATCAACTTAGAACCTTATGTTTTAGCGATAAAGTTAAAAATCAATTAAAGAAATTTTACAGTTTGTAGTAGTTTTATGTGCTTGGCGTCTGTACCTACACCATACAAATAAAAAACCATTACAAGTACAAGGTAGAACCATTAAATTGAGCCGTCTTCTTCTTTTAAAGGTTTAAAAAACTCGAAATCAGTATTACTCCACGCCCTAACCAATGTAATTCTCGCGTGAACACGCGACCGTCGCGTTCATTTTATTCGGTGAACCCGAAAGAGTGGTTACGCCGTCAGAAAACCGAAAGCCTTTTGGTTTTCGGAAAGAAATGAGTAACATGAACGCGAAGATTATCGCTTAGGTTCGCACGCAGTTTAGGACGCAGGGTCAGACTCAGAAGTGGGTGTTAAAAAAACTTCAAATACTAGAAAAACTTATGAATAATTTTTTCGACGTTTTAATACATTACAAACTAAGAATTCAGCAGATTAATTATTTATAAACTAGTTAACAAGTTGGGTTACAATTACAACATCTCGCCTCGAATGTTCGTCTTCATCAACTGAAAAAAGAAAATAATATAATTAAAAATTTTATTAAAATTAATGAAAATAAAAAAGACAGTGGGCAAGCTTGAAGATATATTATAATGCCAAATGAAAGGGTCAGTCAATCAATTTGCCCAGCCTTTTTACAACTATGTGGTGGTCGCCGGCTTTCAGCATAACCGGATGCAAGAATTTACATGGAGCGACTGCCTATACGACCTCCACAACCCAGATACCCCTTGGTATGACTAAGTTGTCAGACTGTTGGGCTACTCTAGTAGCAGTAAGCACCGAACTACTGAAACTTAAATAAGGGGTACATCCCTTTAGTTCGGCATATAAACAAGGCATATAATGTGCGCTTAAGTATCTTAATTTTATTTATATCAAGTAAAAAAATTAAATCGACTTCAAAAAAAAATTAAACTAACGAGAATTTACCTATTCGCTGCCGGGTTGTAAGGTACACAGAATATACCAAAAGGGGTTAGGTTAGGACAATAATTTGCTGATAAACCTAACATTTATCACGTCGTTTAAAGTCCAGTAAAAAAAACTCCACTCACTTTAACTTTCTCTTCATAGCTGAGCTCTTTCTTGGTCAGTACGTAGGACAACTTGGCCCACGCCGCCTCGGCTGTCATGTCGTAAGCTGGTACCACCCCGCATTCCAACAGCAGCTGCAATTTAAATTTATACTTAGTTAAGTATATAAGGAAAAATTTTAAGGCTTGCAATCTTTGTTGATCACTAGGTACCTATAATTGTACTTTTTTTTTTCAGGATGGGAAATCATCAAATGACCCCTCCCGCTCTGGGTGGAGCGGAAGGGAGTGTCAGAATCTTACTGACTAAAACCCACCCGTGTTCCTTCCTTAGCCCTTTATGTTCCGGGGCAGCGGTAACCCTTTCGGACCATCCCGCTGACACCTATAATTGTACATAAGAAGGTTTTTAAGACGCGGGTGGAGTGGTCTCGCTAGGAACCCCTAGCGAGACCACTTTCTTTGAGATTATATCTTGGGAAGAAACTGCAACATATCTTATTAACTAGGTTATGCAGCAATCACTTTTCAGGTTGCTTACTGATCACTAACCAGATTGCTTGACAGTTATTGAGCATCGTCAACAGTTGCAAGTTGATCCTACAATTACAGTAGTGCCTAGGTACGTCCAAACAAAATCATGGCTTACCATTAGGTAAGATGGTAAAAGCAACAACGTGAGGAAACCGGCATGTCCTAGAACCAAAAATTCGAAGACATGTGACATCTATCAACCCACACTGGGCCCGCGTGGTTCATTATTAAGCCCACTCGCTCTCGAAGAGAGGAGGCCTGTGTCCCAGTGTCCCAGCAGTGGGAACATTATAGGCTCATTATATTATGTAAAAGCGAGTCTATGAACTATAAAAAAGATCATTGCTGCTCACCAGTCCAGTCTCATACAGTGGCTTGGCGATGACGGTACCATTGATGCACTGGGTTACATTCACGACCAGGACCTTGTTCTTCACGGCAGTCTCGATCTCTTTGTAGATCTCCTTGCGTTTAATGGGGATGTTGCCGTTTCCGTACGTCTCGAGGACCACACCTGGTAAGAAGAAATTGATGATTAAGCTAGCAATGTAGCGGTTTTACGCTGACTAAAGGCCTATGCACACGACTTTTTATTTGCACCTTTTTTGTGCTTGCCGACCTTGAAAAATCTGCGCTAGTTGTGTCACTTGAAGAGCCTTTTACGTGCTTAAAATGAGAAATGAAGTATTACGGGCTACTACGAAGCCAAGTCTTCTCTTTTGCGTGTACTGTAAGAGGCACTAACCGGTTCTGCACAAATTATAGATATGCTAATTGAGTATTATTATATTTTATAGGTATGAATGAAGGGGTGTTATGTGATATACCTAGCTACATATTTTCACAAGGCAGTAACACTAGGTTTACTATCGTAGTGACCATGTATAATAAGGTAAGAATTATAATTACCTTCCATTCCTGTGAACACAGCCCTGATCAGCTCAGGCGTGATGGTCGGCGCTACCTTCAGTATGTACACCTTCCTGCAGACCTGGTCATGCAACCGGCACTCGTTGGGCACGGAGCCAGCCGGGTGGATCAACATCTTGGGGTCTACCTCCAGGGTTGTCTTGGCTTCTAACAGTGCTGGGAAGTTCGGCGAGTCGAAGGCGTAGATCTTTGTGTTTGATACTTTCTTTACTCTGTGGAATTACAAAGGATGTCAGCATAAGAATGGAGCAAGTCACATATGTACCTACCAAGCAGCAGCCAACATTTGCATGGCCACTCTGAAGTATTTTAGTATAGTATAGACGTCTAAATAATAATAATAATAATAATAATAAACCATTTATTATCAGGTAACAGAGACCCATAGATACATACCTTAACCTAAGTATACATAATAATATAATAACAATTTCGTTAGTAAATAAAACTTAATAACTATGTTAGTATCACTTAGTTGCACTAAGTCTTTGTGCGTTCTGGTGGCACTTGTCCGCGAAAGCGGCGGAATACCACATCCTGCGGCCAAAAGCTTTCTTCCATCACCAGGTGCAGGTAGCATGTTGGTATGCGCACCACGAACGCCTTGAAATTGACGTTGCGGTGCGACTCTAGTAACTGCACCCTCGGTGTGTACCTCGTCTTCTGGCGCACGTACTCCACGATGTTCTCCGCCGTAGTGGTGTAGTGTAGGCGGGAGATGTACACCGGTGTGTTCGGCTTTGCGGCACGCAAGCTGACTTCGGGCTCCGTAGGAGCTTTGCCGCAGCGATTCTTGTTGGTTCGTGACCGGCGCTTCCTCCTTTGCACCGTCACGAAACCTTCATCATCAGCCCTATTCGGTGCCTTTTGTGGCATGGGCTTCCTACTTGGAGCTCCTGAGGCACTCGCGGTGACGCTAGCGGATTCCATTTTTTGGGGCTTCGCCAGGGCTGCAGACACTGGCAGCGGGACGGGGCGAGGGGCTCGGGCGGCGTTGCATGGAGGAGCCGCGATGACACACGAGACACGAGACTAACTAGTTACATGGTCTGAGTTACGAACCAATCCATTACACCGTAATAGGTTATACGGGCTAGTGGCCGCAACTCCACGTCAAAGCACGTAAGTATTTTGAGCACTCCATGTCACCGAAGGCCTCAGAAGAGCCTGTATTCGACGAAGTGCCTACAATGTCCTCACTGCTGATACTGAGGCCTTATTTAAACCACCACGAAATTCCATTTCACCAAACCCCACCATCTTAGCCATTAGGCCATCATAGCTCCGAAATGAACAAGGATGTTACGTGTTAAATTATAATGCAGGATATCAGGTTAATTAGATTTCTAAAAATATCTATCCATACCTAGTCCCTCTGAAGAGCCTAGCTCCGAAGAACACGGTGACTTCTGGAATGTGCTGCGTAGCGGCGACCAAGATGGCGCACAACAAGTTGTTGTTACCATCGCTTCGAGGTTGGAAGATAGGAATCTAGAAGTATATAAAAGTCTGATAAAATCACAGTGATCTTTATTTACGTAACAATAAGGTGGCTGTTCGGTTGCTACTGTCAGAGGTAAAATAACTGGAAAGACTGTACATTTACCAGAAGAGAGCTGAGGGCAAAATGTGTTGTTCGAGATTTCAATATAATGATGAATTACGATATTTTACTGATAACATATCGTAATTCAAGCGTGTTTCGTACCTGTGCTCCTGTAAGTACAACGGTCTTGCCAACTGACTCCAGCATGAAGGAGAGAATGGAGGCGCCGTACGCCGTCGTGTCCGTGCCGTGGAGCACTACGAAACCATCGTAGTCGTGGTAGAATTTCTGGAATAAAACAATTCGTTGATATTATTGAAAGTGTCACACAAATAAATAATAATATTAGCCTGCAAACTTGTAAGCACATCATCAACAGCCTGCGTGTAGATGGGGACTGAAGACCTCAATAGATTATTATTATATTCGCCAATCTTTTGTATTTTAGTGCTCGCGTTATCTATTATTTTGAGGAAGAGCATATAAAGCGCTTAAGCTAATGAAATTTAGAAAATCCAAAAGTGCACGACTCATAATGCTCATATAAGTAGATATTCTACGAATAATAAAAAGAGATATTATATAAGTTAGTTTTTTGTTAATTATAATTAAACTACTTTGAATAAAAGAGCAATTTTCAATAGGGTTCGTCCTATGGGCGAAAAGAATGTAATAAAAAAAATTTACTCAAATAATTTATTTTTTTGCAAGCTACAATGTTTCAGGTTGATTGACTGAAAAAACATTAGAAATATTTAGATATTTTTTTTTAATTTTAATGCTACTGCATTAAAATAAATTTTAAATTAAATAAAAGTACATTATTAATCTCCATTAAATATACTATGGCATATAAATTAAGTAGTTTATGTGTACTAGCAGGAGTAACAATGGAAAAAGTTGCAGAAAGGAGGTAAAATAAATTTTCGATCGTAAAGCACTCTCCAATGCTTGGCATTAATAGTCGTGCAAAAAAGAAGAGTGTTTTGATGCCAACAGCATTTTTAGATAAGCTTCATACACTCCTTGTGCGGTTGTGTACTTTCGCACAAAATGCTGCTTCCCATTCCATTCATTAGTTGCTTGAAACTTGACAACTGGCTACTTGGATTAATGCCAGAGATTTATAATAGATTTTTATTATTTTATTATATTATTATAATGAAAAATGTATAATAAGGTAAGGTAAGGTACTAATCTGAATCTTTTTACCTAAACACAACATAACATCATGTCTGTTAGCTTGTAGTCCCCGAAAGGTCGGACAGAGGTCTGAATCTTTTGTTTTCATTACCTTTATATCTCTCGCTTGTCTGATCCAGTCGTCCATAGTAAAATCTGAGGAGTCTTTGAGTTCATCATATTCATAGATTTTGTATAAAACCTTCTGCTCTGTGTCCTTGCCATCTGAAATAAACATACATCTTCTACTTAATAAAAATCTTGCAGCATAGCATGGTCAACCTATAAAGATCCCACTGCTAAAACACAGGCCTTTTCTCTGAGAGAGGGAAATGGACATGGAACATGGAATGTAGAACCCTAACTACTACCCATAAAAAGTAGGGAAAATCTATGAGATCCAAATGGAGGCTCGTCAAGCATAGGACACACATTCTTAGTTGTTCACTGTCGGTACACCCGATCACCTTTGTAGTGTATTTGTTTAGATTTTCCCACGTCTATTTATAAATTCACTATTGTGCCTACAGATTTGTTCGACTTTTGACGACCGACACGTGGATTCAAACAAAATCAAGCAAATCCTGTAAGCCACAGACGATCGACATCCTATTTTGTGTCGATCGCCACTGCGGATCGTTTTTGTCGATCAATAAATCAACAAGGTGAAGCTTAATTTTAACGTTGATATTTTATCGATCGTTAACAGGCAACAGTAACTATCATTATAATCGATCAGTCATTTTTTTTTGACATGAGCAAAGCTTTCGACAATGTCAATCATGAATTACTTCTACAAAAATGCAAAATGCAATAGCTACGGAATCAGGGGAATCACTATTGATTGGATCAATAGCTATACAATTCAGAAAGAAGCAATAGGCCCAATTAATAAAAATGGTGAGCCCACACCATTTAGTTCTACATTTAGTCAGACTAAATCAGGAGTACCGCAAGGAAGTGGGTAAGAAGTCCTTTCTAATGTTCATCAACGATCTACCTACGGCTCTACCCTTCCTCTTACTACTTATTACTGACAACCACGTAGTGTTTACTTGACAATAGTTTTGAGTACGAGAGTGATCCAGTTGGCATACTAACACAGTCATGTTATACAGGAGAGGTCAACGACCGAAGCGATTGACACATATAAAGGAGGTGTAAGCGAGAGGCAAAACGATACTATTATAAGTAAAGTAATAGTGACGTCTCGTCGCGTCGGCGGCGGCGCGACAGGAGTATATGTGTTCTGTGGGCGCGACACAGGTAGAGAATGACGACGCTGCACGTGGTTGCGGGAGGAGCAGTGTTGAGCGTGTGGAGGCCCACGTGGTTTTGACAAAGAGTGACGTCTGCGCAACAGAGATAGCGGCACCGGTGGCGACGAAGGAAACAAGGGACGGAGCATTGAGGCCCACCGCGGCCACGGCGCCTAGTGGTGACATATTGGCGCGTGTAGCGACATAGGTCGTCGACTCCTGATCGTCACAAGTGCAAACTGTAGTGTGTTAGGGTAGGTTAAGGTAAAACCTATTAATTAAACACTACTTTATAAAATATAAATGTTTATTAACATAAACAACACTTATTTAACTAAAACAATTAATGTGCGGCGCGAGTTATGAAAAGGCATGCATTCGCCGTAGAGGTTTGTAGCGGACTCCCGAGGGCGTCCGAGGGGCGCGGCCGTGCGCGGGAGACGCAGCGGCGCGGGCGGCGGTTATCCGATCGTGTCGTGTTTCAGGAATTCGCTGAGTCGTAGGTATCAACGCTGTGCGGCACAGCGCTGGCGCAGGGCTCCGCTAGCCGTGGCGCGCGGTCGTGCGGTAGGTAGGCAGTAATAAGAAAGTGTACAGACATGTAAAACTGTTAGGCCGTGTACACACGATGTGGGTATTTAATTAATGTAATACTTTTACTGTTGTATCTATAAGTATGTATGTGTTGTGTGTATATGTATGTATCTGTTGTGTGTAATATGTATGTAGGTATAGCCTACATCACTCCCCCGCTGAGACCGGTTCACGGGCGATAGTGGCGCGGAAATCTTACGGTTCTTCCGCTTCTCGTTTTTATTTCAGGTGGTGATGGTGCCTGCGACGATGGTGGTGGTGGTGGTGGTGGTTGTAAAGGTGGTGGTGTTTTCGGAGACGAGCCATCGTTGTTGTTAGCCATGTACGCTGGTTTTAGCCTATCAATGGTTACGGTTATGTGTTTTCCATGGACGTCTATTATAAATGTCTTTGCTCCTCTTTCTACGACTTTGTGCGGACCGGAGTAGGGTGATTCCAATTACTTTTTTAACGGTCCTTTTCGCAGGAAAACGTAGCTGGCTGTACAAAGGTCTTTAGGTACATAAAACATTTTCTCACCGTGGGTGGATGTTGATGCAGGTGATAGTTTTGAAATGTGTCTTCTGAGTCGTGCTGCGAAGTCTGCTTCATCCACAATGTCATGGTTGGTCGATGGTTTTAAGAACTCACCCGGTAATCACGTCGGGGTCACCACTGTAGTGTGTTAGGGTAGGTTAAGGTAAAACCTATTAATTAAACACTACTTTATAAAATATAAATGTTTATTAACATAAACAACACTTATTTAACTAAAACAATTAATGTGCGGCGCGAGTTATGAAAAGGCATGCATTCGCCGTAGAGGTTTGTAGCGGACTCCCGAGGGCGTCCGAGGGGCGCGGCCGTGCGCGGGAGACGCAGCGGCGCGGGCGGCGGTTATCCGATCGTGTCGTGTTTCAGGAATTCGCTGAGTCGTAGGTATCAACGCTGTGCGGCACAGCGCTGGCGCAGGGCTCCGCTAGCCGTGGCGCGCGGTCGTGCGGTAGGTAGGCAGTAATAAGAAAGTGTACAGACATGTAAAACTGTTAGGCCGTGTACACACGATGTGGGTATTTAATTAATGTAATACTTTTACTGTTGTATCTATAAGTATGTATGTGTTGTGTGTATATGTATGTATCTGTTGTGTGTAATATGTATGTAGGTATAGCCTACAAACAATTGCCAGACGTTTTGCGAGAAGGTGGTGATTAGAAAAATGAGTCGTTAAATGAAGGTTGGACTAAAATATAACGGAGATGATTTAAAAATCGTTTTGTTGGGTTGAAAGGCAAGGCAGATATATACTTATTGTCTCCTGTCAATATATCGCATAATCAACTAAGAAAAAAAAAAAACCGGCCAAGCGCGTGTCGGGCCACGCACAGTGTAGGGTTCCGTAGTAGCCCGTTATCACAATGTAGTACGATTCTGTTGTTCTTTATTCTGAATAGGTAAAAAAAAAAAAACATATTTTGGTTTTCAATGCAAGTCTTTACCCATTATAAACAAGCAACTCCTTTATCTTTGTATTTGGTACAAAATTATCCAACACCCAAGTTCAACGACTATTACTGCTAAACTAATAAAGTTATCTTAACTGCTATACTTTTCCTTTAAAGTTCATGAAATGCACTATCATCGAGAATTTTTCCAGATTTTTCAAGCCAGCAGTTTAGCTTTTAGAGGGGGGGGGGACTACTGGAACAAAAATTTGCACTTTAAACTTTAATATTTCGTAAATGGAGCACTAAATCGAAAAATAATTTTAGCAACCCCAAAGCCATTTTAGAAGACCTATTCAACGATACCCCACACGATGGGGTAGATGATGAAAAAAATATTCATCCCCACTTCACATGTAGGGGAGCTACCCTAAAAAAAATATTTTCCAAAATTTTATTTTATCACTTTGTCGGCGTAACTAATATACGTACTCCTACAAAATTTCAGCTTTCTAGTGCTAACGGTCACAGAGATTAAGCGAGGACGGACAGACAGACGGACGGACAGACAGACATGGCGAAACTATAAGGGTTCCTAGTTGACTACGGAACCCTAATGAGATAACATTTTTGGACTTTTTACTTTACTTGTGCTGTGAGATATGCATAAGTAATGTGACTTGACAACACCACTCCTCTCGCTATATGTGACCATTTTTAAAGACATTCAAAATGTGGGTAAGTTATTAAATTCTAAAAATTCCCAGTACCAACCCGGAATTGGGAACGTGTCCAGCAAATAGCAAAAGAATCCGGTCTTCTATAAGGTAGGTACATACTTAGAGCATTTAACCTCAGGGTAGTTGGGACAAAGCTCCCAACTACCCTGCAGGTCAAAAAGTGGTGTGGTGAGTGCCACTCTTCCAACACTTTTGCTATGTAGGTAGGTATATCTCGTGTGTACATACCTGGTAATGCTAGATACTCCTTGAGCTCTGACCCTGCGAGTTTCGTCTGCCAGTATTGGTTGTCGTGTAGCTGTGGCAGCTTCCTGATCACCTGCTCTATGTTTTTCTGAGGTACCAGCACTGGAAGATGTAAAAAAATTATGATTCATTTTCGAAATACAAAATGATGCAGCATGATTATGCGCTACATATGCTGGCGCATCTAGACAAGTTTTCCCTATGATTACTTTGTTGTTAACTAGCAGCACCCCGCGTTTCACCCGCATAAGTGTCGATCCTGTGGGAATATCGGTATAAAAACTATTCTATGCCCTTTCCCGGGACTCAAACTATGTCTATACCAAATTTCATCTAAATCGCTTCAGCGGTTTAAGCGTGAAGAGGTAACAGACAGCCAGACTCACTTTCGCACTTATAATATTAATATGGATATATTAGTACTAGCAGCGTCCCGCGATTTCACCCGCTTAAGTTTCGATCCTGTGGTAATATCGGGATAAAAACTATCCTATTTCCTTTCCCGGGACTCAAACTATCTCTATACTAAATTTCATCTAAATCGGTTCAGCGGTTTAAGCGTGAAGAGGTAACATACAGCCAGACACACTTTCGCATTTATATTAGTATGGATATATTAGTACTAGCAGCGCCCACGGTTTCACCCGCTTAAATTTCGATCCTGTGGTAATATCGGGATAAAAACTATCCTATTTCCTTTCCCGGGACTCAAACTATCTCTATACTAAATTTCATCTAAATCGGTTCAGCGGTTTAAGCGTGAAGAGGTAACAGACAGCCAGACACACTTTCGCATTTATAATATTAGTATGGATATATTAGTACTAGCAGCGCCCACGGTTTCACCCGCTTAAATTTCGATCCCGTGGGAATATCGGAATAAAATCTCTTATGTCCTTTCCCGGGATTCAAACTATCTCTATATCAAATTTCATCTAAATCGGTTCAGCGGCTTAACAGCGGCGGTGTAGCGGCACTTTCGCATTTATAATATTAGTGTAGATTAGTATGGATAGTAGGTATGGATTTCGTATATTCACACCTTCACTTGTATAATTACAAATAATACAATGCGCTAGCTGTTAACCACACATATTTAACATAGGTCCTAGGTCGATAATAATTAAGGCGGAGAAGTAGAGTCGTGCGTGTTTAATGACAAACTTGCGATAAAACTGAAACAATCTTTCATATTTTTTTTTTAGCCTGACTTGCCTTATCATCATCATCATCATTTCAGGCGAAAGACGTCCACTGCTGGACATTATAGGCCTCCCCCAAGCACCTCCACTTCGACCGGTTATGTGCTTCTCGCATGCAACGGGTTCCTGCGGCCTTCACAAGGTCGTCGGACCACCTTGTGGGAGGCCTGCCAACGCTACGTCTTCCGGTACGCGGTCGCCACTCCAGAACCTTTCGGCCCCATCGACTATCTGTTTTGCGAGCAATGTGCCCTGCCCATTGCGCTATGTCGGTTACCTTGGTTCTCCTGCCTTGCCTATTGATGAATAAAGGCCTCCCCCAAATCTTTCCAGGCATCCTTTTCCATAAACACCCCGATCCATTCCTTGTGTTCATAATTATAACAAGAAATTCCTACTATGGAGGTATGACGTATGTAACGGCCCCGACTTACGAGAGTCATGTGTTCGAACCAATGACGAGGTTATATTCTGTATGGTTCGAACTTCGAACCAAAGACGTGGTTATATTCTGTATGGTTCGAACTTCGAACCAAAGACGTGGTTATATTCTGTATGGTTCGAACTTCGAATCCACGCATTCGCTTTACTATATGTAATTTAATAATTTCATCACCACTGCTCTCAAGACGGTGAAGGAAAACATCGTGAAGAAACTAAAAATCGAAGACATGTGACATCTACCAACACGCACTGGGCCCGCGTGGTGGATTACAGTACAGCCAAAGACTATATAACTTTGATTACAACCCACTCGCAGCGATGAGAACATTATAGGCTGATTATGAGGCCGTGACTCACACACACATCACACATCACATTTCCACAAAAAAATAATTAGATAAACTAACCTCCTTTTTCATTTTTCAGCATACCAAAGGTACCTCCAGTGTAAATAACGAGCACTCTTTTATTTTGCACCATTTTAACTATTTAAAAACAATATTACTATTTTAAGTTATTTAATTATTATATAAATTATTAAGTACACTATTAATTTGCCGCTAAGATAACGAATGCGCGATGTATCGTCAAAACGGGTCTTATAGAGCTCTGGTGATACACACGAATTTAAAATTCTTATCGTATCTCAATTCTCAAGGTGACTATGTGTCGTGTCACTGTAACGTGTGAACTGTGCCGGGCTGTGTGCAGCTGTGCCGCAAACCAAGATGCTGTTAAGAATGATTTGACAAGTTACATAACACTGCGGGACACGATGTAATAACAATAAAACTTCGATTGTGTCTCGTATCGTTCGTTCGTCCTTCAATTTGTTTAAAATATACAGCGTGCTTCTATACTAATAAATAATAAAGTTATAGAGTTTGTTTGTTTGAACGCGCTCATCTCTGGAACTACCAGTCGGATTTGAAAAATTCGTTTTGCTTTTGATTGCCCAATTTTTGAGAAAGGCTCTTAGGCTATTTAACATCACGCTTAGACACTTAGAAGCCGACCAAAAAGGAAAAATTCAGAAAGAACGCTAAGCAAAAACGAAGTAATAGCGCGGGTCAACAATGCGATGCGACGGGTGCAATTTCACGCGGACGAAGTCACGGGCAGAGGCTAGTCAAAAATATGTGGTCTCATGGAGAAAGGTTCAGTTTTATACATCAACAACATTATTTTTAGTATATGCGAAACCCGAAACACGAGTCCAGTATTTTTATGTAAAGAATCTATGTACAAAATTTCAAAACTGTATCATGAAAAATCACAAAGTTATAAGCTTGTTAAGTTACCTGTTTGTCCGTACAAAAACATGCTCACCCGCGCCGCGCCGTCTTGTGCTCATTGATAATAGTACCTAGGTAGTAGGTACCTACCTGTTCGGTGTGGAGATTGGATAACCTACGTAGTGTCGCTCGGTGTCCAACTTTTTAACCTTTTTTAAATATTTTTGGGACAAAATATAACATGGGGTAAAAATTATTGGAATCGATTCAGTTACTTATTCTGAACAAACTATATTCAGGTTTCGCATATACTAAAAACGAAGTTGTATATGACGACACATATTTCTGATACAAGCCGTATATTCTAACATGTCAAATAATTCTGTATCACGCTGTATATGGGTGTTTTTCAACAGCACTGTGGCAACTGGCAGCTATGCCATCAAATCAAAACGATGAAAACATCATTTTGATTATCAGTCAATGTTTTAAACTCATCACGCCTGAAATCCCCGAAATGTTAGGCAGATGTGTACCTATAGGACAATACCTCCCCCCCCCCCTCCACTTTGGCTTTGAGTTTTTTCTGCGATCTGAGGGGCAATCCACGTTCATAGTCTGATCTCAGTCTCAAAGGTATTATTGACAGAATAATACCTCCAATTTCCTTAAGTTTTTCACATTGATCGGAGAGATCGGTCAGATGAGATTGCGACTAGATTTTGAACCGCGGACATTTTCGACATCAGCCTGTATACATTGCGCAAGATTGACATAACATAATATTCGCGTCACGTCACGAATGTGTTATCAACTGTGTGGTGGGTCGAATATTCTTATCAGAACCAAGATGAACACGCAATTTTCTGTTTTTGTTATACCTAAATGGTTAGCGTCGCGTGCTACACTGTTTTAGTAATAATTATTCCTTAATGGAATCTTCTGCGTGTACGGTAACTACAATATCTATCAGAGAAAATTTCTACCATAGATTTTTTATAACCACTAAAGTTGCTTGGATTTGAAAGAGGCAATATTTTTTTATGATACCTATACCTAAGGAATTAATGAATTTGAAAATATAATAAAAATGGTATGGGTCCCGCCTGCTTCCAACTTTTATTTAATTTAAAATGGGCTTGTTTGTAGCTTTTCGGTTTCGCAGTCGGGTTTTTTTATTTTTTAAATTACTTTTTTTATTTCCAGCTTTTTAGTTTACAAATGTGAAAGATTTCGCAAACGATTTAGTTCTTGGTACGTGTTGTTTACGATTTGTCACTTCGAATTACTTTTAACCATATAAGTTATATATATTTTTGTAATCACCTTTTAAACCCCTTTATTTTGATACCCCACTCGACAGGTTTCGAGATTTTTTTTATTTTTTATATTGCGCCAAAAATCAGCCATTTTAATTTTTTTTTCAATTTTGATACCTATACCCAGTGTCACTCTCACAATTAAGACGAATCTAACGGCACCTCTCAAGCTGAAATCGATCAAGCCGTTTAGGCTACAGAGCGTGCCAAAGAAATATACGTTACATACATACATACATACATACACTCGAAAAACATAACCCTCCTTCTGACGCAGTCGGGTAAATAGCAGACTAGGGCCCCGGAACGCGTTGCAATGCACAATGGCGACGAAGAAGTGCATCGCTTGCAGTGACGGCGACAGACGCGTCGAATATCGCTGACTCGAAAACGAAACAGCTGCGGATGCACTGTACGATGACGATGACAACATGGCTCTCCGATATGGATACCTACCGTGATCTTTTGCGAGTTAAGGCGACTACATGACCGCGCGGTCTTGGTCGGACTGCTATGGTATTCTGTAATATTGGACAATGAAAATAAATAATTGGATAATGTAAATATTGAATATAAGAAAAAAATTTAACTGTGACTGATATTTATGTATAAGTGTAGAAGTTAAAAATCATTGATTCAATAATAGGTAATAGTTGTACCTAAGATATTTGCACGCCCTGAAAAATGGCATACATGTCGTGAGCCACTCTTATTTTAAGATTTTGCATGCAAGTAATATTTTAATTCTGTAATACACATGTTCGAGCAATTCAAATTTCTTTCTTTCTTTCTTGCTACATAGAAAATATTGTCTGTGTGGTGCCGCCGGACTTAAAGAATAGCACCACCCCATACTTCCCGTGGGTGTCGTAAAAGGCGACTAAGGGGCGTACCGGAGAATGGGCAGCAGCGTTCTCTATGCATTCCACCACCATACGCCTCCCAAGCATGGCGATTATGGCAAACCCCCCCTTTTGGGGGACGCCTATGTCCAGCAGTGGACGTCTTTCGGCTGAAATGATGATGATGACATAGAAAAGAAAGAGAAGCACGATGACACAACGCTGGTAATTTATTGCAAAACATGAAGCAATTATCTATTTACAAAAAATCTTTTGTATGATCTAAAAAATTAAAACAGCGTTTTAGTATGTTGATTGTAGAAAAAATCATAATCATTGTATGTATATTAGTATGGTTTTTATTGTAAAAAGAAAGTTTTTAGAGGTATCTTTTTGATTTTTTTCTATCGTATCAAATTAGTTGTATTATGTTTTCAACACACTACCTATCTACCTAGCATATATTCTGCAGAATATCATATATTTTTCTGATTTCGTTTACTGTAGTCGATCATATACTTTTATTGTTTCTTAAACTTGCGTTTTTTGTATTTAGGTCCTGAAAGCCCCTTAAACCCACTGATTATGGATTGCGATACAAGTTCAAAATGAGTCTCGGCCACGAATGCTTTACAGCGGGATTTTCTGCACATTATGACAAAGTTTTAGGTAGGTACCTACCTGTTAGGTTGTTTTTGTATGATAATCTACAAGTACACTGGTACACATAAATATGCTGTGATTAGTCAGCACAGCACGAATCGCATCGGAGCTCCAACGTGCTGCGAACGGGAACAAAACAACACACAATATGAAACATTTTTGTCTCTTTTTACTGTTTTCCTGTCTAGGACTCTCTGTACAGGTAAGTTCTTGAAATTTGCATTTACTGTTTTCCTTAAACTGTAACACTACTGAAAGTTCGACCAACGTTATATCGAAAGGAGAAACTGTGACAAGCCAATATAAGCTTCGATAGGCCAAAAACAAAAACCAACCCAGCCCAAAATATGCTCAGCAATGGATGAAGTCAGGCTGTGGATGCTGATGACTTACCTTATGATGATGACTTGGTGATAACTGTATTATGAATCGAAAAGTTTTCTCCTCAACAGAGATCAACTCCTCAGGATGACCACTACGTAGCCGCTGTGGTGGAGTACAGAGTAAACTATAACGTCACTGCGAACCTGATCAACTATGCAAATCTTATAAAGGAAGCTGCAGAAAAGGTACATTGTTTCAAACATCTTTTATAGTTATTAATCCAGTGATATTATAATATGTACTGAAGTGAGAAAAGAGGTAGATAGTAGATAGGTTAAACAACATTTGAGTCATTCGATCTTTAAAAGCGATAAAATGTCACACTATTAGATGACACGCGAAGGTATGTCGTAATTATCGGGAGCCAAACAAAGACAAGACGCGTACGTAACTTGGCTAAAGAGCGAAGGAGTGCTAAAGATCTTTTGGCGCTTAAATGATATTCACAGGGAGGTTGGTAAAACATTTGTGAAATGGTATTGAAAAAACGAGATGGCGGCGTTAGTTTCGATTTCGGACACGCGTCAAGATATTGGACAGTTGTATAAATAATTATTTCTACAACTGTAGGTACCTTTTATAAGTACATAAAATATTACTCTAACATTTACACATTCTAACATTAACATTTTTAACACATTTTTTAAATTTTGCGTCATCGCTAAAGTTTGAAACAAAAGAGGTTTATGTACTTATGAACCAAATTGTTTCTTATGAGCTTTTGTCTTTACCCTTGATTTTCCTCTCGGTTATGATGCAATAGGTTATAATATAACCTATTGCATCATAATAAATAAACATATTATGTTGATGTTACAGGATAATCAGCGATATCCCCAATAATATTTTCAGGGTGCTGACATTGTGGTGTTTCCTGAACAAACCCTCACAAATTTCACGAGTACCTTCGAAGTGCCAATCAATGGCACTCTGCGACAATACCCTGTACCAGCTCTCTACCCTGAGATATTTGATAAGGTTTGTACACAAGCAGAAATGAACGGAAAAAGTTATTCAATAGGCATTAGTAGTACCTACTTAGTCTCTTAACATAATATCAAACCTGTAATCGCTGAAGGCTTTGGCAGAGGTGTACCTGTAATACCTACACCTACATTTCGCCAGTTATATTTAAGTCCCATGTAATAGAGGAAGAGCCTTGCCATCAACGAGAAATTCCTGATGGAAAACCCAATACCAATTTGCCCAATCTGGGAATTGAACCCGCCTTGTAGCGACCTACGTGACCTAATAACTTAGCACCGGCCTAAGTCGTCAGTCTTGTGTAAAGAACTGTATTTCATTCATAATTCAAAAACCATGGGGCCTTAAAGGCCACTTTGGCAGAATCATAAAAGGATAACGTTATTAATCATAATGTAGAGTTAACTTAGCTTAAACTATTTTTTTTTATTTGTTTCCTGTTATATGTAATGTTCGTGCATTTCTGGGAGTAATAAAGATTATTATTATTATAACTGTTAAGTTAATCGTATCAAATCCCATTGGTGAAGCATTTTTCAGTTATTTTTTTTTTGTCTGTGCTAAAATACCAATCAATCCAATCCAAATCCAATCTCTTTACTACCTATGTAGTGCAACGAAAAAAAGAAAAACACGGACTGTCTTCGCCATATTATAGCATTTTTAGGCCCCCAGATCGCCGCACAAGCTGAATAGCCACCGCAATTAGACAGTAGATTTTCGCCGTGCGGCGAATATCGTGCAGCTATAGTCACCCGTGTAAAGCCCGCAGACCGCAGTACTCTTCATTATTTGGACTATTGTGGACAGAATAAGGTTTCCACCATTGTTCCAGTACATGGTAGGCATATCAGCAGCCGCGAGGCGGAACGACATCTACGTAGTGATCAACGGTCGCGAGCACTTGGACTGCACAGCCCAGGACACGAGTGAGTACTGTCCCGAGGAGAAAGAATACACCTTTGTCACCAACGTTGTCTTCGACAGGACAGGAGCCGTCATTGACAGGTGAGACTGTTACAATCCTGTACAACCCGCAAGAGTTAACTTGAGACCCTAGCGACCCCTCCCGACCGCCGCGCTGTTACCGCTTTCGCCATCGATGCCTCAGTATCGCACGCTTACCAACGTCATCCGAATAAATCCTCAAGTTAACTCTTGAGGGTTATAAATGTTGATATTGGCATAGAACGAATACTCGAATACTTCCATCGGTCTTCTTCTTAGCGTGTTGATGGCAATCTAAATGGAGAACCAGAATTCGCCTATGAGTTCGGCGCCATCAGTAGCGTCCATCAGTTCTTGTAACGTACAGACACAATATTAAGTGTCCCATCGTTTTTGGAACAGGTTTTAAACTCCAGGACGGAGTCATTTAAGAATCTCCTGCTGAATAGGTTTTCTTTGCTTTGGCCAACCTGGATCTGGAGTCAGTTTAAAGACTTTCAGGTTAGCTAAGGTTTTAAAATGTGACTGTCAACCAATAGAAACCGATTTACTGTCCTAACCCATGATCTACGCCAAATGTCATCCCAGATCCTATCAGCCGTTAAGGCTTGAAAAGGAAACAGACAGGCACGCCAGACAGTGTTACTTTCGCTAAAATATTAGTAGGTATGGCTAGAGATTTCCACCTAAATCATAACAAGTTCCGTCACTCGGTTTGCCTGGGCTTTTCCGAAGTTAACGGAATATACCTTCGACCGTGATCCTTCTACTATTTTATATCTTGGACTTGTTACCTGTATTTAAGATCTTGCATGCTTACTCTGTATGTAAACGCATGTTTCACAAATAAATTATCTTTATCTTCTTTTACGGCTACACCCAATTACCTATCACCAGTTTTGGCATACTAGAGGTAGAAAAACCTATATAGGTATAGAGATATTAGTAGCGATCTGTATTTTTATGGCGCTTCCTCGAAAATAAATCGTAGCGACTGACCTACTGAGCAAGCGAAAGTGATGCAATTACTTCTGAAGTGCAAAAGAAGAGTGATGGCTATAATGTGCGTGCGCTCGGAATATAATGACGTATTGTGCCAAAACGAATTTACTCCTTTTTTTAGTAAAATTACAGAATTAAATTTAAAAATACTTTGATTAAACTTTCAATGATAATTCTCTGTTTCAAAATAAATTCCATTGAATAACTCCTAAGCGTTACGCCGTGATGTCGAAAAAAGTAAAAAAAATAGATATAACTTTGCAATTTTTTGTATCGAGAAAAATTCATTCAATCGTGTATTCCTTTTACATGATACTAGACCAAAGAGTCAAAAAACATATGCCAAAATGTTAAATCCCTATTCCACATATTAACAAGTTACACGAAATAGAAAAACCATTTTTTTTTTTCAATATATCACCACTTATACTGACAGATAAAATTATCTGGTACAGTTGGTTTGCTGGTGTCATCAGAAAGTCTTATGCTGCACCGTTTTACTCACGTGCTCTTTTAACTTTGCGACCAAGCTGATCCCTATAGGCTCTTCAGCAGGCAACTTCTTTCGTTTGTTCCAGATACCGCAAGATCAACTTGTTCGTTGACCCTTTAAGCACGCCAGCCCTGCATCCCGAGCTTGGCGAGTTCAGCACAGACTTCGGAGTGACCTTCGGCCACTTCATCTGCTTCGACATCTTGTTCCAAGTTCCGGCCGAGCAGGTGGTGCAGAAGAGACACCTGAAGAACATCTTATTTCCAACAATGTGGATGTCGGAACTACCGTTTTTGACTGGTGAGTGATAGGACACTGAAGTTCTGCAGTCTAGTTGCTTAACAAATTCTTTACGATGAAGACCTTAACAACATTCATATAGTGCCTCCTTATATCTACGTCCCTGCGATTAGAACATTGTAAGCACCTAATATAAATCGCATAACTACCAAAATGAGAGTTATTAAGTATAAAAAGTTTAGTATTATTTGTGTTTAATTATTAATACAATAGTAAATTATTAGTCAACCTTTTTAACCCCCGACGCAAAAACGACGGGGTGTTATAAGTTTGACGTGTCTGTGTGTGTGTGTGTGTGTGTGTGTGTGTCTGTGGCATCGTAGCTCCCGAACGGACGAACCGATTTTGATTTTGTTTTTTTTTATACTATAACCTAAATTAACTAACTAAACTATGGCATCGATAAAATTCCTCCCCATCACTGTCGACTGGTAATGTACCCACAAGCCTGGCGGTATTGCCACGTTGTATGGCAACGCTTAGCCTAAGCCAGCCCTTGATTAAGGGAACTGTCAACCAGCTCTCGGACCCCACGGCCAAGTTAGAATTGGTATGTCGGAGCATGTTGACAGAATAGACCGATTACTTTAAATGTTTCAGCTGTACAGATGCAAGAATCCTACGCGTACGCAATGGATGTTAACGTCTTGGCAGCTGGGGCCAATCATGTTTCGTTTGGTAGTGCAGGTAAAAAAAATATTATCTATTATTATACACAAATATCAATCTATTATTATTTTGGTTTTCGATTATTTTGGTTATCGGATTGTTACCAATCTGTACATATTTCAGAGTAACAAACTTTTAAAATGCACAAATGTATTTTCAGGTTCTGGAATTTATTCGGGCAAAGCTGGTGCTCTAATCAGCGTTATGCCAGGATCGGATACGACTAAAGTGCTTGTAGCCAAAGTGCCTAAAGTTCCTGGACTGGTGGGTATTTTCTTCAAGTTATGTGGTTAACAATCCCTACAAATCCAGTTGGTTTATCAGTAAATTGATTTGTAAGCTGCTCATCACTTAGTAAACTCCTCTGTCTGTCCAGTTAACAGAGACGTACCCAGGTCCGACCTACGGCAACCCGGCAGATCAGGACGACCTTCGCTTGATGGCAGATCTGTCGCTCTCGTCGCACGTCAGCAAGCTGCTGGAGCCGGGCTCCCAGGAATTCACGCTGGTGCACAGGGATGCTACCTGCACCTTCAAGGTCAATCTTACCCAGAGAGATGGCAGCAAAGTGAGTACACTATGGTGTTGTTTGATGTTTTTTTCTATCTGCCCCAAAAGGACCACCTAATGTTTTAATTCGTTATCATAGCCCCCTTTATTATTTTTATTCCAGCATTACAGATACAGAGCGGGAGTTTTCAGCGGCGTAAGATCATGCTACGTCAGACTGAGGCGTGGTGTGAGGATGTGTGGCATATACGCCTGCACTGGCGACGACATAAACACTTGTGGCATAAGGTAACACGTCAACCAAATCGTCCCACTGCGGGGCAAATACTTCTCACATCAAAAATAGAACACCTCGCAAAGTGAAAATTGAAAAAATCGTTCTAACAGTATCTACTTTTAGAGAATTTACAAAGACGCTTTCCTCTTAAATGTTGCCGGGCCTGGTCATCCGTAAAACATTGATTGATAGCAATGGCGATTATATGCTGGCTGTCCTTGAACTCTTGTCATTATTTCAATAATACCCATGGGATAACATCTCTGTCTCATATATTTACAGGTTCCCTACGTACAAAGAGAACACAACTGCGATTTTCGAGGAGCTCACTATAACAGCCGGGATGCCGACTGCCGCACTCGCCACTAAGTTGGACACTGACAACTTTATCGTGTACCCTGTCTCTACCACTGTCCACGTCATGCCTTTAGAACCAAAAGACATTGCTTACACATCCGTTAGGAATGATAACGTCACCGTACATACTATGACGCTGAAAGATAACACTGCTGAATTATATTCGTTTGCTATCTGGGGAAGACATTTCGCCATTGACGAAACAGACAAACTGTTCGAATATGAAGATGAAGACGACAACAGCGTAGTCGAAGACAACTGAAGTATCGACAATAACAAGAAGCACCCTAATTGCGTATAACACACTATGAATGTCAATCTGAATCAATCATCTCAATTTTGAAGGATATTGCTAATCCATTGCTTCATATGTTCGAAAAATTTGTCTGCTCAGTAACGCTCGTAAATAACGCAATGAATATTGTCGAACTGTCAAAATGAAAGCCATTGCTACTGATAGTGTGTTACGCAATTACCCCGCAGACTATAACTATGTAATTATGCAATAAACACACAGAATAAAATAAATAAACAGGTAAGTATGCCTTATACAATGTATAACTGAATTAATGCACATTATGAAAGTAGTTTGTTCAGAATCGTTCCCTGAACCCATTTCTCTAATTTTTGTATAGGTACGTAATTTTTTTATTCCAAAATTGATTAAGACTACGTAAATTACAGTCCCACTTCCCCCTGAATAGTCAAAATTTTATCAACACACACACACATATTCCGAGAGAGGCATAAATGAGGAAGACATTTAATTATTACTCTCTCGGGATGTGTGTGTGTGTTTTTTTTCTACATAATTTAAGTCGAGCTGCAAAAATGCAGCACTGACATGAGTAGGTAAGTATGGTCTTCTCAATTAAATAATCCTAAATTATTGCATCATTGAAGATGAGCAAATATAATTAGTAGGCAAAGGACCTAGCATCCAGCCCTGGGGTGCCCCATTTCATCTTGAGTTTTATTTTCCATACAATGTGTTCGGAAATGTTAAAAATGCATATTATGAAGTCTTAATAAATGTTTTTGGCAATTATTATTGTCGGACTGCATGTTTGTATTTAATTTTATTTGTAGGAATTATTTCCTAATCAAAATCCTTACACATAACACCACACATCATATCTGTATTCCCCTAAGGATTAGGCAAAGGTATACCTATAGTACCTACCAGGGTTGTTGCTGATGCATATTTTTTTCACATCAGCGGATGCTGATGCTGATGTTTTATCATTGACATCAGCGGATGCTGATGCTGATGCTGATTTTAATTATTTTCTTAAAAGTTGCATAGTTTTGCTTGGCATTGAAATAAAATGTTGGTTCAATAATTTTGTGACTTTTAGGAGGCCTCTTACAAAAATGTGCATAGATGCATAATTTCCTCGTTGAAATTGAACACTATTCGGTGATTGGTATAAATAGCAATTAATTGGTAAAGATAGTTCGTTTTCTCTTTTACAATAATAATAAAGCGTTTTTTTTATTATCTGTCTATTTAGCAATAGCCGTTCTCCTGATGCATGTTTAGGCAAAAACTCATGGAGAGCTGATTTGAGAACTCTAATTTGTAGTTTCTGTTGAATATAATCCATCAAAACATTTTTTTTCATATCACTTATATCATATACTTTTATAATAATAGAATACATTTTTGTTATATGCCTTATAAATAAAGAAAAAAATACTGCACCTAATTCAATTTTCTACTGGAAACAAGTCTGAATATCTCCGAACATCTACATCATTTTCACGTAGTATTTATACCAAAATAGTCTTCAATAATTGCTTATACAATATCAGTAAAAAAAAAACATTTATTGATACTGTGATTTTTTTTATAAATAAAATAAAAGTACTCTAAATTTCACTGCGCCGTCGATGCGCGCTCGCCCTGGCTGGAGGAAAAAAAAAAAAAGATGTGCGCACAGTACCAAAATGTAAGAGGGCTCTTAATAAAAAATTGAATCAAACTAAGTAAAGTACCTAGTTTAGTAATAATTAGCGTTTGTTTACCTACAATCGCAATATTCGCAATAACCGCGGCTGGCCTCTGGATTGGTCAAAACTCGCAACGAAAACAGCATTCAGCATTAATACCTAATCAGCATCGATCAATGCGGATGCTGATGTTGATGTTGAAAATGATGCTGAAGTTCCGCTGATGCTGATGTTCGCAACAACCCTTTCACCTACACCCACATTTACGTTTAAAGTAGGAACATAGCACTTTTCACATCCTTATTATGAAGATCAAAGTTTCAATATTTTCAACCTATGTTGGGAATGACCATAATGCCTTGGAAGTTAGGTCGGCCTTTGGTGTGGGATGCGCCATGTGTCGGCAGTCTCAGCACCCTTGCGCCATCACAACTTCCTAGCAGGGCGGGCTAAGCTGGGGCGGCTGCTGCAGGTGTGGCAAACCTCAAACGGCGCAAATATTCCAATCTTATTGGAACTTATTATGTTCGAGCTGTTTGGGGTTGAAACTCTAGGGCCATGGGGTCCGAGTGCCCACTTAGTTTTTGGAGACATTGCTAAGCGGTTGGCTGACTTTCACGTGACCAGAGGGCTGGCCTATTTTTTGCCCAAGGAATCAGCATTGCCGTACAATCTGACAATGTTGCCAGCCTTTTGGGCACTTTTCCTGTTGACAACGATGCGGAGGAATTTTCAATGCCTTATGATTCTTTCCTTTTTAAATACATGTAACATATTATTATTTTAAGATTGTTTGCATTTAAATTACTTAAGTAAATATTTTAAGATAATAAACAGAAGGCATATTATACCTAATTCTTGCAGAAAAAAAGGATAGTATTTAATTTATCTGGGTTGGGAATATTTAAACTTTGACTCACAGTTCCACTTCCTCAAAATAGTATGGTAAATAAAATACACATCAACTGGTTAACAATAGTATATTTCAATAATAACTTATTTTGATAATTTTATCGGAGGAATAATTTTGAATTGTTGACAGTTCTTCCATTCAAAAACTGTCAGACGTCAATTTTATTCCACGAATAAAAATTATTATGTCGATTGAAAAATCAATAACAAAAGGACATTAACGAGGAATCAATAAATTAATAACAGAAGGAGAACAATAAATTATTGAGACATAAGCACTAATAACAAAGTACTCTGTAATGAAGTCATTACAAATAGGTACCTACATAAATCGACGGTCTTGTTCAGGCTACATCAATGATTCTAAACACAACAATAAAAATAATAAATAAATGGCGCATTTATAATAGAAAAGATAAAGGACCTACTTAGTTTACGTATTTAATTGCAAGTGATACAAATGAAGGAAGGAAGGCGGACAGACAGAGAAGAGTGGCGTGCATTGCAGGATGCCTACACTCAGCATTGGGTGGCGAAAGGCTGAAGAAGAAGTAAAAGAAGATACAAATCAAATGGATGCAATAATATAAATATTAATTACCTTCGATCAACAACTTATAAAGCTGTCGCTAAACAGCTAGGTCAACTTGTACAAGGCAAGCATAGTGAGGAAGTATTTCCTTATTCTGAACACCCATAAAAAATGGTAATAGTGCTCTAATAATTTTCAAATCAATGATCCATAAATAAACAGAAAAATAGCTACTCGTATGTGTAAAATTAATTTGAATACCAATACTACTACTATTTATTTGTGAATAGGTATATTAATATATAATTTGGATAAGTATAGTTTTGATACACTTTTGTGTATCTTTATAGTTAAAATATTTATTCCTCAATTTTCACAATATAGACCCACCACTGTTTGTCTCTGCATCACCCAAAGCTTGACTGGTTGAAAATGCCTATGGCATTAAGTCTGCCTCTGTACATTTGCGTACTTAAAGTAGGTATTAAATAAATAAGTAAAAGAACACTAACTTTCTAGAAAAGAATACAAATCATGTTTAATCTTCAATAATAATATCATGGTAAAACGATCTTTGGCACCCTATAAAAATAAATAGTAGGTAGATAAGTTCTATAAAGCAAGTACGAAAGGTAATATTGCAAGAAATCTAATATGGCATGAGCTGTAATGGACAGTTAACTGTTAAGTTAATCGTATCACCATACGACGACGGACAGACGGACTGTCTTCGCCATATTATGATTCATAATGTTATCCTTTTATGATTCTGCCAAAGCCCCCAGAAGGCCTATTCTAGTAATCTAAAACGTTCAAAATCTAGTCGCGGTCTCATCTCGGCGACAAACAAATGTCAAAAACTTGTCAAAATGTAAGGAAATTAAAGGTATTTTTGACAGATTGACACCGTGATCAGACTGTGAACGTTCCTAAAATTACCATAATTGCCATAATTGTAAATAGTTGCCCTAATTTAACCCTATCTAAAGCTGACTGTAACATATCAAAGCTCCAACAGACGCCAACAGCACTCGACTCAGAAGATGAATAGCAGAAGCACCTGGTACAGGTGTTGTTGTCGTTGCCTGAGTTGTCGTACTGTCAGTCGCCGAGCTTTCAGTCCCCGAGCTTACAGTGGTCAACGTTGAAGCGCCTTCAGTGGTCGACGCTGGTGTCAAGTCGCCTTCAGCATCAGTCAACGGTGGGTCTTCAGTCTGACCATCAGTCGCGAACCGTCTTCCCCAGATAGCGAACGTATACAACTCAGCAGAGCTGTTCTTCAAAGTCATAGTATATATGGAATTGGTGCTGTATTTAGAAGTGGTGTATTCAAACTCTTTTGATTCTAAAGGCATGATGGAGACCTTGGAAGACACAGGGTACATGATGGCGTTGTTGGTTTCTACGTCGTTGACAATAGCGGGAGTTGGAATCGTGGCTGTTATAACCAGCTCCTCGAAGATCGCCGTTGTGTCTGGTATGTAGCTGGAGAACCTGTAATAAGCACAGAGAGTTATTGAGACTTTGGTGACAAGGAGGTTTTATTACTTAATTCGGACATTCTGCAGGCCGGTGAATGTGATATGTACTTGGTAATAGGGTATTTACACTAGGTCGACTTTCGCCGTGCGGCTGGTCACTTACCAAATCGCCTCACAAGCAGTGCCGGATTAAGGCTATTCACTAAAAGTTCATTTCAAATAAACTCGCGATAAAGTTTGTTCACCTCCTTCTACTAATGTATCCGAATATTTCCAAACCATACGAAAAAAATGTATGGGCAGTGTCGGTAACACGATCAAAACAATGACTTACTCCGTGTTTGGTATTATGAAACTCAACCGATGCAATGTTAGCGACAGTTTTGTATGACGAACGATATCTGTCGTAAGTTATTTGGACTTTTTGGTACAGGGTGGTTGAATGACATTTATCGCAAGTTTATTTGAAATACACTTTAGTCGCCTCGTATTTTTCCAAAACATCGACGAGCGATTTGTAAAGATTGGTGCACATCTCTAGAGTGACTTTTGGGTCTTGTAATATCTTGCTGATAAACAGCAAATACTGTTTCGGTGCTGTTTCTGCCTTATGGTGCCCCCCGAGACGTGATGCCCTAAGCAATTGCTTAATTTGCTTATGGGCTAATCCGGCCTGCTCACAAGCCGAATAGCCAATCCGGTCGATAAAAATCGCAGGGGCTAGTTCATCAGTGAGCATTTTCACGGTCGATTTTAGTCACCCGCCGACTACGACAGAAGTCGAAACCAACTCTACTTTGAATCTTGCAATTTGTCACTAACCTAACCTAGCCGAATTGCCATTTAGTCGCTGTCGGTGCGGTTATAGTCACCTGTGTAAAGCACACATTATCAGGCCGCACATTTTGGTTTGCGTGTGTCATTTCAAAGAAAAACAACAGAAAGCAACGCACCACTTGTTAAGGTACTGACACACATGCTCATTACTAGCATGCTCAAACCAATCGGAGCACGCGAAACTCACGTGACTTTGATTTTCGCGTGCTCCGATTGGTTTGAGCATGCTAGTAATGAGCATGTGTGTCAGTACCTTTATGGGATTAACATAATATTTACAAACAGGCTGATCTGCGACGCTGGAAAGTGCTAACCGCCGCTTCTTGTTTCCCACTTTATCCCCAAGAGGACGTATTGTCTAGAGTAGAGACCTTCGTTACGTCAACCTTAGTTAGGTCAGTAGAACGTGCTCTTTTATAATATAGGTATTACTATACTTAGGTATCATAGTTTTCTTCATCAGAAAAATTAACTCAAACGGCCTTAAAAAGATAAATCTTGGTTTGTACCAAGATTTATCTTTAGAAACAGGTTTAAAACACCGTGCCATTTTTAAATTTCGAACTACATATAATCCGACTTTGACGTTCTTATTAAAAACAAAGTTTAACTGACGTTAAACCCGAGTCAAAGTTGTTAATTATGCATTTTTGCATTTTTTTTTTCAATTTTGCATTAAGAACTTTACGTTAGTCAGAATAAAGTTCAAAATACAGTAACTGACCCGAAGGCTATGTCTAAGTTAGAACTCGTTTTGTAATAAGACGGACTGTGTGTTACCTTAGGCCACAAGTCTCTCTGGTGTCTCCAGTGCAAGCGTAGACGCCGCAAATCCTAGTGCCGCCCGTCGCTAACCCGGAAAACGACCTTACGCCGCTGAACACGCCTGCTCTGTATCTGTAATGCTGCAATCAAATGAAACAAAAATATCTATGTTACGTCATCGGTGCAGTGAATAGTCGCCCCATCATGTACGCACGATGTAAAAACGTAAATTCAACGATTTGTGAATCGAAAATACTTAACTAAGTATCCTATAACACTTTGGTAATGTTTGCGAAATGACAATAAGTACGGTCAGCTAACAAAAGTGTTCTATTGAGTACTAACTCCCCTCAAAGTGTGTCCCTCGTTTAACCTAACAACCTGTATAATTAACAACTAAGCAGCAGTCTTTCATACTGCATGCATCATACTTCACTACGTATCATTTGCTCGGGATTTTTTTATCGATGAATGAATAAACAATGTATTGAAGATATGAAATTGGCCAACAACGCGAAATATACAGGGTGTCTGTTAAAGAATGGATAACCTTGAAATAGCATATAATAGAACTTATGGCCGTTCTAAAATAAATACAAAATAAATATATATCTCAAGTAGTACGCCCGGATCTAAGATACGATTTTTTAGAAAAAAATACTGTTACACTTACTGCCTCTCTGTCGATGAGTCAACGTGCAATATTATAACAAAAAATAACCGACGGAATTCATTCATTTGTGGTCGTGGTAAAAAATAATTTCGCAGTAAAAAAAAATTTAAAATATGTAAAAAAAAAAAATTTTTAGATTGTCTATTTTTATTTTGTCCTTGATATACAATTTTATGGTTATCCATTCTTTACCGGACATACCAAAACAAGCCGGCTTGTACCTCGTATGATGAAGGATGTATAGGAATTTTAACTTAAACGAAGTACCTATACTTAAACAAAACGAAAGGTTTAATGATGATTGGTATACTATCCATCAAAGTATTTACATCCCAAGGTACCTACACTAATGATACTGGATCCATGAATTACTTCGAAATGTTTCCTGGGGGCCTAAAGAGGCCACTTTGGCAGAATCATATTAAGGCGACGACAGACCGTGTTTTTCTTTTTTTCGCTGCTCTACGTAGGTATAATCAAAGAGATTGGGACTGGATTGATTGGTATTTCAGCACAGACAAAAAAAAAATACTGAAAAATCCTTCACGAATGGTATTTGATACGATTAACTTAACAGTTAACTGTCCATTATGATTCATAATGTTATCCTTGTATGATTCTGCCAAAGTAGCCAAAGTAGTTTTTAGGCCCCCAGGAAACATTTCGAAGTAATTCATGGATCCAGTATCATTAGTACCTTGGGATGTAAATACTTTGACGGATAGTAACTATACCAATCATCATTAAACCTTTGGTTTTGTTTATCTCGTATAAACAAAACCAAAGGTTTAATGATGCCTTGGGATGTAAATACTTTGACGGATAGTAACTATACCAATCATCATTAAACCTTTGGTTTTGTTTATACGAGTAGGTACTTCGTTTAAGTTAAAATTCCTATTCATCCTTCATCAAACGAGTTGTTTTGGTATGTCCGGTAAAGAATGGATAACCAGAAATTGTATATAATAGACCAAAATAAAAAAAGTTATTTAAAAAAATTAAAAAACCGACTGCGGTAAAAAACTTAAGTTAAAAAAAAACTGAAAAGCTAAAAACAAGCCCATTTTAAATTAAATAAAAGTTGGAAGCAAGCGGGACCCATTTGAATTTGAAAATATAATAAAATGGTATGGGCCCGCCTGCTTCCAACTTTTATTTAATTTAAAATAGGCTTGTTTTTAGCTTTTCAGTTTTTTTTTAACTTAAGTTTTTACCGCAGTCGGGTTTTTTTATTTTTTTAAATAACTTTTTTTATTTCCAGCTTTTTAGTTTACAAATGTGAAAGATTTCGCAGACGATTTAGTTCTTAGTAGGTGTTTTTTTACAATTTGTCACTTCGAATTGTTTTTAAGTATATATGTTGTACTTATATATTTTTGTAATCACCTTTTAAAACCCTTTATTTTGATACCCCACTCGATAGGTTTTGAAAAAAAAAATTATAAAATATTTAATATGGCGTCCAGTAGTCGCCATATTGAATTTTCACTAACGTCATGTCTTTAGTGACACTCGCCGGACTAAGAGGAATCGATTAACGTGTGAATCATAAAAATCGGCCCAGGCGTTTGGTCTGTATAGTGCTTCAAAGGAACATACAAACATACATACATATCTACATAGGCTGATGAACACATTACAACTCCTTTACGTCGCGCAGTCGGGTAAAAATAGACGAACTAAAAAAATTTTCTTTTTACCTCTTCTTTTATTGCAGAATTATTTTTCACCACGACCACAAATTAATGAATTTCATCGGTTATTTGTTCATAAAATATTGTACGTTGACTATGCCGACAGAGAGGCAGTAAGTGTGACTAGAAATTGCACAGAATTTTTTTTAAATTAAAAATCGTGTCCTAAGTCCGTAAACTACTTGGCCATAAGGTCTAATATATGCATTTTCAAGGATCATCCATTCTTTACCGGACACCCTGTATATTTCGCATTGTTGGTCAATTTTGATAATATTATTATCTTCAATACATTGTTTATATTCATTCATCTGAACTGAAGGAATGAATGATCAGCCTATCATGTTCCCACTGCTGCGACCCAGGCCTTCTTTCTGTGAGAGAGAGTGGGCTATGATGCACCACGCGGACCCAGTGCTGGTTGGTGGATGTCACATGACAGATCGGTTTCCTCACGATGTTTTGCTTCACCGTTTCGAAAACAGTTGGTGATGAAATTAATGCACAAAGTGCCTGTCTGGAATCGAACTCGCGACCTTACAACTCGTAAGTCGGGTATGGTACCACTGGGACACCACTAGTCTTTTGTCTCTGAAGGTATGGTAAAAGATTATAATTTATTACCTATATAGGTTAATGATAAAGGAGGAAATGTGATTGGGTAAGCAGGACAAAGTAAATAAGTAAAGATACGACAACAATAAACATTTAATAATGAGTAAAATGTTCCTTTTTAAGGTTTTACGAGTAGACTTAACAATTCATGGGTTTATTTTTTAAAGTTATGTGACTTTTTTAAACGTCAAAAATGTATGGTTAAATTATACTCACTACTTAACTTTAAGCAACTTCTATGAATAAAGGGGTATGTATTTAGTTGAGCCTAAAGGACTTACTAATAGTTATTTGATGTTTGTGAATAGTAATTAAATCACGAGTGCAAACTATTGTCTGTTACCAAATACTTAGTGCAAACTATTGTCTGCTACCAAATACTTAGTGCAAACTATTGTCTGCTACCAAAAACTTAGTGCAAACTATTGTCTGTTACCAAATACTTAGTGCAAACTATTATCTGCTACCAAAAACTTAGTGCAAACTATTGTCTGTTACCAAATACTTAGTGCAAACTATTGTCTGCTACCAAATACTTAGTGCAAACTATTGTCTGTTACCAAACACTTAGTGCAAACTATTCTTATGCCATATAAGAGCGATCAATCTATTTTACTGACAAGAGTAGGTACTTAGACATTTAAGACAACAATCGTTTCATATTACATAATTACAAATTATCAATACGAGCATCGTTACAATGTTTCAGTTTACCAAATACTATCAGTCTTCCAAAGTCGTTCAGCTTCGCATTTAACTACATAGGAGCGCAAAATTCATCACCCTATCGAAAGATGCTATAATTTTTGCAAATGGCGGCAAATGTCAATTCTTCTTTGACATTTGTAAAGTAAACAGATACAAAACACACGTCAACAAGTCATGAATCAATAAACTCATAAATAACGCGGAATAATTGCTTGGGATAGCCCAATCTCTCGTTTTGGCGATTAGCGCTGGCTGGTAAGATCGCCAGATTTACTCGTAACCGTTTCAGAACCAAAGTTTTTCATTTTTCTAAAAGTTATGACCAAAGAACATGAGGCATCAGGTGACAACTTTTGCGCCACCTTGTACTTACAAACTACTTAACATGCTGTCATTTCAAAATGGCACAATATTCCTTATAGACAGTCTTTTTAATCTGAACTGAATATCTCATCCAGTAGAGTGTTAAAATTATGAAGATCTTCCGCAGACGCTTCTTTATTGTGATCAATATCTTTGGTATAGATCCTTCCCCAGATGCCAAACGCGATTAGTTCGTTTTGGGGAGCATTGATCTTAAAATTCAAACGCTCTCGACTGTTTCTACTCAGAATTTCCTTTTGTAGTACAGATACAGTGTTCTGAACTTTCTGTTCGCACTTAGGTTGATCCTTCAGTTTCGTCGTGTAAGTGAAATTCTTAGGACTGAGCGGAAACTTGTTGTATCTCAATGTAACCGGGAAGTACACGATGTTGTCACAATCAAGTGTGTCGTTGTGCGTGTTACTGTGCGTTTTCATTTCAATCTCCAGTTTTTCTATTGTGGTTTCTTCTGTTTCATTGAACCTGAAAGAGTTAAACGAAATTGAAAATCTTCAGTAAACGTCCCCCACTGTTAATAAATGATGATTATTGTGGAGATACTGGGTTACTTTTCAAAGACCATCCAAATTTTTACCCATGAATGTAAACAACTTTCACTATGGGACCAACTCTGAAATCACGAAAAAAAATCAGCTGTTTCATACAATTTTCAATACCTACTTGACCAAAATGTATGAAACAGCAGATTTTTTCTTTTCGTGATTTAAGAGTTGGTCCCATAGTGAAAGTTGTTTATATTCAGTGGGTAGAACACCATGTAAAAATTTGGATGGTCTTTGAAAAGTAACCCTGTATATGCTTACTTATACCAAAAATGTAACTGGACAATGCTTCGGATCGCACAGTTAGTAACATTATTTTATAACATGGTAAGAATAATAAAACGTATAAAATATTCTGATTGAATGAAGAAACTAATGTGCTACCTGTATGAGCAGGTGGTGACTTCATCAGTTTTACAGGCGACGAGCAGGCAGGAGGCGACGCCGATCTCACGCCGAGCGTATGTGTGGGTGCCATCTTCTATGAACGCGCGGTACCGGACCGACTGGCAACATGACAATTTATTGAAAGTACATAAATAATTACGAGTCGTAGGAGGAATTGTTTAGATAGGGTGAAAAAAAGTTCGACGAAAGTAATGGAATAGGAGGTACGTCTAAAGGTGACTCGGCAGATAAAGAAGGAGTCTATCAGAAAGATGGATATCAGCATATTTCAAGTGATGACAGTGGTATAACTACTGCGTTCACCCATTCGGACACTAAGCATGATTGATGGTGATGATTTGCCAACCGCGTCATTGAAAGTTGGGTATCATGTAGATAAAGAACCTAGAAAGACCATGATGATGCTGAAGTAAAAATAGTAAGCGGAAGTAAAATAGGCTGGACGCATGAACATAATTTATTTTTAAGTCCAGACCTGGCCAGCCATTATATTAGTTAATCATAAAATAGATTAAGGAAAACCCAACATAAATCCAAAAGGTTACTTACCTCCGTCAATAATACACTACATAAATTAAAACCATAAAGCAAGCACTAAATCGCACTGAGATACAATTAAATAAAAAAACGCGTGCAAATTGTTAATTTTTCGTGTAACATTTACATGCGGTGCAAAAGCAGTGTTAGTAGCATATTGGCGCCGATTCTGTTTTTTCACAAACTAAACTAAATTTAAGTTCATGCATCTTTTTCTTTCTATTTCATCAAGAAAAGGACAGAAGATAAATATTAGTTTAGTCCTGTCAAATTAGTCAGTGCCTGACGTAAATTGATGTAGTTTTAATAGCCAATTTTTTAATCTTGTCTAAGTTGTCTAAGGAGTATCTTAATTTGACAGGACTAAACTAATATTTATCTCCTGTCCTTTTCTTAATGAAATAGAAAGAGATGCATGAACTTAAATTTAGTTTAGTTTGTGCACAACAGAATCGGCGCCATTAACAATTATTGTGTCATAATTATAATAATATTGTAATTGGTGCATAAAATAAATAAAAAAATAAACTACTAAAAAATTAACCAACTTCTGTTAGTAATTACCTACATACAAAAAAAAACATCATCCAAAAATAAAAATATCATGCAAAAAAATTCAAATTAAAATACGTATGCAAGACACCTCATTCACTACCAAATTCAAAGACACCATCATCATCATCATCTGCTAGGCTTTTCTCAACTATGTTGGGGTTCAGCTTCCAGTCTAACCGGATGCAGAAGAAATACCCGACGAGACTGACTGGAGTGACTGCCTATCTGACCTCCACAACCCAGTTACTGGGTAATACGATATCCCTTGGTAAGACTGGTTGTCATACTTTCGGGCTTCTGACGACCCGTAAAGACTGTCAAAGATCCACGAATGACAGCTGGTACAACAACGGCATAACGTGCTTTCCGAGGCACGAAGGGGTCTTGGTATGTCAAGATGGTTAGCAATCCACGGACTAACCGCGGCAAGAGAGTCGAGCAGCTGTTATTACTTAGCCATAAGCCCCCAATATCAAACAGGCCATGCAGCCAAAATTTTAAAAAAAAGTCAACTTACGGTGGCGCTGTCTCTCTGGGCAAGCGTGACCTTGAAGGTGCAGGTTGTATCCCTGTGCACCAGCGTGAACTCCTGGGAGCCCACCTCCAGCAACCTGCTGACGTGCGAAGGGAGCGACAGGTCTGTGATCAGGCGCAGGCTGTCATGGTCTGCTGGATTGTCGTAGATAGGACCAGGGTAGGGTTCTGTGACCTGGAGAAATAGAGGTAGTTATTGATTTGTGTGTAGCACTACTAATTAAGGTACTAAAACAGAGAGTAGACATAAGTATACAGGGTTATTGGTAAAACACTAAGACCGCTTTCACATTTAGGCGACTTTAGCAGCGCGACAGTCGCGCGACCGTCACCCATTCAGAATTTCATAATAAAAACAGAAGCGCACCAGCCGCGCGTCCGCTGCGCTTCTGTTTTTATTATGAAATTCTGAATGGGTGACGGTCGTGCGACTGTCGCGCTGCTAAAGTCGCCTATATGTGAAAGCGGCCTAACAACCTTCTAGGACTGTACTGCTAACATCATAAACAATAACCCTATGACTTTTACACACACACACACATGATACATACACATATCTTTTACACATGATACATTTAGCAAAAACAAACCTTCAAGATTTCGCTGTTCTATCTAACCGCCGCCGCTCCCCTCCTCTGCATTTTGTACTAGATACGGCAGTTTGATTACCTAACTAGCGCTCTCTTTTGCTTCGCGTAGAATTCGTAACATTTAGAGCGTTGGATTGAAATGATTTTATTTTTGTACGAAAATCTGATGAATTATTAAAAGTCATAGAACAAAAGTTCTTGTTTATGATGAAAGTCCTGAGAGGTTATTAGTGTTTTACCAATAACCCTGTAAAGACTGAGACAGCCCGAAATAGTTCGTGAGGAGTATTGCAATTTTCTCTTTGCACATGATGGTAAAGAGCCATGTGAAGGCCGCAGGAACTCGTAGGATCCGAGAAGCATAAAACTGGTCGAAGTGGAGGTGCTTGGGGGAGGCCTAAGTCCAGATGGTATTTCGGCTGAAATGATGATGATGATGACATATAGAGAGAAACAGGGATTAAGGAATTAAGGATACCTATAATCAGAAGTTGCTAGCTCATAATGTAGGTGACTACTTCTGGGACACAAACGACAGTTGGGCAGCTCTTGGTAAATTGTGTACCTAAGCGTAGAGAAAAATGTCTTACTTGTCCAGGTACTTTAGGCACTTTAGCTACAAGTAGCTTAGTGGTGGGTAATCCTGGCATGATGCTGATCAGAGCACCGGCTTTGCCTGAATATATTCCAGAACCTGAAAAGTAAAATTAATATAAGATTATTGAGAGTTGAGACGAACAGAATCTGCACTTCTAATAACGACCAGCCGCTTCTTGAATTTCCCGAAAACCAAAACAATATAAATGGAGACAGCTTACCTGCACTGCCAACTCTGACGTTATTGGCTCCAGCTCCCAAGAAGTTGACATCCAGGGCATAAGCGTACGCTTCCTGAATCTGGACAGCTGAAACATTACAGAAAACAGTTTTGAAATCAACATACCATAAACTCAACTATTGAAGACTGATGAAATTTTTTTGGGTGTTCGACCGCTTGTAGTTTTGTTACACGAAGTACCTATGACCTGACAAAATCGTTATTTTTTTTTGTTTCATCGTTTTTAGATATTAATATCAATCACGTCTGTAAAAGTTACACAAATAAACAGATTTTTTTAAACTGATGTTTCAAGTGACCTGTTGTTGTTGTTGAACTTAAAGAAAAAACTCATTACTGCGGAGTTTCGCTACCTAATTCCTGTATATTCATCTAGACTATTTGCCACTCACCAGTCAAATACGGTAGCTCAGAGAACCACATGGTGGGAAATATGACATCTTTAACGTGGCTCTTCTGCACCACCTGTACAGCCGGCACTTGGAACATGAGGTCGAAGCAGATGAAGTGGCCGAAGGTTACTCCGAAGTCTGTGGTGAACAAGCCGAGGTCAGGACGCAAGGCTGGCGTGTGCGTGTACTCGCCGAATAAGTTGATCTTGCGGAATCTGGAATATACGAATAAGGTTTTGTATGTCACCTTAGTCATAATTTATTTCAGATAGAACTCATACGACTGACGGTCGTATAATTTTACCAGCCGTGATCAACAACTGCAAAGTTGTAATGAATATAATCATGACCGAAAAATCTATACAAATTATTAAAATTGAAGTCTCTGTTTGTAAAATTACAAACAGAGACTTCAATTTTAATAATTCGCTGTTAATTTGAAATCAAATTAACAGCTTTTTAGTAAATGCATTTGAAAGTATATTCGGTACTTAAACAATTTTTTTTTTGTCTGTCAGTTTGTTGCGGCTAATCTCCGAAACGGCTGTACCGATTTTGGCGCGAGTTTCACTGGCAGATAGCTAATGTTATAAGGAGGAGGAAAATAGGCTACTTTCTGTCCCTGTAGCACGTTCCCGTGGAATAAATTCCGAATCCCACGGCAACAGCTAATCACACTAATATTATAAAGGCGAAAGTTTGTGATTGTGTTTGTTACTTCTTCACGCACAAACGGCTGAACGGATTTGGATGAAATTTGGCACACAGATTTAACACATATGATACTTTTTATCCTGATATTCCCACGGGATCGACACTTACGCAGGTGAAACCGCGGGGCGTTGCTAATCTCAAATAAAACGAATCTCTCTAAAATTAATCACTCGTCACTCTAGGTCTGGGTAGATCAAAAATCAACCCTAATAAAACACACAAAAAAGACACTAGTCAAGAAAAATGAAAATACCCTAGTTGCATTTGGTTACGAGTCATTTTGACACTCAATGGTTCAGGTCTTTCTGGTATGATCTCACCTATCAATAACCGCTCCGATCCTGTTGAATACGACGTTGGTGTTGAAAATGTACTCCTTCGCCTCAGGGCAGTACTCTTCCGAGTCCGTGTCCTGGGCTGTGCAATCCAAGCGCTCGCGGCCATTGATCACCACGTAGATGTCATTCTCCCGCGCGGCTGTTGATATGCCCACCATGAACTGAAACAACGAATTTCAAAGCTTAGATTAGGTCATCATCTGCCTAGCCTGTTCCCAACTTAGTTGGGGTCGGCTTCCAGTCTAACCGTCTCCGTAACCGAGCGACTGCCAGGAGAATTGGGTTGGCAACAACTTTTACTATGGGACCAAACTTGAAATCGCAAAAACAAAATCTGCTGTAATTACATTTTGACGAGTTATGCGAACATAAATGTAGGGAACAACTGTTTTTTTTTTCGCGACTTCAGCTTGGGTCCCATAGTAAAAGTTGTTCATAATGATGAGTACAATGACCCCTTCAGAGGTTTTGCGCATTTAACGTTAAGTACACCTTGTAGAAGGTCAAATTTAATTAGCTAGCGAAACTGTATACATTATGAGTTTCGATAACAGAACACGATAAAATAAAAAAGATTTAATGTTGTGGACCGCTGATAGTGTGTACCTATTGCTTGAAGTAGCCTGTGTGAGTTCAGAAAAACTGTTTTATTGTGTCTAGTTAAGTTTACACACAAAACTGATTTTTAAAACTGATATTTCAAGTGAATACACTAATTGCGGTCGATGACCCCACAAAAAACACATCAAATTGTTTTCTTTTTGTTTTATCATAATTATTTAGATAACACCCATAGATATACCCATCACTGCGGAGTTTCGCTAGCTAATTTAATTTGACCCTGTATACATTTAAGGCTACGCTAAGGCACCGCAAGTCGCGCAACGAGCGGTGCCTTTGTGTCGCGCGCGATTATATCGCGTGTCGCGCCTGTTTGTAGGAGCCTTTACTCGTATTCATTAAAATTAAGTTTTCAATGAAATGTAGGACCATAAGGTTTTAATAGACGGTCTGCAAACCTCATCAAATTTCAAGGGGTAGAGTGCTGGAATCGGGTACTGCCGCAGTGCGCCTTGTATTGGTACCGTGAAGTAAGTCGAGCTGTTTGTGAGGGTCAGTTCAGGGAACACCACGATGTCAGCACCCTGAAAACATTGTTAAATCATTTTGTTAATTATCCTGTTATCAAAATAGTCATCATGAGGAAAGTCGAAGACTCATCAGCAACCTAAATGCATAACACACTAACGATCTCAATTTGAAGGATATTGCTTATCCATTGCTTCATATGTTCGAAAAATTTCTCTGCTCAACAACGTAAATAACGCAATGAATTTCGTTGAACTGTCAGAATTATTAAATCTATTGCTCCTGATAATATGTTACATAATTACCCCGCTGGCAATTTAATGCGACCACTAGATCAACGGCGCAGTCCTTATAAAAATTTGTAGCGGCATCTACACCGCCACATGCGAACTGCGCATCATTCTGACGTCACGCAAAATCCTGCATCGCGCAAGCAGAGTTTACCGCGCAACTAGCATACATACAACGTTTCGACATCAATCGTCGGATAGTTAACCCACCACACACGACAACCGTCTTGTCGGAGGATCCTCCCTTTTCTATGAAGAATGTATCAGAAACTGTTTCTGTTTCTGTTCCTCTATATCTATCTACTGGTGACCCCAACGTGATATGAACACGCAACCTTATGATGAAATGTATCCCCTAAAGGGATTAAACAGGGGATGGAAGTTTGTATGCTAGTCATTTTTCCCGATGGGCGAACCCACTAGGAGCACGGCTTGTAAAGTAGCTCTGGGGCCGTATTGTATTATGACGTTGTAATGCCATCATGGTGCTATCGGTGCCATCGGTCATGTTTAGCTCCGTCTCTCTCTCGCATTGTAATCATGATGACATACGTCATAATCTGAAATCAACAAAACTTGTAATCAACAAACCTGTTCGGCCGCTTCCTTTATAAGACTCGCGTAGTTGGCGAGGTTCGTCGCCACATTTCCGTTTACTATGTACTCCACCACGGCGCCTACGTAGTGGTCATCTTGAGGTGTCGATTTCTGTGGAGAAGAGAAACTTTATAATAGGGTCGAATTAAATTTGCTAGCGAAAATCTGCAGACGGGATGGTATCGTTATCCAAACCAAAAAAAAAACAGTGGCACTCCGGGAGTGCCGACAGAAGTGAAAACAAAACACAAACAGAATACTTTGCCATCACTCACTGACATATCGGATATAACCGAGTACAGCCGAACACATACGAAGCGGGTATTTTTTTAATCGTCTTATAAACAAAACACGCCCGGTGTCGCTTACGGTAACAGTGGCGCGAGTTCAATGGTGTTTTCCCATTTCAAAAAATGCCCAACGCGCATAAATAAAGTAGTTTTAGTTTTCCAGTTTTCACTTCGATAAATTGAGTTGATGTTTTTTTTGGGTTATGACCTCCCCAGTGAATATATAGTCAAGAAATATCAGTTTAAACAAATTAATAGTTTAAAAAACACTAGAAAAACACGCTTTTATAAATGCACGTAAAACAAAAAACAGTTCATATCTTCCGGCTCCATCATCAGATCAGTTCGACAGTACCATATTATTTTATTGTCATCAGAACTACATACAGCAGCCAATTTTCATTATGCTACGACCCTTGGAAGATGGTTAAATTAGTTACCTTTTTTTTTTGCGGATGGGAAATCATCAAATGACTCCTCCCGCTCTGGGTGGAGCGGAAGGGAGTGTCAGACTCTTACTGACTAAAACCCACCCGTGTTCCTTAGCCCTTTATGTTCCGGGCCAGAGGTAACCCTTTCGGACAATCCCGCTGACCCGGCAGGCTTCGGCCCTAAGGGGCCCCTCCTCTATGCTGACATCTCTTTGAGGCGCGCGTGGAACACGTACGCGCCGTCCGGCACGGGCCTGGTCCTGATCGGACGGTGAGCTACCCATTACTCTCCGCCCGCAGGCCCGCGCCTACGGTGGCCGGGAGTCGTCACGCGGCTCCCGACGCCTGGGGCGTCCCCCGCGGCGGCTGAGACGGGAGGCTCTCTCCCTGAACCGTCCCGCCACCTCCTTCGCTAACATGACTGCTTCGCAGAAGGAGGTGACTGCCTCCCACTCCCTCTCGCCCCGGACCATGGCTTGCACCAGGGCCGAACGCGAGAGGTCGCGGTCGCTGCCGATCGCCTCTACGAGGACACGGCGGTGCTCCGCCCAAGCGGGGCAGACCTCCACCGTGTGCTCCACCGTGTCCTCTGGTTCCGGGTTTTCGCGATCCTGGCAATGGTGACACCCGGGCGTTTCCTCCCGCCTGATGATGTGCAGGAACCTCCCGAAACTTCCGAGTCCGGTGAGGACCTGCGTCAGGCGGTAGGTGAGGGCGCCGTGGCGCCTCTCTAGCCACTCCTCAAAGAGGGGTCTTATCGCCGCTATCGCGGCGTGCCCTGCGCTGGGTTGCGACAGTCGCTCTTTCCATGCCGCCATGAGATCGCGCCGGAGATCCGTCCGCTCCGACTATCGCCTCCAGATCCCATGGCGGCAGTCCGGCAAGGAGGCTTGCCGCCTCGCCAGAGATCGTGCGGTAGCGGTTACCTTAGATTCCATTACATAGTTAGTTACATACAGGTCGACCTAATAAAAGCGTGTTAAGTGTTAACTTTAGAAACGTGATTGGTATCGGTACCTAATTACGATTTTTATCAAAAAGGAAACGGATTTTTTAAGCTCTTATTTCTAATAACCAGCGGTCGTAATACTTCAGACATAATCTTGGCCAGAACATGTGAGGACCATGTAAATTAGGGTCTTTTGAGGAAATAACCACAGATATTTGAGTAGACCAATCCAATCAGTGAACGCATTTGTCAGTAATCGTGCAGCTCAACTCGAACTGTAGCGGTATCTACAACGCCACATGCGAGCAACTCGTCATACTGACGTGACTCAAAATACTGCATCTCACAAGTAGTGTTTACCGCGCAACTAACATACATACAACGGCCCGACATGAATCATGAGGCAGTTGCCCGCCAAACACAACACCCGTCTGCTGGTCGGAGCATTCTCCCTTTTCTATGGAAGATGAGTGAACTTTAAACCCTGTTCCTCATACCTCTATAAGCTCAACGACTCGACGAACCAACGAAGGGTTTTGCCTGCTCTAGCGTACAATAAAATTCAAGCAACAAATGCCTTGCATCGTATAAACACTGTATAGATGGAGCACTTTTTATTGTTGCTGTAACTTATAGCATAGCATTAGCATAGCCTAGAATCAGGCCCCTCTTTTCCACTGGGCCCTCTGGGCATGTGCCCAGGGCCCCGCGATCTACGGGGGCCCCGCCCTGCTCTCATAAAAAATCGACAATGACAAAATAACGATTTGCAGTGCGATTGACAATAAGTTTCTAGCCTCCCAGTAATGAAATATTAGTATGTTTCTCTTATTGTCTCTTATCTACACAGGGGCCCCGTGATCCTTATGTGCCCGGGGCCTCGAACAGGTTAAAGACAGCCCTGCCGGTTCCCACTACTGGGACACAGGCACACAGGCCTCCTCTCGGTGAGAGGGAGTGGACCGTAATCCACCACGCGGGCTCACTGCGAATTGATAGATGTCACATTTCTTCGAATTTTTGGTTCTAGGACATGCCGGTTTCCTCACCATGTTTTCCTTCACCGTTTTATAACACAGGCAATTAAATTGTACCGATTCAATCAGGCTTTGCTCTGTTCTTGTGTTATGTTTTGTTACAGACTAGCTGTGCCCGCGACTTCGTTCGCATGTTAGAATCATAATCAGCCTATAATGTTCCCATTATTGGTACACAGGCCTTCTCTCAGCTAGAGGGAGTGGGCCGTAATCCACCACGCGGGCCCAGTGCGGGTTGGTGGATGTCACATGTCTTCGAATTTTTGGTTCTAGGACATGCCGGTTTCCTCACGATGTTTCCCTTCACCGTTTTGAGAGCAGTGGTGATGAAATAATTTACACAAAGTAAAGCGTCTGTCTGGGTCCGAACCTACGACCTACCGCGGAACCCCAATTCTTCTGTCTAAAATAAAAGTTACCTAAGTTACAACATCAGCTGTCTGCCAGTGAAAGTCCCGTCAATCGGTCCAGCCGTTTCGGAGGTTAAGCGGAACAAACAGATAGACAAACAGACAACGTTATAAGTGAAACCGTACATACTTTCATATGCATTTATTAAAAAGCTGTTACTTTGACATAAAATTGTCCTAAATTTAAATCAATCTGTTTAGCCTTTTCCTAAATATGCTCGGTATTCGGTCGGGTTGCTCGGTCGGTAGGCTATTTTACATGGAGTGACTGCCTATCTGACCTACACCACCCAGTTACTGGGTAACACGATATCCCTTAGTGAGACTGCACTAAATGGAACAATATTAATATTATTTTTGACGTACACCGTACTGAAAGTCTGCCGGGTAGAAGTATATACATATACAGGCTGGGCCATCTAGTGTTTTAAATTTAAATCGGCTATAAAAAAAACTACTGATTATTTTTTCAAATTTCTGTTTTTTTTGGAAAGGTCGAACTTTGTCATTTAAGAATTCAACACAATATCATTCATATGACTACCACGACTGGCTCGGCAGTAAGTACCCCATCCGATCAACCCAATTTTTCAATACATTTTCGATTGGTTCGGCTTGAATCTCTTCAATGGCAACTTCGAGTGACTCATTGTGGATGCATTGGCTTCTCAATAGTCACGTGTGGGTTCTCTGAACTAAAATTCTTTATCTCCTGCCAAAGAATCTTCAGCCCATTGAGCGAAGCGAAAACGCATCGGATGGTCATGAGGTTTCAGTTCTTGGACCAACTGAATTTTGTAAGCCTTCATACCGAGGTCTTTATGCAAAATTCTTCTCAGAGAAGTGGGAGAAATGTTCAATTCCTGAGAACGATGACGAGTTGATGTTGATGGATGTTCTTGCACATTCTGAGCCACAGCAGCAATATTTTCGGTTGAACGCACTGGACGAGAACGTACATGGGTTGCTTTGTCTAATAACGATCCATTTTCATGAACTCGCTTTACAAATTGATGCACAAACTGAACTGAAGGCAGATCATTCTTCGAAAATTTTCCACGTAATTTTTTACAGTTTGCGTTATAGACTCGCTACTTTGGAAGTAAGTTTTTAATGTTTCCAAATTTTGTTCGAGCTTATAGCGTCCCATTTTGCAAATGTCAAACATAAAACTAACGTCCTGTTAAGAAATTTATGTCATTCTACCTTTCGAAGTCAAAGTAATCGGTACTTCAAATTTGAAACACTAGATGGCCCACCCGCTACTAAGTCAAATTCGGACCCAAGGACTAGAAAACAAGAAAACATACCGCTTTATTCATAAATGTTGCTTAAAGTTAAGTAGTATTACCGACTGTTTAACCATTCGTTTTTAGGGTTCCATACCAAAATGGTAAAAAACGGAAACCTTACGGTGAGACTAAGTCTGTGTGTGTCTGTCTGCCTGTTTATCTGTCACAGCTGGATATCTCAAGAACTACTAATGCTATCAACTTGGAATTTGGAACAGTTTTAGATGACGTTTGTCCAACTATTTTGCAAATAAGGAAGAAATAAAAATATTATGTATATTTTTTGCAACAGGGACTGAAAGGGGGGTCCGAAAAATTCGAAGTGGGGCTACTAGGGCATGTGGGGTATCATATGAAAGAGTACAGTTTGCACATTCTTAAACATTTTTTTGTTTTTTTTAGGCAACATAGCTTTCTACTTTTGATGAAAAATGTAAAAAATGCCGTTCCCTTACCTCCGAAGTTTGCAAAGAGAAAAATCTGAAATTATTCTATGTGATAGAAGTTTATGTAAAGATTACAGGAAAAATAAAACGAAGTCTCTAAATAGCACACTTTTTCAGAAATCATCAACAAAAGTTACTTTAGTTCCACTACCTATCGGTCAAGAGATGGCGCTGACATAAAACTGCAATATTCTACACCGCAGTGCAGTGTTAAAATTCTCTGATGAATATAGGCCTCGCCGATGAAAACTTAAAAACAAATGATGGTACGGAACCCTCGGTGCGCGAGTCTAACTCGCTCTTGCACGGTTTTTGACGTTTGAACGTCACATAACTTGAATCGCATCGTTTACAAATAAACCCCGAAGTGTTCTATCATAATAATTCATTGAACACAATGACCGATAACTGACCACAATACGACACAACACTGATTAACCAGTTGCAATAAGAAATGTAACAGACACAACCACAACAAAGGGAAACAAACAAGTTTATTTATACATAATGAATCACTTTACCTCATAAGAATTCAACACTAGACAAAGAAATATTAGAACACTAACAAGCGACATTATTTACAGACGAAAACATCGGCTGACGAAATGATAAACGAGTGGATTTGATAGCCGAGGTCGAGACATCCGTCGTGAGTAGAGTCTCACTCACTACTGTCAGCTACTGTGTTCAGTGTTGTGTTGTAGAGGCGACAGGCAGGCGCAGGCCTACTGTTTGTGTCTCACTCATGTCCAAATGGTTCAAGCATGCTCAGTTCGCACCTGACCTAGATCATTATGCTAAAGGTGAACTTTGTTTACAAGTCTGTTTCAAACTTTAGGCCGTTTATATTTTTACCGGTCTTTGAAGTCGAAAATGGCTTCCGTGAAAATTAAGTAACTGCTTTATGTTCTCATTTCGTAGCCGTTTTGGTCTGTCTCAGTAAAGCTTAATAATTTTTTTTTTTTTAGTACCTATCGCAGCGGGATTTTATCGCGCAATGGATTTTCATCTCTCGGTCTCGAGCCGAGCTTTGAGCTGAGATGCGCTCTGAAGAGCGCATCCCAGCTTGTCAGAAAAACGCGCTGTTGGATTTACAACTCTCTGGATTTTCAAACTGAACAACTGACTCCATGGGACCAACCCATGGAGTAAGTTGTTCAGGTTGATGATCTGACCCTTAAATTTGGCTGGTCTTTGGAGACTAACCCTGTATGTGGAATTTAAAAATGTCAACTTTAGAAATACTGACGACGCGTGTTTCACAATAACAAATGATCGCACAAAACAACCTACCTGTCTTTGTTATAAATTGGCTCGTATCCATAACAACTACAATCGATAATTCGTGGCTACGGGTTCGCAACGTCAAAAATGTTTCCATCCTTTTCTTTTTCCACTGAATTGAAAAGAGACAGAATGATGAGAAAGTTTTCCCGTTTCATGAAATACTTTTTTTTAGATGCAGTTAGTAGATGATGCACTGTAGCATGAAGCCACTCGTGTTGGTTTTTTGAGAAGGGATGCATTTCTCAGACTTTGCCAATGAGTGTGAGAGAGACAGAGCATTATTGGTGCAATTTGATTAGCGTTGATTCAACGGCCAGTTATTCAAGGGGTCGCTAAACCGATGTTTACTATTGAGACTCGGTAATCTGTACGTCAGTATGATACACGTTTGGAAAACAGACCTTGTTATTATCGCACGAAAGGACACTACTGCTCAAATTAACTGTTCCCACGGTATGACAAACTATGTAGATTATTGGGACTTTTAGTTTTTGCGCAAGACCGAATGAACGAAAGGGTCTTCCCTCTTGGTAACTAAAGCTAAATCATGCATGATAGACATTAAAAACAAATTAACAGGGAAATATCAAAGACAGTTTTTAGGGTTCCGTACCCAAAGGGTAAAAACGGGACCCTATTACTAAGACTCCACTGTCAGTTTGTCCGTCTATCTGTCACCAGGCTGTATCTCATGAACCGTGATAGCTAGACAATTGAATTTTTCACACATCATGTGTTTCTCTTGCCGCTATAACAACAAATACTAAAAAAATTAAATTAAAAATTTAAAAAACCCCCGACACAATAAAATTAAATGTAAGTAATTGGAAAAGGATGAAATAATTTTAAAACCCCCAACTTAAAGAATCTAGGTAACGAGACTAAAACAGATAAATTCATATGGCAGTCGGGGGGGACCTCTTAGCATAAGTGTTCCACAGAACGGTCCCCCGACTTCCATATTAATTTATCTGTTTTAGTCTCGTTACCTAGATTCTTTAAGTTGGGGGTTTTAAAATTATTTCATCCTTTTCCAATTACTTACATTTAATTTTATTGTGTCGGGGGTTTTTTAAATTTTTAATTTAATTTTTTATTTCATGATTTTTGTAGGGACTCCTTAATTTTTGTATTTCTTTTCTTTTATTTTCTTGCGTTTTAAGATTCAGGTAATTTGGTGTTTAATCAGGTTTTTTATCCGTCAAAAAATAATTATTAATTTATAGTTGAAGCATAATTTTTAAGACTAAACAGATTGTTTTGTTTTATTATATCCTTTTTCTAGTTCTTCCTTTAGTTATTCAACTTTCGTACAAGTATTTCATAGCTATTAGATATCTTAGGTATTTCAGATCTAGTTTATAAAATGGGACTGCGACACTATCTGATGTAGAAATACCTACGCTTTTGAAGTAGGATAATTCTATTCCTAATAAAAATAGCCAAGCTCAGTGGTCGTACGTACCAGTCATCACTCCACTTTCCTCATCATTCTAGAGCATTGATCAGACAAAAAAATATTTTCAAGTTTTTAGTTTTCATTTCGTTTGTTAATATTCCTCATTCCCTTTCAATATAGTGTACGTTATTCTACTTGTCAAGCCCTTGCATTTGATACCTATATTGAAGGAGTTGTGAAAAAAGAATATAATTCGCCATTTTGTGGTGGCGGCCATCTTGGATTTGAAATTTGTAATAACGTATAGTATTGTACTAGTCAAGCCCTTTCATTTGATACCCATTATTGAGGGGGTTGTGAAAAAAAAAATGTAAATCGCCACTTTGTGGTGGCGGCCATCTTGGATTTGAAATTTATCATAGTGTATAGTATTCTACTATTCAAGCGCTTTCATTTGATACCCATATTAAGGGATTTGTGAAAAAATATGTATTCCGCCATTTTGTGGCGGCGGCCATCTTGGACCGATTTTCATCAAACGTAGCTAAGAACACTCCCGACTAATTCACCTTTCAAACAAAAAAAACAAAATCAAAATCGGTTCATCCGTTCGGGAGCTACGATGCCACAGACAGACACACACACACACACACACACACACACACACACACACAGACACGTCAAACTTATAACACCCCGTCGTTTTTGCGTCGGGGGTTAAAAACAGAATAAAATAAATATTTAAGGGGGGCTCCCATACAACAAACGTGTATTTTTGTTTTGTGGTACGGAACCCTTCGTGTGCGAGTCCGACTCGAACTTTGCCTGTTTTACTTCCTTAGATCCTAGCATTATTTGTCTATGCTGTTTAGTTTTTCATCATTTTCATTAGCATCCGCGGATGCTAGTTCACTTTCTGAAAAAGCAGATTTGTAGATATGATTTGTATTAGGTACCATCATCTGCCTAGCCTTTTCCCAACTATGTTGGGTGCGGCTTCCAGTCTAACCCGATGCAGCTGAGTACCCGTATTTTACATGGAGCGATTGCCTATCTGACCTCCACAACCCAGTTACTGGATAAACGATACCCTTGGTGAGACTGGTTGTCAGACTTTCGGACTTCTGACTACCCGTAACGACTGTCAAAGATCCACTAATGACAGCCGGGACCAATGGCTTAACTTGCTTTCCAAGGCACGGAGGGGTCACGGTGTGTAAAGATGGTCACCGATCCACAGAATAACCGCGGCCAGCGTACGACCTATGCGGCTGGCTCCTCGAACGGGCCCATTGAATTTTCTCACCAATAGATTACTAAGTTTGCTCAAAACAAGTGTTTTCTGTACACTTTTCCGCCCGCATTATGCTAAACGAACGGTCGTTTTATACATGTATGTTCCTAGTCTCATTCTGAACGCCCAAGCCTGTGACTTTCCTCTACAGACCGTAAATGGAAAGTCACCGGCTTCTTCTTGAACTCGCGCCACTGTTACCGTATGCGAGACCGCGTGTGTTTTGTTTCTAAGACGATTCAAAAAATACCCGCTTCGGATGTGTTCGGCTGTCCTCGGGATGTACTCGGTTTTAAATGTATATCCGTTATGTCAGTGAGTGATGACAAAGTACCTATTCTGTTTTTGTTTTGTTTTAACTTCTGTCGGCACTCCCGGAGTGCCTCTGTTTTTTTTTTCGCTTATTTTTAATCTGAAATATAAGTTTTTATCCAAAAACATTTAAGTATTATGAGTTAGTCTAGTCACCTACATATGAGCCCGTTATACATATCAACAGCCTACAATAGAGCATTCCCATCGAAAACACCTCAGAAAAATGACAACTACCCATACCTACTGCTGAAACCAAACTACCTACTGCTGAAACCAAACCACTTACTGCTGAAACCAAACTACCTACTGCTGAAACCAAGCTACCTACTGCTGAAACCAAACTGCCTACTGCTGAAACCAAACTACCCACTGCTTAAACCAAACTACCTACTGCTGAAACCAAACTAGGTACCTACTGCTGAAACCAGCAGCGTGATGATTACGACCAGCACCCTAATTGCGTAACACACTTTCAATCTCAAATCTCAATCTGAATCATTTAAAAGGATATTGCTAATCCGTTGCTTCATATGTTCGAAAAATTTGTCTACTCAACAACGTAAAGAACGCAATAAATGTCGTTGAACTGTCAAAACGACAGCCATTGCTACTGATAGTGTGTTAGTTGTGCTACCCAATTATCCCGCTGTAATGACGGTAGATACTATAGTGGTTTAATTAAAAGAACATTGACATGGAACTAATATATTTATAAGAAGACTTTACAGTATCATATTATTTCTAGCCAGCATTATGTTGTAGTCTTTGTTTCTAGCACTACTTCTAAAAACACCATAATAAAATATTTGACACTCGCTTGAACGTTCGAATGGAACACCCCGGCAATAATGACCAGCCAGCATCTACAGCTAAAGGTACACAGATAGCCTCTACAGTACCTATTACCATGCACTTTTCTAGAGATCTTAATTACGCCCCAATTTTCTTTGAGACTGTAGTTTTTCTTTACCTAACTTCTTCTTTCTTACCAAATAATCTCAGACTTTCCTGCTGTTGTAGGAAACTCTGAGTTTTTTGAGGTTCCGACCTAAACAGGAGAACCGAAACATTAAAAATATCACTGTTTTGTCTCCGTATCTTGGTAAATGCAACATAGGAATTTAAATTTTGGTGTGGTGTTAGGTCTCGATGGCAAGGACCAGAAACATTTTCTTTTTATGTGAAGAATCGAGCGAATTCGTTCCAATACCTAAATCTGACAATGAATCTATTCTAAAGGTAGATATAAATGTGAATATTATTAAACAGGTGTTTGTTTATCGATGCTAACAATGTTATCACAAACTTATCGCAAATATGAGGTAGCAACAATAAATTATGCATAAGTACAGACGCCAGCACATCAAGCTACCCGAAACTGTCAAATTTTCCCAATCAACATTGAACCTTATACTTTAGCGATAAAGTTGAAAATCTATTAACGAAATTTGACAGATTGTAGTAGCTCGATGTGCTGGCGTCTGTACAATGGGCATCTAGATTTATAGTAGGCACTTATTTGTGGATTTGTGGGTAAGTAAGCACTCCATGCAAATTATTCTCACAACGTAACGAAGTGCTGGAAGCCGAATAGCTTAAATACTAAGTACATGCTAAATAAGGCATAAATGTCTCTAAGGGCGGATTTAACCAGAGTCAGATATTTTATAACCGTGGAATAAAATTGACGTCTGACAGTTCAAGTATGGAAAAACTGTAAAAAAATTTTTCTTAGGATATGACATATTCTAAGTAAGTATAAAAGTTTGGTTGAATTGTCCCTAAGAGAACAAAAATCTTACTGACATTAATCTTCTGAAGCACTAATCAAGATACTGTCGAGTACATCAGCTGTCAAAACTACATTGTTCGCAGTTGTGATTGGTGGAATGAGAGAATAGCAGCCAATCAAATTACATTTAAATTAAACAAGCTCTCTGAAAACAAAAAATTAAATAACTTTAAGAACTTACCTGTACAGAAAGTCCTATACAGGAAAACAGTAAGAAGAGACAAATATGTTTCATATTGTACGTTGTTTAGTTCCCACTCGCAGCACGTTGGAGCTCCGACGCGACTCGTGCTGTGCTGACTAATATCAGCATATTTATGTGTACCAGTGTACGTGCACACTGTCGAACGACTGACGAGACGATACGATAAACATGGAAAGATGTCAACATTAAACAAAACAATACTGTAATGAAAATATACAGTTGCAAGAGTAACTTAATAACGTATAACTTAGTAACTTAACTTACATAACTTTTAACTTTTACGTAACTTGGCAAGAGTTTTTGTAGTGGGGGAAGTTTGCGCACGCACAATTTCGTACATTTTTATATGCGCGAACTTCCCCCACTACGAAAACCTCTTGCCAAGTTACGTGCCGGTAACTGTACCTGGCAGCTTATTGTTCATAGCCTCGATCACAATTTGATAGAAAGTTCATGGGTTCAAATAACAATAACGAACTTTCTGAACTCAAAGAACAAAGGCAAAAGCAAACATTCTGAAAAGAGAAACAACACAGGCAGCCCATTCTTGAGAGTTCCTTCAGGACAAATTTCACCAAACGATTCAATCGAAATGAAATCTTACCTAAGTAAGTCCTACTCTCAGACCAATAAAAAAGGTACTAAGTACTACTTATACTAAATTCAAGCAAACCATGAAAATAAACTAAATAACAGCAATAAAACGGTCTATAAAAGCAGAAAGTTAACGAGCAACTAATAAAACAACAAGCTATATTATAGATGCGTTTAAATGGAAACACACGGACGACATTGATGACAAAGTCGTGGTGGGATACGGGGAGGTCCCGAATGATACACAAATGCAACAAATACAGATATTCAAGCCATATGAGGAAAGAACATTATTTTGTTTATACACATTTTGTAAACTCAGTACCTATCGATATCGTCTGAGGTGATAAATAATTAAACCGACAAGTGAACTGATAATGGAACAATATGTTATGGAGACTACGCTCACTGTTGTAAATTAACAATCTTTAAACAAGTCCAAAAGTAGATCTCCGTTGTACATCGCAGGAGGATGGCCTTATTGAGAAGATTGAATTGTGGTAAATTGTGGGGATTGACGATACTATATCTCGTCCAGTGCACTCTAGGGATCCCCACTGCCAATGTTTATGATTTGGTACTCCTTTTACGATGGATTTTTGGGCTATCGTCGTGTTACTCGACCTTTACAAAATGAAGTAATTTTTATATACCCCCTATAATGTATAAGGATTGAAGTAACTTAACAAATCTCTTAGCAGTTCAGGACCTAAGGAGAAGGACCTACGCCGAGGGCCTAGATAAATGCCAATACCTTTCAAAGATTTGGTATTTCTGCAACGACTTTCAACAGGATTGACATAAGCTTTTCAGTGGCTTATGTCAGTCCTTAACAACATTTCCGTCATCGTTACTGCAACAGAATATCTACGAATTGTAGTCTTAAACCGTCTACGATGGGTTTCATGTCTTGCAAACTCGGTATGACATAACTGAAATGATCTCCCACTTACGATTAATGGTCAAAAAGGAACAAGGTATTGGGTAAACTCAGAAATTCTACGTCTTCTATCATAATAATATCATCACCTGGAAACAGTTCCAATGTATCATCTAAATAAAACGTCTTATCACAGTCTATCACAGTAACAGTCAACAACTTGTCTATAGTGATACGAATCAAGATTACAACTTGTGTTAGTTTTATAGCACCATATTATCTTGCCGCAATCAAATAATCCCCAATTTTGTTCCCATACATTTCCCGATTTATTTCCGAAACTATCTTAAGCAGCCAAATGCATTTTTTTGCGATAAGCTCGAGCAAAAACTTTCTATCCGTTAGTGTAGTTTAAAATTCAAACAAGTAGTATTTTTATTTCCTGACCAAGTTCCTCTTGGCTCTTTCTTATCTCTACGTAATAAATAAAGCTGATAATTCTCAGACAAAATATGGATCGTTATCAGGTTGTACTTTCATAGCAATAAAGACAGACTTATTTTTATCAAATAATTTTCAATCCAAGCATCATTTTAATCCCCTTGTTCCTGAGGTTTTATCGATTTTTCTCAAAAACTAGAGGTCCTACATCAGCCATAATTATTCCGATAAGTTTTTCTCAAAGTTTTCTATCAGATATGTTCTTTTTCTTTCTAGATCAAGTGACTTTTCGATTAGTTGTGTAATCGTAGGATTAGTTAGCTACTGCTTATTACTATAATTAATTAAACGTTTCTTTTTCCACCTGTTTATCGTAGCTTCATTCATCATATTCATAGTACTTTATTTTTGTCAATATTTGTCACCGTCATAATTATGTGACATCTTTGTTCCAAGTTGCAATTAGTATCGTGACTTCAGCAAAAGGACCAAATATTGGTAAAGTATTTTCTGTTTTTTTGTGTGCATAATAAGTTTTAACCTAGGTCAAATAAATGCACTTATTTTATTTCTTTCTTTACTCTGATTGTTTTACCAACTACATAGCTTTCTCAACGGTACAGTATGATCCGTTGAGATGGGTCAGTATGGAGAAATCTTAAAATATGAGAGGTAGAGATGCGTCTAAAGAACCACTTATTTTACATACAGTTGCCAGAAAATCTTTGGTGAAAATCGTTCATACCTTTAATCTTTTCAACACCTGTAAGCGCAGATGCCGATTTTATGGTCACCAACAGGTGACAATGGAACTGGGGCCCAAAGGCTGTGACTTCCTAGATGCTCCCGAGTCATTGCCCGAATAAGCGCCGCGCCGCTAGCCTGGTACCGTCCCCGGTCCCTTGCTAATGTCATAAATATCGGCGCCTACTGCAATTGTAATAGATGAAGATTTCTAGACTGTATGTGTAAAATTGCTTTTTTAAATATTATTATTTTTGTGTATAATTTATGTCCTTCTTATTTCTAAATCAATTCACTTTCTCAATTAGTTTTGTAACCACTACACCGCTTAAAACTTCATTTCAATTAAACGTTTCTTTGATTAAAATATTTCAACGCCTGTAAGCGCAGGTGCCGATATTATTCTCACTTTAGCCGAATGGCTCCCAAATGCTCCCGAGTTCCTCAGGTACCTAAGTGCTGGTATCGTCTCTTGCTATATTTATGAATATCGGTGCAATTTAATTTTGTGATAATGATATCCTGTAGTGTTATCAATTTAAATTATTCATCATGTTGTGTTGAAGACATTTTTGTTTAAAAATAATTGTGCTATTAAAAACGTGAAAGTAGGTATTCTATGAAATAAGGATCTTTTGTATCTTTTTAAATAGGTAGGCCCGCGGTTTCACCCGCATAAATTTTGATCCCGTGGGAATATCGGGACAACTATGTATTATTACTGGTTATAAACTATGTGTGTGCCAAATTTATCTAAATCCGTTCAGTAGTTTTTGCGTGAAAGAGTAACAAACATCCATCCATCCATCCTCACCAACTTTCGCTTCTATAATATTAGTAGGATTAACCTTACCTACAGTAGTAGCTTTGCACTACGTCTTCATTTCTTCAATATCTTAGGTTGAAATGCCACCTGTAAGCGCAGGTGTGGTCACGCCACAGATGAGAATGGAGCAGGCTGTGACTTCTTAGATGCTCCTAAGTCCTTGCCCGAGTAAGTGCTGGTACCGTCTTTTGCTGATGTCGTAAATATCGGCACCTACTGCAATTGGAATATATCTAATGTCAATTTTCAATTGCGATAAATTGCTCTGATACCCCGTGTTGTGTTGTATCATACATATATGTATATGCATGTTGAAGATATTTCTGTCCAAAAATAAATAAGAGCGACTAAAGGAACGTGATCATCAATCTAAAATGATAAAGGATATATTATTCATATTTATTTGTCCTACAGTAGTTTTGCACCACACATAACATATCATAAAATCACAACCTTTTTCCCGAGGGCTTAAGTATATAGGCAGAGGTGTAGGTACCCACATTCTGCCAGTTACGGTTAATAGTCCCTAGGGAGCAAGCCCATTGCCATCAACCGGGCACAATTCCAAACTACGTCTTCAATATGTCTGGTTGAGCTGAGTGTCCCTCAAGGTTCTGTCCTAGGTCCTTAATTAGGGTTCCGTAGTCAACTAGGAACCCTTATAGTTTCGCCATGTCTGTCTGTCCGTCCGTCTGTCTGTCTGTCCGTCCTCGCTTAATCTCTGTGACCGTTAGCACTAGAAAGCTGAAATTTTGTAGGAGTACGTATATCTGTTACGCCAACAAAGTGGTAAAATAAAATTTTGGAAAATATTTTTTTTTTAGGGTAGCTCCCCTACATGTGAAGTGGGGATGAATATTTTTTTCATCATCTACCCCATCGTGTGGGGTATCGTTGAATAGGTCTTCTAAAATGGCTTAGGGGTTGCAAAAATTATTTTTAGATTTAATGCTCCATTTACGAAATATTAAAGTTTAAAGTGCAAATTTTTGTTCCAGTAAGGCGTCCCCTCCCCCCCCCCCCCCTCTAAAACCTAAACTACTAGCTTGAAAAATCTGGAAAAAGTCTCGATGAAAGTGCATTTCATAAACTTTAAAGGAAAAGTATAGCGGTTAAGATAACTTTATTAGTTTAGCAGTAACAGTCGTTGAACTTGGGTGTTGGATAATTTTGTACCAAATACAAAATCCTTAGCATTAATCCTTTAAAGTGACTAAGATGAAGTAGTTGCTAGTTTATAATGGGTAAAGACTTGCATTTAAAACCAAAATATGTTTTTTTTTTTTACCTATTCAGAATAAAGAACAACAGAATCGTACTACATTGTGATAACGGGCTACTACGGAGCCCTACACTGTGCGTGGCCCGACACGCACTTGGCCGGTTTTTTGCTAATAAGAATACTTATTAGGGTTCAAAATTATCTTCGACTAATTAAATCAACCGGTCGCCGTCCACTGCTATCATAAGCCGTTTCAAATTGTAATCGTAAGTTATTAAAGTAACAAAAGGTAAAGATCGTTTAAAATTGCACGCCCCTCCACTGAATGTTGCATACACATTTCAAAACTTTGTATAGAAATTTTAGTCGAGGGGCGTGCAGTTTTCAATTAAACGATCGCTGTCTACGTTTACCAAAGGATCCTCAGTTGAAAAGACCGTCACTTTCTGCTGTGTACTGCTTTATGCAGTTCTCTCGGCTGGTTAAAAGATTTGTTCAGCGCCTGTTATAATTTCAGATCGTATCAACGCAAAATATCCACTGATAGTGACAGCAATTTTTTAACGCCTGACGATATGTGAATGCAAGCAGTATCGCTAAGAGCTCCTACACACCACGATTTTTTCAGGCGCCCGCCGTCGATGCGCGTTTCGCTATCGCGCGTTGTCGGCGCTCTGGTAAACTTGAAAAAGGCACATTACTTGCGATTACATCGTGCATCGCTTCTTCTTCTTCATGTCGCTGGCACGACTGTATTTTAAATCTTGTTTTCCCAAAACTTTGCCGCTTCCACAGCGTTGTCGGTAGCAGCGCAGAGGTCACTTTGACTGCATGTTTTGGGACACACAGGGCAGGATAGGAGGTCCACCTCCTATCTTGCCCTCTGTGTCGTCGTTGTATGCTATTTTTTAACAGTTATTTTGATATAATACTCATAAAAATTGACACAATGTCAATTATTTTCTATTTGCAGTAGGTAGGTACTTGTTAGTAAATGTTCCTCATGATTTTCACTAATTTGACAGCAGTACTAATGAAATTAAATACACGAAGTAAAGTGCCTGTCTGTCCATCATCACCTAACACAGCGATTCTCACATTGCTCTATGTCAATCGCCACTGCGCGAGTCTGTCATACCTACCTACCGAAATTATACCTTTTATAAATAAATATAAGCGCTGAGCCGACCATGGACAATTTTTCCGCGACGGTAGAATGGAAATCTACGCAATAACGCACATGGCCGAGGACAAAACGACCGCGCCGCCGATGCTTGCCGGATGATGTCTCTCGCGCTCATTCGCTGTCAAAATGACTTCCGTCTGTGGAGCGCCTTAGGTATAATATGATTAAGGCGCTACGCAGACGATAGACAATTTGTCCGCGACGATAATTATATAACGTGGGTATAGAAACCTTGTCTGTGTGGTGCCGGACTTAAAGAATTGCACCACCCCTTACTTCCCGTGGGTGTCGTAAAAGGCGACTAAGGGTCTTACCGGAGAATGGGCAGCAGCGTTCTCTATTTATTCCACCATCATACCATACTGCGATCGCCAACCCGCCTGCCAAGCGTGGCGATTATGGCAAACCCCCTCCCCCCCCCCCCCCCAAATTGGGGGAGGCCTATGTCCAGCAGTGGACGTCTATCGGCTGAAACGACTATAGAAATCTATGCAATAATGCTCACGAAGGACAAATAGAACTCTGGGATTTCCATACGTTCTATCGCCGCGGACAAATTAATGGTCAATCGTCTGCTTAGAGCCTTAGGGATCAAAAGCAGCATCTTTTTATCCGTAATTCGTATTAAGGTGCTTACAGGACCTAAACGCAAAAAACGCAAGTTTTAGAAACAATAAAAGTATATTATAATCGACTACAGTAAACAAAATCAGAAAAATATATGATATTCTGCAGGTAATAATATGTTAGGTAAATAGTGTGTTGAAAACATAGTACAGCTGAAAACTTTCTTTTTACAATAAAAACCATAAGTAGGTACTATTAAACATACAATCATTCTGATTTTTTGGCAGATTATTCTACAAGCAACATAATTATTTATTTTTTTAGTAGCTTACAAACAATATTTTTTTAAATTAAATAATTGCGTCATATTTTGCAATAAATTAGGTACCAGCGCGCAGCGTTGTGTCATGGCGCTTCTCTTTCTTTTCTATGCAGTCCGACAGTGACTGCGCTTTAGGTCATGTAAAGCCCCTTAAAGCGCTCCACAAACTATTTTTTATTTCATCAATTAATTAATTGAGAAAAACCAGCAATGTTTTAAATGTTCTTAACAAATGGTATAAGAATGAAATTTTTCATCTCTCATACTCGGAAAGTAGTGTTTGTTTGATCCGGATAGCGGGTGGAAAACGCTACTTCCCACCCTTGGGCAGGAAAGTCTCATAGTAATTGCTTCCCTCCCTAGGGCGGGAATGAAATTTAAAAATAGAACTAAATTTAGTTAGGTAGTCAGCTTACGACACCCTTAATTGATTATGTAAATATTAATTATGCTACCCATCAAATCTTATGAATGTGCGTTAATTAGGAGAGTTGGATAAAAAGCTCATATGTTAACGCCATTAAATCTTTCAGATTTAGCGCACAAATTAATAATTTACCTTGAATAAATTCAACATAAGTACATAGGTACGATAATCACCATTTTGATGTCAGTTGTGGTCGAGGCTAAAAACATAAAAATTGGGGATTTCGAACATCCTGACTTTACCATAATGGGGCTGTGAATATACATCATTTAATTATTTGACGAATTTATCCATAGTTTAAGGTAAATAAGTAGTGGTAATGAACTTTTTTTGATGTCTAATGTCGAAGTTTCGCGCCAATCGTATGTGTTTACATTTTTACTTTTCACAAATTTCACACACACAGATGTAGATAAGATTTAAAATGTGACAAATGTTATTGATAATATTATAAACAACACGAAAATGCCCAGGTTTTAACGTAATATTCAAACACAGGTTCAATAATACGTATTAATCATTACCACTACTCAATTTGTGTTCAAAATCGCCGACCATTATTGTTTTTTTTTTATTGCAGTGATGTGTGAAAGCGATTATTCCAAACAATTTTTTTTTTTAATTTCGATTGACTCGAGTAATTAATATGACGAATGTAATCGATATTTGAAAATAAAATAAAATTATTTTAAGCAATAAATACAATAAGCATTGTTTATAATAATGATTTATGCTTTTCTAATATAATTTCAATCTCTTCTAATATCATGTCAATAACAGAAAGGCCAATAGGTACCTCGTTTACTGAATTTCGCGCCGAAATGCTTCTATAATTGAATTTATATTCGGAATGCGATCGCTGTTTAAAATTATTTTAATTTATTGGACAATTATTTATTGTGGATTTTATTTTTGATACTTTCTAATAGTTTACTACAGAATTCCCAGTAAACATTTTTTAGGTAGGCTTACCAGAAGTTTTTTTGAGAATGATGATAATTAATTAATTCTATAGATTGGTTATTCTGCAAACACTTTACATTTCAATACATTTTGTTAGTTTAAAGAGTTTTTATTCAGTTTCTACAATTTTTTTTCATTTTTTTTTTATTGCGAGTATCGATTAGGCTGTATGCCAGTTTGGAATCGAAATAAGAAAGTTGGGTCAGCACTAAAAAGTGTCACGTCGCAACACAATTTTTAGTAATTTTTATCAAGATTATCGTGTTTTCTAAATAATTTATGAAAAATGGTAAAAGTAAGAATGCAGACAGAATGATAATAATACGGGTCCTAGTAAGCGGAACGGCCTGCGGTGGTGACACAGAATCTACTCATGTGGCGGTGACGTGGTGTGTTCCATACTTCAAATTTAAAAAGGACTAATGAATAGGCACATAGTATTCATGTAATTATTATCAATAAATATTTTTGAAAAACTACTATTTTTAACTTTCCTTAAATTCGAAATGAAAAGTAGAGTGTTTAACGCGGGTGAAGTCATCAATTCCCACTCGGACTATAGCCGCCCTCGCTGCGCTCGGGCGTCTAAATGCCTCGTATGGGAATTGATTCCTTCCGACCCTTGTATAACAATCTACTATTACACTGCACGGTCGCAATCCAATATCATAGGTTTGCACCATAATGTACCTACAGACGCCAGCACATCAAGCTACTATAATCTGTCAAATTTCTTTAATAGATTTTCAACTTTATCGGTAAAACATAAGGTTCAAAGTTGATTGGGAAAATTTGACAGTTTCGGGTAGCTTGATGAGCTGGCGTCTGTGGCTAAAGTATGCAGAAAACACTTTCAACCATACTTCTAGCTCGCGATATTCGATAGTTGTATATTTTCTCTTTTGTTAATCCAGTTTGGCTATATGGTTTCAGTAAGTAATCTATTAACTAATCTATTTAAATTAATTATTCTTATACTTACTTAGGTATATATAAAAAATAAAAAATAAAATTTTTATTCAAGTATAAAGTAAACTAAAAATAGGATTTACATTAATTACAATCGAGGAAAATTAAATTCTAACTGTAATATAGACCTGCCTGATCTAGGTTTATGAAAAACCTGTGTTTCAGGCCAATCAAAAGTTCTAGTCTTATACAGGGTTATTGGTAAAACATTAACAACCTCTTAAGAGGTCATTCAGGGAGTCGTTCAGAGGGCTCAAAAAAAATCTGTTATACGAACATAAATGTAGGGAACAGCTGATTTTTTTTCGCGATTTCAGGTTTGGTCCCACAGTAAAAGTTGTTCATAGTGATGAGTACCATACCATGCCCTCTTTCTTAAGAGGGCATGGTACTCATCACTATGAACAACTTTTAACATTAACAACCTCTTGGTTGTTAATTTTTTACCAATAACCCTGAATAAACGCAAACACAAAAACTTAACTTTTTTAATAACTTAAAAAATACCCGTTAATGACAGTCTTATGAAAATGAGAATATAGTAACCTGGACATTGGGTATCAACCTTTGTCGCATTCGCATCTTAGCGGACGTTACAAGGCTCTAGAGCAGGGGTGGCCAACTTGGTTAGACCCAAGATCTACTGTTCACTGACGACACCCTGTGCGATCCGCCAATTACAAACTTCTTAAAATCTTAAATGAAACCGCATAGTTCAGTACACAATTAATGTATATGTATAGTATTTTGTATTTTATTAAGAGGGAAAATATAAAACTGAAAATTACTCTTAGTAACTACCTACTTATTTATATTAATGTGAGCATTGCGTTTGAGCATCTTTCGCTAGATTAGCAAAATACCTAATTTTTGTAGTTGGAAATATTTTTTGCCTTGCCACGATCGACTGGACTAATAGTCGGGATCGACCAGTTGATCGCGATCGACCGGTTGGCCACCCCTGATCTATAGCATAATTAGCCTATAATATTCCCACTGCTGGAACACAGGCCTCCTTTCGGTGAGAGGGAGTGGGCCGTAATCCACCACGCAGGTCCAGTGCGGGTTGGTAGATGTCACATGTCTTCGAGTTTTTGATTCTAGGACATGCCGGTTTCCTCTCGATCCTTTCCTTCACCATTTAGAGAACTGCAGTGCTCAGACTGAATAAAAAACCAAGACAGAGGGCTGTCAACAGTAAAGTGAAGCCGGTTTCATAAACATGTGTGCACATAGCGAGGTGTAGTTTGATTGTAAATGGTTGTAAATGTGTGCATGTGAGCGTGTATGCACAGAACGAAGGGGCAGTTCTTGCATGCTTCACAGTATTTTTCGCAGCGCTATGACTTTTTATTTGGTCTGAGCTGCAGTGGAGATGTTATATTTTACACAAAGCAAAGGGCCTGTCTGGGATCGAACCTAAAACCTATAACACGTAAGTACTGCCACTTACCACTGGGTATACTGGGGGCCTAAAAAGGCCACTTTGGCAAAATGATAAAAGGATAACATTATGAATCATAATATGGCGAAGACAGTCCGTCTTTTTTTTCGCTGCACTACATAGATATAATCAAAGAGATTGGATTTGGATTGGATTGATTGGTATTTTAGCACAGACAACAAAAATATAACTAAAAATTCCTTCACCAATGGGATTTGATACGATTACCTTAACAGTTAACTGTCCATTATGATTCATAATGTTATCCTTTTAGATTCTGCCAAAGTGGCCTTTTTAGTGCCCCCCGATCAAATAATTACAAGAATTGCAGTCTTAATGTCTGTCGGTGGTCACACAAAAAGTTCTTACTACAGAATAGCCCTGGCAAAATTAAAAACAAAAATCTATTCGCTCGAATCGGTAGTGGTGTATCGGGAATGCTGCAGATGGCTCCTCATGCTCTGACTGTTCAGCTTCTGCCGCCTCAGAGCTTGTGTCCTCGCTCTTCGCCTGCCAACGGGAGACTGAAAGCGAGGCGCGTTCCGGCGCCGGTCCAGTACACCAGCTGGAAAATTAGAAAAGTACAATACGGTTACTTTAGGATAAATGATAAATGATTTATTTTCTGTATGTAGGTTTGTACAAACACTTTTACACGTCAATTATATTTTTTTTAAACTAGATGAGGTCGGCGTTTCCTATCTGACTATTCTGAGAAGAAAGGCCGAAACAAATTCAGAGGTCTCTTTTAAAGTCCAGACAAAATCTTGGTCCGATCGTGTGAAGACCATGTAGATTGGTGTCTGAAGTGGTCTTTTGAGGAAAGAACCACACAGATTGAGCGGACCTGTCCAATCAGGTGAGATGAGATGAGGTAAATAGTAAAAAGCTGTTATAAACATTAAGAACCGGAAAAGTGCGTGTCGGACTACGCACGATAAAGGGATGAATGTATCCTAAGAACAAACTAAAGTATGTAATTTTAAAAAATGTTCTTCTATACAGACGTAGATAAATATACATAGATACGTAAACGTACGTCACAGTCAATTCTCCTGCTGCAAATGGAAGTTTGTAATACTACAAATAAACGGTATTTGCGTGACTTCAGTGACGTGATGCGTAGTAACACGTGGGGATGTAGATGCCGGCCACGTTCTTTTATTGCGTTGACAAAGAAGCTTGATTTTTTTAGAGCTCCAAGGGACAGTAGACCTTTTTTTTTTGGTGCGCGCTGGAAATCCTCATGGACTTCCCCCATCGTGGGGGTGACAAGGGCATGCCGGACTCTTACCGGCTAAAACCACCGCGGTGTTCCACCTCTGCCTATGGCCGGGGGTGCGGCATACGCGTAAGCATTCACCGCTCCCCCGACAGGCAAGGGACCGTAGACCTACGTATTTGATATTAGTTTCAACTTGATACCTTCACGTGTTCCTAAGAAAAACGGTCTTGACAGACAGACGGACGGACAACGAAGTTATCAGATACGGAGCCCTAGTTTTCTAGATCGTGTGCATGCCAATGAGAAGTTTCACGAAATTCTGGATAGGTGGATTTAAGTTTATTTCAGTTAGAAACGGTGTTGAAAAGGTCCACCCAAAAATCATAAATTCACTAGCTATGCTTGAGTCATCAAGTGGATGTGTAGCGCAAGCCATGTGGAGTCTGTAGCCAGACTATGATAATAATATTCCAAGTCCAATTCTGAACACGATTCAATATTTAGAAGTTAGTTAAATCGTCGTTGGTCTAGTGGTCGCAAGCGCTACTGCTGACCATGAGGCACTGGGTTCGATTCCCGAGTCGGGCAAAGTGTTATTAGGTTTTCCCATCTAGAATTTCTCAGTAGCAGCTCGGAGTCTGGATCTGTGCTCGGTTGTTGGATAAGGTCGCCCCCTATTAAGGCCTATGCAGACCGGGACGGCATGGCAAGGGATTTTGCCGTCAGTCAGCGCACACTAGCCACATAGATACCGCGGCATTCCAGCGGCTTCCCCGCTTCTCTACCCATGCCGCCTCAGCCCACGGTATGTCTCAACGAGCGCCGGAGTCCTTGGCATGCCGTTACCTACCGCAGGATGCCACGGCATCCAGCAGCGGGAGCCCGTGGCGCGTCTTTCAATGCCGTGCAATGAAATCCCTTTCGATGCCACGGCATCATTTTAAAGCATAGCAATTTATGTCGTATTTCTATATCGATACGTTTGAAAGTCCATTAGTAAAAATTAAATCCCTTGCCATACCGTCCCGGTCTGCGTAAGCCTTTATGGAACTCAGACATATGTGGTGGAATGTGGGTGAACTATAGATACTTACACCTCTGGCTAACCCTTCTGGGAATACAAGCGCGATGTTATGTTGGCGTACGTATCCGGTGATTGTTAAACTCGAAGAAATATGTCATACCTACCAACAATGACATCTCACAAACCTTCTCTCATGACCTCGTAATTATGATTACCGACGACACTGCGCAGCCTCCTCTCGTCTCGACTGGCGAAGCTTTCGAACGACTCCTGACTGGCCTTCAGCATCTCATGGTACCGGTACATGTACTCCTTGTTGAGATTGGCATCTTCCAGGGTTTTGTTGAACCTCTTCCTTATTGCAAAGCCGAGTGACCTCGTCAAGGGAGGATCTTGCAACATGTCTTCCACAAGCAAGTTTTCTGGTCTCATATTCTGGAAATGGAAAACTGGTTTCAAGAAAATTCTTCATTAATTTATTTCTATAAATAATGGCCCCATCTCGCCTGGTGGGAAGCGATGGATGAGGTCTACGATAAAAAGAGCATCTAGGTAGCTAGAAAATGCCAAATGACTCTAGCATTGATAAGGCTTTCGGGTTAGGGAACACAGACGCTGGCACTCCCTTTCCGTACTTCAAGATGCTGTATGAAGGTAATGACCCTGATGACTGTCGTTTGTTTTTGCTGGCCAATAATGCGCCATAATTACAAATTTCGGAATCCGAAATTGCAATGTTTGTTAGCATAACAGCCGCACGAGTCGATCGACGGTTTTAAGCTTCGCTTGCCGAGGTCGGTCCTTGGATGGATGACCCTAGACTCCTCCGTGCCTCGAAATGTCCCGGCTGTCATCCATAGATCTTTGACAGTCGTTTCGTGTAGACAGAAGCCCGAAAGTCCGTCATCCAGTCTTACCAAGGAGTGCCTACTGGGTTGTGGAGGTCAGGTAGCTGTATCCCGTTAGACTGGAAGCCGACCCCAACATATAATAAAATTGCGCGTAGTATAGCGTTAGGTACAAATGTACAATAAATTAAGTTAGTGAAAAATGATAAACATGATAAGCTGATAACTTAACATAAAACAGCTTTAAAATAACTCAACTATGGAAAATCATCGTACCTACTAAAAACTCTGTATTCCCGTTGTCCCAAAACATCATAATTATTAAAATAATTGTTTACCGTGCAGCTTACTTATATCAACATAAATTTATTAAGTAAAATATATTACCTATTTAAAAACATTAAAAAAATCAAAACTTGCTTTGAACTCCTGAACATAGGGCGTGTTCTCTCTAGCGACGTAATAAATAAGTACCTACTTGATTGATAAGTTAAAAATTACCAGTAATCCAATAAAGTATATAATAGGATTCTAGGCGACAAATTAACAAACAATATTCGCAATCACAACACCACACTCCGCTTCAAAGCACTGACATCTTAAAAATTTGCAAAATGTAAGTGGGACCGCTGAACACGTTTGCCTCATACCGAATGAGCTGTGGGCCAAAATAGCCAAGTGAACCACGCAGAAGACGTCGGGATGAGCCAGACCAGGAGTCACCAAATGGCGGACCGCGGTCCGGACCTATATTGTGCGGACTTTAAGTAAAATAAAAAAAAATAGTTTTAGCTTGCACCAACTTTACGTACTCCAGGGTTCAGACAGATAGTAAAAAAAATACAATTTTCACATGAATACTCGTAATAATTTAATTACTTATAAAAAGACTGTTATTATGGTTCATTACTTAAAAAAATGTTTACTTACATATTTACCTACTCGATATTCTAATCTCGCTGCTACTTGCTTTGCTAGTAATTGACCAAACCAAACGAACGTCCAAACGGACCGCGACAGCAATCTTACTTTTAAAAACGGACCCCTTCGTATTCGCTTCATATACCTACAGGAAGATTTTTTTATCACCATCCAAATTTTTACAGGGTGTTCTATTCATATAGTAACAACTTTAACAATGGGACCAACTCTGAAATCACGAAAAAAAAAATCAGCTGTCTAATACAATCCATTTGTCGAGCTCACGTAGCTCCAACAAAACTAATTGGTGAGCCCTGAGCTAGACTAAATTAATGGCCAATGGTCCACACTAGCCCTGGACCAAAACAGCTGATAGTCATGCGGATGTCTTTGCCCAGCCGTGGGATGATGCAGGTTGACTATAACTAGTAAAACCCAGGTGCATTACATAATCCACCTACTTTAAATACTCGTAAGTATGAATTGGAAGCTACTAGAGCATCAGAATGAATATGCGCCAAAAATACGAAATCAGTAGTTCCTGCAAGTGTCAGTTTTATTTTGATTTACACGATTTAACAAACCAATTAAATAAATCAAAGTATAATATAATAAGTACCTACTAACATAGAACATAAACTAATAACAACAATTAAGAGCGTTTACGCCGTACGGCATTTCATACAAAACTTTCAAGCCCTTGTTTTTCGAAGTGAATGAACAGATTTTAATGAAACTTCGTAGGCATAAGCAAGATACAAAGGTCTTAAAAGTTACTTAAGAATATTTTCGAAAAATAGTGTTTCAGTCGGCTGCCAATCTAACCGGATGCAGCTGGTTACCAGTATTTTACATGGAGTGACTGCCTATCTGACCTCCACAACCCATTCCGTTCCCGTATGAGAATCACATCATGATATTAACACCATAGATACCTCTATTAGTGAAAATAGAACCACGAAAACAGTCCACCGTTCGGCCATCACTATAACAAACACATTTGGCTATGACCACAGCACTACATCACCATTTGAAGATCATTACTATACAAAAGGATTCCTCTGATATTCAGTCTGCGTTGTTGAACAAACAATAGTGTTTTGAAAACGTAATACCACCGTGAAGACACTACCAAGAATAAAGTAGCATCAAACATTCATTGTACAAACTAAAACAAATGCATGCTGTTTCTAATGACTTATCATTGTCAGCAAAACAACAACTAAATAAAAATAAATAACAACATCGAATACCATTCCGCTAGACTTCATCATCATCATCCACTGATCCCACAGCCAGACTTCACTCAATGCATAGGTTGTTTGTTACTACTACCGTCTTTTTATACAGGACTAGCTTCCGCCCGTGGCTTGGCCCGTGAGGCGATAAAAACTATCCTATGTCCTTCCCCGGGATGCAATCTGTCTCTCTGCCAAATTTTATCGAAATCCGGTAAGTGCTTTAGGCGTGAAAATGTAATACAGACAGACAGACAGACAAAGTTACTTTCGAATTTATAATATTAGTAATTAGTATGGATGATATTTTTTACCGGTTCGAAATTTTTACAGGATATTCTACCCATGAATATGAACAACTTTCACTATGGGACCAACTCTTTTTCATACTTTTTGGTCTAGTATAGATACTAGGTATTGAACTTTTGTATGAAACAGTTGTTTTTTTTTTCGTTATTTCACAGATGGTCCCATAGTGAAAGTTGTTCATATCATGGCTAGAACACCCTGTAAAAATTTGGAACCGGTAAAAAAAAACACTCTGTATAGTAAGAGATGTGTACGGGTTGTAGTAGTTAAGAGCGTTTACGCCGTTCGGCATTTCATACAAACTTTCAAGTCCTTATTTTTCGAAATGAATGAACCGATTTTAATGAAACTTCATACGCATAAGCAGGATACAAAGGTCTAAAAAGTTAGTAGAGAACATTTTCGAAATGTCTTATTTAAAAAAAGATAACTGGAAATCTCTGTTTCTATGGAAAATTTAAAATCGGTCTAATTTGGCTGTAACACAATTTTTCGAAAATGTTCTCTACTAACTTTTTAGACCTTTGTATCCTGCTTATGCGTATGAAGTTTTATTAAAATCGGTTTATTTATTTCGAAAAATAAGGACTTGAAAGTTTGTATGAAATGTCGTACGGCGTAAACGCTCTTAACTCCGTACACCGATTTGTCGTGAAGGTTGGGAGTTCAGTTAGTATAGAGAAACACGTTCCACTGAGATGCACTAAGTAGTTAAGTTTATTTAAGTTAAGAGTAAGTAACAGTACTATAGTGGAAGGCGATTATTTCCCTCAGTTGTTGATAGCTACTCAGTTATAAGTTCACTATATTTTAATTCGTAAGTCATGTCATTTTATTACGCTAACTTATGACGCGCATCGTTGGTCTAAAGTAGGTTACAGAGTAAGCAGAAAAAATGTACGGCGATGAGACCGTACAAGATGTATATAAGTTTGTTAGAAAGCATCAGGATTTATTTGTTAAAGCAGATGATCTTATTAGCCTCCAGAGTCCAGACCGATTTCGGTCACGGTGACCAATTTTAACAGAGATTAGTCAGACTCTCTTCCTCCTCTTCCTCCTCCCCTTCCTTTACTCTAGTCCGATGGGACGGCAATCCGACACGACCGGGGATAGATCAGACGCTGGACCAACGACTTTACGTGCTTTCCGAGGCACAGGACAAATGCAGATGATATTAATGTCCGACCAACCGACGAGACCCCAACCTGGCTCGTAAGTACTAAGCGAGATTCCAAGACTAACTAAATAATAAAAGCTGCAATGTCTGTACGGTTATACAGGGTGTAAAAAGATACATCACATAGCCGTCCACTAAGTATTGTGTACACAAAAATAATTGCTGGGAAACAACTTTTATTTTTGGTGTGAAAGCTGCACCCTAATTGCGTAACACACTGATGCCGATTCTGTTGTTCACAAACTAAACTAAACTTAAGTTTAGTGCATCTTTTTCTTTCCATTTCGTTAAAAAAGGGACAGAAGTTAAATTTTACCTGTCAAATTAATCAGCGCCTGACGTAAATTGACGTAATTTTAGTAGACAAGTTTCTAATCACTAATTACTTCTATGGAGTAATGTCAGGTGCTGATTAATTTAACAGGACTAAACTAAAAATTTATTTTCTGTCCTTTTCTTAATTAAATAGAAAGAAAAAGATGCACTGAACTTAAATTTAGTTTAGTTTGTGAACGAATCGGCACCAATATCAATCACAATCTGAATCATTTTGAAGAATATTGCAAATCCATTGCTATTAAATGTTCGAACAATTTGTTAGTCAAAAGTCATTTATTTGCATTAAATAAGGTACAGAAGGTTGGTAAAATATACATATGTATTATTATTATTCTGCCTTTAATTTCGGCGTGCAAATATAAAATAAGGCTACATATTTTATTGAAATTAATTATTGATCTTAATCATGCAGTCAGTAAACAGATAATCCCATTATTGCTCAACAACGACAATAACGCAATGACTGTTGTGAAACTGTCAAAATTAAATCCATTGCTTTTTTTTCAGGCGTGATCGGGGTCAAGAGCGGGCCCATTTAGTAAAAAAAAAAAAAGTCCATTGCTACTGATAGCGTGTTACTCATTACCCCTCTAAATGCAATAAGGTCTTGTAAGGCTAAAGTAAATGATTTAATACCATGACAGTTATGTCGACGGCATTGTGTAATTTCTTCACTATTTATAAGTGCATTTGCGGCTTCTTGTAACTCGTTAACAGTTTTATTAACGTCTATAAAATGTAGAACAGGTATTTTCCGCTGAACATGATATTTTAATTCTGTGCAATGTTCTCTTTCGTCCGTAGGTATGTGCTGTTTCCTTCTAGATTAATAATATATGTTGTCTTTTTCAAATATCAAACATCTAAGTTTCAAATAACTACCACCATTGAACCATTTGTGAACGCCTGCACGAATTGAACAAGACGCTGTAAGTAAAAAAAACTGTTGCCTTTCCAAATTATTAGGCACTTCTTCGTACAAAAAAGCTATATTTTTTACCTAATGTAGGTATGTACGAAGCTCAAATTTAAATCCGTGAAAATAGCAATTAGTAAGCACTTATTGATACAACAAACTTTTAGAAATTCTGCGCTCTTCATGCGGAACACAGAGGCTACCATCCATCCTGACGTCAGAATGGATGGTCAAAAAAATGTTCATATTTCTCTGAATGTATCATAAGCAATTGGATAGCAATTCTTGAATATACTTTCAGTGCCGCTTGCCATAGGCAACCAGCCATTCTGACCCTAAAGCTATACGCTACACATGCTGGCACAAAAGTATGCAAGTAGCTCACATGTCTCATCATCATCATCATTTCAGCCGAAAGACGTCCACTGCTGGGCATAGCTGGGCGTCCAATGCTGAGGGGCTAACGGGCAACTTGGGGACCCACTTCTTAGCCAAAGATGTGGCTAAAGTCATCAAAAGCATTACTAGAGGCAAATCCCCAGGGCATGATGACCTCAGCATTGAACATATTCAGCACGCTGGTCCTCATATATCTAGAGTCCTAGCAATGTTTTATACCCTATGTTTGGGTCACTCCTACTTACCTCCAGAGCTAATGAAAACTATTGTAGTACCTGTAGTGGAAAATAAAACTGGAGATGTCGCAAATAAGAATAATTACAGGCCAATTTCGTTAGCGACGATTATAGCGATAGTGTTTGACGGTTTGCTGGAGGCACAGTTAGACAAATTCATTGTACTACATAACAATCAGTTTGGATTTCGATCATCATTATCTACAGAGAGTGCAATACTGTGCCTCAAGCATACCGTCAGATACTATACAGCTCGTAGAACACCGGTTTACGCTTGTTTCCTCGACTTGACGAAGGCTTTTGACCTGGTGTCCTATGATATCCTATGGAAAAAACTGAAGGATATCAACTTACCACTAGAACTAATTAATATCCTCAAGTACTGGTATGGACACCAGGTCAACGCTGTTAAATGGGCAGGGACACTGTCTGACCCATATAGGCTGGAGTGCGGGGTGAGGCAGGGAGGGCTGACCTCACCATTACTCTTTAACCTATATATTGACGCACTGATCGTCGCACTCAGCAGCCAACGTGTCGGGTGTCATATTGACGATGTTTGCGTCAACAACCTTAGTTACGCAGACGACATGGTGTTGCTGAGTGCGTCGGTCTGTGGGCTCAGAAAGTTACTGCATTTGTGCGAGACTTATGCTAACACTCATGGCTTGAAAATATAATGTAACCAAGAGTCAATATATGGTTTTTAAAGCTGAAAAAGTACATCCATCCCACGTGCCCCCTATTTCACTGTATGGTACTCATTTGGCTAGGGTTGAACAATTTAAATATCTGGGACACATAGTTACAGCTGACCTCAGGTATGATACTGACATTGAGCGGGAGCGGAGGGCATTGTCGGTGCGAGCTAACATAATAGCACATAGATTTGTACGCTGCTTCTTTGAAGCTAAAATTGCGCTATTTAAAGTTTATTGCACTTCGCTTTACACCTGCAGCCTATGGACTACCTTTGCTTTAAAATCATACAATGCCCTCCGCGTCCAGTTCAATAACGCGTTCAGGTCGATGCTGGTTCTGCCCCGGTACTGCAGTGCCTCAGCCATGTACGCAGAAGCACGAACTGATTGTTTTTATACAACAATGCGAAAGCGTTGTACGTCTCTAGTGCGCAGGGTGTGGGCAAGTTCCAACCTCTTACTGGCAATGATTGCGAGCAGGATAGACTGTCCGTACATACGGAGCTGCTGCGACATGCATGTCGCAGCAACAAAAATCAAATAATGATAATTAAAGATATTACTAACACTTAGGTTTTAAGTTTTACTAACAACTATGAGTTTTTCTGTGAACTTGAAATAAACGTTTATTATTATTATTATTTATTATTATAGGCTTCCCCCAATGGGAGGGTTTGCCATAATCGCCACGCTTGGCAGGCGGGTTGGCGATCGCAGTATAGTATGGTGGTGGAATGCATAGAGAACGCTGCTGCCCATTCTCCGGTACGACCCTTAGTCGCCTTTTACGACACCCACGGGAAGTATGGGGTGGTGCTATTCTTTAAGTCCGGCACCACACAGACAAGTAGCTTGCATGTCTTATGGTATTCACCAATCAGAAGTTGTTATGGCACACGGCATGCAAGCTTACTTGCAGACTTTTGTGCCAGCTACTGGCATGTGTATCCTTAGCTTTACTGTTTGCGGTATTGCGCAATGCAAAAACATTGTGCTTATGGGTGCATGCAATTCGACTAGTCGTTTGTCGTTGTAAAAATTGGAATTTTGACCTTCAATGGCGCCGATTCTGTTATTCACAAACTAAACTAAATTTAAGTTCCGGCATCTTTTTCTTTCCTTCCTTTAGGTATTTGACGTCGGCAGATGCTAAAAACCTACCACAGACTAGCAAATTACCCCGTCTACACGTCGCTCGGCGGAGGCAGTCGCAGATGGCCATCTGCTGATGAATCTGTCGACGTGTAGAGGAGGCTTTAGTGTAGTTGGTACCTATGGAAAAGAACGAGTAAGAAACTCCATGGACACTCTTTTTAGGGTTCCGTACCAAAATGGTAAAACGGAACCCTTATGGTGAGACTAAGTCTATCTGTCTGTCTGTCACAGCTGGATATCTCAAGAACTACTAATGCTATCAAAAACATTAAATTGTAATATGGGTAATTTGCTAGTCTATGGTAGGTATTTGACGTCGGCAGATGCTAAAAACCTACCACAGACTAGCAAATTACCCCGTCTACACGTCGGCGGAGGCATTCGCAGATGGCCATCTGCTGATGAATCTATCTACGTGTAGAGGAGGCTTTAGAAACGGGCAACTGCTTTATATTTTCTGACTGACTGACTCCTTGAAAATTCAGGAGTGCGTGTACATGGTTAAAATTGAAATAAATGCTTTGAGTTTCAATTTTGAATCCCTTGTTCGCTACAGAGAGCCAAATAATTATAATCATACAGATTGCAAGGGCGTTTCGAAATTGGGGTGCAGTTATAGCATTTATGGCCCCGACTAACGTGTTTTAGGTCGTGGTTCGAAGATTTCGTAACCCAGATACATGTCAAGATGCCCTTTACTCCATCGGTGCAATTTATTTCATCATTACATGGGTAATGCAAAAACACCGTGCAAAAACCGGCAAGAACAAAAATTTAAAGACGAAGAAGAGTGACCAACCAACAACCCGCAAGCCTGCGTTTTTATAACACGACTAGGTGCGCCCGCGGTTACACCGTGTCGATCCAGTGGGAACTTCGGAATAAAAAGTATCCTGTGTGTTAATCTACCCTAGATTCAGTTACCTCCATAACCATCCAAATTCATTCAGCCGTTTGTGCGTGAAGAAGTCACAAACATACAAACACACTCAAAAACTTTCGCCTTAAAATATTACTAGCTGCGCTCCGCGGTTTTATTCGCATAAGTTTCGATCCCGTGGGAATATCGGGATAAAAAGTAGCCTACTTATATGTTAATCCAGGGTGTCAGCTACCTCCATACAAAATTTTATCCAAATTGGTCCTGCCGTTTGGGCGTGAAGAAGTCACAAACATACAAACACAATCAAAAACTTTCACCTTTATAATATTAAGTGTGATTACTATCACAACCTGCTTCCTCTCACAGAGCGAAGACTTGACAATATCATTATAACAGGCGAGATAAAACCCAAGAGATACCCTGTTGTGGTTAAAAAAAAGTACATAATTATATAAGTAAGTATATCACGCCGAACCATAAACATAAACCATTACCGAAAACATAACCATAGAAACATCTATTTCTACAACATTATTGACAGAGCACATCCGCTCTTTCGGTTTTCCATCGGGAAAGCCCCGATAATTAAAGTTAATTAACTATCTTTCTTATGACAAGTAGATTGTTTTCATTTTAATTAAAGCGGTTCGAACTCGACTGGTCAAGATAACTCCCGATAACAAAATTACCTAATCTATCGAATGCGTGAGCAATATACTATAATCACACGTATGTCTATAAGTACATGTCTTGTCTTTTTATCTACTGTTTGTCATACTCATTCTTAATAATAGCTCTCCTTAGTAGCCAATATTACGGTCACCAAAGGAGATAATATTAATGGAAAACAAACAGTTAATTTATCAAAAATTAATTTCATTGGAAAACATCCATCGTTTTCTTAATAAACTTCAACTACGAGTACTATAATAATAGGCCCCCGACCGTTTGACTCACGGTGGCCAATCGCAACGGAAATTAGCCAGGTGCGCAGGAGATATGTGCACAAGTGTGTGCGTAAAGACAGATGCACTCTCTGTTCCTTTACTCTCATAGTCACCAGTGGGACCTGCCCTTCGGGTTTTTACGCACTCTGGTAAGGAAACGCACCAGAGACCAACACGACAAACTTTGGACGGATCAAGGCGATTGCAGGGAGGCTAGGGAAGCACTTCCCACATTGGATGCCCGCCTCACGAAACAGGTTCTCCGTCTAACTAAACAAAAGCTGCGTATAGTTACGGCAGCTTTAACTGGCCACGGGTCATTTAATAAACACCTCTATGTCATAGGAGTAACAGACAGTCCGCTGTGCAGGGCCTGCATGGAGGATGACGAGACAGCGGCACATTTGTGCTTCTAAACTGCCCGGTGATCACCACGTACAGAGCAAAATACTTCGGTAACCCAGGTACCCTACGTGAGACGGTCAGCAACATCAAGGCGTTGCTGGCCTTCCTTGAGCTTGACCAACGGCTTTACGTGCTTTCCGAGGCAAGGGGGTATTAAACCGCCAACTTCCAAACTCCAGACTATTACTAAGAAATTCCTTGAAAAATTTGTGTGTGTTTGTATGTTTGTTACTTCTTCGCGCACAAACGGCTGGACCAATTTTGATAAAATTTGGTATGGAGTTAGCTGACACCCTAAATTAATACATGGAATACTTTTTATTCCGATATTCTAACGGGGTCCAGACTTATGCAATACTAGCTGCGCCCCGCGGTTTCACCCGCATAAGTCTGGACCCCGTAAGAACATCGGGATAAAAAGTATCCTGTGTTAATCGTAGTTATAAACTATCTGTGTGCCAAATTTCACCCAAATCCGTTCAGTAATTTTTGCGTGAAAGAGTAACAAACATCCACCTATCCATCCATCCTCACAAACTTTCGCGTTTATAATATTACTAGCTGCGCCCCGCGGTTTCACCCGCGTAATTGTCGATCCCGTGGGAATATCGGGATAAAAAGTAGCCTATATGTTAATCAGCTACCTCCATACAAAATTGTATCAAAATTGGTCCAGCCGTTTGAGCGTGAAGAAGTAACAAACATATAAACACACACACACACTCACAAACTTTCGCCTTTATAATATTAGTGTGATGTGATTAGCTGACCCCGGCAGACGTTGTTTTGGCATATATATTATTTCTGACTGCCCGGCGCTACTCCGTTTGCGTGGTGTCCTACCCCTTACCCTACCCCTACCCCTACCCTACTCCTAGCCTCCTCCGACACTACTCCTACCCTACTCCTACCCTAGGCTACTTCTAACCTACTCCTAGCCTACAACTACCCTACTCCTAAAATCCTAACCTACTCCTACACTACTCCTACCCTACTCCTACACTACTCCTACCCTTTTTTTTTGTCTCGGGGGAAAATCCTCATTGACATCCTCCGCCCTGGGGAAGGCGGAGGGGCGTGACGGAGCGTAACACTTATTTATCCTAAAGTTACAAATAAGTGTTACGCATTCGGAGTTAGAGCGCGCCATAACTCTACTATACCCCCGAATTGGGCACACTTTTTTGTCACCTTAGGTTGTTTAATGGGGGTAAAGCAGAGTTACAGAATGGGTTTAAGAGGTATAATAAAGCAATAAGAGAGCTATAATAGCGATAACTGAAACTACAAGGGATAAAAAGGTGGTAAAAAGGCGAAAATTAACTCCTTTAGTGGTACAGTAGAGTAAAATATCGTTTATTAACTCTGGGTGCTAAGAGGGCTGCAAATAGGTGAATACTAACTCTTTAAACGGTACGGTAGAACTACAATGTCGCTCACTATATTTTTAAGTGTTAGGAGGGTGGCAAATAGGTGAATATTACCGCTTTGAGCTCTAATATAGATCCACAAAGGCTATAAAAACAGGTGCTAACATTTTTAACATCTAAGGATATTTTTTTACTTCTACAATAAGATTTAACCTCTCGTTTTTATTTGCGAACATTGCGTAGATATGTCAATATTTGTCAGATTCAAAACACCGCCATTCGTTTGTGAAAAAGTAATCTTTTAGTTTCAACTTAGTGGACACAGAAGTTAACTTGTTACTGCGAAATTAAATACACTGTGAATAAGTATATGAATTATTAACAAATTATTCAAGCGCCCGATGTCTGTTGTCTATTTACTGAAAGAAATATTTTTTTAGATATGAAGTAACATAAAACTTTTGTAATTATCTAATAAAACGTTGCCTATTCTAGTTTAAGGTATCTTGCTAGTAGTATCAGAACACAATGAAGTCCTACTTTGACGTTTCCAAGCATTTTTGGCTGCATTGGATTTTTTTTGTTGTGTCGCCATTGCTATCAACAACAAGTGAACGAATAAGGGGTACAGAAGTGGTATTAAGCTCTATTACTCGACCTAAAGTTATACAGAAGTCACATTAAGCCCTAGAAGTTCTAAGATAGCAAAAAATGTTTCTACTGTTCGACTTTAAGTAACATAAGAGAGTTTTGTACCTCTAGGCATTTGGTGGTTCAAAAGAGTTTATGAGCACCATTGTAGAACTGGCAGCGGTAATTATTGCTTTTGTACAACTTTGGGTCTTGGCGAGAGTTTATTATCGCTTGTATAGCACTTTGGGGGGTTGTAGTCAATGCTTACTTCTTATTTAGATCTTATAGTTACCTCTAGGCATTTGGTGGTACAAAAGAGTTTATGAGCACCATTGTAGAACTGGTAGCGGTAATTATTGCTTTTGTACTTCTTATTTAGATCTTATAGTAAGATTACTTACTTCTTATTTAGATCTTATAGTAAGATTCACTTGAAGCTATAACACAAGATGCTTAGCTCATATTATAGTGTTAAAAAATACTGCTGCATGTCTTTAACCACTAAACTCACAGTGTTATCGCCCTTGTAACCCTGTGGTATAGCTCTAAGTGAAATATTTTGCTTGTCTACGCTCTTTCGTCGCCTAAAGTTGGAAGTGCTGCTGCTGTAGCGCTTTTATATCTCGTTAAATTCTAAAACAAGCTCTAATTGACGCCTAAATGTTTATTGGGCGACTACGCATTCAAAATGGAACAATATAATAATCTAAATATAAATAAATCCTAATATCTTTACCATCACATATAATCATTATATTCAGAATAAAAAACAACAGAATCGTAGGTACTATATTGTGATAACGGGCTACTACGGAACCCTACAATGTGCGTGGCCCGACACGCACTTGGCCGGTTTTTATATTATAGATTATAGTAGGAAAGTAGAGTAGAATATAATTATAGTATCCTTTACGCACAAAAATTTGCAATGTTATGAATACAAAAGTAACCGGTTTCACCAAAATTCAGTATCATATTCTATGTACTACATACCCGAAAACACGCCATGCACCAAATAACAGCTGATATGAACGCTCAGGCCACGGGGTCAGTTCTCCGGCTTTATTTCAGTCACATAATCTGGGGTCAATTTATCGGGAATATGTATCGTCTCTGTCAATGGAACCAGATTTAACCGGATACCTTCAGATCTCGTGATAGGTACCTATTTAACTACCTACTATAATTTGCAATGTTCGTGTCGTTAGATTGGTTCTAAGAAAATTCAATCAAACTCTAGTAGAATAGGCACTCGTGTTTTATGAGAATAGTACTTCTAAATAAGAACTAGTTCTGTGAAATACTGGTGGGTGTTTAGTTTAATTTCCATAGGACTTGATTACACTTAGGTGGTTTTTCGGTAAGTCTGTATGTACACTTTAAAAAGCTGCTTTATCATCCATCTAGCCTTTTCCCAACAATTTTGGGGTCAGCTTCCAGAATATAGCTGTAAACGTGGAGCAACTGCCTATCTGACCTCCACAACCCAATTACTGGGTAACACGCTTGGTAAGACTGGTAGTTAGACTTTCAGGCTTCTGACAACCCGTAACGACTGTCAAAGATGACGAATGACAGTCCGGACCAACAGCTTAACGTACTTTCCGAGGCACGGAGGGGTCACGGTATGTAAAGATGGTTACCCATCCACACACCAACCGCGATAAGCGTAGCTTCACTTGATCGATCGACCCGTGCGGCATTTATTACTGAGCTACGAAAGTTACTAAAACAGCAGCGGTTAACACAGCTGTTTATGTATTTAAATTACAAAAAGTCTAACAAAAAGTAAAAAGAGCCCCCCCGCCACTTCTTCTGCAACATCGTCAACCAGCACTACAATACGTTAGGTAGGTATGTACCTAATAATAGGACTTTATAACTGTGCTTTATAACGTGTGAGGAAACCTACTACTACTACACCCTCTCGAGTCTCGACCAGTGTTACCAAACCCATTCGACCAACTTTAATGGACGTCGATCAACGTTACAAATCGACTGGAAATTCTAGTTACTCGTAAAACTGTCAATCGGCGTCGGCTGATCTAATTTTCTATGGATCGATGAAATCGATCACAGTTGGTTCCTGGATGAGGCAACAACCGAAAATTACCGCCTTGCAAATACGTAATTAGTTAAATAAATCCATTTATTTGCAGGTGAAGGTCCCTGATGGCGTAGCGTGGTTTGCTACGCTGCTGACAACACGCTGGTCCTGGCGCAGGGGAGGTCGCATCAGGCGGCGGCCGACGCGATGACACGCGGGGTTGCGATAGTCGTGGAGAGGATCCTGGAGTTGGGTCTCGAGGTGCACAAGTCCGAGGCAATGTCGTTTCATGGGCCCCGGAACACGCCACCATCGAGATCCCAACTAACTGTAGGATGGGTTCACATCGGGGTCGAGACAACGATGAAATACCTGGGTCTCGTCCTCGACAGCCGGTGGAACTTCGTCGAGCACTTCTGACGTTTGGCCCCCATACTGGAACGGGCCGGGGCCGCCTTCAAGCGGCTCTTGCCTAAACTGAGGGGGCCAAACGCCTCCTGTCGGAGGCTTTACGCGGGGGTCGTGCGGTCCATTGCCCTATATAGGGCCCCGGTGTGGGCGCGTTCACTGCGGCAGCGAGCCGCCTACTGCTTGAACGCGCCCAAGAAGGTGGTAGCCGTAAGGCTTATCCGGGGCTACCGCACGATCTCGGGCGAGGCGGCAAGCCTCCTTGCCGGACTGCCGCCATGGGATCTGAAGGCGATAGTCCTCGCGCGCCTGTATGAATGGCGCGCGGAGGCATTACGCTGGGGGAAAACTCCGCGGCAAATCGCGGCGGAGCGGACGGACCTCCGGCGCGATCTCACGGCGACATGGAAAAAGCGACTGTCGCATTCCAGCGCAGGGCACACCATGATAGTGGCGATAATACCCCTCTTTGAGAAGTGGCTAGAGAGGCGCGTCGGGGCGCCCTCACCTACCGCCGGACACGGATGTTTCGGGAGGTTCCTGCACATCATCAGGCGGGAAGGTCACAGTAGATACAATTACAAGTAACGCCAAGTTGTGGCAAATTATGGGCTGACGGATCTTATTAGATGAGCTAGTCAATTAGAGTGTTTTGGGAGGTTCCTGCACATCATCAGGCGAGAGGAAGCGCCCGGGTTTCACCATTGCCAGAATCGCCCAAAGGACACGGTGGAACACACGATGGAGGTCTGCCCCGCTTGGGCGGAGCACCACCGGGTCCTTGCAGAGGCGATCGGCAGCGGTGGTGACCTCTTTGCGTCCTGTCCTGGTGCAAGCCATGGTCCGGGGCGAGAGGGAGTGGGGCAGTCACCTCCTTCTGCGAAGCAGTCATGCTAGCGAAGGAGGTGGCGGGACGGATGAGGGAGAAGCCTCCCGTCCCAGCTGCCGCGGGAGACGCTCCGGGCGTCGGTAGCCGCGTGACGACTCCCGGCCACCGTAGGCGCGGGCCTGCGAACAGAGAGTAATGGGCATCTCACCGTCCGATCAGGACCAGGCCCGTGCCGGACGGCGCATACTTGTTCCACGCGCGCCTTAAAGAAATGTCAGCATAAATTGAGGGGCCCCTTAGGGCCGACCCTGCCGGGTCAACGGGATTGTCTGAAAGGGTCACCGCTGGGCCGGAACATAAAGGCCTAAGGAAGGAACACGGGTGGGTTTTAGGCAGTAAGAGTCTGACACTCCGTTCCGCTCAACCCAGAGCGGGAGGGGTTAAGCAAAATTATGTTAATAAATAAGGCTTGACTATTTCAAAAGGCCAAACATCGCTAATAAGGATAACAATAATAATGACCCCACCGCCGTATCTCTACGTTGACGTCGTGGGGGGCTTGCGCGCTCCGAACTCTTAGGTAGGCCTAGAATTCGGACCTGTTCCGGCAAAGTAAACTCTTCCGGCATAGGTGCCGGAAGAGTTTACTTTGCCGGAACAGGTCTATAAGGTGAGGAGTCAGGCCAAGAGAGATACAGAAACCCACACGGCAGCATATGGCGAGCTGTTGGGCAGTAGCCACCCCACGGACCCAATCTCCCGGGAGAAGTCTTGTTCCTCACCTCTGGCTTGCCTTTATTGGCCGGCTTGAGTGGAGATCCGCAAGAGCAAACGTGCTCGGAGGAAGGAACTATTCCATTAAGATGCTGGTAGGGATCTTGACCATACCAGGATTGTCCTGATTGCCGTGGAATACCTCTCCACTCCTCATAAGCACCTCAGGACAGCTTGCTCCCTTGTCGCTACGTCACTATGTTTTAGCGATCGTTTCCGGGGGCCCATTATTGAGTGTGCAAGTCACCCCCTGCCATTTATCCGTGTATGTATAAAACATTGATCAGGCAAAGGTCATAGTTCTTCCATAGTTCTTGGTAACCAGTCCACTTTAGCCACCCAAACCCATAGTCTATCTTTTTATTCTTCCATATCCTGCAATAGTCCTACACCAACAGGGGACGGGGTTCTCCTTGGGTGCACTTGCATAGTGCATACAGGGATAATCGTCGGTGGCTGCCGCATTTCAATAAAATTTCTTAAGGGGACTCTGCGAGTTGGCGTCGAATCCTCGTACGCCTTCCAAAGGACTGGGACCCCATGGTCCCAAGATATATATAATAAAAATATTAATAATATATGTTTGTTTGTACCTACAAGCAGTGGGCAGAGGCAAGTTGAACAGCTGGCTCCTGAACTAAGTAAAAGGATACCGGATAAGATGCATATCCTACCTACCTACCATTATCGTTCAAAACCTACAACTTTACTCCCAAATATACTTGCCCACTTTTAAGCTCATATTGCCAGTTTGATAAAAATTAGGAAACCATAATATTTTCAAAGCAGATGCATTATTATGCCCTAATTTAATTTAAAATAGTAAGTACCTAGGTAAGTATGAATATTTGCTCGCTTAATGCTGATTTAAACCGTAGGTTCGTATTTAAAATATCGTTCTCCAATCGCTAAGCTACATTGCAAATAATTAGCAAAATAAATGTATTCAACCTATTTACGATAATTGTTTTCATAACACAACCGTTAATTAACCGCTTTTATTATTGAGAACCGCTTATAACTGGTTTAGCTTGTTATCTTTAACTGTTTTATTTAGGTAAGTCATGCTCATGATGTGTTTACCAAGTATTATCTTCAATAATTATTCCTTGAACGGAATGATATTAGGTGTCTCTGCTACCTACCTACTCTTTACATTGCTTTATAGCGTGTCATGGGAGATAATTATACTATTATATTCTTTCGCCGAAACCCATTAGAAACGGGGCCTAGGTAGTAGGTAGGGCCAATGATATTAGTGGCCTAGGCTTCATATTTATACTGCGCTTCCGGCATTACCAAAAATTGCTATTATGTATTCCGTTGGCAACAAATACTAAGTTTTGTTCAAAGTATATAAGATTTAAATTTTCAGATTTTTTAATCAAGCGATTCGATCCTTCGCTAACGCCTAGCAAATTAAAACAAAACAGCTAATAATCGAGTTTAGTCAATTAGTCAGACGTAGTATTAGTTCCTTTGTTATCATGTGCAGCTTGGAATGCGTAAAGAATATTTTAAAAGAAAAATTGAGTAAAGTCACAAATCAAATCACTCCAACTCAAACATTTATTTTTTCCCGCACATTTATAAACGCGACGGTATCTTTTTAGGGTTCCGTGCCCAAAGGGTAAAAACGGGACCCTTTTACTAAGACTTCGCTGTCTGTCCGTCTGTCCGTCTGTCTGTCTGTCTGTCACCAGGCTGTATCTCAAGAACCGCGATAGCTAGACAGTTGAAATTTTCACATATTATGTATTTCTGTTGCCGCTATAACAACAAATACTAAAAACAAAATAAAATAAATATTTAAGGGGGGCTCCCATACAACAAACGCGATATTTTTGCCCTTTTTTGCTCGATATCCAAAATGGCAACAGGTAGGCACTTGAAATATTCACAAAATACTCAGTTGTATTTTAACTTTAATAATAAATAATAAAATTAAAATAAAATAAATATTTAAGGGGGGCTCCCATACAACAAACATGTTTTTTTTCGGCGTTTTTGCCTTGTGGTACGGAACCCTTCGTGTGCGAGTCCGACTCGCACTTGGCCAGTTTTTTTAAATATTATTTTAATGGCCTGAGACGGTAATATATCTTTAGAAAAAAAATTCAATAGGGATGCTTCAGCTTTCGTTTTCGGCAATTTTTTTGTCGACAGATAAATGAAAAATTGAAAAATATTCAAATAATAGGTAGGTGCTTATTTAAAATGGAGATATTTGCCTAGATAATTGCTTGGACTTGGACGTGTTTCAGTTATAAAATACCGTAATAATATTCTATAATATAAAAATTTGTCAGTTTTGCTTGGAAATGCCACTTACCAATTTCATTTTCTCGAATACACTTAATCGATACCGTCGCGCATGAGAAAAATAGGGTGTCACTCTGCTTGTACTACTGTCAATGTCAGCTGTCTGTCATCACAAAAAAATGACAATCAATAATGTCAAAAATGTATTGTTTTGGCGGCATCGGCAAAGCAAAGCGTCTTTCTTTTCGAAATGAATACGTTTCTCTTTAGCTTTATCGCTTTAAACGCTAAACTTACGATAGCGATGTCAAGGCTAAGCCAGTGGAGGAGAAGCTAAATACGAGCGAACTGTTGGGTTCGTGTTAGTACGACCGCGCGCCAGTCGGCGAGAAGTGATTAACAAGTTGTTTGATTATTTTGAACAAATCGAAATTGCCTGTCGTCAACGAAAATGCCACCTGTTTCATTAAATGACGATGTAAGTAGTTTCTTGTATCAATTTTATTCATAATAAACAGTGCGGCCTTTCATTCTTATAGCGGTTTGGTGTATATTTAATTAATAATATTATCCTCAATGTTTATCCGGGAATAAATGGTAGTTTATCCAAGCTCTGTGACAATTACAATTTAAAAAAATATATATTTTCTTATAAAAAATCCCAGATATACCTACTAAAATATTTACCTATCAAACTAGAAACTCCTGTCCTGTTTATATGGAGAAGAATAATATTTAAATTAATTATTTATAGACTCCAAAGAAGAAGCTGCGAGTTGCTATCATTGGACAGAGCACATTCGCAGCGGAAGTATTCAAACTCCTGCAAAAAGATGGTCACGAGGTGGTCGGAGTTTTCACAGTGCTGGACAAAGGCAACCGGGAGGATCCACTTGGTAAATACTAAACTTTAATTACATTTTATAATAACTGCCTATCTTAATAAAATTAAGTGAAACAGTGTTTTGGTATTATAAAAAAATTTAATAAAAAAAAAATTCAATATTAAACCATGAAGGAAAATGAAACATACTTAATGTTTTTCATTCCTACTTCATGCTTCCTCATTTTCTAACACACAGGCACTTGTATGAAAGAACTCTTTATCCTGTTCAATAAATAGCTTGAACTTGTGCATTGTAATTTTAATATCACCATAATCTAATCATAGACCATAGTCATCTGCCAATCAACACACAAAGACACTAGATCAAAATGGTTCTTTTTTTCAAGTAACTTAAGTAACGAGAATTAAATCTCTTTGTTGAGTTAAATAAGATTATAAAAGTCATGTGATAATGATGACAATAGAAAACAATATTAAATCTGTTTTTTTTAATAAAGCTTATTTATTATCTAGTTAAATAATATAAAACCTGCTTTGAAGAGATTTTATGTAACTTAAAAAATGAGACATTTAAAAAATAAGTCCTATGAAATAAATAACTAAGTATATTCTCTTTCCTTTTTGCACTTAATGGCATTTCAACAGGAAAAAGTTCAAAATCCATACATTAATGGGTTTTTTTTTTTTTACTTCGCAGCAACAATTGCAGTTCAAAACGGCAAACCAGTCTACAAATACAAGACATGGCGGGTGAAAGGTCAAGTGATACCCGAAATATTGGAGCAGTATAAGTCTGTGAGTGACATACTTAATTATTGGTTATTACTGGTTTTAAATTAAAACAAATTGATCCTCTAACTAAATGTTTATGATTGAGGAGTAAATTAAATCAGATGGTCAACTATTATGTTGTCTAGTAACACAGGTAGTCTAGACTCGATCAAGTTGCGAAAAAATAACACACATAATATCACGCCTGTATTTCCCAAATGGTTAGGCAAAGGTGTACTGTCGAAGAAACTTACATCTATACACCTTAAGGGCTACTTTTATTTGAGGAATATAATTGACGTTTGACAGTTTTTTATGTGAGAGAGAACTGTCAAAAATTCAAAATTATTCCTCAAATAAAGTTATCAGATGATTGAAAAATCTGCCCTAAATAGAATTAAGTAGGTAAATGGAAAGTTGAAAGCTTATCTAAACTTAGACTAGGTTAACTTCATTATCTCGACGCTTTTTCTAGTTTGTCGTCACATGAGTTTATAGCTTACAAGAGTTTCAGTGGCAGCTAGTGAGATGGCATATTCAAGCTAAGCCGTACCTACCTTGAACATGCCATGAAGAAAAAAACCAGGAAATTTGAATCTGATGCAATCTGTACAAATAAATAAAATTGAAGTGTCTGCTTGTAATGTCAAAATAACAGCTATTTACTAAATGCATATGAAAGTATATTCGTAATACACTAATAACAAAAAAGAATTTCTAAAAATTTTGTCTGTCTCTTTGTTCCGGCTAATCTCCGAATCGGCTGGACCGATTTCGACGGGACTTTCACTGGCAGATACCTGAAGGCCAATTCTACTAATTTAAAACGTTCAACATCTAGTCTAAGTCTCATCTCGGCGACAAACAAATGTCAAAAAATTGACAAAATGTAGGGAAATTAAAGGTAATTTTGACAGATTGAGACTGAGATCAGACTGTGAACGCTCTTAAAATTAGTAGAATTGCCCCTTAGATGTAATAAGAAGTAACTTAGGCTTTTATTTAAGAAAAAAAGAAGTGGGGATCCGCCCAAAAAAATTTAAACCAATGAAATGTAACATGCACGCAAATGAAGTTGCGAACGAAGCGGGCACATCCAGTTATAATAATAAATTCATATATTTCAGGTAAATAACAACCATTGCCAAACATAAATTAACAGAAATCATAAATATGATATAAAATAAATTAAGTAAATAAACAGTTTGAACAGAACATGTCATGTCAGTTTAACTGCTCAACTAGGACTTAAGGGGCTTCCAGGACCTAAACACAAAAAACGCAAGTTTTACAAACAATAAAAGTGCATGATTGACTACACAAAATCAGATAAATATATTATATTCTTCACGATATATGCTAGGTAGATAAACATGATACATACAATTAATTATATACGATAGAAAAATATCATGAATATACCTCTCAAAACTTTCTTTTTACAATAAAAACCATACTAATATACATACAATCATTCTGATTTTTGTCAGATTATTCTACAAGCAACATACTAAAATAAAGGGTGATTTTTTAAGCGTTGTTTTTTTTTTAATCGAATAAAACACTCAATTTGCATCATATATTCGAAATTTTTATTGAAATTGATAACTTGGCCTTTGCCATTTACATTTTAAAGATAACTTCATGTAAATGTTGTCCGCGGCTCCTTTTCAAATGGTCCATTCGGAAGGTCCAATTTGCATCACTTTTTCGAGCATTTCGGCCTGTATCCCACGAATTACGCGTGTTATGTTATCCTGTAAGGCTTCAATCGTGTTCGGCTTGTCCACATACACTAACGACTTTACATAACCCCACAAGAAATAATCCAGAGGCGTCAAATCGCATGATCTTGGCGGCCAATTCAAGGGGCCATTTCGAGAGATAAGCTGCTCACCAAATTCATCCTTCAACATGTCCATTGTTTCACGAGCTGTGTGGCATGTGGCACCGTCTTGATGAAACCACATGTCAACCAAGTTCAACTCGGCCAACTGGGGCAAAAAAAAGTTGCGTATCATGGCTCGATATCGTTCGCCGTTGACGGTAACGTTTCTTCCATAGTCGTCTTTGAAGAAAAATGGACCGATGATGCCACCATCCCATAAACCACACCAAACTGTCGTTTTTTCGGGATGCATCGGTAATTCTCGTATGGCATGTGGCTGTTCATCACTCCTGGTGATAACAGCACGAATTGTTGATTCACCAGGTCGATTATGACGACCATAATATGGTCGTAACAAACGAAACACATTTTTCACAGAGCACGAATTTTGATAGTAAATTTCAACAATTTGCAATCTTTGCTCGTTTGTAAGTCTTTCCACGATGAAATGGCAGAGTACACTGAAAACTTTTCACTTTGACAGATGACGTTTGGATGCCATTACCAACCAGTGCCGCCAACCTGAAAAACTTAACTCTTAAAAAATCACCCGTTACTAGTGTTTTAATTTTTTAGTCCAAACAATAGATTTTTTGGATTTGACATTGGCCATTCAACTTTTTAGTGCAAACCAAGAGTCGCAATTTAACACCTGTATTCATAAAATACGTATACGCACTTGTTTCAACAAGTTCAGGAAAACAGCCCTCCACCATCAAGTGGTGTCTATAAATAATATGAAGTATTAGAAGTAGGTACTCTCAACTACACGACTGTAGTAACACTCGAACTACGAAAAACGCCCTTAGTGCTGCGAAATAAAAGCGCTGTCAAAGTCAAACTTACCATGCTAAACCGGTAGACGGTACCACTTATGTTAAATTGTTAGTACCTAATCTTAAAGTGTTCTAAGTAAAATGACAAAGATGACTTAATTATAATCAGTACCAACTTATGAATAAGTATTTACATCCATAAATACTCCATAATTATAAGACGTAACGTCTAGCTGTCTGTCATCTGTCGTCCGTCACTGCCCATGCGCATGCGCATGTCACTCAAGAACTACTTATCCGATTTATTACGTGACTTTGTTTTTAATTTCATCGATAATTAGAATAACATAATAAGCACCTCATGTTGCATTTACGTGTCTTCGGCGCTAAAATCTAGTTGAAACCAGTTAAAAGGCTGAGAAAAAAACATGCCCGAAGTTAATAATAATTCTGTCAAATTTAAAACATAATTTTTATGTTAGTGTTGGATGTATGTTAGTGTTGTCATATTTTCTCTTATCGAGGTTTACGACAGAAGCTCATGTCGTGATAAAAAAAGTTAAGCGATATAGCAAAGATGCTGTTCCAGTAGGGCTGTCTGCCCGCCAAGGGACGTTCGACATAATTAAGGGGCTTACAGGACCTAAACACAAAAAAACGCAAGTTTTTGAAACAATAAAAGTATAATTGAAGCCGTCAGCGCAAAAGTGGCCTAACCCACAATTTTTCATATTTGTACTTATCTATTGCAATTTATATGTTTATATGTTTAATTAATAAATTGCAATAGATAAGTACGAATATGAAAAATTGTGGGTTAGGCCACTTTTGCGCTGACGGCCTCAATTATGATCGACTACAATAAACAAAATTAGAAAAAAAATATATGATATTCTTCGGGATATATGCTAGGTAGATAGTTTGTTGAAAACATAATACAACTAAATTGATACGATAGAAAAAAATCATGAAGATACCTCTAAAAACTTTCTTTTTACAAAACCATACATACAATCGTTCTGTTTTTTTTTTGTCAGATTATTCTACAAGCAACATACTAAAATACTAGTGTTTTAGTTTTTTAATTCAAACAATAGATTTTTTGTAATTAAATAATTGCTTCATATTTTGCAATAAATTACCAGCGTTGTGTCATCGCGCTTCTCTTTCTTTTCTATGCAGTCCGACAGTACCGCGCTTTAGGTCATGTAAGCCCCTTAATGCCTTTTCGTATGGTGTCTCTCCTACTAATATAAAGTGCGCAGTGCTGCACACCCCTAACCTATTCCAAGTTAAACAAATATCAACTTTATTTCAATGATTATTAAGTTGATTTCAGAGTGACTACCACTATTGACAAAGTTATAAAAATGGTTGAAGTTGTAGCGTAAACTGAACTTTATTTTGTAGGAATTAAAGTTATTTTTCCATTAATTCATATTTGTTTATATTTTTGTCAAATAAATCACGAATGCACGGTAGATAGGTTGGGTACTTGGGTAGTGACTAGTAGGGCCTGCATAGTTTGCTTTGTTTTTTTTTGAGGTTGAAACAGTTAGCGGCACTCGTGATCTCAGTCCATTCTTTAAAATTGCGCAGTCATGACTATCCTACTATTGGCATTCCACCCATTTACCAGCAACAAGCTATGCACTATAATCACAATAATACCAGCTTATTATGATGGCCTAGTCGAGAGAGCCGAGTTGGAAGTAGGAACCTAGGCAGTAAAGTGTCACTTTGTTTGTGTAAATTATTTAATAATCACCACTGCCCTCAAAACGGTGAACGAAACCATCGTGAGGAAACACACACACACAACATAACACAAAAAATCAGCTGTTTCGTACAAAACTTAAATACTTACTTGACGAAAATGTATGAAACAGCAGATTTTTTTTTTCGTGATTTCAGAGTTGGTCACATAGTGAAAGTTGTTTATATTCATGGGTAGAACACCATGTAAAAATTTGGATGGTCTTTGAAAAGTAACCCTGTATACAGGGTGTCCGGTAATTAATGGACAGCCTCTTAAGGGGTCATTGTACTTATCATTATGAACAGCTGTTACTATGGGACCAAACCTGAAATCTCGAAGAAAGAATCAGCTGTTTCCTACATTTAGACGAGTTATGCGAACATAAATTTAGGGAACAGCTGATTTTTAACCGACTTCTAAAAAAGGAGGAGGTTCTCAATTCGGATGTTTGTATTTTTTTTTTTTATGTTTGTTCGCGCATAACTCCGTCGCTTGCCAACTGATTTGAAAAATTGTTTTTTTGTTGGAAAGGGTATACTATCCAAATGGTCCCATGAAAATGTTGTCGAAATAGGACAAGCGGTTTTTGAAAAATCAACAAAAATCTCCTCAACAATTAACGTCCCTGCATCGGGTAAAGCAATATTTTGTAAAAAGGTGATGAGCAGTTGACATTAGGCTATTGTAACGTAGATAAATTATAAACTAACCCACTAAAAACTGAAAAATAATTACTTTTTTACAAAAAAAAAACAACCGACTTCCAAAAAACACTATAAAGTGAAAAATAACTTTAATTTCGGAAGTCGGTGGCAAAAAACTAAAATACAAATCCAAAGACACCGACTTCCGAAATTAAAGTTATTTTTCACTTTATAGTGTTTTTTGGAAGTCGGTTGTTTTTTTTTTTCGCGATTTCATGTTTTTTTACCGCAGTCGGGTTTTTTTTTATTATTAGTTAAATTCCAACCATCCTCCATCCTCCTTGTGAGAAGTGGTGGCCCAGAGCCCAGAGGTAACGACCCCGACTTGCGATAAGTCGTTGGTTCGAACCCAGCCATGCAGTTTACTTTGTGTAAATAATTTCATCACCTCTGCTCTCAAAACGGTGAAGAGAAACAACCCGCACTGGGCCCGCGTGGTAGAATACTGCCCACTTCCTCTCGAAGAGGGGAGGCATGTGTCCCAGTAGTGGGAATTTTATAGGATGATTATGCATCCTCCGTAATAATTTAACGTTCATTTGATTATCTAACTGACATATTATTATTATTTATTATATGGATATGTGTCGTAACTGGTTATGTCACAGAGTCACAGCAGTTTATATCAACATTTGAGCCTCTATTCCTACTGCACTTTTGACCTCTTATATCTTAACTTGGTCATCATATGACGTCCATAGAGCAACTCATCTATCTAATCTTCTATATATGTATATATAATATATATTTATATATATATAATGGTAAACTGACTGACTGTTGATATATCAACACACATCCCAAATAGCTGGTTCTAGAGACATGAAACTTGGAGGGACTATTCTTTTTAAAGAGTAAGTACACTAAGGAAGGCTTTTTGGGAATTCCACCCCTAAAGGGGTAAAATAGGGGATGGAAATTTATATGAAAGTCCGTCAGTTTTGAAGTTAGGATCTTCAAATTTTGTGTTTAGGCTGAAGATTGAAAATTAATTTACACGTGTCTCAGCGTTTTTGATCATTCCACCCGCGAAGGGTTGAAAAGGGGATGAATTTGTGCATAGAAAGTCATTAATTTTTGAAGTAAAAATGTGTGTTCTTTGTGAAGAGTAGATATTCACTAAGAAGGGGTTTTTGAAAAATCAACCTTTAAGGGGTGAAAAGGGGGATTTTGTTTGTATGAAAAATTTATTCCTTGAGTTAATAACCATGAAACTTAGCACGAATACTTATGTAAATAAATTATGAGGTTTGACTTTTTTTTTCTAAACTACCCCTTGAAGGGGGATTGGGAGGTGTCAAAGTTTGTATGGAAGAATTTTAACGCGTGGTCCGATTAACTCAAAACTCACATTTATACTTAAGACCAAAAATAAAGAATAACGTGTATATGGGTTTTTCGAAAATTTACCCCTAACAGGGTAAAAAGTTAATTTTACAGGGGAAGACTTTACTTCGTGGCTCGAAAATTGGTATAAACCATCTTTGACTCAAGTAATGAACACATCCCAAACGATTTTACGAAATTCCACCCCTGTGGAAGTGAAAAGCGGGGATACAGTTTCTATGAAAAATCTTATTCATTTGGTTAATAAACTTGGCAAGAATACTTGGCTAATCAAGTAATAAAGTTTATCATTATTAGTTTATCAAAACTACCCCTCAAAGGAAGTTTTGGGGTGTTAAAGTTTGTGTGGAAGAATTTTAACGCGCGGTCCGATTAACTCGAAACTCAGTATTAATACTTTTGACAGTCGACACATCCCAAACGATTTTTCAAAATTCCACCCCTCTGGTGGTGAAAAGCGGGGGATACAGTTTATTTGAAGAATCTGATCCCTTTGATCTATTAATTTTTTATCTAAATAAATGATAAAGATAATAAACATACATTTTCGAAATTTTTAGAGGAAAGTACGAATTTCACGCGGACGAAGTCGCGGGCAGAAGCTAGTATACATATAAAACACCATTACAGAACAGTATTGTACGGCCGTGCTAAGCTCAAAAACGGTATCTCAAAGAAATTCGTGAATTTGATTTTTATGGCATCGGGCAGCTTAAAGAAATACGCATCCGCAAAACATATAAGTAAAAAACCCTTAAAAAGTTTTCCATATCTCAGTTTTACCTCAAATCACTAGAGAATAAGAGCAAAACTTCAATTTTCTCGAAACTAGTTTTTTTTGAGATACCGCTTTTGTGTTTAGCACGGCAGTATAGTTTGGTACTAGTTTATCTGTAAGTATTATTCTGTGGTATAAGCGACTGCTTCGTTGGTCTAGTGGTCGCTAGCGCTACTGCTGAGCATGAGGTCCCCGAGTTCGGAGTTCGATTCCCAGGTCGGGCTAAGTGTTATTGGGGTTTTCTATCAGGAATTCCTTAGTAGCAGGCCGGAGTGTGGATTTCTGCCCGGTTGATGTCAATAGGCTCGCCCCCGCCCCCCTCGCTAAATATCTAACTCCCCTCTGCCTAACTCTTTGGGGATTACAGAGGGGCAATTCTCGTAATTTTAAGAGCGTTCACAGTCTGATCTCAGTCTCAATCTGTAAAATTTACCTTTATCTTACTTTTATGTAGGCAAATTTCCCTACATTTTGACAAGTTTTCGACATTTCTTTGTCGCCGAGATGAGACTGAGACTAGATTTTGAACGTTTTAAATTAGTAGAATTGGCCTTCTGGTGTGATGTTACGTTATGTGACAAATGGGAAGTATAGAAAGTTAAGGGGAATGCTCCAACCAGCCCGCGAAATTCAAAATTTCATGCGTTTTTTGCAATTTGCAGGCCATTGCTAGGTTGTATGTTGATTAAAATATTATTCGCGGCTGTAAGACGTATGTAGTTACAGAATTATTAACCGACTTCTAAAAAAGGAGGAGGTTCTCAATTCGGATGTTTGTTTTTTTTTTTTTTATGTTTGTTCGCGCATAACTCCGTCGTTTGCCAACCGATTTGAAAATTTATTTTTTTGTTGGAAAGAGTATACTTCCCAAATGGTCCCATGAAAATTTTATCGAAATCGGACAAGCGGTTTTTGAAAAATCAACAAAAATCTAAAAATTTACCTACATTGTCTACATTAACGATCTTTTCGTTTACTCTGCATTACATTTTTTGTTCGCGCATAACTCCGTCATTTACGAACCGATTTTGCTGATGAGCAGTTGACATTAGGCTATTGTAACTCAGATAAATTACAAACTAACCCACTAAAAAGTGAAAAATAAAAACTTTTTTACAAAAAAAAAACAACCGACTTCCACAAAACACTATAAAGTGAAAAATAACTTTAATTTCGGAAGTCGGTGGCAAAAAACTAAAATACAAATCCAGACACCGACTTCCGAAATTAAAGTTATTTTTCACTTTATAGTGTTTTGTGGAAGTCGGTTGTTTTTTTTTTGTAAAAAAGTTTTTATAATCATCAAAATCACCAATACAACCCTCCAACTTCTTGAAGGGGTAAGAACAAAAAAATAAGAAAAAGTAATTCCTACAGCTTATAGCCTATATCACACTAATATTATAAAAGCGAAAGTTTGTGAATGTGTGTGTGTGTGTGTGTGTGTTTATATGTTTGTTACTTCTTCACGCTCAAACGGCTGGACCAATTTTGATAAAATTTTGTATGGAGGTAGCTGACACCCTGGATTAACATATAGGCTACTGTTTACCCCGATATTCCCACGGGATCGACATTTACGCGGGTGAAACCGGGTGGTGCAGCTAGTAATATATAAATATTACCTGCGCCCCGCGGTTTCACCCGCATACATGACGATCCCGTGGGATTTCGGGATAAAAAGTAGCCTATATGGTAATCCAGGGTGTCAGCTACCTTCATACACAATTTTATCAAAATTGGTCGAGCCGTTTGAGCGTGAAGAAGTAACAAACATATAAACCCCCACACTCACAAACTTTCGCCTTTATAATATTAGTCTGTGGCTTCAACTAACCACTTATGGCGAAAAGGCGTGATGTTCGAACTAGAAAGATACGTTATCTTTGAAATTAAAAAATTCGTAGTTATTTCTGTTAAAACTTTTCCACTCGGATTATTTATTTTAGTCGACCTACAATCACGGCCTGTTAGAATATCTAGGTAACTTTATCTACCACAAGCTACAAGATCAACTCTAGACTTATCCGTACAAAGAATCCCTTTAGATCACCTGGCCGATCTATTTATTAACTACGCGAACTACTAGACAGGAAACTCTTGCCCCACGCTGTCTAGTCCATACTTACTATTAATAATATTATAAATTCGAAAGTAACTCTGTCTGTCTGTTAGTTACCTTTTGACGCCTAAACCACTGAACGGATTTCGATAAAATTTGGCAGAGAGATAGATTGCATCCCGGGGACATAGGGTAGTTTTTATTCCGATATTGTTATGGATAGTTTTTTTTCCGATGGACGCTGGTGAAGGCGCCAAACAAGTAGCCGAATTCTGGGCCGAGTCCATTTAGATTGCTATCGACACGCTAAGAAGAAGATTCCGATATTCCCACGGGATCGACACTTATGCGGGTGAAACCGCGGGGCGCTGCTGGTCTAATATACGGCAAACTGTGTCATTGTATATTTGTTACCGAGTGCCACGTTATTCGATAACCTGTCGATCTCACAAATTAAAGTTTACACGAAAGGGGCACGTGTTAATAAAAAACAAACTGATAAGTAGGCATTCTATATTTTTAAGAGATAGTTAAATGAGAACAGCTGATCATAACAGTTACGATAATTTGTTATTAATGCTAGTTCCGCAATACTTATCACTTTTATAGAGTTCACAGAGAATGGAAAATAATTTCGTACTTACCGCCAAATTGGTCGGGCTAACGCTTAGCCGTAACTTAATAATCTACGTTGATTAGATCGTAATTTGAAGCCTTTAACAAGATCTCGCTGCGTGAGCTCGGAGATCGGAGTCCGAAGTCAGACCGACGACCCCAAAATATATTCCACGAAAAATTTCACAAATATAATCGACGTTTCACAAAAAAGGCGATGTGCCAAGCAAAGCCTCAACTCTCACTTTTCCTCAAGTTCTGAGTTGAGCTTACACGATTACTAGCTCACCGTCCAATCAGGACCGGGCCCGTGCCGGACGGCGCGTACGTGTTCCGCGCGCGCTTCAAAGAGATGTCAGCAATAGTGAAACGAGACCTTTCACTATTGGGCTGAAGCCTGCCGGGTCAGCGGGATCGTCCGAAAGGGTTACCGCTAACCCGGAACATAAAGGGCTAAGGAAGGCACGGGTGGGTTTTAGTCAGTAAGAGTCTGACACGCTACACCCAGAGCGCGGCGGTAGGGGTCATTTGATGATAAAACTACACGATGACTGACGAATACTTGCACTCACAAGACTGGTCCACTCATATATCTGTGTGGCACATTCCTCAAAAGACCATTTCAGACATCAATCTGCATGGTCTTCACATGATCTGACCAAGATTATGTCTGGACTTTAAAAGAGACTGTGACATCTGCGTTTGTTTCGGCCTTTCCTCTCAGAATAGTCAGATAGGAAACGCCGACCTCATCCAGCTTATTTTATAATATGAGGTGTAAAAGTGATTTAGATATCCTATTAACAGTATAAACTACTAAAATTCGTACTAACATCTTGTTTTCAATCAACAGGTGAACGCAGACATCAACGTCCTGCCGTTTTGTACACAGTTCATCCCCATGGAAGTGATCACGTACCCAAAGTACGAGAGCATCTGCTACCATCCCAGTATTTTGCCCAGACATAGAGGAGCTTCTTCTATCAACTGGTAAGTCAATCCACTTAGTACTTGTTCTCGACGACGACGACTCAACACGGTTACTCATTTTTAAAAAGAGTAACCGTGGAGTTTCTTACCGGTTCTTCTCCATAGGAAACGATCAATCGGAACCGTGCACTTAGCTTCTGACGTTTCATAAGTGCAAATGTGAAATAAAATATTTTGATTTTGACTCTTGCGAACCCGCGTAAACAGTAATAGAACAATCTCAACGTTTCAACAGACCATCAAATCTTTAAGGCGCCGCCCACAGCAGCCCACGGCTAAACCTTTATTACACTACGTGATATTCAGGGACCCTTTCCATAAATCAGGTTGTTGTAACAAGGGAAAGGGAGGAAGGGGCCCTATAAAAATATAGGGCCCTAAATATCGTGTAGTGTAATAGGGGTCTAAGCTACGCATGCGTACCTAGTTTAGCATTGAATGAAAACGTACAGGCAATGTAATGTATGCATATCTACCCACAGCCACGCCACGCACGAATGCATGGCTAGTAAACAAACAAATCGCGCAGATAACGCGTACAATTCCTAAACGACGACGGTCACGCAAATACTTAGAATCTATGTAAAATCTTGAATATTATAATTATGAAGTAAAAATCATGTTTTTCATAGAAGTAAGCCTCTTCATACTTCCTAAACGCGTCTACCAATATCAGTGCGCATGCGCATCGGCATGACACTGCTTCCGAAACGGACGATATTATTATAGTGTGTGTGTGTGTGTCTTATTACAGTTCAATATCATTTATACAACTAAGTAAAGATAAGAATTTCTTTAAAAAAAAGAAAAAATCTATATCCTGCCTAATTGCCTCTCGCAACGTTATCTACACATTATACCATGTCCAATGATGAAATGGACTTCAGTATGTCATCACAGAACACGTTCTATCGGAACTTTAACGTTATGTAATTACGAGTCGCGAGATCGATTGCATGCACATTGCAACAAGCTGCAGCACATTAAAATCGATTACCTACGCTACAACATCGATTCTCACAATCACTAATGCCTTTTAAGTATGTAGAATCGATAATTTTGCGTACCTTTGCGAGTTTGCAACTGTTCCTGTGAAGATTTTAACTAGAAATGTTGGTATCGAATAAAAGGGACTGCATTGTTTAAATTTTCGTCTTCGAATTTTGTAACCAGCAACGACCAGTATATTGTAGGAACCCGATATTTTACATTCCGGACTCTTATCTAGAATTTTTACCTTCGGAAGCTTGCTGAAAAGATTTTAAAGTAAAATGCTTGTCCATACAAGGTACCTACTTATAATATTATAAATTCAAAAATAACTCTAGTCTATATCGCCTACAATAAAATTTGCCAGATATAGATGACATCCTGGAGAAGGATATAGGCTACTTTTTGTCCCGGTAGCACTTTCCGTTCGATGATTTTTGATAACCACGCGGGAGAAGCCGCGAGCAGAAGCTAGTATAAAATAAAAATGGCTGCTTTTCTGCAACAAAGGAAAGACTTGTCTTGTCGGTAACTTAAACCGGTGACGACCAGCAAATTATAGGAAAACGGTATTTTACATTCCCGACCCTGTCTAGAATTTTCAATTTGCTGCGGTCTTTGAGGTTTCCCGCGAGGTAGCTTATTTTCTGTAATGACACCGTTTTATACTAATCAAGTTAAATTACATTATTATGGGGCGTTTTTGCCATTTACCTTCTCGTGTTAGAAAATTGAGTGGGCAGAATATAAGCTAGGTAAATAAGCAAAAAGTTTGCATGAAGCGAGGTTTTGTCGGGTCATAACAATATCAGTAAATGTGGTTTTTCTTACGACTCATTAGATAACATTTTATACATTATCGTATCATTTTTGCCAGTAGCGGCAAGCACTTGTTGGGTGTTTTAGAATTGTTGTGTTTAGATATCATTGTACGTGACCAATGCATGATGATCTTAATCTAAAATGCTCCTTAGGTAATCAGTGAGAATGATTTATTTATTTTATTTTAAAGAAGACTAACAAACCAATGAAATAAAGAATGTAATATTAGGAAAAATAACTAATAACAAGCCTCCACATATAGTTAAAGAAATAGTCGATAAAAAGAAAGTACATACAAGTTAATATAATTAGTAAGAGAATAGTAGATAAGTTAACTATCCATGAAAAAAGACTGTGCCAAAAGCCGTCTTAAGGTCGCCACACTGGTGCAGAACAAGTCGACATTAAGGTCCCTAGGAAGCCTATTGAAACTAAGTGCACTTCTTATTGAGAAAACATTCCGCCTATAATTGGTCATTGCAAAAGGTACATTTAATATCGGCCGTTGACGTAATCCCATCAAATTCGTGCGTAATGACAGATTAGCAACGAGTTCAGGACAGTCAATGTGGCAATTTGCGATACCCAACAGTAAACTCATGTCTCCAATATAACGTCTCATCTCCAAAGGAAAGAAGTGGTACCGTTTGCAGCGGTGTTCGTAGTCAACTGAGTATTACTGAGCCCTCTCTCTAAAATCTAGATAACGTAGAAATTTCCTTTGGACGCCTTCAATACGGGACTTATAAGTCTCATACTGCGGGTTCCAAACCTGAGACGCGTATTCTAAATGGCTGCGCACGAAAGAACAATACAAGAAAACAGGCTGTGGTACGTAGTATAAATCCCAGAGCTTTGGATGCCTTTGTAACTATGCTATTTACATGTTGATCAAACAGAAGCTTGCTGTCTATAGAGATTTAGGGGTAATCCCTAAATCTCTTATACTATTTAGCCTGCTAATGAGCTGACGGTCAATGGCGTAACTGAAATTTATCAAAGAAGTACAACGTGAGAATGTGAGGAGGAAGCATTTTGAGACATTTAATGAGGGATTTTTTTTTTTTTAACGCTTTCCTAGTCGCTGGATAGATGGCGCTGAACTTGGTAAGTTACTGCAAGGAACGGAACGTCACATAATTTTTTTATTAATTCACTTGGATGTAATTTTGAGATCGTAAAACGAAAGCAAACGAAACTGTCACTCAACGAGCGTATATGACGTGACGCAGTGTTTTTTTTTCCAAGCGTTTTGACTTTGGCACCTAGTAACGTAGTCAGTTCAACGCCATCTTCAGGGTTCTTGGAAACTATGTTTTTTTTTAATACTCAAAAGAAAAACCTCTCATTGGAGTTTGTTACGGATGCAATATATTTCAAACCTATACAGGTCATCTTGCAACTGACATGCATCAGACATGTCTCGCACAACTTTATGAATCTTCATGTCATCAGCATAAAGTAAAATATACGAATGACGAAAGCATTGTTTGATATCTGGGGGCCTAAAAAGGCCACTTTGGCAGAATCATAAAAGGATAACAGAATGGACAGTTAACTGTTAAGTTAATCGTATCAAATCTCATTGGTGAAGCATTTTTCTGTTATATTTTTTGTCTGTGCTAATATACCAATCAATCCAATCCAAATCCAATCCCAATCTCTTTGATTGTACCTAAGTGGTGCAGCGAAAAAAAAGAAAACACGGACTGTCTTCGCCATTTTATAATTCATAATGTCATCCTTTTATGATTCTCCAAAGTGGCCTTTTTAGGCCCCCTGATCTTAGAAGAAAACAATTTTTTGCGACGAACATTTGGTTATCACCCACCCAACACTTATCAGAGCAGTGGTGGCCAGTGGCATGGGCTCCGACTTACGAGTTGTAGATCGTGAGTTCGAACCCAGACAGGCACTTCACTTCGTGTATGTAATTTCAATTTCATTACCACTACTCTTAAAACAGTGAAGGTAAACATCGTGAGGGAACCGGCATGTCCTAGACAAAAAATTCGAAGACATGTGACATCTACCAACCCGCACTGGGCCCGCGTGGTGGATTATGGCCCACTCCCTCTCGCAGAGAGGAGGCCTGTGTCCCAGCAGTGGGAACATTATAGGCTGATTCGGCATCCCTTTAGGTATATATTCTTTAATGAAAATAGCAATTAAATAAATCAACAACGCAGTAGATTGACATATTTACAACACTGCAGCGTTATTAATTACAATTTAATCAGTTGGTTTTCTAAACTACGAGTAATATGGAATTACCCGAGTAAAAATTCCCATGCCGTCACTTCAGGTCATTTAAAAAGGTATACTTATACGATTCACACAGTCACACTGCCCTATCTGGTCAAATACCTAGCGCTCTTTTTGTAGCAATGAAGCTGGTAATGATATCGACACAAACAGGAAGACTTACTTTCAATAGGCAATGCAGATCGTAGCATTTTCCCCTACAACGCAACATACGATTCTTGATATAAATGACAACTATTTGCTAAAGAATTTGTGCGTAATATTTATACCTATTAGTTGGATGATCTAGCATAATTATTTACATTCATGCATGACTTGCTATTAACTTTCCTATATCTAGAATTTATCACTCCCATATTCTGACCTCTCTTGCTCTCACTCAGCTTGGACGAGGTTTTGGGTTTAACTCTTGCTCAGGCAAAGTGTTTTCGGGTTTTTTTGATCAGCCATTCTCAGTAGGAGCCCGAACTCCAGATTTGCGCCCAGTTAACGGCAATAGGCTCTATTACAGTTAACAACTGCACAACTTACACTTATACATGACTTTAACTTAAATGCTGTGATGTTACGTTATTCTGACCAAATAGAAAATGTTTTTTTCAGCTTATGTCAACACTTGTAGAAAAAAAAATTCTATTCCATTTTAAAATACTAAAAAATATGCCACATCATTAGCAAATTGTCTACGTGACTATAAAAAATAGTAGTTAATCCTACTAATATTATAGATCTGAAAGTTTGTGAAGATGATGTTTGGATGTTTGTTACTCAATCACGCGTAAACCGTTGAACAGATTTGGATGAAAATTGGCACATAGATAGACCATTTCCTGGATTAACACATGATACTCTTTATCCCGATATTTCCACGGGATCGAAACTTATGCGGGTGAAACCGCGGGGCGCTGCTCATCATCATCATCATCATTTCAGCCGAAAGACGTCCACTGCTGGACATAGGCCTCCCCCAAAAGGGGGGATTTGCCATAATCGCCACGCTTGGCAGGCGGGTTGGCGATCGCAGTATGGTCTGGTGGTGGAATGCATAGAGAACGCTGCTGCCCATTCTCCGGTACGCCCCTTAGTCGCCTTTTACGACACCCACGGGAAGTATGGGGTGGTGCTATTCTTTAAGTCCGGCACCACACAGACAATAGCGCTATGGCGCTGCTAGTAGAATATAAGTGTTTCCAATGAGTCCCATAATTACTCATGTGCCATAAACGAGAATCATAAATATTCGTTGCCAATTTCATGGTCAAGTTTACAAAGGACTATGCGAATTCTATTTGGTCATGCTTGCGTGTTTGTAACCCAGTATTAGCTACAAAATTACTCAAATTATAGAACGTTGCATCGTATGTAGGTAGTAAACTAATAACTTGTTTCCTATCGAGGTTAATAATTAGGTAATCTAGGCATATTATTCTTGTTTAGCAATTTTCAAGAACCACGCTACATTTATTTTTTATTTTTATATTGGTTAATCGGAGTCAATTATCTGCCTGATTGTTATAGGATAGCGATATCGATAGTTCAAAGAATGTAAAAAGTCTTCCTAAGGTGATGAGGTCACTCGGTATAAAGTTATATTCATTACGGGGAAAGTTATTAGACCAAACGGTGATAAAAGGTTAAAAGCAGCGGCGGTCAACTTCAACTCAACCGCTTTGGGCATTCGAAACACTAAAGACACACAGGCATACATAGCCGCGGAAACTGAAACCATTAATTCAGCACATTAATCTTTTACTCGTTGATGATCTAATTTATTAATTTAATTTTCATATTTCTATCGATCTCGAAAATCTATCGTAACTTAATAACTAATGGTCTTACCACTGTTTTTGTGCTAGCGGTAATACCTATAATTAATTGTTGCACCCGCAATTGCATCCTATTATAAATAATAAGCTGCTAACGTGTTGGTGTAAGCAAATGTTGGTGATCCTGAATAAAATAAATAAATTCTATGTAGACCTCCCTAGCCACGAAATTTTTCTTAGGTTATCAAAAAAAAAAATCTGCCGTTTCATAGAAAAGTGCATTACGTGTGCGTATGCGCCTGCGGTCAAAATGTACTGAACAGCAATTTTTTTTTTCAAATAATTTTATGAAGTTTCCGCGTCGATTTCCCTACCACCCTGTTTCTTCTTCTTGTTTTCGGTTACTTGCCAATCCAAATTAGAAAAGGTGGAATTGGTCTCTGGTCCCAGTTACAAAGTGGGACGAGTTGCCCCCTAACCAAATTAGAAAAGGTGGAATTGGTCCCGGTCCCAGTTTCAAAGTGGGACGAGATGCCCCCTAAACAAATTGGAAAAGGTGTAATTGGCCCCTGGTCCCAGTTTCAAAGAGGACAAGTTGCCCCCTAACCCAATTCCCCAGCGCATTGCGCCTCGCCAGCATATTATGCAGAATTGATGTACAAGATCTGTTTTTAGCCACATACACAACTTCAATATAAGCATCACCTATTATGCTAAAACCTATCTAAATCCTACAGGACCTTAATAGAAGGCGACACAACCTGCGGCCTGTCCATCTTCTGGGCTGACGACGGTCTGGACACCGGCCCCATTCTGCTGCAAAAGAGCTTCCCTGCTGGCACTGAAGATACCGTCGACTCCATCTACAACAAATATTTGTATCCTGAAGGTAAGATATTATATTAAATTAGAATTCTTCTTTTTCTTTTCTCGCATCAGCCAAAGTTATCCGACAACCGCACATGTCATGGCGAAAAGATACACACCACAGAGCATGTATCCTTTTAATACACACCCTGTCAGACTCTCGACTCTTAGGGCTGATTTTTCAATCATCACATAACTTTATTCGAGGTATAATTTTGAAATTTTGACAGTAATTTCTTACAAAAACTGTCAAACGTCAATTTTATTCCTCGATTAAAAGTTATCTGGCGATGGAAAATTCAGCCCCTAGGGCTGATTTTTCAATCATCTGATAACTTTATTCGAGGAATAATTTTGAAATTTTGACAGTTCTTTCATACAAAAACTGTCAAACGTCAATTTTGTTCCTCGAATAAAAGTTATCTGGCGATGGAAAAATCAGCCCTAAGTCTAGTTATAAAAAAAATAAGATCAGGATGCAAGTAGAGCTTCTTAACATAATCTTCCGTTAATAGTAAATTTTTAAGACACAGAATTTAAGACATAGAAGAGCTTATTTCGAACCCATGGGGGGTTCGAAATAAGCTTCGAAATCCAAATAAATGTAGCTGATCTATTCTGTAGTGATCTGACCTTGAAAACTTAGGTGAAATGACCTTGAAGTGAGCTATTTATCCTAAGCTCACTTCAAGTTCCCTTCACATAAGTTTTCACGTTGAGATTTTTACAGAATAGCACTACCGTTACTTTTGTGATTTCTAGCGAAACAAAATGTGCAATGGCCAACATAGTGACAAATCTCTTTGTTAACAGGTATCAAAGCTTTAGCGGAGGCTGTGAACATGGTGGCAAACAATGTCGCGCCTAGAATCAATCAAACTGAAGAGGGCGCCACTTACGACCCGGCCCTGTTCAAGCCAGAGACCCATCAGGTAACAACCAATATCAAATATTTTTATTACAGTTCTTTAACAGTTATTTAGTTACCTCTGATTTTGCATCACCGTCGACGTCACAGTGATCTTTATTCTAATTTGAATAAGGTTGCTGTTAAGTTGCTGCCACTAACAGGTCTGTCAAAATCACTGTGATCTTTAATGTAGTTACAATAAGGTTCCTGTTTTTTTATTGCTAATTTTATTGCTGTCGAACGGACTGTACTTTCATTTGTTTTTTGGTATTGTTTTCCATCTCTATGTATAAGTTTCCCATTATTAAATTCCACTTTCTATCTCTATCCAATTTCATTTTATTTTTGGGTTGATGTAATCGAGCTACGTATCACTTTTTCGTATTTTTTGTCTGAATTAACCCAATTTTTCGTATCTTTTGTCTGAATTAACCCACTTTTTCGTATCTTTTGTCTGAAACGACTTGCTTGTAATTAACCTATTTTATTGTTTCTTGGCGTATCAATGACCTTAGACACAGCAGTTTCAATAATATATTTATTTTGGCTACACTCCTCCACTAACTTCATGTTTTGATTATGTAAGCTAATTACTATTAGATGCGACTCAAAGCTCAAAACAGTCAAACCAATTTCGTCTTTATTGCAAAACACTGTCCATTTATAGTAGTAGTAAATTAAGAAACAAAAATATGTTGTAGAGGTATAGTTATAATTTTGACCAACTCTATTTGTTAACAGCAACAATAAACAATTATTCTATCTATTCTAAAAAAAATACAAAGGGTACTAATTCAAACTTTATTTTCCAGATCAACTGGTCGAAAGGCGGAGTAGCCCTCCACAACTTCATCCGAGGCCTCGACTCCTCCCCCGGAGCTACCACATTCATTAAACCACAGACTAAAGAAGGCGTCGAAGAGGACAGTGAGAAGACCATAGAGGTCAAGTTCTATGGCTCGTCTCTATGGGTCGACGAGTATGAGACGAAGGGCGACGCGTTGGTTATTAAAGGGTTGAATAAACCAGCTGTGGTGCACGATGCCGGGCTGCTTATTACTGCTAATGATGGAGTAAAGGTATGTTGAATATAAAAAAAGTATTTTAAAAATACATTAAATTAATGTTTGACTTACAAAGTTACGGTGTGTTATTATATAAAACTAGCTCTAAGCCAAGGGATTTAGATCCATTTTTCTACTTCTGTATGGTACTAGGAAAATATTGTAAAAAAAAAATTGGGGTTGATGGTCCGAAATTATCGACAGCCATTCCTGCTCAATAAGAGAAAGAGCAACAGATTGATAATATTCTTGTTAATTATGTATATTATATTGGTTTAAATTTTCTAAATCTGTTTTAATCAAAGAATTAAAAAATGCTTTCATAAATCAAATGTCCCATGCCCTCTCTTTACTCATATTCTAAAATCATATTAATTCCTCATTACAGCTAAACATACAAAGACTGAAAGTAAACGGCAAGATGATCGCCGCGCAAAACTTCTTCAAAGCCAACGAAGATAGAGTACAATTAGAACTGACAGCCGAAGAGAAACAATTCGTAGAAAACGTCCGCGACATATGGAAGGCTATCCTTCGAATTGACATCGATGACGACACAGATTTCTTCTCATCAGGAGCGGGCTCCATGGACGTCGTCAGACTAGTTGAAGAGATCAAAGATTTAGCTAATCTGGAACTGCAAAACGAAGACTTATACATGAACAGTACTTTCGAAGAATTCTATAACATAGCTGTATTTAAATCTAGAGGTGGCTCAGCGAAACAAGAAATTGTCTACGATGGCGTGGAAATGGAATGTAATAAAATGAAGATTAAATTCCCTACTCAATTATTTATTGGTGGTAAATTCGTGGACTCTGATAGCGGGAGAATGTTGACGTTGATCAATCCTACGGATGAGAGCGTGATATGTAAGGTGCAGAGCGCGTCGGTAAATGATGTCGATAAAGCAGTTAAGGCCGCGAAGAAAGCCTTTGATGAAGGAGAGTGGTCGAAGATCAGTGCCAGGGAGAGGGGGGCGCTGTTGTTCAAGTAAGTTTTTTTTTTTCTTTTTTTTTTCTTTTCTTTTTTTTTTCTTTTTTCTCGGAACCATTGGGTCCCGGTCCTTTGGAAGTAAGTATTTATTATTATTCTTATTAATTATTCATTTTTATAATAGACACATACCTCCCTTACATCATTTTAAATATTTCAATAAATTATTATTGTTACAAAATTGTGTAGAGCAGTGGTAATGGTCGCGTCTTACGAGTTGTAGGTCGTAGATTCGAACCCCGACAGGCAGTCAAAAAAAGTAGTAGTAGTAGTCTTACGAGTTGTATGTAGGTCGTAGGTTCGAACCCCGACAGGCAGTCAAAAAAAGTAGTAGTAGTAGTCTTACGAGTTGTATGTAGGTCGTAGGTTCGAACCCCGACAGGCAGTCAAAAAAAGTAGTAGTAGTAGTCTTACGAGTTGTATGTAGGTCGTAGGTTCGAACCCCGACAGGCAGTCAAAAAAAGTAGTAGTAGTAGTCTTACGAGTTGTATGTAGGTCGTAGGTTCGAACCCCGACAGGCAGTCAAAAAAAGTAGTAGTAGTAGTCTTACGAGTTGTATGTAGGTCGTAGGTTCGAACCCCGACAGGCAGTCAAAAAAAGTAGTAGTAGTAGTCTTACGAGTTGTATGTAGGTCGTAGGTTCGAACCCCGACAGGCAGTCAAAAAAAGTAGTAGTAGTAGTCTTACGAGTTGTATGTAGGTCGTAGGTTCGAACCCCGACAGGCAGTCAAAAAAAGTAGTAGTAGTAGTAGTCTTACGAGTTGTATGTAGATCGTAGGTTCGAACCCCGACAGGCAGTCAAAAAAAGTAGTCTGTGTAAATTATTTCATTAACACTGCTCTTAAAACGGTGAAGGAAAACATCGTGAGGAAACCGGCATGTCCGAGAACCAAAAATTTGAAGACATGTGACGTCTACCAACCCGCACTGGGTGCCCGTGGTGGATTACGGCCCACTCCCTCTCACGGAGATGAGGTCTGTGTCCCAGAGATGGGAACATTATGGGCTGATTATGATTACATAGTTGCCATTTTATCTGCTACTAATCAGTATACTTCGTCGTCGTTTCAGCCGATAGACGTCCACTGCTGGACACAGGCCTCCCCCAATTTTGGGAGGGTATCAGTATACTTAATTATTATAATTATTAATATTTTAAAAAATTTCTTGCAAACTTGGAGGATTGGCAATGTAGTAAGTTCCATTTAGGACCCATTTTTCAGTCGCCAGATAACATTTATCTGCTGAATAAATATGACGGTTTGCCTTTGCATAGAAAATCCGCCTTACAATCGTTATGTAAAGTTTACACAACCATTATAAGTAAAAGGAAATAATATGCCAAATCGCCGTAATCTACAAATAAAAGATAAACATGCATTATGGTTCCATCGAGAAAACCTAATTTGAAAACAAAATCCCGTGCACACGATGACCACATCTGTTAGCAAGCGTTACTATAGCGGCAGAGCGCTGCAAGCAAGTATAGCCCTTACGGTGTATAGATATAAGTTTCCTCGACGGTAAATTTGGTTAAAATTTTGAAATACTTATTAACTTCTTGTCCCAACAGACTGGCCGACCTAATGGAGCAACACAAAGAAGAGCTCGCCACGATCGAGTCCATAGACTCAGGCGCAGTCTACACGCTCGCTCTCAAGACACACGTCGGCATGTCCATAGAGACGTGGCGCTACTTCGCCGGCTGGTGCGACAAGATACAGGGCTCCACCATACCGATCAACCATGCTAGACCCAACAGGTAGAGATGGAAATTCGTAAAAGGCATTATTTTCCCAATAAAAAATCTACATTTACAAAATAAAGTCGCTTTTCGTGTCTGTGTGACCGCATTGTTCTTCCAACCTCCGCCACGGATTTTGATGCGAATTTCAACATCATGTAGAGAATTTATTCCGGAAGGTTTACACGCGTGTATAATAAATTAGTATCTAACTTGGATTTAGAGCACAGAAATCTCGGAAGTTTTGACATTTCGCCACATATAGGAACCAAGGGCGCGTCACTAGACCATCCATTAAAACAAATCTAACATAACATCACACCTAATATTATAAAGGCGAAAGTTCGTGAGTGTGTGTGTGTGTGTGTTTATATGTTTGTTACTTCTTCACGCTCAAACGGCGGGACCAATTTTGATAAAACTTTGTATGGACGTAGCTGACACCCTCTGGATTAACATAGGCTACTTTTTGTCCCGATACTCCCACGGGATCGACATTTACGCGGGTGAAAGCGCAGGGCGCAGCTAGTAATAAATAAAAAGCAAAACAAAACCAAAAATCTATAAGGGTTCCGTTTTTTGCCATTTGGCTACGGAACCCTAAAAAGCACGATAATTTCAAAATCAAGTGTATAATTACTACAGCAGTGTTCATAATCTCAGATAATTTACAGTCTATCGCCACTTAATCAGTTATCTACTTTAGTGAAATGTATTCTAAGTTTATTTTTGAGTGAGCACTTGCCAACAAAAAGGTCCTAGTAAATTTTTGGTTGCAATGGGATTTGAACTTTGTTAATTATGCCATTCGGTTCGTTATTCTATAACTTGAAAATTATCTCAAATTCTTAATCCAAATATAGTCTTCCCGTGTTGTTTTACACGAAGCTACATGTACAAAAATATATATAATTGCAATTCAGCTAGTGATACTAAACATGCTCTCCTATACATTCAAATATTTCTATTTTTAAATCTGTTGGCATTCTGATCCAATGGAATGTAAACATATATACGCATGCCTAGATTTTCTAGTAGAGTTGTGTAGACTTTGTGTACATTATGTAAAACAAGAGCAGTGGCGGCCCAGTGGTATCAGCTCCGACTTGCGAGTTGCAGGTCGTGAGTTCGAACCCAGCCAGGCACTTTGTTCATTTAATTTCATCACCACTGCTCCTAAAACGGTGAAGGAAAATATCGTGAGGAAACCGGCATGTTCTAGAACCACCGATTCAATGAAATGTGACATCTACCGACCCGCATTGGGCCCGCGTGGTGGATTACGGCCCACTCCCTGTCACCGAGAGGAGGCCTCTGACCCAGCAGGAACATTAGAGGCTGATTATGGTGTGTAAAACATGCCCCTCCCTCGCCCCCTATTGTATGGGTCTTACATATAACTGGCGAAATGTGTGTGTACTATAAATACACATCTGCCTATACCTTCGAGGAAACAGGCGTGGTGTTATGGTATGATGAAAAAAAAACAAGGCAGAAACGCCGAAAAAAACACGTTTGTTGTATGGGAGCCCCCCTTAAATATTAATTTCATTTTGTTTTTAGTATTTGTTGTTATAGCGGCAACAGAAATACATAATTTGTGAAAATTTCAACTGTCTAGCTATCGCGGTTCTTGAGATGTAAGCCTGGGACAGAGAGACGTACTGACGGACAGACAACGAAGTCTTAGTAATAGGGTCCCGTTTTTACCCTTTGGGTACGGAACCCTAAAAGCAGTGGCATTCCGGGAGTACCGACAGAATTGAAAACAAAACACAAACAGAATACTTTGCCATCACTCACTGACATATCGGATATACATTAAAACCGAGTACATCCCGAGGACAGCCGAACACATCCGAAGCGGGTATTTTTTTAAATTCTCTTATAAACAAAACACGCGCGGTGTCGCTTACGGTAACAGTTGCGCGAGTTCAATGGTTTTACATCCCGAGGACAGCCGAACACATCCAAAGCGGGTATTTTTTGTTAATCGTCTTATAAACTAAAAACGCGCGGTGTCGCTTACGGTAACAGTGGCGCGAGTTCAATGGTTTTACATCCCGAGGACAGCCGAACACATCCAAAGCGGGTATTTTTTTTAATCGTCTTATAAACAAAAAACGCGCGGTGTCGCTTACGGTAACAGTGGTGCGAGTTCAATGGTTTTTTCCTCCATCTCAAAAAATGACCGACGCGCCTATCGAAAATCGTCTTATAAACAAAACATGCGCGGTGTCGCTTACGGTAACAGTGGCGCGAGTTCAATGGTTTTTTTTCCCATCTCAAAAAATGCCCAACGCGCCTATCACTTCAATAATAAATTACAACCTTACATTCTTTCTACAGGAATCTGGCTATGACAAGAAAAGAGCCGATCGGCGTGTGCGCACTGATCACTCCGTGGAACTATCCTTTAATGATGCTGTCGTGGAAGATGGCCGCCTGCCTCGCGGCTGGCAACACCGTCGTTATGAAACCCGCAGCTGTAAGTACAGACCCTTAGCAACCAAATAAAATATGCCTTATTTGCATAACATTTTGAGTGTTGATAAAAATACAGGATTATTTAATTCCCTGTTTTATTTATAATACATGTTAATATTCTTTAGCTGTCAAAAAAAAAGGCAATAAGTCATCATCTGCCTAGCTTTTTCCCAACTTTCTTGGAGTCGGTTTCCAGTCTAACCCATCTGAATACCATTATTTTACATGGAGCGACTGCCTATCTGACCTTCACAACTCAGTTACCGGGTAATACGATACCCCTTGATAAGACTGGTTGTCAGACTTTCAGGCTACTGACAACCCGTAACGACTGGCAAAGATCCACGAATGACAGCCGGGACCAACGGCTTAACGTGCTTTCTGAGACACGGAGGGTTCTTGGTATGTGAAGATGGTCACCCATGCACTGACCAACCGCGGCAAGCGCAGCTTAACCTAATAGACCGACAAGTGCGTCTGGTATTATACAACATAATTAACTGAACATACATTTGGAACGTATTTAGCTGCAGTAAACTATAGAGGTATGAGGAGCAGGATCAGTGTGTAAAGTTCACTCATACTCTATAGAAAAGGGAGGATCATCCGACCAGACGGGTGTTGTGTCTGGCGGGCAACTGCCCGATGATTCATGTCGGGCCGTTGTATCTATGCTAGTTGCGCGGTAAACTCTGCTTGCGAGATGCAGGATTTTGCGTGACGTCAGTATGACGCGTTGTTCTCATGTGGCGTTGTAGATACCGCTACAAAACCATCAAAAACGTTACTTGTTACTTTACTTACAGCTCATGGTATAAACCCACAATGTAACTCCTTCCTCCCCCAGGTATGTCCCCTCACGGCGCTGAAGTTCGCGGAGCTGTCGGTCCGCGCGGGCATCCCGGCCGGCGTCATCAACATACTGCCGGGCAGCGGCGCGCTGGCGGGGCAGGCGCTCGCTGACCATCCGCTGGTCAGGAAGCTTGGCTTCACTGGCAGCACGGAGATCGGTATGTACTCAATATATGGACACGAAGATTTCTCCCGTAGCAAAGCATTCTTGAAGAGGCAAATAGACATCAGAGCTAATACAATAATTGAAGATGATTGCTAAACTTGTGGATTTCAAAGCAAGAGTAATGGCCAAACATGCTACTCGTACACGCGATAAAAAATAAAAATATATAAAGCCGTTTAGATGCTACGAAATATAAAAATAAATTAGTCCACCCGCAGGCGAAATGCTTTCTCGCCTGCAAGAGGACACTTTGCATAATAATAAAAATCTTTATTACTAGAAGAATGGGTACAGTAAATCCGCTTAAAAACAAACAAATTAGGTCTTATGTAATGTGCACTTAGATGTCAAAGGAGTGCTTTGGCACTCATACTAGGATTATTGTATCACGAATGCCATCACCTTCCTCCGGACCAACTAGAACAGTTCTTAAACAATTGAATTTTGAATAAATTCTAAACAAATAAAAGTTAACTTACAATAAATAATGCATTGAACTTGGAAGGGATTGATTGAGTGAGATTGGATTGATTGGAATTGAAAGTTTGGCGGACTGCTAGAAAACTATGAGCATGATGATAAACTGTGAACATGATCATGTTAACATATTTTGTCAACATCCAACAGAAAACTAAAATGTATTTGTTGTTTGTTCTACAAACGATGGGACACTTAATATCATGTCCTGCGTGTCCTGTCAGCTAAGAAGAGGAACTAAAATAAACCGAATCAAAATTAATATCCATGTTTTTATTTTCAGGTCAAACCATTATGAAATCGTGTGCAGCTTCAAACATGAAGAAAGTATCCCTGGAGCTGGGCGGCAAGTCACCGCTAGTTATATTCGAAGACTGTGATCTCGACAAGGCTGTCAGAAATGTAAGCAAACTTGATCCCACTAGGTCTACATTTGAGACGGCCAAATTTTATTTCATGAATTAGTGGTCATTGTCCCAGTTGTGGTCTTCCCTCATAACTTATTATTTCCAATGTCATCATCATCATCTGCCTAGCCTTTTCCCAACTATGTTGGGGTCGGCTACCAGTCTAACCGGATGCAGCTGAATACCAGTATTTTACATGGAGCGACTGCATATCTGACCTCCACAACCCAGTTACTCGTTAACACGATTCCCCTTGGAAAGACTGGTTGTCAGATTTTCGCGCTTCTGACTACCCGTAAAGACTGTCAAAGATCCACGAATGACAGCCGGGACCAACGGCTTAGCGTGCTTTCCGAGGCTCGGACGAGTCTCGGTATTATTACCCGACTGCGGCGAAGCCCAAAAGGAGGGTTATGTGTTTGACCTGTATGTATGTATGTCCGTTTCTTTGTTCCCTCGTAGCTTCTAAAGAAATGAACGGATTTTGATAAATTATACGTCTTTAGATTTGTCTTGGTAGCGCGAGTGTCACTGGGTATATCAAAATTGAAAAAATATAAAATAGCCGATTTTTGGCGCAATATTATGTCTTCAAAAAAATTTATTTTTCTCGAAACCTATCGAGTGGGGTATCAAAATAAAGGGTTTTTACAGGTGATTACAAAAATATATACAACTTATATGGTTAAAAGTAATTCGAAGTGAGAAATCGTAAAAAAACACGTACCAAGAGCCAAATCGTCTGCGAAATCTTTCAAATTTGTAAACTAAAAAGCTGGAAATAAAAAACAAGTAATTAAAAAAACTAAAACACCCGACTGCGGTAAAAAATTAAGTTAAAAAAAACTGAAAAGCAAACTCAAACTCAAAGCATTTATTTCAATTAAACCAATTACAGGCACTTTTGAATTGTCAAGGGGTCGGTCAGTCAGAAAGATGAAGCTAGTTGCCCATTCCAAAGCGTAGGTACCTATGGAGAAGAACGGGCAAGAAACTCCATGGACACTCTTTTAAATCAAAATAATATGGTTACAATGTCTTGTTTACATCATTCATGTTAAAAATTATACATGTGAGAACGATGCAGAACGTTAAAAGCGTCCGTAATGAAAACACGAAATAAAAAAAATAAAACAATTCAAATAGGTATTAAATTAAAATAAGCCATGGCAGCAAAGAGATGACCAGTCCCTACTGACGGCGCCCGTTCACGAACATGAAGCTAAGAACAAGGCCATTTTAAATTAAATAAAAGTTGGAAGCAGGCGGGACCCATACCATTTTTAGGGTTCCGTTGCCAAATGGCAAAAAACGGAACCCTTATAGATTCGTCATGTCTGTCTGTCTGTCTGTCTGTCCGTCCGTATGTCACAGCCACTTTTCTCCGAAACTATAAGAACTATACTGTTGAAACTTGGTAAGTAGATGTATTCTGTGAACCGCATTAAGATTTTCACACAAAAATAGAAAAATAACAATAAATTTTGGGGTTCCCCATACTTAGAACTGAAACTAAAATTTTTTTTTTCGTCAAACCCATACGTGTGAGGTATCTATGGATAGGTCTTCAAAAATGATATTGAGGTTTCTTATATCATTTTTTTCTAAATTGAATAGTTTGCACGAGAGACACTTCCAAAGTGGAAAAATGTGTGTCCCCCCCCCTGTAACTTCTAAAATAAGAGAATGATAAAACTAAAAAAAATATATGATGTAATACCATGCAAACTTCCACCGAAAATTGGTTTGAACAAGATCTTGTACGTAGTTTTTTTTTTAATACGTCATAAATCGTAAACCTCAATTTACCTTTTATTCAACCAACTCAAATATAAAAAAACATTTAATTTCATAAACATATACACACCTTATACATAAACCCGGATGTTATGGAACCCTCGGTGAGCGAGTCCGACTCGCTCTTGCCCGGTTTTTTTTTTTATTACATTTTCAAACTCAAATGGGTCCCGCCTGCTTCCAACTTTTATTACATTTTCAAACTCAAATGGGTCCCGCCTGCTTCCAACTTTTATTTCATTTAAAATGGCCTTGTTTTTAGCTTTTCAGTTTTTTTAACTTATTTTTTTTTACTGCAGTCGGGTTTTTTAGTTTTTGTAATTTAATTACTTGTTTTTTTTTATTATTTTTATTATAATACTAGGTGACCCGGCGAACGTCGTACCGTCTCAGGATGAAATAATAATTTTATCAAAATTGGTCCAGCCGTTTGGGCGTGAAGAAGTAACAAATATATAAACACACACACACACTCACAAAACTTTCGCCTTTATAATATTAGTGTGATGTAGACACTGACCTCTATCATACAGATGTCGATTATTAATTTTTAGCCTATGTTGGCAAAGGCCTCCCTTTCGACTCTTCTCTGTCTTGAGCGAGTGTGAGACCAATTCTGTCTTGGGCCGTCAAGCTCGTCCTGCCATCTTCTCCTGGGTCAGGTCACCTTACGTAAATATTTCGAAGACGGCAGTCAAACTTGCTAATGTTATCTCAGTATAATAGCCGGCAAAAGACTGCGACTGAATGAAATGAAATGAATGAATGAAATGTGTGTTACTAAATATTTTATTTTATTATAAGAACTTCACTGTACTTAACAAATATGATGCAATAAATGAATTGAATGAAAACTTGAACTTGTGAAACTTGCGAAAAACGAAACGATGTTATTTGATGATCGTATGGCGTGTTATCATTATATAATTATTTATTTTCTTTTTCATCAGGGCATGGCATCCGTATTTTTCAACAAAGGCGAGAACTGCATAGCAGCCGGCCGGCTATTCGTCGAGGAGACGATCCACGACGAGTTCGTCCGACGCGTCGTCGCCGAAACCAAGAAGATCAGCATCGGCGACCCGCTGCATAGAGGCACGTCGCACGGACCACAGAACCATAAGGCACATATGGATAAACTTATTGAGGTATGATGCGATATTATCTTCTATTCGCGTACTAATCCAATAAGTGCTATTTTTCAATCTCCAAATAACTTAAATGTGGGAAAAAATGTGGTTTGTATAAGAAGTAATGTCAAACCGCCATATTTATTCTTCAGATAAAAGTTAACTGAAAAATCCGGCCCAGAGAAAACTAGAGTAGAGTTAAGGCGAGGTTTTCCCGGACCGATAGGCATAGAAAACACTACCTCAGCCCCCGCCAGTTGAACGCGGCGTATTTAACTACGATGCGCTGAGCGGGACCGCGCCACGTGACACGTTGTGACCGCGACTAACCTTTGTGCAATGAATGCGCGCCACGAAACAGACAAATACAGTAGATCAACTTTGATGTTATATTTTATTTTTAATGAATAAAATTTGTATGTAGGAACTTATAAATTATAAACATCTACGCTTGATAAATTCTCATGACAGTTTCCGGTTAGTAAAAATTAGGTTAGTTTGGCAAAGAAACGCACTATGTAAAAAATCTAAGGAAAGTTTGTACCTACATTTAAAATACACATACCATCAGGAACATGTCAAAAAATCTCACAATTCAGACTTTTTTCAAAATAAAATTTATCGAGAGGTGTCGCGGGACACCCGGATGGAACGACGTTCCTTTCACTATACATATACTATGCGTTTCAGATGAGAAGATATGTTCTGGACAACTTCACTCACAACTTGTCAATAATGTAGTGTTAGGAACAAAAACAACAAAATCGATTAAGCAAACTTTATTTTTATGTTATAAACAGAAAAGCTTAAGAAAATGAAAATAATACACAATAAAAAATATAACTATCCGAATTGAGAACCTCCTCCTTTTTTGAAGTCGGTTATAAAACGTATTTAATAATTATTAAAATTAACTGTTTGTGACACAGAAGTAGACGGCACATTCTCAAAATTCACTATTTGTGATACAGAAGTGGAAACAATAGCAGGTCTGCAGGTGTTGCAATATTTTCATTGTTTTCTCGCATTTTTATTTTTCTTATATCCATTCCTCTAATATGTCGGGGATCTATGATTTCAGGCAATAGACACTGCATATAAAAATTAATAAGTTTTTTTTCCATTTTTTCTTCCCAAAATTTACTATCTTTCACTATCTTGATTACATGTACGGGTATTGTTTCACCTGACCATATACCAAACAAGCAATATTGCCTCCCGGTAACATGGAGTTGGCCCTGAAATTATATTGCATTAATTTTTCAGAGATCAGACTGTAAACGTTCTTAAAATTACGAGAATTGCCCCTCTGGTGTGCAATCGACGTTTAAGAGATAGCTTACTATAATCACGTGTATTAATTTATTTTCGATTTTTTTTTACTCTGATATCATTTTAGTTTTTAAACATCGTACTCGGTACTAGTACTGATCAACAAAGTTAACGTATGTATTTAGGCAATCGGTATAAAAACATTTAAGATTCATTTCTTCTCTACTTGTTAACATATAGTTTAGTAAGACTTACTTATTTGCTGTTTCAACTTCTGAATTATCGGCAGTTAAAAAGTTCTCTGAAATCTTGTCTCTATCTTGTACTAATTTCTGTTTGACTTGCAGTACTTTGAGGTTCACTAATAGTGTTTAAGGTTGTTCTGTAACAGTGTTATAAACATTATGAGTCATGAATCGCAATCCATATTCAATTTATAACTTAACACTATTATCTCCATGATTAAGATGGTGATGATGATTATATTCATGACAATCATGAGTACAATCTATATTACTTTTATAATTGTTAGTATGTAATGACTAAAGTTTTATGTTTTGAAGAAAGTAGGTACTTACGTATGACTATGGAAATTAGTATCAGGGTTATCTAGAGTCTGAACAACACCCCTGAGTATATTTTTTCTCATTGAAACGCTGCAAAATAAATGTTGACATTATAGTGGCACTTCAAATCGTTTAAATTATACATTTTAAAAGTATATTTTATAATTGTTATATAAGTTTAGCAATATTTCGAACTTATTGAGCAAAGAAAACAATCATTTCAACGAATTTAATAACAAACCTACTGTACTTTTTTGTACAGTGTCGCGACTAAACAATGGTCGTAACATTTTCGTGCTTTTCCGTCAAAGAAAATCATTTATTTACACTAATAATATGTTATACAATATTATTGTATTTTTTTTACAAGCTTTTAGTTTTTATATTATAAAGAGATAGAATTGTAAGTTTTGTATGTATAGGGTAATCTCTGAAACTACCGATCCGAGTTAGAAAATTCTTTCACAAAACATTTTTCAATAGGTAGTTACATTATTAAGGAGTGCTACACGCTATTTTTATTCTGATAAAGATGTATTTTCCATAGGAAATCATAATAAATGTAATTGAAGTCGGAAAAATCTCGTCGCTCGGCCGCTTATATTGCTAACGCTGGCTAAACCATACGAGGAACTTCAAAATAATGTACTACAGAATTGTATATCTTGAAAATGCCCTCAAAAAAGTTCGCGGTGGTATATGTCTATATTATAAGGATAACTTACAGTAACCAATTTTATCTTTTTACAATCAATAAAATATAATGAGTGACTTTCGAAGCAATTTTGACATACATTGTATTAATCCTTATCTCATTAAATATGTTAGTAAAATTAAGCATTCAATTTAGATAAAAACTGCAGTTTACAGTATGTCATTAGAATGAATACTTTAGAAGATGTCACAGTATTAAAATTACGCGCACAACAAAACAAAAAAAAAACAAAAGAACGGAAAAGTCTTCCTCAACAAAGTATTATTACGTATGCAAGTAATCTGATAAAATAAAACTACTAGGCAAAATTGTAGTGCTACTATAGTATTGATAATGAGTTACTTACCATTTCTCGAGTTGATATTTTCGTAATGCCCGAGGTGTCAATTTCCTGTATGAACTTTTGTTGTTTGATAAATTCTTGCAAATATTCTTACAAATAATTATAATTTATCAATTTCTTTTTCTCTCTTGTCTTCGATATTTTCTGCCTCGTTTCTTTTATTAAAATTATACATAGGTACTTTTAATGAATTTCTTCGTAGGTTTTTCAGTTGCATTAAATGTAGGTATAGCATTCCTTTATTTCTGTTTTACTATGTAATGTGCCTTTGATTTTCTTTGTGGACATTTTATTTCTTAGTTTAGTTTCCAAGTTGTTCACTGCTGTTTTGTTAGACATAGATAAAAATTTATTCGCATACATACATGCATAACATGAAGCTAGGTATTTTAACTGGAGTTTTATCGTTTTAGACGAAATCTCCAGTAAGTTATAATGAAAACTAGAAATTGGTACTTAAACAGAAAACAGGTATGTCATGGTGAAAACAGTAAATCTACTGTTAAAACAGTACGGTTGGCAACACTGAGCGTAACGTTTCATATAATGGAAAGCGCAAACGCGGAAAAAAATTGGCGTGCGTCCGTCCTCGAAGACCTCTCGGCCGGCACTAAACGGCCCGCTCGAAATCGAATAGCTCAATATCGTATGATTTTTGTTCTTACAAAAATAAATAGCCATTAATATAAAAATCTACCTTACCCAGCGCTAGAAAATATTAAAACCTATTTTTGATACATTACTTAGATGGTTTCGTAATATAATTTTTTGCTAAGAAGTACATTTGAAAAATCGATTTAGTGTCATCTTTGCGATTTTTTTTTTATCGAGTCAATTATTAGTAATTACGTTTCCGTCTTTATACAGCGCTTGACCATATGTTCAATTTTGTTAAAATGATTTTTATTTTGCGGAATATTTACATTATTTAGATATACATAGCTCCAAAAAACTTAAAAATGGTACAACCTCGCCTTAAGGCATTCGGGAAAATAAAAGACTTCAAAAAAAAACTCTACAAAGTGAAAGATAACTTTAATTTCAGAAGTCTTTGTCTTTGGATCTGATTTTAGTTTTTGCCACCGACTTCCGAAATTAAAGTTATTTTTCACTTTGTACTGTTTTTTTTGTAAAAAGTTTTTAATTCTCTGAGGGTCTGTTTATAATGTATCTAAGTTACAATAGCCTCATGTCAACTTGCTCATCGCCTTTTACAAAATATTGCTTTTCCCGATGCAGGGACGGTAGCCACCTGTGGTCTTTTTCATCAGTTCCAGTTCACCAAATGGTGGTTTCCGAGAGAAAATGCACGAGTTACTATAAAATACCCAAATCGCTATAGTTGTGCCTGTATTATTTGAAGAGTTCCCGCAATTGCTCATGGATCCCATCATTAGAACTAGATTTTGATAAAAATGGGACCAATCTGGAAGTATAACCTTTTAAACAAAAAAAGAATTTTCCAAATCGGTTTATAAATGCTTGTATGTACTGCATGTACTGAGGTAACAAACATAAAAAAATAAAATCGAATTGAGAACCTCCTCCTTTTTTTGAAGTCGGTTAAAAATATAAATTGTTTTACAGTTTTTGAGCAAATATATTTTAAAAAACCGAATACACATCATAAAGTTGGACTGTCGTTAATTTAGTGGTCGCTTGTGCTACTGCTGAATGTGGGTTCTGGGTTGGATTAATTAGCTCGGGCAAAGTGGCATCTCTACCTACCTTTCAGGGATAACACGGCTATATAAGCCGTGTTATCAAACACTATTAATGAACTAATTATATGTTCTCCCGTACAGTTCGTCAAACGCGGCGTGAAAGAAGGCGCGACTCTCGTCCAAGGCGGCAAGCGAGTGGACCGCGCGGGATACTTCTTCGAGCCAACAGTCTTCACTGATGTAGCTGACGACATGTGGATCGCAAAGGAGGAGTCGTTCGGACCCATCATGATTATCAGCAAGTTTAGTAGCAAGTAAGTGACACAAATAGATATGTTTGATAAAAGTTTTGATGTTTATCAACTTGTAGACTGGACGATTAGTATAGATTAGTCGTCCAGTCTACAATAGTCAATATTTACAGAATTGGTCGCCTGCTCATTCATAATCTTTGTATTAACTTACTTTGTGCTGTAACCAATTTTTTTAATATCGATAATCAGTTTGTCCGGATTTTGTATGTTTGTCAGGATTTTGTCTCTTGATTTCTTGATTTAAAAGAGTGTCCATGGAATTTCTTGGCCGTTCTTCTCCATAGAGATCTACGTTTTGGAATGGGCGACTAGCTTCAACTTTCTCACTAACTGACAGACTATTTAATTTTGACAATTCAAAAGTGCCTGTACAAGGTTTAATTGAAATAAATGCTTTGAGTTTGAGTTTGTCCCAACTTATTATTAAACTTCCAATTTACTTAAAATAAGCCTGTAGCTGAAAGTGTAGCTTTTGCAATACGACGTGTATTGCTGGCGCTGCGCTGATCCGTATAAAACAATAAAAAATTAAAGTCAATTAAAAAAAGTTATAAACTTATTTCTTCAACAAGTTCTAATTGAATAACCTATCCCACAGAAACATGGACGACGTGATCCGCCGCGCCAACAACACAGAGTACGGGCTCGCGAGCGGCGTGTTCACTCGCGACGTGTCGCGCGCGCTGCAGTTCGCAGAGCGCATCGACGCGGGCACCGTGTTCGTCAACACGTACAACAAGACCGACGTCGCCGCGCCCTTCGGAGGGTTCAAACAGTCTGGATTTGGGAAGGACTTAGGTATGTATTTTACGAGAACAATATACACCAAGAGATATGAATAGAAGGCCAAAAAATATACCTTTCCACTTAGGTCGTCACTGTACTCATCTCTTATTCTGAAAGCCAGTCATCATCATCTGTACAAGTCTCAACCATCATCATCATCTGCCAGCATTTTCCCAACTATGTTGGAGTCAGCTTCCAGTCTAACTGGATGCAGCTAAATATCATCATCATCATCATCATCATTTCAGCCGAAAGACGTCCACTGCTGGACATAGGCCTCCCCCAAAAGGAGGGGGTTGCCATAATCGCCACGCTTGGCAGGCGGGTTGGCGATCGCAGTATGGTATGGTGGTGGAATGCATAGAGAACGCTGCTGCCCATTCTCCGGTACGCCCCTTAGTCGCCTTTTACGACACTCACGGGAAGTATGGGGTGGTGCTATTCTTTAAGTCCGGCACCACACAGACACTAAATATAGTTCGCGTCAAATAACTTTGCCGCTTTGAAGTTATACTCCTTTTGCAATAAGATTAGACATTTAAAGCCCGTTCAACCGATTTTGAATTCTATTGCGTTGGTGGCATGACATGTGGCAGCTGCAGTAAACAGTTGGTATTGTAACCACTTTTTTTGCTTTTAATACCATCCTTATGCTTACGGTATAGAAGTCAAAATCGGTTGAACGGACTGTAAAAAAGGTTTATTTCAAATGGAGTATAGGCTTTTCGCTAATCGCGCATGCGCGCTGCTGTTTTATTCATAGGATTAACTACTGCCGTTCCTTCCTCGTGGTCTAACTTAGTAGTCAAACTGATTTGACCACGAGGAATTATAACATTCTTCGTGGTCAAACTGTAACTATATAACTTCTTTGAACATACTGTATACGATGTAGTCTTATTGTACAGGGAAAAATAAAATGACAATTGTATTTCTGTGTTACTTGTATTATTTTCCTGTCTTGTTTGCATTTGCAATGTTCAAATAATTTGGGACTTTTCTGCACTTAGAGGAAAAAAAAATAAAAAAAAAATATTCACGAATATTCCGAGACGAATTCATAATAAAGTGTCAAATGGAATTTATACATGGCAATATAGGTGTAGGTTACTTTTTAAATAAATTACGTTTGACAAAACTTTTGGCTATAACTGTACAATTTTATTTCAAGACTATCACACAGGGTGTAATATTTTAATAAATTTGATAGCTTGACCACGAAGAATGTTAAAATTCCTTGTGGTCAAATCAGTTTGACTACTAAGTTAGACCACGAGGAATGGGCCACTACTGCGCAGTGATTTGTTGCCTACTTCAGGGCCGCAAAGTTATTTGACGCGAAGTGTACCAGTATTTTACATGGAGCGACTGTGCCTATCTCACCTCCACAACCCATATAAACCATGAAACAGATAATTTTGAATAAACGTCTAGAAAAAGCTTTCCCATAAGGGCGTTACTGTAACTACTCTTATAAAGGGTTATTGGTAAAACATTAACAACCTCTTAAGAGGTCATTGTACTCATCATTATGAACAACTTTTACTATCGGACCAAACCCGAAATCGCGAAAAAAATCTGTTCCCTACATTTATGTACGTTTATCTCGTCAAAATGTAGGGAACAGCTGATTTTTTTTTCACGATTTCAGGTTCAGTCCCATAGTAAAAGTTGTTCATAATGATAAGTACAATGACCTCTTAAGAGGTTGTTAATCTGTTACCAATAACCCTGTATACGGTTTCCGAGAGCGGGACAAGCTCTCCTAACCTAACCTAACCCTGTATACGGTTTCCGAGAGCTTGTCCCATTGAAAAGCAAATAATGCTTTGTATTAAGCGTAATTTGGACACTTCATCCTTATGCATGATCAATTTACGCATACCAAACGCTACACCCTAAAATCTAGATTATAAAGCAAAAGCTTCGGATTGAGAACCTTCTCCTTATTTAAAGTTGGTTAAAAATACACCTACTTCCCTTCCTACTTTTTTGCGATAGCAAAGCATTGAGTTTATTGGCATCAATAATCATTACCTACCAAACATGACATTGATAACATTACCATGCCTAACTAATGTGTGTTATCATTCGTTTCCAGGTCAGGATGCGCTCAACGAGTATCTCAAGACGAAAAACATCACTATCGAGTATTAGGTTAAATTATTTTAGTACCTACTGTAATTTATAAGATATACTTATTATTTAGATGTATATTTATGTACATAATTAGTATGTAAGCCGACCCCTACATAGACTAGGCAGGTGATGAATTAGTATGTAAGCGAAGACTTTATGATAATGTGAATTATTTCAATAATATACATATCGGTGTTTTAAAAAACTTCGTTTAATTTGGTTCCAAGTGTTTTCAATCTTTAACCTTTTAACCGCTTGTGTCGCAAATTATGCGACACATAATTCCGTGCCCCTACCGCTCGTGTCGTATTTCTGCGACAGAGAACATGCATGATTTTTTCGTTCTATTCAACGATTGCTCCTCCTTATTTATTGTAGGTATTATTTTATCGGTTTAGGTATTCAGCTGCATCCGGTTGGTTTGACTGGAAGCCGACACCAACATGGTTGGGAAAAAGCTAGGCAGATGATGATGATTATTTTATCGATTTGTAGCCGCGCGCTAGGGGCACGGCAATTGATACTTAGCCAAGCGGTTAAAAGGTATTAAACATAAATTTCTTTCCAAAAATCCGAAAAAGCTGGCCAAGTGCAAGTCGGACTCGCACACGAAGGGTTCCGTACCACAAGGAAAAACGCCGAAAAAAAACATGTTTGGTGTATGGGAGCCCCCCTTAAATATTTATTATTTATTATTAAAGTAAAAATACAACGTGAGTATTTTGTGAATTTTTCAAGTGCGTACCTGTTGCCATTTTTAATATCGAGCAAAAAAATCGCGTTTGTTGTATGGGAGCCCCCCTTAAATATTTATTTTATTTTGTTTGTAGTATTTGTTGTTATAGCGGCAACAGAAATACATAATTTGTGAAAATTTCAACTAACCTAAGCCTGGTGACAGACAGACGGACAGACAGCGAAGTCTTAGTAATAGGGTTCCGTTTTTACCCTTTGGGTACAGAACCCTAAAAAGAAATCTTAACTTCCTGTTCATACCGCTTCAAAAAGATTTTAAATATTGTAGATTAATTACGTAACTCTGATAAACGTACGTAAGCATAACCAGCGTATAATGTTCCCACTGCTGGGACACAGGCCTCCTCTCTGTGAGAAGTGGGCCGTAATCCACCACGCGGGCCCAGTGCGGGTTGGTAGATGTCACACGTCTTCGATTTTTGAAGTGAAAACTTCTTTATAGCGTTGGGCATTTTTCGAAATGGGGAAAAAACCATTGAACTGCCACCACCCGCGCGCCCGCCGCACCGCGCGTGTTTTGTTTATAAGACGATTCATAAAATACCCGCTTCGGATGTGTTCGGCTGTCCTCGGGATGTACCACCAAACGGGGTGAATAGGGATGCAGGGGTAAATTGGGACAAAACTTTAAAATGGATTTTAGGGTTGAAATAATACAGTTTGTTGCCGAAAAGGACACTTAATCGTTAATTATAATACAATAAACACATTAGACTCCTTTTTGCCAACAAACTATATTATTTCAATGTTAAAATCGCTTTTAAAGTTTCGTCCCGATTCACCCCTGCATCCCTATTCACCCCGTTTGACGTTACTCGGTTTTGATGTAGGTATATCAGATAGGTCAGTAAGTGATGGCAAAGTATTGTTTTTGTTTTTTTTCGCTTCGGTCGGCATTCTCGGAGTACCACTGTTTTTTAGGGTTCCGTAGCCAAATGGCAAAAACGGAACCCTTATAGATTCGTCATGTCTGTCTGTCTGTCTGTCCGTCCGTATGTCACAGCCACTTTTCTCCGAAACTATAAGAACCATACTGTTGAAACTTGGTAAGTAGATGTATTCTGTGAACCGCATTAAGATTTTCACACAAAAATAGAAAAAAAACAATAAATTTAAGGGTTCTCCATACTTAGAACCGAAACTCAAATTTTTTTTTCATCAATCCCATACGTGTTGGGTATCTATGCGTAGGTCTTCAAAAATGATATTGAGGTTTCTAATATATTTTTTTTCTAAACTGAATAGTTTGCGCGAGAGACACTTCCAAAGTGGTAAAATGTGTGTCCCCCCCCTGTAACTTCTAAAATAAGAGAATGATAAAACTAAAAAAAATATATGATGTACATTACCATGTAAACAACCACCGAAAATTGGTTTGAACGAGATCTAGTAAGTAGTTTTTTTTTTAATACGTCGTAAATCGTAAACCGCAATTTACCATTCATTCAATCAACTAAAAAATAAAAAAAAACATTTAATTTCATGAACATAAACCTTATGCAAACCCGGATGTTACGGAACCCTCGGTGCGCGAGTCCGACTCGCTCTTGCCGGTTTTTTTAATGTTGCGTGCGCACGAGTTGCGTCTGTCGAGAATTAACACAGACTGAACGACCAACAGACGTGTGGTCGGCTCGTGGTGATCCGTCTGCTGATGCATCTGTCGACGTCTGCGCACGCGTCTGCCGACGTGTAGAGGAGGCATAAGACGATTCATAAAATACCCGCTTCGGATGTGTTCGGCTGTCCTCGGGATGTAGTCGGTTTTGATGTAGGTATATCTGATATGTCAGTGAGTGATAGCAAAATATTCTGTTTGTGTGTTTTTTTTTCACTTCTCATGGCGCTCCCGGAGTGCCACTGTTTTTTTTTTAACATTCCCGTTTCCTCACAATGTTTTCCTTCACCGTTTTGAGAGCAGTGGTGATGAAATTATTTACTCAAAGTAAAGCGCTTGTCTCTGTGTTCGAACCTACGACCTACAACTCGTAAATCACGGCCGTTCCACTGCTCTTTGAATTCCCATAACCCTGTATTAATGATAAACAAACTATTTGTATTTAAAAATTAGTTTTATTCTGTGCAAATATGTTATTATCAGCGTGTATATAGGTACTAGCCAAATCAACCAAATGTTTAACAATAAAAAATATGAACGAGGGACTGAGATGAAGAGACGCGTCGGGATTTAACTGTTTACAAAATATATCTTCAATTATTATTTCATACGAGCATATAATATTTCTTCGATAAAATAATGGTCGAATATATTATAAGACCAACATGTTGAACATAATATTTTTAATCCACTCCTTTTGTGTGTCTGTTTTAGGTGTCTTATTCCATTTGTCTAGTACTTCCGCTCTGTAAATAGACAAAAGTAGTTTTTAATTTACAATTGTAGCGGCATCTAAGTACAACGCCACATGAGAACAACGCGTCAAACTGACGTCACGCAAAATCCTGCATCTCGCAAGCAGAGTTTACCGCGCAACTAGCATAGATACAACGGCCCGACATGAATCATGGGGCAGTTGCCCGCCAGACACAACCCCCGTCTGGTCGGAGGATCCTTCCTTTTCTATAGAGTATGAGTGACCTTTACACCCTGTTCCTCATACCTCTATACAGTCATGGATCCCGAACATCGTTCGTCGTCATGATCCATATGATCATGTCATTGAGCACCTTATATTTTAAATGTCAAGTATTTTATTTGATAAGTTTCACGTTTCACCATTATCTCACACACGCTGGTTAACTGTTAATAACGCCCTGAAACTAGAGGGGCATTTCCCGTAAGAAATGAATCTTAGTCTCATTCTGTCAAATATACTTACCTCCAATTTCCATACAATTCTATTAATTTTTTAGATAGATTGTGACCTTTTAATTAGCTGCAGTAAAATGACAGCTTATGTGTTACTTAAATGACTGAAATTGGCGTCTTGTTGTTTTTTCGAGGCCATCAACCAAATCTTGTTTTTCTAGTACAGAATACTTAGTGTAACAAACGAAACTTCTACCCAAACCTAAACACAGTATCTCTAAAGTCAGTCCGAAATGAGTTATTAAGAAGTGTAATTTTACTGCAGCTAATTAAAAGTCGGACTATAGAATGAATTAGCCTTCTGAGAATAAATTACTTGGTTAGAAATATTCCTATTCTAAATACTGAAAAAGTTATTTAAGTTTTACTAGGTAAAGGTACAATTCAAGTCTAACCGTATGTCCTGGCAACTCCTTAAGCGTTTGGGATCGCCAGCGAGAGAGGATGAACAAGCACTTGTCTTCACAGTTTCATAAATATTCGATCCTTGTCCGTAGCTGGGAGTCACTGCCATACGCAAGTTGCGAAGCATAACGCTATCCGAAGAACTGCGGGAATTACTTAGAACAAGTAGAAATATATTATTAATATTTTAAAGAGGTAAAAGAAGGGGCACCGTACAGGGCCGTATTTACCCGGGGGTGCAAGGGGTGCGAGGCACCCGGGCGCAGGGTCTTAGGGGCGCAAGTCAATCCCTATACCTACACGTACCTACAGTCAACAGCAAAAGTAGATTATCAAAATCAGAAATTCAATACTAATGAACAGAGTTCGCGTCAGAAATGTGTGGCGTCGAAGTGATTCAAACCACTCAACGCCACACAGTAATCACTTCGACGCCACACATTTCTGACGCGAACTCCGTTCATTAGTATTGAATTTCAGATTTTGATCATCTACTTTTGCTGTTGACTGTACCATGCGTAAACTTTCTCGAAATTGAAATTGAAAAAACTACTTACAATTAACTATGACTCAAGTCAAGATAGATTTCTATAGTATAGGTACCTATCGAATTGAAAGTTGATCACAAAACGGACGATAGGTATCATAAAAAACATTGCCGATTTTAAAGCCGGAAAAATTAAATTTGACGTTTGAAAATGTACTTAAATTTATTTTAGAGTAAGTATTAAAAAAATAAATCACAAAAATTGGGTGTCACTGACTCTGGCAGGGCCACCATCAGGGATTTTAATTTTGATAACACAAAAAAATTGTCGAAATTTGTCGCCAAATATCAGAATTTGTCGGTCACTGGTTCAAAAGATATAAGGGTTCATAGGCGGCCGATCTGGAGAGTCTCCCCAGGCACCTAGCGAAGATCTGTTTTCTCCGATATTTTGTCGCCATCTAGTCGGAATCAGTCGCCAAGTCACAGACTTAATCGGTCTTAGTTTAGGAGATATAATGAGTTCAATTAATAAGGTACAGTCCAAGAGCTAGATCGAAGAGTTTTTTCGTGAACTCTTCGATCTAGCTCTTTGTGTTATCAAAATTAAAATCCCTGATGGTGGCCTTGCCAGAGTCAGTGACACAAAAATTGGGGCGCAGGCTGATTTTCGCACCCCGGCGTCCAATATGGTTAAGACGGCTCTGGCACCGTACTATGGGTTTCTGCCCTGAAGCCCAATAGCCACTGAGCACTGACCTCTATAATACAAGTACGCTGGACTAACGATACTCTACGAAATGACAGTTGTTTTTTGTGCCGATTCAAAGCGCCCCGCTCGTAGCCCCAAGGAACTAAAATTGACACGTTCTTTCAAATGGACGTTGATTTGTTTACTTCGTCTCTGATGATTTAGGCCTAAATCGTGAAAAACTAGTTTATTTGTGTATTTTGTGTTTACTACGTGATATTTGGAACATTTTTATTATGAAAGCATGCGGATTTTGTAAAACTCGCTTGCAAAAAGACAGCGGATTAACCTTTCACAAGTAAGTGAATTTTACGACTATAAAATTGTTTTGATTGCTTATGTGAACATTTTTATTACTATCTTATATTTAGAATAAATGTTTTCATTAATATCCCATCATATTTAAGTGTAATTAGGGCTCAGTTTTCACATTTAGTGAATACAATAATTTGAATAGGGTTGTAAATGTTCCATGTCGATAATGTGTCGATAGTTTTCTTCAGACAGTTAATAATTTTAAATTTACGACTTTCAAATAGAAATTTACCGTCGCCAGAAATTTCTGCAATTTGATTACCTACCTAAAACAAATTAGCAAATACTAGTTTCTAATTTCAACAGATAAATCCATACTAATATTATAGGTCAATTCGAAAGTAACTCTGTCTGTCTGTATGTTACATTTTCACGCCTAAACCACTGAACGGATTTCAATATTTGGCAGAGTATAGTTTTTATCGACATATCTCGCGGGCGAAGCCGCGAGCGGAAGCATAGTATTATATGTAATGTGTACTTGTTTCCGAAGTAAAGACCTAACATCAAAATAAAACTTGTCATCTACAATGTACTGTATACTTTAGTCAGTTTTACTTTAATTAAATACTTAATTTCAGATTTCCCACCAAATCAACTAAGCAGGGCTCAAAAACATGAAAATGGAAAATTGGAGTCCTAAATCGAATTATCATCTTTGTAGCAATTTCACTGCGGACTGTTTCATTAAACACTCAACACTTACGCTCTTCTCCATACGAACACGGCCTTTTGGAAGACTAGAATCAATTCTATTTTATTGTATGTTTGACGTTCAAAAGTGCCTATGTACCTATTTGAAATAAAATAATGACGTTCAAAAGTGTCTATTTCATTTGAAATAAATTATTTGACTTAGACTTTGTTATTTCTTGTGTTTTTTTCCATTAGTACGCACGCAATAATGAAAATGGAATCCCTCTCCTTTCCGCTAGTAATGACTACATGGTAATGTTACAAGGTTCACTTTAGGCATTCAATTTGAGTGAATTTGATTGAATTTGTATGGACGCTGTTTGTTGCTTTTTGTTTCCTACATGGTTCAATTCTTCCAAATTGAACACCAAAAGTGACAACACAAAGTCACGAAGAATACAGCTGTCATTTGATTTACTAGGTTAGAGCGAAATGGCAACATAGTTTTTAGTTCATATTGCGAAATAATGTGACCCCAGTTCAGATTGTAAAACTAGTGTAGTTGAGCCAGGGGATATTGGCTCAACCATAGTAGTTTTAAGGCTAAATTCTAAGCCTATCCTCATATTTAAAGCTCACTGATCTGACTATCCACACTATCCACTAGTTTATAGCGTGCGATCTGACCGCGCCCTAATGAATTTTCAGATAGGGGGCCGGCGAACTACGCATGCTAATGCGTAGTTCATACAAACGTAATACCGAAATCATTTGTAATTCAAACATATTCTTAAGGTAGTGTGTATTTATTCCGATTAGATTACAGAATATCTAGGTTCCCAAATATATATATTTTGAAAGGACTCTGATATAAAGACGAGAGTGAATTTCAAATTTCTATGGAAAACTTATTTTTCTCATAACTCGTCTTTAAATCAGTGTCCAATCAAAATATATATTTGGGAACCTAGATATTCTGTAATCCAATCGAAATAAATGCACACTACATTGAAAATATGTTTGATTTACAAATTATTTTGGTATTACGTTTGTATGAACTACCCATGCTCCGCCGGCCCCTTAACTTTTGTAGAGCAATTACACTATTACTTAAAAATGAAGCATAAAAATAACTGGGAGTGATCCGATATTATTCTCTTAAGTAATAAATTACTCTCAGTGGTGGTAACAGTCGATAAAATTCATAAAAGTATTTTTTTATCGTAGGATATATCCCATCTCTAATATTAGTTCTATGGTACCTTCACATTGCTAACAGCGCCAAAATGGCGAAAATCAAATGGCTTCAATCTGTCATCCATAGTCTGCAGTCCAGCGTACTTGTATTATAGAGGTCAGTGCCAATAGCCATAAGATATATATTATATGGCAATAGAAATAGCTTTTCAAGTAGGTAGCACCTCTGCTTCTAACACGACCTTTGCTTATTGTTAGTCAGTTCGGAGTTAATGAGCTAAATAGGTGACAACTTGGGCACCGAAGTTAAGCAATTGTTGGTAATATGGCCCAATAACCATAAGATATACATCAATGGAAAGAGCTTTCTAAGGAGAAACTTTGCTACTTACACGATTTTTGCCAATTGTTAGTCAGTTTAGTGCCCAATATATAGATAATTACACATCATTGGATTGGAAAGAGTTTTTAATGACAAACCTTGCACTACTAACTGCCTATCATGGATATGTTGCTTCAATCATACGCTACGGCATCATATTTTGGGGCAACTCTGTAGAAAAAGAGCGTGCTTTTAAAGCTCAAAAACGCTGTGTGAGATCGATGTGCAATATACACCAAGTGGATTCATGCAGACCACATTTTATAAATTTAAAAATATTAACTCTCCCTAGTGTATACATATATGAAACTGTAATGTTCATAAAATCAAACCCAAACTTATTTGAATGTTGCACTAGGGCCAGACAGAAAGACAAGCTGCGCACCGTAGCCAGTAAAACAAAGCTTTTGCACCAGAGCATCTTTTGTATGGGCCCACGTGTCTTTAATAAACTTCCACCTTTTCTTAGAAATATGAGCGATATAAATGCCTTTAAAAAAAAACTACATGAATTATTGATAAGTAAATGTTATTACTCTATAAGAGAATTTCTAAATGACAATACATTGAATGATACTATTTTTGTAACATGACTAATTTGTAATTTGACATAAATATTATTCAGGACTAATTTGTAATTTGACATAAATATTATTCAGGACTAATTTGTAATTTGTAATTTGACTTTTGAATTGAATTGAATTTGTAATTTGAAATGAGTACATACTAAATATTAATCATGACTAATTTGTAATTTGACAAAAATTTATACTAATTTAATTTTAATGTATTGCATGACAATTTGATGTATTGTATTGTAACTATGAACCAAACTTAAATGTGAATTTTGTATGCCGCAATGGCGGGACATAGCAGATTTATCTGTAACTAACACACCATCTTATGAACCTATGATCCACAATAAATTATTTTGAATTTGAATTTGAATTTGAATTACAAACACGTCTTTTGTCAATTGCATGTTTGTCAGTTCGGAGTTAAGGACCTAAATAGGTGACTACTAAACTTGGGCACCGAAGCTTTGAAATGTTCTTGGCGCCCAATAGCCATATTATGTACACCAATGGAAAGAGCTTTTCAAGGAGAGCCTTTGTTACTAACACGACTATTGGGCGATGCAGCAGGCTTAAGTTGCTCTACCGTTTTCGTACCTACTAACAATCTAGAGAAATCGTCTTATTATGAAATACTCTCCTTGCTGAGATCTTTCAATCGGTACCTATCTATCATACATAACAATAATGGGCTTCGGGGCAGATTCGCCCAATCTCCTTTGTAAGTTTGATGTAAGGGGATATCTTCGTAATGACTGATTCGATTCTGAAAATTCAAATTAAAAAACACGTGACTGGGCGCAGATAAGGCACCCCCGCGTCCATAAAAACCGCGTTTCCGCAGAAATTGGCTCCGTTTCCCGCGCAGTCGCGTGATGCGATGTATTGTGAGATCCGCCTAATGGGAAGCTATCAAGCTACAGTATTGCCGAATATCATAACTCATAAGATAGTATAAAGTACGAGTATTTTATGATGAAACAAGAAATTGCACGCGGAAGAAGTCGCGGACGAAACTACTAGTAAATTAATAAGTCATAATTAATCATCATCATCACGCCTCAGACCAAATAAAAAGTCAAAACATAGCGCTGCGATCAATACAGTGAAGCATACAAAAACTACACCTCCACCTGTGCATACACGCTCACAGGCACACATTTACAACCATTTACATTTTACAATCAAACTACACCTCACTATGGGCACACATGTTTACGAAACCGACTTGTGAAACCGGCCTCACTTTACTGTTGACAGCCCTCTGTCTTGGTTTTTTATTTGGTCTGAGCATCAAGCTTAAGGAATAAAAAAAAAATCTAAATCACATACTTTTCAGGAATAGACGGTAACATGTTTAAACTGATAAAAGGATTTGGCATTATATTAACGTTCATTATGGTCGTAGATGGGATGAAGTTATTTCTCTGAAACAAAGATGACATTTGGCACACTTATGTATAGTTTTTAACCTGGATTAACACATCATGGGATCCTTTGGTAGCGGAACCCGCTACCAGAAAATATAATTTCTGACATCCACGCTGGCGAAGCCGCGAGCAAAAGCTAATATTTACTTGTGACTATACTGTTAAGCCACTCTCCATGTTGTACCTAGGTTTAAGTCATAAGGGATAGTAATCAGGGCCGTAGGAGGCCCTGGGCACATAAGATCACGGGGTAGTAGATCCCTGTGTAGATGATATCTCATCTAAGAGAAACAAACTAATATTTCTTATCTGGGGGCTAGAAACTTATTGTGTATTGCACTGCAAATCACTTATTTTGTAATTGAATCGGGTACCTACTAATAATGCGTAGAATGGAACGGCCGTTGCAATTTTTTTTATGAGAGCAGGCTGGGGCCGCCGAAGTTCGCGGGGCCCTGAGCACTTGCCCAGAGTGCCCAATGGAAAAGAGGGCCCTGTTAGTAATACGGGTAGTAGGTATAGGTGATGCCACAGGGCTTGTCACAAATAGGTGGAGCGACGACTATTACACACACGGTGCCTGATTATGAATTGTGAATTGATGACTGTGACGGACAGTGATGTAACTTACGACGCATCTCATAATGTGCTGAAAAATTATATGGCTAGAAAGAGGATGACTAGACTACTGAGATAACGAAAAGTAGATATGAAAGAAAAAGACATGCTGCGCCAACCCCAAATAAATTGAGAGAAGAAGGCAGGAAAATGATGATTCTATATTGATTTTCTATTATGAAGAAGCAATGATGATGAGTGAGGGGTGAGATATATATGGATTGTCCTACAAAATATGGTTTGGGGTGGTTATAGACGGGCGATTGGTACCGATTAACTATGAAAGTTAGAAACTTACAAGCACATTGCATACATTTCGAGCAATCATAGATTTAGCCATATTTGCGCAAAAGGTCTGCAAAAGGATTAAAAAATAACCAGTAATTTTGACTACATATCAACATTAAAATCACATTAAAATTGTCAACGTCAAGTTTCATTTATAACAAATTACGAAAACAAAAAGGCCCTAAACGAGAAGAAGGATTTATTATAAACTATCTGATCATGGAATAGGGCATTATAATCACGGCGACTTCGATAGTCTAGCCATGGCATAAAATTCAATCTCAATCATCGCGGCCGGCGGCGATAATTTAATGGATTCTCTTTCCCGCGTAGATGATGCCAAGACACTTGTTGGTATGTCATAATCATATCATCATCATCATTTCACCCGAACTACCTACCACACTCGTCCACAGCTCGTCAGTTTGGACTTAAGCCTTAATTTGTTTATCCATTTCATCAACACAATCTAAGACCAAGTAACCTACTGAATGACTATTTCATGAAATCTTGACATTTCAGGAGTATACTAACCTATCAAAACAAAAAACAAATTTGTTATGGTTGCGAATCATATTTTAATCAACGTACAACTTAAGAGAGCGTTTACGTCGTACGGCATTTCATACAAACTTTCAAACCCTTATTTTTCGAAATGAATGAACCGATTTTAATGAAACTTCATACGCATAGGCAGGATACGAAGGTCTAAAAGAAGATTTTCGAAAAATAGTGTTATAGCCAAAATAGACCGATTTTAAATTTTCCATAGAAACAGAGATTTCCAGTTTTTTTTTTTTTGAATTGGACATTTCGAAAATGTTCTCTACTAACTTTTTAGACCTTTGTATCCTGCTTATATGTGTATGAAGTGTCATTAAAATCGGTTCATTCATTTCGAAAAACAAGGGCTTGAAAGTTTGTATGAAATGCCGTTCGGCGTAAACGCTCTTACTGAAAAGCAAATTGCAAAAAACTTATAAAAATTTGAATTTCGCGGGCTACCCTGGCGCTTTCGCCTTAATGGTCTAGGGCGTAGTCCACAGATGTTATTTAAGAGCAAACTAGTCGCGAGCTCGAACTCACTGGTGGTCATGGCCAAAAATCACGTTGTCTTATCTGGCTTCGTGCCCGACTGAGCTAGTATCAGTGATGAGCAGTTAGACGCTAGTCTACATGAAAAAAGTCTAGTTCTCACCCACAGAAATACCATTCCGAACTAATAGGCGCGGAAAAAAAAATTAAAAGTGCTTCGGAAAAAAGTGTTTTATGAAAAAAATAATGCGTAAATCAATTAAAAATAAAGTTTATTGAACTCTTCGATAACTGAGCTTTGTCGGTACGGACTTGGTTTTGAAGATTTTACAGTTCTTATATTACTTATTTACACCCAAAGTTACGTTAAAAATAGCAAGAAAAACGAATCTTTGTTGGCTCATAACTTTTTAATGGCTTTTTATTTTACTATTCTGTTTCCGTACAGACAACATTAATAATAAGACAAAACGATATCATGCTTAACTTTGGATGCACAATCTCAAACAGTGGAGTAATACACTCCCGAAATTTGTATGGAAAAAATATCGTCTAGAGTCACCTTAAGTTACGCAAATCTTTGCCAAACAATAAATTCCGAACGAAATGCAATTTGTCAATGTCAAGCTGACGTTACGTCGCGTCGAAATTTAAACTTCAAAATCAGATGTTTATTTCCTATAGCTGTGAAAATCGCAATAGCGAAAAAGTGTTGATTTCCCCAATTTGCTAGTAAAATAATATTTTAAAATGAGTAAAGCAAACGCAGTGTTGCGCGATATATCGCCAATAATGCAAAGAGTCAGAGATTTCCTTCTTGGAGTGAGTATCATTCGTTTTGTTTTGGTCCATTATGTAACGGAAAAGGTTTTTGTAAACAGCTGTATTGTTTGTTATATTAGAGGAAACACACGAACGCGCTGCGCTTCGAGCCGCTGCTGGCGGACAGGACTCAGCCTCAACCGCAAATTCCTGATGGAGTTTCTCACAAGTTAGTATCAAATGTAACCTCATACTTTTAGAGGTTTAGTTAGTTATTCGGTCTAAGGTCTACTCTGCTTGAAGTGTATACCAATTTTATATGAGTACTTCTTTTTCAGTGCGTTGTAAAAAAACATCGCGTTAAAAAAGCGCTCGTGCGTACAAACGCTTACTAAATATACTTACTTTGGTGGTGAACACAGAATCAGTAGCAGTTCCTAACATTATTATTTCGTGAAAGGCAATGCATGCTATCATATATTCATATACTATTTCAAAATGAAGAGTTCAAGACTAATCAATTGTTTAGACATCTGATAACGGTGTTTTGTTTGCAGACATGCTAATAACTACTACTACACCCGGGATGGACGTCGTGAAGTAGCACCACCTATGGACCTTACCAAGAAGCTTCTAACAGCTGGCGATGGCAAGGGGTAAATATCATTTTATAGCAAAACCTAGCATAGACAAATCTAAATGTAAATCCAGTCATTCATAAAGGTAGTGATGTAGTGAATCTGTATAGTTATGGTTCTAATTTGTTCGAAAAGCTCAACGCATGAACTGTGTATTCAACCAGTAACAGGCCTGATTTTGCCATTTTTAGCTAGGCAGGAGTTGGCCAAAATTTCAAAATGCTGAACAAAAATCTACCTTTCTTCCTTATTTTTTGTAAGGCCCATTGTTAGCCTCAATCTATTGGTATGAAGCTCTTAACCTATTGAGCACTTGATTTTAGGTCATGTCAATTGCCATGCCCCCAGGTCATAAATATAAATTGACAAATAAACAAACAGATTGTCAGTTGTACAAATATGACTCAGGTGGCACGGCAAATCCAACGGGCGGTCAATAAGTTAATTTAATCTAATGTAGGCCATTGTAACCGCTATGAGAAAGTTTTAGTGGATAAGACAGAGATTAAAACAGAAGAACGGAATAATTCGTATTTTTAGTAGATGTTATAAAATTGTTTATTCAATGTAATTTTGTTTTCAGAGCACCCAAGGCCGCAGCTAATGTAACACCAACTCCTGGCCCAGTATACCAGTGGGACAAACACTATGAATGAATTGTAGGACATTAACAAATGGAATATCGACAATATAATTTATGCAAGTTTAATTTAAATAAAGTTTCTGTAGAATAAGGGCCAATGGTTTTTAATGTTTAGAACTCCTTTCAAATCATAACCCTTAATTTTCTGTGCCAGTTGGCTATAAAAATGTTTGTGCACTTCAGAATTCAGAAAGGTCAGATGTGTAGTACTCGCAACTTGCGTGCATGTAGGACCAGAACGTAAACGAGTCAAAAGGAGTATGTTTGGATCGTAGCAGCTGGCGTTTTGTAGTTTCTGCATACTCATGGGAAGAAGGCGTAAGATTTGTATGTATGTATGTAAATGATACAAACAAATTGAAATACACTTTTATGTATTTTTCTACAAACAGGCAATGCATAAAACAATAACAACTTGTAAATTTTACAATTCTTATAAAGAAATATTGCCAACACTTGGCCAGACATGTCAAAATAGTTTCATATTATCAGATACGCAAAATATTACAAAAAGATCTATTAGATCAGGGGCTTTAGTTAGAGCTCCAACTTTTCACACAATAGTACCTACCTGGACGTTAACATGACACATCCGAGTTTGGAAAAAAGGCTTGTCACACACAGATGTTTTAAAATAAAATATCCAAATTGGTCCACCCATCTACAAGTTATGTGCTTACCAACGTTTTTTTTTGGGCTTGACATCTCGCAGTTCAACCTAGGAAGCTGTCGTCTGCTTAACTGGTCTTGCCTGTGGGTGCCTCAATAAATTAAAGCCTCCAGTCTGACCTCGGCTTAGGGCATCGCTGGGAAAGGGCAGCAAGGGCTGGATCGAAATTATTTAGGGATGAATTTAAACCTACAGGCTCAGCGGCGCGGCCTGGCCCGAGTAAGGGTCGGGGCGGAGAGCTTACCAACAAACAGCATCTCATTTTAAAAGAAAAATACAAAAACTCAAAACCCCACCCTGAAAAACCTCATTTTAGAAGATAGATGTGCCATATTTATTTAGATAGAAGATAGAAGTGTCATATTTACCGCCAGGTACTGCATGTAAGTATGCGACCTCTATCAGGCAATATGAGCTCACAATAAGCCCTTCGGAAACACTCATAAACACACGTGCATGCAACCTATATACATAACTTATTTTATCAAAGTCTATCCTACATCCCAATATTCAATTTAGTATATTATTAATATTTTTTAAAGTATACACATGATTATGCTTTTTCTTGTCTACAATATAATGGATACAATTCATTCACTAAGCTCGACCATCTAGATACAAATTGGATACATTTCAAATTCTATGTTTTACAAATACTGGTTAAGTTCATGTTAATATTTCACAATTAGAAGATTTAAGAGATTAATTTTATTATAGCTGCACATTATGATGTGAATTGCACACATTGCGTATTGCATTCAACGATTTCATTGGTCTATAAATGGCTGTAATTGGCGCATCTTTGTAGCTGCCCCAATAGAAATGTGGGGCAGAATCAAACGCAAATGGACGCAACTTACTTAATTTACTCACGAGCACTAATATGTCAACACTTGGCAACATTCAATTGCGATTTTTTCGTGAAATAACGAATGCAACGTTGAAACACTTTACACAAACCTATGGGTTCGAAAATACTGTGTTCGTAATAACATAAAATATTATTCAAAACTAACGGAGAAAATCGGCTTTGAATAAAGCTAAGTGTATACATACTCATGCTCGTGACTGTAAACTTCATTGAAGACAAACGCAGTGTGTCTTCACATGGTCATACTACCATAATCGTATACAACATTGAATTGAAATAGTTAATAATTCTTCCTTAATTTTACGTATTTTTATCCAAATTCACCTCATTCATCGAGGGTTAAAACTACACTTTTGACCTACCAATATATTACACAAAATCTTAGCGAAATTCGAGTTAGTCACCCTTTCTACTGTTACTAAGCTACAATATTATCGTCCAATTCTTCGAGTTTATTTTTCACAGTCAATCACGCCAATGCTATCAGACCTTGCACTTCCCAAATAATAAAATGGAATGAGGGGTTACTTCAATAAAAGCATAAAATAAAGCGAAAAAACTTATGAACTTAATTCAATCATCACTGGAATCGGTGGTGTCTGGGGTACGTATGTGCATCGTAGAAAAGTGCCCAAAGCTGAAGGTTCTGTTTCGCGGAGGCCGGCGGGACCTGTACTTAAACTTTTGTCATTTATCGTCACCATGGACTTGCTTACGGAACTGCATGGCGTCACCGTACGCTTTCTTTACAGCCTTTCTGTCCGTCGGTTTCCGGGATTCGATTAATTTCGCTTGATCGACACTTTTGTCGAGTCCTAGAGCTTCAAGCTTGTTGGGGGGCAGCCATTGCCAAGTGCGTTTGACGTCAAAGAACAGTACGAGATAGAGAATTGGCTCGTGGGAGTGGTTCTTCTTGAGGTTCAGCACGTCTTGAGGGGGGACCGGGAGTGGGACGCCGTTATAGATGAAGCCTTTCGGTATTTTCGGGTCGATGATTAGAGCTGGGTACCAGGGGTAGCCTCTGTTGAAAAAGTTTGGATTAAAATTGGTTCGTAACACCGATTTTTAACAAATGCAAAATAGTTTAATAAAATTTGAGGATCTCGTGCAGACTTCGATATAAGATGTCAATTGTGTCGCTTTCCCGTGTAAATTGGCACTCAGAAGTGAGGGGTTAAAATCCCTAAAATCTAGGCCACTCGAAAGTCTACCTAGAACAAAAGCATGTCCAAGTTACTAATTTGAGGATGAAAATATGTACCCGCATGTGGTCATAATTCCTCTTAATAATAATAATAAGCAAGAATCTTTCGTATAAAAAAAAATTATTTAAAAAAAACAAAAAACCCGACTGCGGTAAAAAACTTAAGTTAAAAGAAACTGAAAAGCTAAAAACAAGCCCATTTTAAATTAAATAAAAGTTGGAAGCAGGCGGGACCCACACCATTTTATTGTATTTTCAAATTCAAATGGGTCCCGCCTGCTTCCAACTTTTATTTAATTTAAAATGGGCTTGTTTTTAGCTTTTCAGTTTCTTTTAACTTAAGTTTTTTACCGCAGTCGGGTTTTTTGTTTTTTTTTAAATATTTTTTTTTATTTCCAGCTTTTTAGTTTACAAATTTGAAAGATTTCGCAGACGATTTAGTTCTTGGTAGGTGTTTTTTTGCGATTTGTCACTTCAATTGCTTTTTGAAAGATTTCGCAGACGATTTAGTTCTTGGTAGGTGTTTTTTTTGCGATTTGTCCCTTCGAATTGCTTTTAAGTATATATGTTGTATATATTTTTGTAATCACCTTTTAAAACCCTTTATTTTGATACCCCACTCGATAGGTTTTGAAAAAAAAAATTTAATATGGCGTCCAGTAGTCGCCATATTTAATTTTCACTAACGTCGTATCTTTAGTGACACTCGCCGGACTAAGAGGAATCGATTAACGTGTGAATCATAAAAATCGGCCCAGGCGTTTGGCCTGTATAGTGCTTCAAAGGAACATATAAACATACATACATAGGCTGATGAACACATTACCACTCCTTTGCGTCGCGCAGTCGGGTAATTAAGGTTAAATTAATATGTTAACTAAATACTGTGCTACATAAAAATATATAATGAATGTGGTATACAGCTACTGACTTTACTGACCTGCATTTGGCCCAGACGAGTTGTAACGGTTCTAGTTGTAAAGTCGACGCCTGCGCAGACTTGACGGGGGTTTTTGACGTTGAAGATCTTGTTCCTCGGCCCTGTTCAATAACACGCTGCTGTAGTGTTATTTATTAGACATAGCCTACATAAAGTTTATTTAAATTCTTGTTCCTAATTGTTGTTATTTAGAATTTAAACGAATATCAACTTTGTGTTAGGTTAATTAATCATTCATAAACTTTATGTGTGGGTACTAAAAATATTTCTCTTTGCAACTTTGGGGTTTATTTATAAACAATGAAGTGAGGCGACGTTCAAACGTCACTACTTAACTTTAATTAACATTTATGAATAAAGGGGTTTATGCAATAAAGTTAGTAGTTTAGGCAATAAAGTTGTTTGGAAAATACATATTTGTTTACATGTCTGGAAACTAAATCGCGAACGTAGTATAGCGATGTGCTATACCTAACCATCACGGTAATGGACTGTTTTGGTCTTTTTATACGTCTTCTTGACAGAAGTATTTTGCAGACTTCTCTTTTTGCGATGTTGAGTGACATCCTGCGACACCCACGGTTCTACAACCAACCATGAGACTTTTGCTCTTTTTTAGGGTTCCGTACCCAAAGGGTAAAAACGGGACCCTATTACTAAGACTTCGCTGTCTGTCCGTCCGTCTGTCTGTCACCAGGCTGTATCTCAAGAACCGCGATAGCTAGACAGTTGCAATTTTCACAAATTATGTATTTCTGTTGCCGCTATAACAACAAATATTAAAAACAAAATAAAATAAATATTTAAGGGGGCTCCCATACAACAAACGTATTTTTTCAGCGTTTTTGCCTTGTGGTACGGAACCCTTCGTGTGCGACTCCGACTAGCACTTGGCCAGTTTTTCTTATTTATTTTCCTTCGCTTTATATTAACCTACTCCAGCATGACTAACAATAGCCTCCAAAAGCGCTACAACTCACTTTGCTGGGCGTGGCGGGCTCGGCGTCGGACACGTCGGTGTGCGCGGCTGCGCGGCGCGAGCGACGCCGGCGCTGGTCGGGCCCGCTGCTGCTCGAGCGCGCGGACTCGGGCGCCTCGTTGAAGCTTGACCTGGAGGAGATTACAGGCGTCAAATATTGTATCATCATCTCAGGCAAAATGATGATTCCCACTACTGTACTGTATTATTATTATTATATATTTATTTTATTTTATAGTGACATTTATTTAATTCAATGACACAATGGGATTAACTGTTTACTGACTGCATGATTATGATCAATAATTAAGTTCAATAAAATATGTAGCCTTATTTTATACAGGGTTACTTTTCAAAGATCATCCAAATTTTTACATGATGCTATCCATGAATATAAACAACTTTCACTATGGGATCAACTCTAAAATCACGAAAAAAAAATCAGCTGCTTCATACAAAACTTCAATACATACTTGACCAAAGTGTATGAAACAGCTGATTTTTTTTTTCGTAATTTCAGAGGTGGTCCCATAGTGAAAGTTGTTTATATTCATGGGTAGAACACCATGTAAACATTTGGATGGTCTTTGAAAAGTAACCCTGTATTTGCACGCCGAAATTAAAGACAGAATAAGAGAACAATTCTGTACATTTTACCAACTGTACATTGTACATTTTACCTTCTGTACCTTATTTATGCAAATAAATGACTTTTGACTTTGAAATATCGTCGCTCGCATGACTAAAAGTCCTATCTCATTTTTTAGCCGATTTGAGTCTGGACAACTACACTCTTCCATTCGTAATTCTTTACATTTTGTTGCCTTTCAAAATGGTATATTTTGAGATCCAAATAACATAGAGATACGACGGTTAGTGAAAAGTGTAACGAATCACGAATAGAAAAATGTAGCTGTCCCAACCCAAATCAGCCAAAAAATGAGATAGGACTTTTAGTCATGCGAGCGACGATATAATAATAATAAAACCTTTATTTTCAGGCTACTTTGGCCCATAGATAAATACCTTACAGACTAACATATATATCTAAATATATAAAACTCAAAGGTGACTAACTGACATAGTGATCTATCAAGGCACAGCCCAAACCACTGGAGGGATCGGGCTGAAATTTGGCATGCAGGTAGATGTTATGACGTAGGCATCCGCTAAGAAAGGATTTTGATAAATTCTACCCCCAAGGGGATAAAATAGGGGATGAAAGTTTGTATGAAACTTTGTCAATTTTAAACCGATCGGGCTGAGACTTCGCATGCATATAGCTACTATGACGTAGGCTTCCCCTAAGAAAGGATTTTGATAAATTCAACCCCCATGGGGATAAAATAAGGGATGATGGAGGATGTAAATGTATTAGTTTTTTTTAATAATACTTAATGCGAGCGAAGCCGCGGGCAAAAGCTAGTTAATTATAAAGTGCAATGTAAGCCAGTGATATAAGGTGCAGCTCGTTTCAGACTGTATGGCGGCGAGTCACTGCGCAGTAAACCATTCACGTGTCAGCGGGGGTGAGGGGTGAGGTACTGCGCAGCGAGTATTGCACTTCAGAGCCGCCATAAAATTGGAATCGGGCTGTATTGTCGATGTCGCTGCGCAATAAACAATTTGCGTGTCAGCGGGGGTGAGGGGTGAGGTACTGCGCCGCGAGTAGCGCACTTCAGAGCCGCCATAAAATTGGAATCGGGCTGTATTGTCGATGTCGCTGCGCAATAAACAATTTGCGTGTCAGCGGGGGTGAGGGGTGAGGTACTGCGCCGCGAGTAGCGCACTTCAGAGCCGCCATAAAATTGGAATCGGGCTGTATTGTCGATGTCGCTGCGCAATAAACAATTTGCGTGTCAGCGGGGGTGAGGGGTGAGGTACTGCGCCGCGAGTAGCGCACTTCAGAGCCGCCATAAAATTGGAATCGGGCTGTATTGTCGATGTCGCTGCGCAATAAACAATTTGCGTGTCAGCGGGGGTGAGGGGTGAGGTACTGCGCCGCGAGTAGCGCACTTCAGAGCCGCCATAAAATTGGAATCGGGCTGTATTGTCGATGTCGCTGCGCAATAAACAATTTGCGTGTCAGCGGGGGTGAGGGGTGAGGTACTGCGCCGCGAGTAGCGCACTTCAGAGCCGCCATAAAATTGGAATCGGGCTGTATTGTCGATGTCGCTGCGCAATAAACAATTTGCGTGTCAGCGGGGGTGAGGGGTGAGGTACTGCGCCGCGAGTAGCGCACTTCAGAGCCGCCATAAAATTGGAATCGGGCTGTATTGTCGATGTCGCTGCGCAATAAACAATTTGCGTGTCAGCGGGGGTGAGGGGTGAGGTACTGCGCAGCTAGTAGCGCACTTCAGAGCCGCCATTGAATTTGAATCGGGCTGTATTGTCGATGTATTTCATCCCGGAAAATACGAGTAATAAATTAATTAAGCTAGCTCAGTTAATTAATTAAGCTAGCTCAGTTAGTCAGCGATTATACAGGATGGCACGGACATCGACGCGCAAACTGTAACCATGAAGTCAGCATGTAATCCTAGAGGTAGCGTAGAAATTTTTCGTCGGTTACAAAAAAAAACTGCTGTTCCATCAGTGGCGAAGGTTCCATACAACTCGATTCCTACCGGCTTCCCTTTGAAAAGTGGCACAATCCGTATTCTATAGACAAATAATATAATCATATTATATTATTTATTATTATTTATTTGAATCAAAGGCCAACACGGGCCAATTATAAAACAAACTAATACAATGATAATTAAATTAAATTAAATACAATAAAATACAATTTAAATACAAAAATACAATACCATACAATTATACAAATACAAGTCAAAACAATTAAAACAATATTACCACATTAGCCCGTACATGTACCATGTCACAGTGATACATGTACTGGCAGTCGAATCGCTGGGCGAAGGCGCTCAGGATACTGTTCGGGCTGACCCGCACCCTGCGCACCAGGGATGTGCACCGCTTGCGCATGGTTGTATAAAAACAATCCACGCGCGCTTCGGCGAACATCCCCGAAGCGCTACAGAAGCGAGGCAGCCCCAACAGCACCCTGAATGCATTATTGTATTGGACGCGTAGAGCGCTGTACTGTTTTTGCGTATAATTCACCCACAGACTGCTCGTGTAGAAGGACGTGCAAAATGCCCTGAACAGGGTGATCTTGACGTCTCTTGAACAGCGAGCAAATCTGCGTGCTATCATATTCGCACGAACAGACAGCGCTCTACGCTCCCTTTCTATGTCATTATCGTCTTTCAGATCCGGGGTTAGCAAGTGCCCAAGGTATTTAAATTGTTCTACTCTACTAAGGGGGCAGCCATTCAATCTAACTTTAGGTGTTTGACTTAGGGACCTTCCCCGAGCCTGAAAGACCATCCACTCACTTTTATTTGTGTTGTACACCAACCCGTGTTGCCCAGCATATTTTCCGCAAATGTCAAGCAGCTGCGACAGTCCACCTACAGACGCACTCAGCAGCACCATGTCGTCCGCGTAACTAATGTTATTAAGGCAGACTCCATCAATATGGCATCCGACATGTGTGCTGCTGAGCTCCTCCACAAGTGCGTTCACATAAAGGTTAAAAAGTTTCGGTGATGTCAGCCCCCCCTGCCTCACACCGCACTCCAACCTGTATGGTGTCGAATACGCCCCTGACCACCGAACAACGTTGATCTGGTTCCCATACCAATACTTAAAAGTACGTATCAGTACCTCGGGCATCGTTGTTTGATGTAACTTTTGCCATAGAATATCGTAAGAAACCAGATCAAACGCTTTCGATAAATCAAGAAAACACCCGAAAATGGGCGTATTTTTATCCGTGTAGTACTTGACAGTTTGCTTCAGACACAGTATAGCCGTTTCAGTAGAGAGACCTGACTTGAAACCAAATTGGTTGTCGTGTATCTGTAGATGTTTATCTAGCTGAGTGTTCAGCAAACTGTCAAGCACCTTTGCGACTATAGTGGCTAAGGAAATCGGTCGATAATTACATTTGTCACCAATATCACCGGTTTTGTTTTTGACAATTGGCACCACCACAGTCCTTATCATCGGCGCAGGTAAGTATGAATGTCCCACACACAAGGAGTAGAACAACGCCAGCACTCTGGGCATATGATATCCCGCGTACCTTAGGTGTTCAATGCTCAGGTCGTCATGGCCCGGAGACTTGCCCCGTGACATAGATTTAATGGCCTGCCGTACGTCTTTGGCCGTAAACCGGACGCTGACTTCCCGACCACTACAACCATCATCGTTCGTGGACTGTGTCGACGCCAAAGGTGACTTAATGGTAAAATGGTCCCTAAATACGTCTGCTATTCCCGACAGGTTACAGGCACCATCGACGCTCACAGGTAGACCCGGTTTACTATTCAGTTTGTTTGTAGATTTCCAGAAACTGCGGAAGTCGCTCCTGGAATGATGCGATGCAAGGATGTCCATTTTTATTTGGTCAGTATGATTCTGACACCAGCGTAAACGTGATTTAAAAATCTTACGACTCGTCTGCATGTCATTCCACACGCGACCTTCCGCCGGCTTGCCGTACCAAACCCACAACTCAAACTTTTCCCTGGCCACCCTGTGAGCATCACTTACGTGCCTGTTCCAACCGAGAACCGGCTTCTTGTATCTGGAAACACTTGACGAACGACTATCGGAAGCTGCCCGGCATAATATTTGAATTATTTTATCGTACATATTGTCAATAACAAGTCTGTGATCCACATTATTACATACATAATCACAACATTCGGTCATTTCAACGGGAAAGTCAATTAATTTTAAATTATTATTACATAAATTACTATACATGTCACATTGTTCAGAGTTTCTATCACCCCAGCGTACATCGTTATATTGCATACAATTATTATGAATTTTAGGTTTGATTTTATCTAACAAAATTATAATCTCGAGAGGAAAGTGATCGGACCACAGGACGTCTTCTTTAACCTGTACACTTACAATAGTCTCCCGAGCTGATTTCGTGACTATACAATGATCAAGCCAGCGCTTCGATCCGTTCGCCTCGCTTATAAATGTACAAGTTCCAGAATCCAACCCTAGTAGCTCGATGTCCGCACATAACCACTGTGATTCTACACAAAAACTCTGTAACTCGCCGTAAAATCGTTCATGCGGATGAGCGTTAAAATCCCCGAGTATGTATACCGATTCTATACTACTATTGTTTATGACCGCACTCACCAAACCGAGACACTCCGTAAACTCCGTCAAATTCACATCTTTATCCGTCGGCATGTACACACTGAACACCAAGAACGACCTTTGACCTGCGTTTATCTTCACGGCACACACTCGCGGGTTATCGCACTGCACAACCGATACGTCGGTAAACACACTCTTTCGCCACAGCAGCGCGACTCCGCCGTAGGGGCGACCGCGCAGCATGCCGGCGCCAGCGTCTACCGCCGACGTCCCGGTGCAGCCGTACTCCATGTCGATCTCGCTCAGGAACGGAATATCTCCAGGCAGCAACCATGTCTCCTGTAAGGCTATTATGTCAGATGTGCGACATAACTGCCTTACACTCTCCACGGAGCGCTTCACACTCTTGCAGTTGTAACTAATAAGTTTGTAATTAGACTTTATATCCATTGCGCTAGTTACAATGAGCCGGTCACGGTGCCTATGTTTACACCGTTCACGTTCGAATTTCTTAATTTGAAATTCACAAATCGTCTGAAAATAATTCCTTCAGGCCATAATCCGCTATTCAGAAACAAAGATAATTTAGATTCCGCCACAAGGAATTTAAATGCATTATAGGGTTTCGGATATTTTAACAATATTCGTTCAAGAGTTATAACCTCTTTCGTGTTTTGATAAACGTAGTCGGCTATATCTTGTTCTGTCGTATCTTTGTGCACCTTCGTAATAAATATAGGCACATTTTTCACGGCAGCCTTGAACTTCCCTGCATTGTCTCTGGCACTGCCAGCCGAGCCATGATAACGGTAATTCATATGTCTCCTACGATATGAAACACTTTGCCATCCTTCAACGTTATCCCTGCTAGCCGACTCGGGTTGATAGGCTGTCATAATTTTACTCGTGCTATCCGTCGTTCCCTGTTTGTTTTCGCCGTTAGTATTATTCGTAATGTCAGCTGATCTAGCTTGCTGTAGCATCGACGGCTGCGCGGGCGCAGCTGTAACGGTACTGTAGTATCGGCGCGATGACGTCACGTCGGCGGCGTCCGGGAGATCGGTCTCGCTCGGGCTGGCGACGACCGCCACGCCGGGTGGGGGGCTCTCGCTCGCACCTCGCGCTCGTTGCCTCGTCGTAGCAGCGATATTTTTGTCAGACATTTCCCCGTCTACCCTCCTGTTGTTTCGAAATCGCGGTATGTTGTTGTCAGGCCCACTTAGCGATGATTCATCGACTGTGTTTATGCACTCATCCAATGACGAATTTTGGACGTGTGATAATCCCATAGGCCCACTATCCATTAACCATCCGCCTCGCTTCATAGTATTAATTTTACACTCGGATGCCGCCGGTATTAGTGACTCATTCTGTATTTTTAAAATATCCGCCTTAACTTCATCCAACTGTGCCTGCGTGACATACGTTTCCGTCACTTCTTTAAGTTCGGTCTGCATTCGAAGGAGGTCTTTGAGTAGCTTCGTACAATCGAGGTGATCAAAAAGAATCGGCGGTAACCGTTCAAGATTTTTCGCAACGAAGATAGGAAATAAATCCGGTTCCACAGTTTTAAATACGCTCACTATGTCCACAAGATCTCTTCGCTCTTTACCCTTATTTTTCCGCTTTATTTTGGCCTTTTCCACAGGAACCGATTCGAATAATAACTCCTTCGATTTCTCAATCTCTTCGCTGGTGAACGCAGAGGAACATATTCGCACTAGTGTATCTTCATCAATCACCGATAACTTGTTCTGAACATACGATAACATTTCGTCAATAACAATGTTGCAGGACACACATTTCACTGCTTTCGACATTTTTAAACTATAACCGTTCGTTAGAAACACGCCCGCACTGTGAGGATGCGCGCGCAAGACGTTGATTATAGATAGATCTACTCCGGTTTACCTTTTACAAAAATTAACCCTTCGCTACTATGTTCCATAGAAAAGTGCGTGCGTCAAAATGTATGGATAAGCAATTTTTTCTTTAAATAATCGACGAAAAATTTTAACACTGGGGGTTCAGCAGAATCATGTACTGAATAAATGGTAACAAATTATAATTATATTATTATTATATAATTTTCTCTTCACAAACAATGGTATCATATAAATTTAGAGAAGCTTAGAAACTATGTAGTTAGTTAGGTTAGTAGGTAACAGGCTGTGAGTGGACGTTCCTGCCGCCCTGTATGTAAAAGTGTCAGTTTTTTTTGCTTTTGCGAGTGGTTCACAAAGTTATACTTAGCTGCTTCGGGGCTGGTCATCGCTTAGCTGCCTCGGCTTATTTTTAACTATTTTATTTTTGGTTTGTTGTTTTGTCACTATTTGCTATACTCTGGACGCTTTCAACGCGTACGTCTTTTTTACATCGTTCTCAAATATAATTATAAATTCAACATTAATGATGTAACTAATATTTTTGTAAAAATATAATCTAAAAGAGTGTCCATGGAGATTCTTGCCCGTTCTTCTCCATAGGTACATACCTACGCTTTGGAATGGGCAACTAACTTCATATTTTCTGACTGACTGGCTTCTTGACAATTCAAAAGTGCCTGTAAATGGTTTAATTGAAATACATGCTTTGAGTTTAAATACTCGTCCGTAAAGCTAATACAGCAGGAGTAGTAGGAGCCCTCATTTTCGTAGTGCATGCACGACGAGCATGACTGCGAGACCGGCTGTGCCGACGATCTACAACACGATTGTGTATAAGTACTGTATAGTACTCACCCGTCAGTAGAACTCATAGAGCAGGAGTGGTGGGAGCCTTCGTCTTCGTAGTGCGTGCACGACGAGCACGACTGCGACCACGCCGAGCTGCTCGACGACGATCTGTAATGATTAGGTATTATGAGTAAATGATAAATGATTTATTTTCTGTAAGTAGGTTTGTACAAACACTTTTACACGTAAATCATATTTTTTTAAACTAGATGAGGTCGGCGTTTCCTATCTGACTATTCAGAGAAGAAAGGCCGAAACAAACTCAGAGGTCACAGTCTCTTTTAAAGTCCAGACAAAATCTTGGTCAGATCGTGTGAAGACCATGTAGATTGGTGTCTGAAATGGTCTTTTGAGGAAAGTACCGCACAGATTGAGCGGACCTGTCCAATCAGTGCACGCATTTGTAAAACATCGTGCAGCTCAACACAGAAGCAGCAAAGTGAATAATAATAATAATAATAATAATCTAATAGAACGATCGACACTAAGGCTACGGGCACGACAGCAGCCGCGGCGGAGCGACCGTGACGGATCTCGTACGGGATCGCCCGGCCCCTCTCGACTCTCGCCCGTTTTGTGCCCGATTTTTGCCGTCGCAAATCTTAAAATTGATTACAAAATATTAATAGACTTGCGGCTTCAAAGGCTTCTAGGTTTAAAAATCAACTGTATTTCCTCCTGACCGAACAATCTCTACAGAAATGAGCCAACTATACAGGGTTATTGGTAAAACATTAACAACCTCTTAAGCGGTCAAAAAAATCAGCTGTTGTAATTCATTAATTAATTATCAATTACATTTTGTCAAAATTTAGGGGATTTAGGGATTTTTTCGCGATTTCAGGTTTGGTCCCATAGTAAAAGTTGTTCATAATGATGAGTACAATGACCTCTTAAGAGGTTGTTAATGTTTTACCAATAACCCTGTATACGCAGGAGATATAGTAGTGCACAAGTGTGTGCGCAAACAGGTGCACTCTCTACCCTCACTCTCACAGCCCGATGGGGTGGCAATCCGAAACTACCGGAAGAGATCAAGCACAGAATCGACGGCTTTACGTGCTCCATAGAGAATAGAATTAAGGAGTACTAACTCTTATGGGGCGAAAGTTGAAAAAGTGTCCAGCTATAAGCAGTAAATAACAGTTCAAAAACCCACCACAATGGCGCTAGCGTAGGCAAAGGGTATGGTATGAATGTAGCAGTTGTTGACGGATTGAAGTATGCCGAGTTAGAAAAATTTTTAGAGACTAGAGTAGTTAGTCGTCGTCGTTTCAGCCGATAGACGTCCACTGCTGGACATAGGCCTCCCCCAATTTTGGGGGGGTTTGCCATAAGTAGTTAGTGACCGCCCAGTATACCAAAACTCAACTATTTACGTAGTCCAAAATAATTTTGTAAACATAACATTAAATTACTGCTGTGAGTTTACCCTGTTGCTACTGTGGCGCCACCCTAATTTAACACAGTTTGACAGACACTTTTTTTACAACAGTCAGTTCTTCTTACTTCTATTCTCCATGACATGCTCTCTGAGCAGCACTGACGGTAAAAGGGGAGGAGTGTAAGTGTTTACCTGGAGAGCGCAAGGTCACTGTCAGAGCCGACCTCCCCTGGCGGGCCGCGGTATTGCAAGAACGACGCGGCAACCGGCGTCGACATACTCTTGCCCTCACCGCTTTGTGACGACCTGATCACATCATAAGGTATTAATTACATTGTATTTAAAGAAAAAACAAATGTTATGAATGAAATGAAGCTGGTCAAACATTAATGACGCTCTTGGAATTCGCGAAACCCTACACTGCGCCTATATGGTTACCCTTCCTCACATAAAAGTTTCAGTACAGTTGTAAGTCAGAGAGATTCATTCATCAACCAACTTAAATTGACGTAGTGTCAATTTGATAAACAATTAATTTCTCCGGCTGTACTACGCCATTTCATTACATCTTTAATGTACAGATTTTTTCAGAGCGTCATTTATGTTTGACGCAGATGATATTAAGGCTTTACACGAGGAGAGTTTCAAAAACATAGAGAGGCGAGAAAATGAGCATGCGCCGACTTATTGGCTAGGCTCGCCAGTTAATTATCGCACTCATAATGTCGTTAACTCAAGCGAAAAACAAAAAACTCGAATACAATTGTTATACTAGACTAGCTGGGCAATTTTCTTTCGCGATAATCGCCTATTCCAGACGAAGGACTCTGCTCGTGTAAATAATTCAATAAAATATTGCTTCCGGCGAGTTAGTTCGTACAAAAAAGTTTTGCACCTCTCAAATCACTTCTATAGATGTCTGACAAACATTTGAATATATTCAATCAAAAACTTAGTAGCTTCAACTTCAGCCCTTAGCCCAAGTTCACATGGGCGCGTTTTTACCGCGGCGATTTATTTCGATTTATTTTTTTGAGAGTTGAAAATCCATTGCAGGATAAAATGCCTCCGCGATATTTTTACGTATGTGGGCTTATGTTTCATGCGCACCGTTTCCAAAATAAGCAATATTGATACATATTACAAGCGGTGCAAAGCTTTTTTTTTTCATATAAAAACGTAAGCGGTTTTGCCAAGGTCCGCTTAGAGACACAATCTTCTCCATGAAATCTATGATTCCACATTTGCAATCAAATAGAAGCATTTGTAATTAGAAATATAATTTTATTTCTTAATAAACTGTTCGTACAAATCTATCTAATTCGCTAAAGCCTAGATTACATACTTTTCTTGCCTTCAGTAGCGTTCACCCACTCCAAAAATTGTGCTAGAGATCAATTTCAAAATCGTGCAATAAAATCAACGAAAATACCTGTGGGCCACTTTGATTATAAACTCTGAAGTTCTTGTGTTATTTTGTACGAACGAAAAACGGGTTTTAGGTGAAAAACTGGGGGTTTTCAAGGTCCACAGATATTTCCGTCTTATATAATGTACCTAAACAGGTCTGGTGAGGATGTGGACTTGTCCTTATCTTGTTTCCGGGGTCTGCCGCGACCTTTCTTCTTTGGCGAAGGTTCTAAGCTGGAGCGACCCAAACTGGCTGATAATGTCGGCAACGACGCTGTTCGTAATGTTTTAAAAGTAAAAATAAATAGTAAAGAGAAGTTGTTTTAGGCTAAAAACCACCGACAGAAAGTTGCATCATCCTTGAGATGATAATTAATCGTTTTTTTTTTGTTTTCATTCAGTATGGCCGATAGAGTCGGACTTTTTTTTTTTTTTGTTATCACCAGCCAAAACATTTTTTTTATTTCAGGCCTTATCAAAATCAATTATAACAGATTTAAGTACAAAAATCAAATTAAACAAAATATAAGTCTTTATTCTGCAATAGTAAATTGATAATAGTATAATTTCCAATTGAAGTGTGAAAAGAGTTTATAATTACCATCAGAGCCGAAGCTCTTGGGTGGCGCTGCGACGGTAGATGGCGACACCAGCAGAGTGGGCTTCCTAAGTGCACCCATGAGCCCCAGGCCTGTAACTGGCAACATTCGCACCTATTACAAGTATTTTTAATAGCAGTGAGGTCAGTTATAAAGCGGTATAATTTCTACCACCTGGGCAAACCGAACTAAAAAAAAAATTACATCACATAAACCTCCATAGTACGCGCCAAATTACAAACAACAGAGTTATCAACACGACGGCTATATTTGTTTTAAATTAAAAATAAAAAGTCTTGCTGTAATATCGCACATACCCATGTGCTTATCGTTGCCATTCATAAATAAAAAAAACATGTTTAATATTAAAAAAAAAACAAAAACAGATGTTTTACAAAAAAACAGTATGTTTTATAAAAACAAAAAATATGAAGTAAAAACAGTAGGTTGTTTTTCATAAGATAAAAATACTACGATCTGTCAAAATATCACAGACAATGGAGAAGATTGGTCTGTCACGGTGGACCCTGAACAAATCGCGCTGAACGTGAAAGGAGATTATTTACTAACTTGGTGTTGTCTCTGGTTGTTTAACCGGTGACTTCTCTGGTGTGGCCAGTTTGAGGGTGCGTTCCACTGGTTTTGGAGGCACTGGTGTCTCGGAACCAGACGTTGGTGTATCTGTAGTTATAAAATGAATAATTCAAATATTTGTAAGATAGATTTTGTTCTATGAACAACTAGACGAAATTCTGTCAAGTCGAACAGTCCGAAAAGTATAAATAAAGAAAGCAAAAAAACACCTTAAACCTGTAAATAACAGCAAACAATGCTATTTACATAATTACTGTTAAGTAAAAGTAAAATGTCGATGTTTACATAGTTAATCACACTAATATTTTATTATAAAGGCGAAAGTTTGTGAGTGTGTGTGTTTATATGTTTGTTACTTCTTTACGCTCAAACGGCTGGACCAATTTTGATAAAATTTGGTATGGAGGTAGCTGACACCCTGGAATAACATATAGGCTATAGGCTTTTTATCCCGATATTCCCACAGGATCGAAACTTATGCGGGTGAAACCGCGGGGCGCAGCTAGTATTTTATAATATTGAATTTCCCAAATCAACGTTTCAATCTCTTTTTACACAGTTCCAGTCAGTATTTTTTTACATAGATCATGCTTCGGGTCAGCACGATTCAAACTTTATGACGGCTCAGAACATGAGGCGAGTCGTTGCGCAGTAACAAATTCACCTGTCAGCGGGGGAGAGGGGTGAGGTACTGTGCAGTGAGTAGCACACTTTAGAGCCACCATAAAGTTTGAATGGGGTTTTACAGTCACGAGCACTAATGCACCTGGCAACTTTCAATTGCGCTTTTTTCGTGAAATAGCGAATGCAACGTTGAAATACGACACTTTACACAAACCTATGGGTTCGAAAATACTTTGTTCGTAATAACATAAAATTTCATTCAAAACTAAAGGAGAAAATCGTCTTTGAATAAAGCCAAGTGTATAAATACTTATGCTCTTGACTGTACATTCATAGCCCTGACGTTAGTCCATACAAAATGTATGCAAGCACTCTTTTTCCCGCGGAATTAGTAAGAATTAGAATAGTTGTTCATTCGACAAAATTAGCAATTTAAGCATAAATTCTTCCTTATTATAAAATACCTCCAGAGTGTACCGAAACAAGACATCGGTCTCATAACACTATTGAATAGATTAAACTCCGATTAAAAATCCTCAGAAACAGGTAGTTAATGTATTTCAGTGAGTATCATACCGTTATCCCTGCCCCGGTCCGCGTGCGCAGTAGCTCGCCCACGCCCGCCGCGCCGCCCGCGCCCGCGCGCCCGGCCGCGCGCCCGCCCGCGCGCACCCGCCGCGCGCGGCGCGGGAGTCGCCGCGGGAGACGTGGCACGGTGCGACTGGGGATATCAATGTAGGTACACTTGTTACATCCCATATACAGGAAAAGTTTTTAACCAGTGCGCAAATTTTGACATAATAAACTTGAATATATTTTAATAAACACGTATTTTTTGTTTTGATATGTTTCAATAGTAAAAAATTAAGTTAACGCTTACGAGACTTGTTTACTGAGAAATTTATTTTATGGACGTCGCTTGCCAGTCCGTCGACCGGTCGCCCGATTCACGCCGCGCGTCGACCGGTCGCCTGACGCGCCAGCTGCTATCAGAAGTACTCACGCGCGCTCGCTCTATGCGACGGCGGATTATTGACCCCAGATTAGCGCTACAATTTTTTAAGTTTAGACTGTGTAAAGTTATTTGTAAACGTAATTTTTCGTAAATTCCAATTTATCCTTCATACTTTCATGGGCTTAGGACCATCAAAATGCAGAAAATAAATCATAATAAGTAAGAAAGTAATACGTTTTAGTCCATTCAAAATAAAACATTTAGGTATGATAGGTACTTAGACATGATACAATTTGCGTCAATGTCTAATCAAAGAGAACCTACGACACTAAGGTTGTTTATTATTTCTTCTTACTTCTACATTTTATTAATCACAATAATTTCAGGTATTGTTCGAAGTGACCTCCTCCTTTTTCAAGGCATAAACGTGCACGTTTAACTTACTTATGTAAGCATTTAGTTTGTTTAGGACACTAACACCACTTTTTACTTCATTGAAAGCGTTAATTATTTTTTCTTTCAAGTCATCTAGGCTCTTTCACTTGTTTCATACACCTTGGTTTGCTGCTAAAATTGTCCTCTCATTAGGGACCGTGGGATTGAGGATCCTTCGGGCTCGCATACGATGTACGCTCTCCCTTTCGTATCTTCTTCGTGCTGCTCGTAAATTTTCATTGCTTAACAAATACACTCGCACCATTTCATAATACTCGCGGTGAGTAAAATGAGACATTGTCACTACGCTAGTCTAATACGCGGCACGCGCGCAGGGACGGCGAAGGGACATCCGACCTCCGCTTCCGCAAGTGACGTACTGCATGTGCATGCGTTTTGTTTATCAAACGCCGGCGCCGCGCCGCATGCCCCCGCACCCCCGTCTCGTACGCTGGGCGTGGTCCAGCGGCCGGCGGGCGGCCTTCGCGTTTTCATTCATGCTCATTCATAGTATTACTATTAAATTATATCCATGTCTTGCTTATTTCAAATTGGGACAAAGTGGAAAAATGAAAAAAAAAAGTCATAAACTAAAAATGAAAATGTGTTCTATTGCTTACACTGAGCCACCAAAAAAAATTTGCGCACTGGTTAAAAACTTTTCCTGTAGAATAGACATGAAATGCAAGAGTGGACTCACAGATTTTCATAAGACGACGCTTTTATGTCATTTCCAATATGAATGCTGATTTGTTTCTTTTTTGTTTGTAGTAGAAAACCAGCATCAGACAGAATATATCTGGCATTAATGCTAAAATGGAACTTTTAAGCGCAGCCATGTGGCAAACACGATTGTTTTTAGACTTTCACTTTCACGCAATCACATCGAGGTAAACGTTCAAGCAGCCCGCGATGTATCCTTCGACATGTGCGTGCGTATCTATAAGCATGCATTTGTTTTACATGGAAGTGACATCATCATCATCATCATTTCAGCCGATAGACGTCCACTGCTGGACATAGGCCTCCCCCAATTTGGGGGGGGGGGAGGGTTGCCATAATCGCCACGCTTGGCAGGCGGGTTGGCGATCGCAGTATGGTATGATGGTGGAATGCATAGAGAACGCTGCTGCCCATTCTCCGGTAAGACCCTTAGTCGCCTTTTACGACACCCACGGGAAGTAAGGGGTGGTGGTATTCTTTAAGTCCGGCACCACACAGACAGGAAGTGACATTGAAGTAGGAAAAAAAAAGTTGTTTATTTTTACCGGAAAAGCATTCACAAAATTAATATTTCTAAACAAAAGGTACATTAATCACAAGAGTTTGTGATACTGGTTCCCAAACTAAGCTATCGCTTGTATTTTGGGACACAGCGTTCAGCCGTGGATAGTGGAGGTTAGAGGTATCGCAATGAGGCATCTTCGCATATACCCCCAAACTTTGACGCAAAATATGAGAAGAAAACGAATTTGAAAGCTGATAAATAATTATAATCCTCGATCGTACAGGCAAACTTTCTGTTGATGACAGATTTATTTATTCCCTGTTCCATATGAGAATGTAATACTTACAGCGATATTTTCATCATCCGAGTCTTTTATCGCGTTGGACTGCCGCCTCTCGCTGCGCGCCCTCGACACACTGCGTTCCTTACGTCTCTCTATAAACCCAACACGTCACATATTCAAATAATTCATCATCATCATCTGCCTAGCCTTTTCCCAACTATGTTGGGGTCGGCTTCCAGTCCAACCGGATGCAGCTGGATACCAGTATTCAAATAATTATTACAAAATTTCATTATGACTTTCTCCACTCCGAAAAAAAAGAGATGGAGCTTTTGCCATGCTAAAACGCAACAACTATAAGCAGGACGTGAAGCGTCATTCCTTGTTCGCACTAAAGAAAATTCCACACACAAATTCACAATTCTTCCACAGTTCTATACGGGTCTTGTTCTCAACACGTCATTTAAAAATAACCATACTGAATCTACAACATTATTTTTAGCACCTATATGCGAAACCCGAAACACGTGTCTAGTATTTTTATATAAAGAATCTATGTACAAAATTTCAAAACTGTATCATGAAAAATCACAAAGTTATAAGCTTGTTAAGTTACCTGTTTGTCCGTACAAAAACATGCGCAGTCTTGTGCTCATTGATAACAATAGTACCTAGGTACCTAACCGTTCGGCGCGGAGATTGGAAAACCTACTTAGTGTCGCTCGGTGTCGAACTTTTAACCTTTTTTAAATATTTTTGGGACAAAATACAAGGGGTAAAAATTATTGGAATCGATTCAGTTACTTATTCTGAACAAACTATATTCAGGTTTCGCATATTATACTAAAGCCATTATCACAGAACTTACCTGGGGTCCTTTCCCGTTCACTCTCACTGCTGGAGCGCGGCCGGCTGGCAGCTCGACTCACGCTGCGGCGAGGCGGACTGGCGCGGCGCGGGCTGGCGATACTGAACCATACAATATACAGGTGTGATTTAACCAGGGACTTGATAAAGAAATGAATTTCGTTCCGTTACCTAAAAAAAACTGGCCAAGTGCGAGTCGGACTCGCACACGAAGGGCTCCGTACCACAAGGCAAAAACGCCGAAAAAGACACGTTGGTTGTATGGAATTAAATATTTATTTTGTTTTGTTTTTAGTATTTGTTGTTATAGCGGCAACAGAAATACATAATTTGTGAAGATTTCAACTGTCTAGCTACCGCGGTTCTTGAAATACATACAGCCTGGTGACAGACAGACGGACGGACGGACAGACGGACGGACAGACAGCGAAGTCTTAGTAATAGGGTCCCGTTTTTACCCTTTGGGTACGGAACCCTAAAAATATCAATAACGTTACAAAGAAAAACGTTATAGAATATCACTTTCGTAGGACAATATTATAAGTAACGTTATAGGCAGGGGCGTGCCTTTCACTAAAGCCGAAAAGCCCGGCTTTCAATCAAACGTGAGCCTAACAATAAAAAATAAAAACTACACAAGTAAACTTGTAAACGTGTCGCAAGAATTGATCAGAATAATTAAAAAGTAAACTCCGCGCATCCCGGCCGTCGCGTCGGCAGCCGCTATAATATGTACAGGGTGTAGGTTTACATTCTCAAAGAATAATATTTCAATTCCGCGCAATTTTCATCACGCGTTGCCAAACATCTCCGATGCCGCTTCGCGAGAACGCAAAACCAAAAATCGTCCCGTCTCGCTCGCACCTGCTGGCTTTAAATTTGGCTTCCAGATTTCGGACGATTTGTATAGAAATTGTTCACGTTGTTGATAACATTACTATGTACTCATTTCGCAAATTGTACTGATTTATAAGCCTGGCTTCTGATTTTTTATGAATGAAACGTGTAACGAAGCGTGTGTGTGTGTGTAAATAGTAATCAGTATAATGATGATGCAATTTCAAATAGTTTGTATTTGTTTTGAGCGGTTACTGGTGCATTTTTTTACTTTGTTTTTTTTTTTCATGTTCTCTGAAGTTATGTGTTGTGATTAGTTTTTACGGTGATTACCTTTGTTTTAAAGTGAGTAAAAAGTTTCTTATCATTAAAGTGAATTCGGAAACGTATGCAATTGTTCCTTGTGATGGATTAAAGTGTGTGCAATCGTTACTCGGAAAGGTTGACTTTGAGTTGTACAGACAAATATAAAATCTAAATCACGAAATAGGCATTAGTCGATCAGCAGATCGCTCATTGGATTGCAGTCTGCTCTCATATCAACAAATTATTCTGTTGTTGTTGCAAATTTTTCTCAAAATGAAAATACCGCTAGGAATTCATCAGGTTTCGATGATTTGAATAACTTCGCTGGTGTCAATAAAATACATCAGAATTCTCAAAAGCACATGAATGCTGTCATTTCATTCTGTAGTTTTGGTAAAACACGAATCGAAACTTCTATAACTGTGAAAAATACAATACGCACGTCGATCACAATCGCGCTGTTTTTCAAAGGCTATGTCATTTAGCACAACAAGAACTTCCTTTCCGAGGTCACGGTGTCATCTTTTTGTGGTAAAGAAGCGAAGAATGAAGAGCTATGGCTGTTCACATTGTGAGTACTCCAATTATAAATATTATCAACATCGTAAACAATTGTGTAGTTAGAAATCAATCAATTATTTGTGCGCCATCTAGTGGCCCCTCGGCCAGATTGTAATATTTTGCAAAAGCGACTGTTAGGGGGTTGGGTGCGAGTGAAATATGAACTTACTTGAAGCTCTGTTATGCCAATAATGTTAATAGATGGCTCTTATACGTCTTATCATATTTTACGCGAAACTGATAACTCGAAAATGAAAAGTTACGATTTTTTAAAGGATTAATAAACTCAGTATTTAATTTATGAAAGAAAAAAATAGTGCTATTAAAAAACTTTCATTTTAGTGTAATAGATGTTAGCAAAAACCTACAATATGAAATACAAATATTACTAAGAACTAAAACAACTCAGTCGGTAGGCACAACTTTGACAGACGATACGGTAGGTTTTTTTTTAAGTATGTTGGCTTGCCCTAAGTTTGACCCCTAGGCACGCCACTGGTTATAGGTAAGTATCAGTAACATTAAGCTTATGCTTGTAATAACGTTACAGGTGAAACGTTACAGATTCATTTGCAACGTTATTCTTCATACTTTTTCGTCATCTTTTATGTCATGAAGCTGGCAAAGTTGAGTATCGAAATAATAACGTTGTTATACAACAAACGTGTTTTTTCGGTGTTTTTGCCTTGTGGTACGGAACCCTTCGGGTGCGAGTCCGACTCGCACTTGGCCAGTTTTTAAATAATGATAACCCATCACGTGTGAGAAGATTACAAAAAAAAAGACTTTAAACTGACATTTCAAGTAACATATTAATTAACCTTTTGACCGCCACACGACAAAAAATCAAAAACGTGCTCCCTCTCGGCTTTAAAGTCTGTCATGTAGTCGAACCGTGGCGTGCTGGGCACATTTTGGTTTATAATCTATTTTTTTTTTGACTGGCTGTCAAAAGGTTAAAGTAGTTGACCCAAAAAACAAAACAATTTATTTTATCATTTTAAAAGCTCGATACCCAACACGACTGCGGGGTTTCGCTAGCTTATTCCATTTGACCCTGTATATGTTAATCTATAAGCCTTGCCTTTCCCAACTATGTTAATATTGCAGCGTGAATGAGTTTTGACAGTTCCCAAAGCGCTATGATGGCGACAGTCTGCGACTTTCCGCTATGTTAATAATGCAGCGTAAGTGAGTTTTGACAGTGCCCAAAGCGCCAAGATGGCGACAGTATGCGACTTTACGCTATGTTAATATTGCAGCGTAAGTGAGTTTTGACAGTTCCCAAAGCGCCAAGATGGCGACAGTCTGGAACTTTCCACTATGTTAATATTGCAGCGTGAGTGAGTTTTGACAGTTCCCCAAAGCGCCATGATGGCGACAGTTTCCGCTATGTTAATATTGCAGCGTGAGTGAGTTTTGACAGTTCCCCAAAGCGCCATGATGGCGACAGTTTCCGCTATGTTAATATTGCAGCGTGAGTGAGTTTTGACAGTTCCCCAAAGCGCCATGATGGCGACAGTCTGCGACTTTCCGCTATGTTAATAATGCAGCGCGAGTGAGTTTTGACAGTTCCCACAAAGCGCCATGATGGCGACAGTCTGCGACTTTCCGCTATGTTAATAATGCAGCGCGAGTGAGTTTTGACAGTTCCCACAAAGCGCTATGATGGCGACATTCTGCAACTTTCCGCTATGTTAATATTGCAGCGCGAGTGAGTTTCGACAGTCCCCTAAAGCGCCATGATGGCGACAGTCTGGAACTTTCCGCTATGTTAATCTATCCATACCTGTTCCTACTAGGACTGGGCACAGCTCGGTGCGGGCTATCAGACGCGCGCGGACTGCCGTCGGGGCCCACACACAGCGCCTGTAAGCCAGCCTCGCGAACATCACGACGAGCTTGACGGAATAGCGGTATGCATTGTTCACGCATTTTTACACCGGCCCTGGAACAATTATGAACAGAATTTAGTACCACCAAATCGCGGTAGACCACTGACGAGTTATCCTAGAGTGTAGGAAAAAATAGTTCTGCTAAAGTAGTACAGTAATTTTTTGAAGGGTAATTTTTTGTTTATGCGCGTTGGACTTTTTTTGAGATGGGAAAAAACCATTGAACTCGCGCCACTGTTACCGTAAGCGACACCGCGCGTGTTTTATTTATAAGTCGATTAAAAAAATACTCGCTTCGGATGTGTTCGGCTGTCCTCGGGATGTAATCGGTTTTAATGTATATCCGATACGTCAGTGAGTGATGGTATTCTGTTTGTGTTTTGTTTTCACTTCTGTGGCACTCCCGGAGTGCCACTGTTTTTTTCTAAACAACACTTATTGTATCACTATGCGTTTTCAAGCACGGTCAAATGAAATACTTCTGCCAGGAAAACAAACTGCGACTTATATTATACATCCACTAGTAGCACCCCGCGGTTTCACCCGCATAAGTGTCGATCCCGTGGGAATATCGGGATAAAAATTATCCTATTTCCTTTCCCGGGACTCAAACTATCTCTATACCAAATTTCATCTAAATCGGTTCAGCGATTTAAGCGTGAAGAGGTAACATACAGACAGACAGACACACTTTCGCATTTATAATATTAGTATGGATACATAAACTCACGCCTTTTTCCCATTGGGATAGGCAGAAACTACAGACCACCACCTACCTACCTCCCTCCTTCTTTTGAAAATTCGGCCAGGTGGAAAGTCCTCATTTTCATACCTCTAACTAAGAGGGCACACTAGACGTTTATCGCACGACTTTCGGACAAGTTCCCGTTCAACTTTAACCAAATAATATCTTACTAACTCTAAAATATTTGAATGTTCATGGTGTCTAAGCTTTTTATAAATAAAAGATATTCTTTCAATTCACTTACTTGTAAAACACAGTATCCTTATTATTATAAGTGAGACAGTTCTCTATCATGAGTTTGAAGTCCGCCTCTATATCGTCTATGGTTGCGTACGCACCGCGGTCCAACTTCTTGCCCATAGTGCTCAGGTCCATCGGGTGTGTCACTATGGTACTGTAGTCTGGTACCTGAGAGGAATAAATGTAGATTAGGAAAATGATAAATACGAGATGTTTTCTCAGGGGTCGTCTCCACGAGTGATAGTCTCGCCGTGCCATCAAATTTTCGCCGCGATGATATCGCCGTGTGGAGACACGTTCTAAGAGAGTGTATAGAAATACGTGGCACGACGATAATATCGCCGCGATTCTCTCGCTCGTGGAGACAGCCCCTAAGGACGCATATGACAGTTTTCAGTGGTGTATAAAACATTTGGATGTTAGCTAAATTAATCTAAAAATAAATAATTAATTTCAAATTGGTAAAAGCTATTTTAAAGATAATGTACTCATCGCCATTTATAATATGCGGCATTTGGACAGGGCGAAATATTACTTAACACACTGAGAACTGTATAAAAATGTATCTTGAAAGTTAGAAATAAGTCCCACGTTGGGCGCCAACTGCACCTGTCTAAGTGTTGTGGGAAACTTCAGATTCTATTGTTAGCTGGTTTCAGTACATAGCATCAAGACGCGTGAGTACTCCGTCCTTAAATATTGTTACGACGCTTCTGGTTCGTGACAATAAAAACTGCCGATTTAATAACCAAAAATAACACTTTAATTCAACAATAGTAATAATAACTCAAACACTAATTATAAAACGCAATTGCACTACTGATCGCTCTAAGTCGCACTTCAAGATAGCTTCGATGTATTCGCTTGTATCGCGGTCGTAGCTCATATCGGCTTTATACAATATGTTGATTTGCATCCTCGTCAAAGTTCAGGAGGTTGTCATAAAATACATAAATAATCAATTGAAGTACGTTATGGGGCAATAACTAGTAAGCGCTGCTTTTTTTTTGTTGTTGAAATTTAACAGTATTTCAGAATTACACCCTTAATTCAATACAAATAAAACAGAATCACCCGACTACGCACACAGCGACAATGCATGCAGCTGTTTTTCCCCGAAATGGTAGCGCCGTCGCGCCGCGTAGCAATGACCCGACCGGTAGCAATAATTTTACCTAATTTTATTTCGAAAATCACCTACATTATTGTCATAAATTTCGCTTGATAATTAACTCATTTTTGAGCATCATTGGAATACGGAAATCTTACTAATGACAGTAATACTAGTGCGCCAAAGAAAAGTTCACTGACCTGTTATCAGATGATTAATAATATCCTTCAACCTAAAGTTTTCGTAGAGATTTTGTTTTATTTGTGGATTAAATTGGTTGATTTGAAACTTTCCTTCCTACTTAACGGGCTTAGGGCCGGCAATAATACCTACCTTAGTTAGTGTACAGATCTACTAAGTCTAAAAATGATGTTTTCTACGTTTGATGAAATGGAAAGACGTGCTAGTTAAGTGTAAGTACGTGGTATACTTACTTTCAACTCTTAGGTAAACACTCGTCCATCCACAGGATGTTGGCGTCTTGGTGTTCCAGGAACCAGCGACCAAAATGTAACCCGCACGGCATTATCACCTGGGTGAATGTCTTGTGCCTTGCAGTAGTGGAATGGGTGTTGCAGCTCACGCTTCAGTAGGCGCCACACTGTAGTGTGGTGCACTCCAAAGTGTTGACCAGCCTCCCGCGTGCTTGCACGTGGGTCTCGCTGGAAGTATTCCAGGATGTCTTCCTGCAAGGCGACAGGCAGGCCTACGCTGCCGCGAGCTTGAGCATGCCGGGGAACGTCAAACTGCCGATGATCCCGCAGTCTCTGCGTAGCAGCCAGCATGACGCTCTGTGACGGGTGCTCCCGATCGGGATATTTTTCCACGAACATCCGGATGGCTCCACGTAGGCTGTCTCCACTGATGGCGACCATCTCCACCAACTCGGCATTTGAGTAATTGTCCGTCATCACACTTTGTAACTACGTCTCGATGTACGGAAATTCGCAAAGCGCACTCGCGAACACTTTGGCGAGTTCAATCACACTGTCGGCGCCGGCGCCGCGACGCGCGGCGCCGGCGGGGAAAAGGGGCGTGGCTAGGAGCGGCGCGGGAGAGTGTGATTGGCGGATGGGATTGATTACCTACGAATTTATCGAATGAGAGTTTGCATGTATGGTTTGCATTTGTGTGTGTGTTAAGCGCGGTTATAGGGCTAGTAACAGACGGGCCGCGTTTAAATACGGCTGGTTCACACTTACGGATTTCCTTAAATAAGAAAAAAAAATAAAAAAAATACCTACTCATTTTATTGTTGATTTGGGTCGAGAATCATTAGCATAATTACGTCCTTGAATTTGACTAGGATGCAAATCATCACATTGTATAGTGCCTCAGATAGTTCTAGAACCTTCGACTGTAGAAACATCTAGAATGTTCGAGTACCTACCGGCCCCGACTGACCAGATGTCGATAGTTCCAGAAAGTTCTAGCATCGAAATTTCTAGAAGGATCTTGACTCTACTAGTTCTGCTACTCGATACTAGATGGCGCAAGTGGAAACTACTAGTAATTAATTGTGGCGCGCAACAATATCATACCTCTTGCAGGTCCACGGGCTCAGTGAATATATCGCTGGCATCCTTCTGCCTCAGCATGCGCAGGAGCTTGTGCAGCGCGGCACGTTCGGGCTGCAGCGAGTGAAGCACGCAGCGCTCCCACACGCGCGTGTATTCCGCCTTTAGACGCTCGCGTTTGCGTACTAGCTCGCAGAGTAATCTGGTGGCAAGAAAAGTAAGCAATCATAAAAAGGCTAGGAGTAGCTGTACAGAAAAGCAATTACCTTCTTATAGAAGCCAAACTCCCGCTTCAAACGTGTGCGCATAGTTTACGTATGAAAGCTATGATTCTTAGTATGTCTGAGTAGACCCGCCTGTTAAAGAAATTGTATAACGTATCTAAAATTCAAAGCATTTATTTCAATTAGACCTTGTACAGGCACTTTTGAATTGTCAAAATTAAATAGTCTGTCAGTTAGTCCGAAAGTTGAGGCTAGTTGCCCATGCCAAAACGTAGATCTCTATGGAGAAGAACGGGCAAGAAACTCCATGGACACTCTTTTAAATCAAGATATTACAAAATCCTGGGTACATTATTCTAATATTTTACCTTGCTCTCTCCAAGTCCTGTCGTATCCTCTGCCAGTACTTGAGCTGGTTGCACAGCTCTCTTACATTGACCGTGCCATCCTGTATACCTCGACTTCCTGTGGGCAAAACAATTTTTTTTATTAGTTTTTATTTTATTACTGATAAGTTCGCATAATTATAATCCGCGCGGAACTAGTTGGCCGCTGAGGTGGGGACAGGGGTGAGGCGGCGGGTTGCAATGCACGTAGTGAGTAATGTGCCCCCGCCCCTCCTCTCACATACCTAAGGCGCGGCCAACTATTATATAGTCGGACTTTTAATTAGCTGCAGTAAAATGACAGCGTATCAGCGTATGTGTTGCTTAAATTACTGAAATTGGCGTCTTTTTGTATTTTCGCGGCCATCAAACAAATCTTGTTTTTCTAGTACAGAATAGTGTAACAAACGAAACTTATCTGACATGCATATCTCTAAACTCAGTCCGAAATGAGTTATTAAGAAGTGTCATTTTACTGCAGCTAATTAAAAGTTGGACTATAGTTCCGCGCGGACTATAGTCATTTGTTTTTATTTGGAGTATTTTTTTTTTGCTTTGTGCCAGATACAAAACGTGGAAATCCGGATATTGTAATAGAAATTAGAAGTCTATGTAGTAGAGATAAGTAACCAATGAGGTGCATGATCCCCTCATAAAGAAGTGTTCTTGAAGTGACTGTTCAGTGTGTGTTGAGTTTTTTGAAGTGTTTTTTTTTTCTGGTGTACAATAAAGTATATACTTATAAATAAATAAATAAGTAATAGTATTCCGTTCAGTTCGAAAACAACTGGTAAAGCTCGAAAAGAACGCGAATAAAACATTAATACATTAAACGTGTCTCACAAAAGATATAATTTTAAAATAGGATAATGGTCTTTAAAGTTACTAACCATGATGGCTCGTAAGACTCTGCAGCCTCCTCAACAGCGGCACCCCATTCCTGCTATGTCTCTTCAGTGTCCAGTAAGCCAACAATCTCTTCATAAGCTGCGCCCTCGCAGCAGGCGCCCCAGGGGCCAGGGCCGCGACCTCGGCAACCCTGTCCGCGGGTAATGTGGGGACCAGGACCACAGGGGCCCATGTGCGTTTGAGGGCTAGGACGCGACGAGCCTGGGGAATATGGATGGTTTAGACATAGAGGAAATTATTATGGATTTTACAAATTAATGTGCCATGTGAAAAAAATAAAATCAATCAATCAATCAACTTTATTTCTCATCACAATATACATGACTCGTTTTACATTAGACAGATTCGACAATGACACATAGTTCAGGTAAGTATACAGGGTGTGTCGTAAATAGTGGTCCAGTGTAAAACAGTTGATACACTGTATTATATATAATATACACTGTATCACATACCGAAATTTTAACCATTTTCAGTTACACATTTTTTTACACAATATGCTCTAGTCATATGATTTGCTGGAGAGGAGTATTGAAATTGGAAACAAATTAATTTCTTTAAGTACCTTTGACTTTACAATATAAAAAAGGGTTTGGATATGATAGTACACATTTTCAAGAGTATAATAATAAAAAAACATAATTAAAAAATATTGATATATGTTGAAATTACAGCCAAATTCGTGAAGCAAGGTATAGAAATTTAAAAAAACAACATTTTTTTTTTCGGAGACCCTTATCTGAAAATGGTTAAAATTGTAGTATGTGATACATTAGAATACAGTGTATCGACTCCTTTACTCTGGACCACTATTTACGACACAGCCTGTATATTGTGGGAGACTGGTGCCTAAGCTTGGCTCGTGGCCTGTGTTTCAGGACACCAGGACCCTTTACATTATCATAAAATAAATTAAAACTCCTAAGAAAACGGTGGCACATTTAGCGGTCCTACAATGAAGGCCATTAGAGGGTATTTTTATAAAGTCAAATTATTGTTGAAAATGGCGGATTTTTATGATTGCGGCCGCTTTGTGAAGGTTAGGTGTTTTTAGGGTAACCCAGCTTTACGATCGAATACTCAAATGTTGTCTCCTTCTCACTTTAGGGTTAACGCTCATTAGGGCGAACCGCAGCGCCTTGCAAAACTCCTACATCACTGACGTATATTTTGCACGAACCGTCACACATTACAGGCAGGACGTACTGGGCTATTTTGTATTGTTGGAATGCCATGAGCTACAGCCTACAGCCCAATGTGTCTGTAATGTGCGCTTTACCTCTTTTTTTATTTTTTATTTATTATAATATTTTTTTGTTGTTTTTACAATTTTACTCGCCAAACTTTCGAGTTTGATGGCGAGAAGCGCCTGTTAGATACACATAATATTATACTAAAAACTAACCTTAAAAACTACCAACTATGCACTATTTTACTCAGGGGATCGGTCGCACCGGCACGGACAGATTGCGGACGATCCGCGAACACCGAAACCTCTAAGATGCATTAAAGCATACGAGAGCAGTGGTCGCCCAGATCGTGGGTTCGAACCATAATTTCATCGCCACTGCTCTCAAAATGGTGAAGAAAAACATCGTGAGAAAACCGGCATGTCCTAGAACTAAAAATTCGAAGACATGTGACATATACCAAGCCGCACTGGGCTCGCGTGGTAGATTACAGCCCACTCCCTCTCGAAGAGAGGAGGCCTATGACCCAGGAGTGGGAACATTATAGGCTGGTTATTATGTAAAGCACCCGAGGAGCCCGTGGAGGGGCCCGTGGCTAAATAATAACAGCCGCACAGGTCGATCGATCAGGTCAAGCTACTCTTACCGCGGTTGTTCTGTGGATGGGTGACCATCTTTAGATACCGTGACCCCTCCGTGCCTCGGAAAGCACGTTGAGCCGTTGGTCTCGGCTGTCATTCGTGGATCTTTGACAGTCGTTACGGGTAGTCGGAAGCCCGAAAGTCTGACAACCTGTCTTACCAACAAGGGGTATCGTATTACCCAGTAACTGGGTTGTGGAGGCCAGATAGCATCCGGTTAGACTGGAAGCCGACCCCAACATAGTTGGGAAAAGGCTGGGCAGATGATGATATTATGTAAATCATAGACTCAAGAATATCGGACAGTCTAGTAACACTTGAGTGTATCCTGGGGTTAATGTTTATGATTTGCTGGAAAATTAGAAGAAAATAAAGAAAAGTGCATGTACTTTTAACGAGGTAGTTTTTTTTCCATCACATACTTGTTTTATCTTCTCTCTGCCTTTCAGCCGAATCGCTGTCAGATCGGTTGATTTTGTATCTCCTTCTGATTCTTGGGCGCGACGCTCCTGGCAAATAGGGAACACATTACAGAAATATGTAAATATTTCGGACATTTGTCCGGAATAAAAAGGAATAATGTCACTTTCTGACCCATAAATTACCCCTTTACAAAAACAAACGAAACTCATTTATTTATTATTACTTCAAGACACAGACATCAGTGTAGCCCTGGCTCTTGTACTAGGAGTTACTGTAACTCGAAAGCCAGACCTCTCAATTTACAGACAATATGATAAAGAAGCGCGATAGATAAATACTGGCCAAGTGCGACTCGGACTCGCACACGAAGGGTTCCGTACCACAAAACAAAAACGCCGAAAAAAAAAAAAAAAAAAAAACACGTTTGTTGTATGGGAGCCCCCCGCCTTAAATATTTATTTTATTCTGTTTTTATTATTTGTTGTTATAGTGGCACTATTGCCAGTAATTCTAATGAGACATTACCTGTAATATATGCGCAGGAGTATGCGCGTCGCAGTACGCCATCTTGGCGACCTGTACCGGCTGGCTGGGGTCGCGCCCCGCACCCGCCGCCTCCATCTTCATGTACAGACTGAAACCATCACACGGCTTAGTACGCACATCTTAAGCGTGTGTTCCTCGCATAAATAAAAATCGTAATTAAACCTGGACTTGTAAAGTCTGAAATCAGCATTCCACGTTGAGCAAGCATGGTTGCTCACTCATTCTCTTAATTTATTATAAGGGACACACACTTCCCTATGTGATTCCAGCGTATGGCACTCGTGGGTTGCAGCTGAAAATCAGCGTCAGGTGGTACACTTTTTTTTTTTTTAGGATGGGAAATCATCATGACCCCTCCCGCTCTGGGTGGAGCGGAAGGGAGTGTCAGACTCTTACTAAAACCCACCCGTGTTCCTTCCTTAGCCCTTTATGTTCCGGGCCAGCGGTAACACTTTCAGACAATCCCGCTGACCAAAAGTTTAAACTAGGTTTTTTCCATTATACACCATCTGTTGTCATCTGACATTATGCTGAGCTGAGTTGTTGCTGTTTCATCAATAGATAATGAGAAAATCTTTCAGCTTATTTTCTTAAATTACTTCAGAGTAAAAGAGCTCTTACGGAGCTGACCGCAACCGAAACAGGCAGTGACAGACCGCAGACGGCCGCTGACGGCTGGTTGACAGACAACCAGCAATGCCGTCACTGTCTCTCACTAACAGAGCGACAAGACATTTTTTTTTTTGTTAAACAAGTGAATATCGCGAATCTAATGCAGAAAATTGCCGCTACCGTCAAAGTTGTGACGTCACGTCCGGAATTAAAACCGCAGCGGCATCTCGATTCTCTGCGGTCTGTCACTGCGATTACTGCTTGCAGTCACTTTCGGAAGAGTACCTTAACAGATTAAAATCGCCTTTAGATGACGATAAAGGACTCACCCAGCCTGCTGTGCGCAGGTGACATGGAAGGCTGAGTAACAGCTAGTCTTGTGGCACTGTATGCACGCACCGACGCTACGTTGTTTGCACACCATGCATTGAAGCTTCCATCGAGCCGGGGGAATCATCTCGATTGAATCTGTGAGGCAATGAAAAACAGAATTAAGTTGTGAGCAACCAAAGCCGAAGATCAGCCTGAAGAAATATCTGCTGACGCTGGCACTTTCCTTCGCGTATTTCGCTTTTATAAAATTAACTTTCTCACAATAGAAATCGGGTTAAATTAGTATTGCTCAAATAACGAGATTTTTAGCGCAAATACATAAAAAAAATATTCAGATAAGTCTAATGTTGGTTGAAAAAAGCTTGGGTCATTTCTGAGAAAAAAAACCGGCCAAGTGCGAGTCGGACTCGCGGACAGAGGATTCCGTACAAATTTGTAGACCCGGTATGTAATGTGTAGTTTATCACGGGAATCGTGTCTCGAATATTTTTCCCATGTTTTCGGATTTTTTCCTTTACATTGCTTCTTGCCAAATTTCATGGTATTGGGTTTTTCCAGGTCAACGGGAAGTACCTTATAGGTTTTGATTCCCTTGCGAGTGTCAAAATATGCGACATACACGGAACAAACGCCCGTATCTTTTGATTACGTTGACTTAAAAGTTTGATTTTTTTCACTGCTTCAAGGGATTGCTGCCCTGAGTATTCGATATTAATTTTAAGTTAAAAACTCAACGCCTTCCTGAGCAAAAGGGTCTTGACAGAAGAACAGACAGACGGACAACGAAGTGATCGTATAAGGGTTCCGTTTTGCTTTTTGAGTTACGGAACCCTAAAAAAATAACATAATGCGGGAATAATGGCGACATGTAAATTCTCACCTATCGGCTCCAAAAATACAGTGTTAGCGAATCGCACTTCAGGTATCCATAGCGCGCACACCACGTGGGCCCAGGTGCCTTGATCCGTCTGCTTGAATGCACCTAAAGACAAACAATATTGCGTCATATAAAATAAGTAAATAAAGATCAGTTTACTTTGGCAACGACGATATAAAAGACGAATAAAACCAACTTTTAGACAGCAAAAGAATATGAACTTTATTCGCTATCTATAAGGTGCATATTACCTTTACTTATCTATTACTTACCTCCAGTGTTAGGACACAGTACACAGTTGACAAGACGCGAGGGTGATTGCAGACATCGTCTGCATAGCCACTGCCCTTCAGGTATGTAGGGCACCTAGAACAGGTTTATATGATTACTAGCTGTTCCCCGCGGTGTCACCCGCTGCTCAGCGCCTAAGGGTCATAGCGTGATGTTATATAGCCTATAGCCTTCCTCGATAAATGGACTATTCAACACAAAAAGAATTTTTCAATTCTAACCAGTAGTTCCTGAGATTACCGCGTTCAAACAAACAAACTCTTCAGCTTTATAATAGTAGTATAGATTATGAAAGGCATAGCTTTTACAGGGAGAGGCCGACAACGATAGAGGCAAGGATGAAAGGTCCTCGCCCTAAAGGCTCCTACAAACAGGCGCGACACGCGATATAATCGCGCGCGACACAAAGGCACCGCTCGTTGCGCGACTTGCGGTGCTTTTGTGTCGCACGCGATTTTATAGCGTGTCGCGCCTGTTTGAAGGAGCCTTAAGAGCGTTTACGCCGAACGGCATTTCATACAAACTTTCAAGCCCTTATTTTTGAAATGAATGAACCAATTTTAATGAAACTTCATACGCATAAGCAGGATACAAAGGTCTAAAAAGTTAGTAGAAAACATTTTCAAAATGTCTTATTTATAAAAAGATAACTAGAAATCTCTGTTTCTATGGAAAATTTAAAATCGGTCTAATTTGGCTGTAACACTATTTTTTTTAAATGTGTTCTACTAACTTTTTAGACCTTTGTATCCTGCTTATGCATATGAAGTTTCAATAAAATCGGTTCATTCATTTCGAAAAATAAGGGCTTGAAAGTTTGTATGAAATGCCGTTCGGCGTAAACGGTCTTAAAATAGGTTTGTATTTTTTTAACCATATATTATGGTAATAATCATTCTATTATTCACTCAGCCGTCACGCAAGCTGGTTCAGTTCGGCGGCCATTGTTTTACTATTCTTTAATATGGTGACAGTAGACGATTTATTTGCAGTAACCAGTTCATAATAATGCATTTGCATGTAGGTATAATCTATACTTACCCACAATAAAAAGATTTGTGAATAATTTTATGCTGTCGACAAAAAAGCAGTTTCAAATCCATACTAATATTATAAATTCGAAAGTAACTCTGTCTGTCTGTATGTTACCTTTTCACGCCTAAACCACTGAACGGATTTCGATAAAATTTGGAAGAGATAGATTGCATCCCGGGGAAGGACATAGTATAGTTTTCACCGACATACCTCGCGGGCGAGGCCGCGGGCGGAACTAGAACTGTATACTTACTTTCAGCTTTTTGACTATCGTATCATGAATCACCCGAGACCTTTTGTTTTTATTTTATTTTTTATATACCACCAGCAGCGCCACCCGCGGTTTCACCCGCAAAAGTTTCGACTCCGTGGGAATACCGGGATAAAAGGTATACTATGTGTTAATCCTGGTTATAAACTATATGTGTGCCAAATTTCATCCAAATACGTTCAGTAGTTTTTGCGTGAATAAGTAACAAACATACAAACACACTCAAAAATTCGCCTTTATAATATTAGTGTGATGTGATATAGATACCATTTTTATTTCTTGATTTTTTTTATGTTTGTGTCATTCTATTTAGTTTGTGTTCTTCCTGTGCGAGTCACAATGAATACTTTTTCTTTTTTTTAAAGGAGAGATGGATTACTGATGTATCTTTTTGAATCATCATCATCATCGTTTCAGCCGAAAGACGTCCACTGCCGGACAAAGGCCTCCCCCAAGCACCTCCACTTCGACCGGTTCTGTGCTTCTCGCATCCAACGGGTTCCTGCGGCCTTCACAAGGCCGTCGGACCACCTTGTGGGAGGCCTTCCAACGCTACGTCTTCCGGTACGCGGTCGCCACTCCAGAACCTTTCGGCCTCATCGGCCATCTGTTCTGCGAGCAATGTGCCCTGCCCACTGCCACTTAAGTTTGGCAATTCTTCGGACTATGTCGGTTACCTTGGTTCTCCTGTTAATCTCCTAATTTAAAGAGAGAGAGAGAGAGAGATCTATTTGAATAAAGTAACACAAAAGAAGACAGATTTACCCCATAGCAGTCCTGATGCACAGCCAAGTTGCACATGTCACAGAACAGAATTACATTGGTATTCTGACACTCGCCATCCATACAGATGCAGCACACCGCATCCTCGTCCACTGTGGCTGCTGTCTGCTGGCCATTCTGAGATGCCTACGAAAGAAACATGGCGAAGGTGAACTTGTAGGCTTGTTATGAAAAAAAGCGGCCCAGTGCGAGTTGGACTCGTACACGAAGGGTTCCGTACCACAAGGCAAAGACGCAAAAAACACACGTTTCTAATATGGAGAATTGGAGACCCCCTTCAATATTTAACTTTAATTTATTTTTATTGTTTGTTGTTATAGCGACAATAAAAATACACACTGAAAATTTCAACTGTCTACCGGGTACCCTGTCTATATTACAGTTCATGAGATCCAGCCCGCTGACAGACGGACGGACGGACAGCGGAGGCTTAGTAATAGGGTCCCGTTGGCACCCAGGGTATGGAACCCTAAAAATAAAATTTAGAGTCTACCATATCATTTCATTACTGTATAATTTGTCAATGAATAATTAATTACTTAGATATTATTCTGGTTTAAAGGGAAATTGCCGCCTTTCTAAGCATGACTAAGAAGTTTTAATTATCCATGATGATTGGTTATGGTGTACACCACAAAATAGACTTACTACGGTAATTGCGTAACACACTATCAGCAACGGCTTTCATTTTTTACAGTTCAACAACATTCATTGCGTTATTTACGTTGTTGAGCAGACAAATTTTTCGAACATATGAAGCAATGGATTAGCAATATCCTTCAATATGATTCAGATTGTGATGTGCCACCACCCTAATTACGAAAGTGTTACGTAATTAGGTTGGTGGTCAGCATGGTGGTGCCTCAAAAAAGAATTGATCTTATCTATATAAAAAAAACTGGCCAAGTGCGAGTCGGACTCGCATACAAAGGGTTCCGTACCACAAGGCAAATACGCCGAAAAAAACACGTTTGTTGTATGGGAACCCTCCTTAAATATTTATTTTATTCTGTTTTTAGTATTTGTTGTTATAGCGGCAACAGAAATACATCATCTGTGAAAATTTCAACTGTCTAGCTATCGCGGTTCTTGAGATACAGCCTGGTGACCGACAGACAGATGGACAGACGGACGGACAGACAACGAAGTCTTAGTAAAAGGGTCCCGTTTTTACCATTTGGGTACGGAACCCTAAAAAGGTCACATATGCTATGAATACACAACTACTTACTTGAAAATAAGACTCCTTCTCCAATCTATCCATGAGCAGTTCTAACGTATCAACAGTGACTGCTGGCAAGTTCTGTTTGGCCCTCGTCTTATTGATGATGGCTAGCCAAGCAGTATCCTCTTCATCCACGTCATATTCCACCTCGCCGTCCAACTCTTCGGCAGATTTCTCTATGAAGCGAATGTAGGCGTTCGGTCGAGCTGGGGCGTCACATACGCGCTCATTGTAGTCATCAACGAGCTGGAAATGGAAGTATACTAAATCTCATGACAGGGGTGTAGTAAGGTTTGTAATACGTGATTTTGTGTAGTGTTTGACTACCCGCACCATGGGAAAAGGTGTGAGTCTAACTATGTACAGACGCCAGCACATCAAGCTACTACAATCTGTCAAATTTCTTTAATAGATTTTCAACTTTATCTCTAAAGCATAAGTTTCAAAGTTGAATGGGAAAATTTGACAGTTTCGGGTAGCTTGATGTCCTGGCTGGCGTCTGTACAATACGACCGACTTCGCGCAGAAGGCTGCGCACGAACGTTTTTTAGGAACCAAATGGTGACATGAGGCAAGTGCGAGTGAGAGAACATGTGCGAAAGTTCTTAGTGCTTATGTTCAGGCCCACCAAGTTACGTCGCGTCGGTCGTATTGTATGTCGTCACATTCATCAATCTGTGAATGTTCACTTCCTTTGTTGCCCTAGTTACCTACTACCAATTTTACCACGTTGTAATGAATGAAAAAATGAATCAATGAAGTTTGTGATGGCACATTTGTGTGTAGCTTTAACCAGTAGTGCTAGATTATACTAATCCTGAATAAGTTTATAAAATTGTAGATCAGAATCATTTATTTGCCACATTCACGAGTTGAATTATGTATTTAGGTCTTGGATAAGTCATCATCATTCTCCTGCCCTTATCCCAATTTATTTGGGGTCGGCGCAACATGTCTTTTTCTTCCATACTTCTCTATTAGTCGTCATCTCGGTAGTCACCCCCTTACTAACCATATCATCATTCACACATTCCATCCATCGTTTCTTTGGTCTTCCCCTACTCTTATAGCCATCGACATCCATACTCGAAACTCACCTCACGACATTTTCTTCATTTCACACAACTTTTCAGTTACTGGTGCCACTTTCAAACTTCCTCTTATGTACTCATTTCTTATTGTATCCATTTGTGTAACACCACACATCCCTCTTAGCATTCTCATCTCTGCTGCATGCAATTGCCTTTCATTCATCCCTTTTGTGGCCCAACATTCTGATCCATACAAGACAGCAGGTCTAATCATGGTTTTATATATCTTCCCCTTAAGTTTAAGGGGAATGCGGGAGTCGCAGATTGTTCCCGTGACCTGCCGCCATTTCATCCATCCAGTGTTAATTCTGTGCTTAACAGTCCGATCTACTTCGCCATCGCTTTGCACGAGTGAACCGAGATACCGAAAGTCGGAACAGACTGGGAGAAGTGCACCATCAAGCGCTATAGCTCCAGAACTGGAGAGACCGCCGAAATCGCAGAACATATATTCGGTTTTGGTTCTGCTGATTTTTAAGCCAACATTCTCCAGCTTCTGTTGCCATTTCTCCAATCTGCTCTGGATCTCAGGTCTGTATTTAGGTCTTGGATAAGTATAATTATTTATTATCAATGCAATTTTTTCTCATATAGACATGATGCAAATATAATTTTAGGTACAAAGAAAAGAAACATCACGTCTTACTATGTGTTAGAGCCATGGCTAGTTGGCCAGTTTATAGTTGGTCCCTATAAACAAAAAACCTTGGACAGATAGACAGACGGACATGTCGAAACTATAAGAGTTCCTTTTCAGCACTACAGAACCCTAAAAACAAATTGATTTACTTACCAATGGTAGCATTTTTTTAGCCAAACTGGGCATATAAATAGATTTGTAAACTAATTTTACCTTTGAGAGTCTACTTTGCAAAGCTATGAGGTATTTGCTTCATAATTGGTAAAGATACAAGTCTTCATTTTAACTGATAATGGTCCGGCCATTAGTGAGTAGAGGTCTACTGCCAAAAAAGGGTTGTGACTGAATATACACTGAATATTGCTGATTCTGCTCTCTGGTATTTCTAAGCTGATTAGCCAAGTAGTAGATGGTAGTATGTCCTTTTACATCCGAGGGCTTGAAGCTAATTATATGATCCTGTACTAGTATTATCCTGTTATTGCACTGTACAATTTAGGATTTTAATCAGTAATTAATTTATATGTCATGGTTTAATTTTTTATTATTTTACCTATTGTGGTATAGTAATTTTATTTAAGGTGCATCATCTTCACATACTATTATACATATATGTATGCAAAATATTGTAAAACATTTTAAAAGAGTAATGGTGGAGTTTCTTGCCCAGATTCTTCTCCATACGAAAACTACCTTATGGAAGGGGCAACTAGAATCAATTCAATTTTTTTTGTAATTTTTGATGTTCATAAGTGCCTTTTATGTGCCTATCCATACTAACATTATAAATTCGAAAGTAACTCTGTCGGTCTGTATGATACCTTTTCATGCCTAAACCACTGCATGGATTTCCATAAAATTTCACAGAGAGATAGATTGCATCCCGGGGAAGGACATAGGGTAGTTTTCATCCTGATATTCCCACAGGACCGACACTGATGCGGGTGAAACCGCAGGCGCTGCCAGTTTGAAATAAATGGTTTGACTTTGACTTTGTGGATGTAAACTTGGATAAATATCTGAAATAATAAGCCTAGACTCGCCGCCTATTACCTGGGACTTAAACATAACTTAAGAAATGTGGTTCTACTATAGGTACACCTCTGCCCAACCCTTCATGGAAACAAGGCGTGATGTTATGTTATGAGATAAGCCTTTCAAGTTAAGTTTGATTGTAGAAGACTTACAGGCTAATAAAATTATCCATACCATTATTATCTATCTGCCAATTTAAAATGAGTAGGTATATCTTGCTCTACATAGCACATATAAAAGCTCTAAGTCTCTACCAATAAAAATACTGTAAAATTAAGTCATTTATTTTCTTTATCATCATTTTTTATGAGAGGTAAACATGACTTTGGAATAAAAAATTTAATAAGATTATTACAAAAATCAATGCACCATACCTTGAAGCTTGCTTCAGGTAATTTGACATGAGGTTCAGCTGGAGGTTCCACAATGGGCAAAGGTTTCTCCAGGTCAGCATTTGTCTTCTCCCAATCTTCCAGAGACATAATTGGTAAAGGCTGATCAATTGGAATTCTGCTGATTTTGCCATCTATCTCAAACTGGACCACTTTTTGAGCTTCTGCGAAAGTTAGAGCCTCTTTCGGTGGACTTTGAAGAGCGATGTCACCTGTTGGCACGGCCGCCCTGCCTCTACCCTTCTTCCGATGACTAGCTACCGCTGGCGTCGCCGGAGTTGGGTTATCGTGATCATAATGAACCAAGTGATACTGTAGCCCACATAAACTCTTGTACACCTTGTCACACTTTTCTAAAGGGCACTGATACGGCGGAGGCCGGTTTTGCCGCAGTTTTTTGCAAAATTCAAAGACATCAAAGTCCAAGCCCATTTTGCAAGTTTTTAGGTCACTCCTCCTTATAAAAGTACCAACATTGTTTATAGTTATTTACACAACATTCACTGATTAAAGTTAACACAAAGTGAGAACATAATTTAGCAAAATAAATATGATTTTATTATAAACACGAAAGTGAAAGGCGCAAAATTCTTTTTTAATTTTTGTTTGACTTCGTGGTTTACTTGTCAAATAGTGAGGCACAAACTTCTTGATTCAATTTTTATTTTAGTCGATTGTATAAGATTTAGAACCATAGCGTTTAATTTTATTTTCTATTAGATAACGATCGATCAAAAGCAAGGCAACCAAGCCCCGCCACCCAAGGGTCATCATCATTTCAGCCGAAAGACGTCCACTGCTGGACATAGGCATCCCCAAAAGTGGTGGAATGCATAGAGAACGCTGCTGCCCATTCTCCGGCACGCCCCATAATCGCCTTTTACGACACCCATGGGAAGTATGGGGTGGTGCTATTCTGTAAGTCTGGCACCACACAGACAAGTCCGGCACCACACAGACAAGGGTCATGTTTCAGTTAAAACAATCAGGTCCCTTAGTGATGCAGTATTGGGGCACTAAGTTGCACTACGAAGAAGAAGTGATTCAGTGATAAGGTGAATGCGCAGAGGTAGACCACGAAGTTTAAATTTTCTTACGTTTTATGCAATTTGCAGGTCAGTTTTAAGTTGTACGTTGACTAAATTAAGATTCGCGACTGCAACAAATATGTATTTACAGAATTATAATCATTAAAGTCATCAACACAACTGTAAGTATGTATGTATGTAAGTTGTCCGTTCAAAATTTGCAAATCATATTTCGACCATTTGTATCAATTGGTATCCGATTGAGCTGAAATTTTACATTACATGTACACCTTTAGTTCTGGTAACAATTCAATGTGCAATACTCAATATTGTAATAATTTAAACATGGCCGTCGCTCCAAAATGACTGATTATATATTTTTTCTCAACCCCCATTATGGGTATCAAATGAAAGGACTTTTCTCTGAGGGTAGGAAATCATCAAATGACCCCTCCTGCTCTGGGTGGAACGGAAGGGAGTGTCAGACTCTTACTGACTAAAACCTATCCGTGTTCCTTCCTTAGCCCTTTATGTTCCGGGGTAGCGGTAACCCTTTCGGACAATCCCGCTCCGCGCCGCCCCGCAGGCTTCGGCCATAGCAGGCCCCTTCTCTGTTGCGGACATCTCTTCGAGGCGCGCGTGGAACACCTACGCGCCCTCTGGCACGGGCCTGGTCCTGATCGGACGGTGAGCTACCCATTACTCTCCGTCCGCAGGCCCGCGCCTATGGTGGCCGGAAGTCGTCACGCAGCTCCCGACGCCCGGAGCGTCTCCCGCGGCGACTGAGACGTGAAACTCTGTCCCTCAACCATCCCACCACCTCCTTCGCTGAAATGAAACGGCTTGAAGAGTAGAAAACGATTGATAAAGTTAGTAACATAAAACACTAAATTCAATATGACCGCCGCTCCAATATGGCGGATTACATTTTTTTTTCAACCCCCTTAATATGAGTATCAAATGAAAGGACTTGAAGAGTAGTAGTTGTCTGTGTGGTGCCGGACTTAAAGAATAGCACCACCCCATACTTCCCGTGGGTGTCGTAAAAGGCGACTAAGGGGCGTACCGGAAAATGGGCAGCAGCGTTCTGTATGCATTCCACCACCATACCATACTGCGATCGCCAACCCGCCTGCCAAGCGTGGCGATTATGGCAAAGTCCCCCCTTTTGGGGGAGGCCTATGCCCAGCAGTGGACGTCTTTCGGCTGAAATGATGATGATGATGATGTTGAAGAATAGAAAACGATACGTGAACAATCAAAACGATTTATTCAATTAAAATATAAAACAAATAGGTGGTAATATTAAAAGGAACTAAATAACATCAGTGGTATATAAAGTAAATGGTGTAAATAATGTAAACAATGTTCCTAATGTAAATAATATCAATGATGTAAATAATGTTAATAGGGTAAATAATGTCAATGGTGTAAATCAATAAAATAAATGAATTAAAAATAGGTAGCAAAAAAGATGTCAATAATAATTAATCTTTAGTAAGTATTAAAAAATAAAATTCAAATAAAAAAGTTTTTAACAACAAACTTTTACTAAAATAAAAACGCAACATAAAAAAGAAAGAATAACGTGAACTAAAAAGAAAATAATAAAAAGTGAGATTTTAAAATATACATAAATTTTAAAAACTTGATGCACTGATTCACTGATGTAGGTACGGCCGTTATACAGGTGTACCCACTACACAATATCAGTGCCTCAAGCGTTTAAAATGTATTTATATATATTTTAAAATCTCACTTTTTATTATTTTCTTTTTAGTTCGCGTTATTCTTTCATAACAGGTTAAATTTTTGTTTTTACAAACTTTTTATATTTAAATTTTTGTGTTTAGGTTCTGTTTGTTATTTTAAGATTTGCGGGGCCAAACTCTGATTATCTATCGTCTATCTGTACTATAAATTAAGGCGAATATAGAAATCGACTAACTGCGTAAAAAAATATTACATCAAAGGTAGAATTTTCAAGAACCTTCTACTTTGTGATTTAAAAAGTCAGCTGTCAATTGTGTCGGTAGTTTGTTGTTGTGAGAGAGATATTAGAAAACGTAAAAACTCTTCCTGGAAGTGCAGGTAATCGGAGATATTTTTGTTGAGATTGTGCAGTTTTGACCCCAAGGAAAATGGATATATATGGGTATCCCGGTTTTCCGTATAATCAGTCAGATGAACTGGCGAAACAAATGTTTGCTCATCAAACTCTGGCGTCGTCGATGCCTTTCAATCGTGGGATGTCGGAACCGCACGCAATGCCTGCGCCTACGGGGGCGCCGTGGAACGTGCAGGGGCTGACATGGGGCATGTCTTCACCGCCCCAACTGGTGCAGTTCACGGGTCAGCATCCAACATTGGACCAGAAGATCAGCCCCGTTATCCACTGCAAGAGAAAGAGTTTGGATGTAGAACCGGCCGTGTAAGTACTCTATTAAAAGGTTCTTTATAAATTACATGGTACTTTTGCAAAATATATAGAAATATTGTACTGTACAAGAGTATTTTGTCGAATGGTATGGTCTTTCTGCGTAATGGAAAACCTGTTTTATACAAATGCTCTTCAGCTCAGTTGTTTTTAAAATTAGTATAGCTGTTTACACTCTATCATTGTCAACAAAAATAGACCCTCTCACTATTTTGTTTTGTAGTTCTGTTTACATCACTCTAGTCGTATAAGAAATGTCCTTGTCAAGAGCATTTCTTTTGTAAGAAGATCTTTTGCCCTCTTCCCATAGGGGTAGGCAGAAGCTATAGAACCCGCCACCTGCTACGATCCTAACATACTTCTATTGCTTCATTTACTTTCATACATCTGGTCATACATGCACATAATTGAGTTTATGTTATGTTTATGTAAGATCTTTTGCATAGATCACTATACTAAAGACCAGGAGATCTAATCAACTTCTGGAGGGAGGTGGGCTGGTTGCAATAACCACCATTGGCTGCCATGGCTTAAGTACAATGGTCCACCTGAAGGGCTATTGCCGAAACCAAACCTTTTTATCATAAAGTATACAACATTATTTTTAGTATACGAAACCCAAAACACATGTCTAGTATTTTTATGTAAAGAATCGATGTACAAAATTTCAAAACTATCGTCAAAAATCACAAAGTTATAAGCTTGTCGGAGACATCATTAGTACGGGAGCTGACTTGACAGCGAGGCGGAAACGGTGTGACGACAACGACTATTCGGAACGCCAGTGCCATCTGGTGGCGCTTGACAGAGTCTAGCATGAGTTCGTGGGGGGGTCGACGCTCGAAGACAGCTCGGCAAGAACGATGTGGTGCTCTCTTGGACATTGGACATCGTACGAACAACATGTGCTCAGAAACTGTCCCGCGTTCCGTATCTGGTTGTGTCGTGTACCTACAGTGTGTAATTTGCTAGTGTGATTAAATTGTTTGTAAAATTATAATCTGATTTGAACTGCAAACCGTTTTTCTGTTGTGCATTATCCAACACTTACCCACAGTAGCCCACACATAGTTCAAATATGGCTGATAATAAGGAGACACACCATACCTTCTCCAACATCAGAACTGGGATTCGTGTTGGTTCATGCGCAAAATCAGAACGCTTAAAATTAAAGTGACCGTTGACATTTGATAAGCAAAGTGCAAACATGCGAACGCTTATTAAATAATCGTGTGGATCTGTCCAAGTTCGACCCAGACAAACCAGATACGGATGCGCGATCATAGTACATGTTGTTTTGGGCATAGGCTGTATGCAGAAATACCTTTGCACAGTGACGCGCCAGTTGCGCCCTACCGCCACGTTAAAAAAAAAAAAACAAAAAGAAAGTGTGTCTGTAACCGGCGTTTGAGTTCGTCGTATCCTGTTTTCGTATTAAGAACACACGGTAGGACCCGTCGTGTGCAAACGTAACAGCATACAGTACGATAGCTGATTTGTGTTTTGCTGAAAATTCATTGCAAGGAGGTAAACTTGTTGTGTGTGGCCGTCATTAAGGCGCACAAAGGGAGCCAACGACGTGGCGTGGAGCTACCAGTGACGTGAGGTGACTTGAAGTATCGAGCCAAGCAGCCTGCAGCCGTCGGTGAAGCCCTTCGTGTGCTGCAAGTGAGGGAATCCAGGACAAGTCGCGACATGTCATGGGCCGCGGCACGGTGCACGAGCAGTGGTAGCCAGGCACATGGTGAAGGTGGACCGCGTGCTGCAAGCAGCAGCAGCGAGAGGACGTTTGCGTCGTACAGCTACTCTCAGGCACGTTAGAAAATAAAGGTGAGCTGTATTGTTTTGTTTACGATTCTGGTGCTGAATGCTCGTGAGTAAAAGCGAGTTGTGTAGCTAAATTAAGTGGCAAACGAGTTAATAATGTTGTTACGTTGACTGGTATTGGTCAAACGCGTGTATTCAGCACAGAACAAATCATATGTAGCGTTGCGATTAGCGAGCAACAACTTAAGATTTTATTACATGTTCTACCCGACATCTACTTGCAAAGTAATATTATGACAGGACAAAGGCAGCTATAACAAAATTTTGGATAGGCTATTTTGTGTTATTAGAAAACGAAGAATGAAATCAGATTATAAGACTGTTAGATCGAGGTCCTCTTAAGTTAGTGATGTTTTGGATTCGTGATCACCTCCCCATACGTTAAAAGCTTTAAATTCTAACCGTACTTACAAGTATGCTCACGATCGCATATGAAAGATGCCTCTAAGTAGTGTTCCTAACGAGTTAAACGTAGAAGACGGTGACGAGAGTTCACCGAGTAGTTAGAGCACATACCATGGCCAGGTCGCACTGTACGCACTTGTCTGTAGTCGTAACTGCAACTCACTTGCGAGTTGTTCAGGGAGCGACGGGCAGCTGGTGGTGCAGTGGGGACCAGGGTCTCAAAGGAGACTATTGTTGTGTTGGTCTTGTAATGACCTGGGAGTCGTGGACTCTATGTGAAGTGAAGTATGTTGGTCGTATCACTTGAGGTGATGATGATATGGGTGACATGAGTGTCACTAGCTGCTGCGGCAGCAGGGCCATGAGCGTTGTATGTGATCTAAGTTGATATAGTTCCTGACCAATTATTACTAAGGCTTAAAGGAATCTTTTGTTGTCGATGATTGCTATTGTTATTACAAAATTTTTGTTAAGTAATCGTTTCGATAACAATGTGGTCAGAATTGGCCGAGCGGAACATGCACTGCTGTTGGTTTTTTTTTGTGGTTACAGGTTGGCGCACGGCGGCGTGTGCGAGCGGGATGGCGGTGTCGGACAGCGCTGCACTCTGGATCTCCTGTACGAGTGGTCGCTGATCGGGGACGGCGCTTTCCGTGCAAGAAGCTTCGCGACTTCTGCCAAGGAGGCGGTGACAGCGAGTGGATTGTCTACCGAATCTGGTGAGCCGTTTTCATTTTGTTTTGACTCGCGTACTGAATGTTTCCCTGGTAAACTACAGCAAAAATGGTTACATTGTTACTTTTTTAGGTATAGCCTAATCTAGTTTACAATGCAATTTTAAATTCTCTCACGTTAGGTTAAGAATGATGCCAGTAGGTCATGTACCAGTCGAAGTAGATGGTGATCACAGTGGTGATGAGTAATGAGCAAGCCTAAGTGGTGGGAGCCACGCGAGTAAGGGTTCTCTAACGGCCGTAGTAAAGTTGTGGGTGGTCACAGGGTGATGCATACGGATCCATGCACTGGATGTGTGAGAGTAATGCGATTGCTGGTCGGCCGGAGCGCCGTGGCGTTAGAGTGGTTTACTCGTGTGTGGGCTTCCAGGTGTCTGAGGCTCTTAGTGAAAAAGATTATTGTTGTAATGTGAATAACGATGGTACATGGCTCTGGTTGATGTTAGTTTGGGTCAGTGGGTCGTCTTAGGGGTACTTACAAATACGCTCTATGACCGTGTTCGGAAGATGCCCGAGCGCCAAGTATCAATTGCGATTGTAGACGAAATGGATGATGAGTTGGCATCACTTTAGTTTCTGTACTCAGGTTCTCGGTTCATTGGGTCGGAGACCGTACCAGAGTATCGTGAGTGCGTGGTACACGCGGTAGCTCTGGGTAATATGGTCGGGTCTAGCGTTGAAGCCAAGACCGTAGAGTCAAGAACGACTCGGCATTCCTGTGGGAAGTGCGTATGTGACAATTATGTGTGGGACCGTGAATGGGATACCTGAGGTTTTATTTTCTTTGACTAACGTAGTGTGAAAACGTTGTACTTGGTCTCGGTAATCTCGAAACTAGATAGTTCAAATTCTTAGATTAGCCTAATTTTTGGTTTCTAATTTGAATGCTTATTGCAAATTGATCGTAAAATAAAACAGATTTTATAGAGTCGAGTCCCTTTTAACTTTGATCCATCAGTCTTCATATGGGAGTTTGCGAAAAATGCCAGAAAATCAGAGTATTACTAACTAATTTGAGGAAAGCCAAGTAAAAGTCTTGTTGATGAAACAGAGTAGAGATTAAGTCGCGTGATAGTGGTGAATCTTAGGTCGGCTGGTCGGGACCGTACCAGTAGTCATTTCGTAGCCGTAGTCCGTTAGAAGTCGGTATCTGCTTTTAGTAGTCCGTGGATACGCGGTGCGCGGGTGTCTCTGGCGGAGGTCGGGTCTTGTAGAGACCATAGAGTCCGTGGGACTCGGAATTCAGAGGAATTCATAGAAACAAACGTGAGGTTTGTTGGGCTTAGTGAAAAGCCACAGGCCACGAATAAGATTCCTGCTTTGTGTTTTGTGATGCTCTAAGGATGTTTTATTGGCTTCGTTAATTATTTAGTTAGTGATCTTGAGATTTGAGAATCGAGTAATGAGTAATGCTCTGAACTCTGCATTTTTTTTAGTTTGTTCGAATTTTCATGGTGCTTTTTGCCTGTACCATATTTGGTCAGGAGTGACCGAGCTATGTGATACTTTGCGGGTATGTTTGTTTACAGATTAACACACGAGGACGTGTGGAAGCAGGATGGCCGTGTCGGAGACATCATTAGTACGGGAGCTGACTTGACAGCGAGGCGGAAACGGTGTGACGACAACGACTATTCGGAACGCCAGTGCCATCTGGTGGCGCTTGACAGAGTCTAGCATGAGTTCGTGGGGGGGTCGACGCTCGAAGACAGCTCGGCAAGAACGATGTGGTGCTCTCTTGGACATTGGACATCGTACGAACAACATGTGCTCAGAAACTGTCCCGCGTTCCGTATCTGGTTGTGTCGTGTACCTACAGTGTGTAATTTGCTAGTGTGATTAAATTGTTTGTAAAATTATAATCTGATTTGAACTGCAAACCGTTTTTCTGTTGTGCATTATCCAACACTTACCCACAGTAGCCCACACATAGTTCAAATATGGCTGATAATAAGGAGACACACCATACCTTCTCCGACAAGCTTGTTAGTTACCTCTCCGCGCCATCTTGCGCTCATTGATAATAGTACCTGGGTACCTAACCGTTCGGCGCGGAGATTGGACAACCTACTTAGTGTCGCTCAGTGTCCAAATTTTTAACCTTTTTTAAATATTTTTGGGACAAAATGCAACATGGGGTAAAAATTATTGGAATCGATTCGGTTACTTATTCTGAACAAACTATATTCAGGTTTCGCATACTTATACTAAAAATAATGTTGTAGATAGATCACTATGTATTCAAAAGGTTATTTTTCTTACAGACCTGCAAAGCAACTAATAACAGAAGAGAAAATGGCGGCTCACATGAGTAGCATGCACATATCCTCAGAATACACTCCACACTCACTAGCCTCTGATGAAGTCATGGACATAGGCATGGAGCCGGTCAGTGAGAAGCTGAAGGGTCATACAATAGTTTTGTCCGAAGAGCTGAAGAAGTTGCAGGAGGAACCATTGTTGCCTGCGGCCCTTATTGAAAGGTAAGACAGGATAGAATACTCTTTATCATGGACACCATATGAATTACAGATATAAATGTAGAATGTATTTTACATAGGGTGACATGACATGACACAGGCGGTCTTATATCTTCATTCCCCCAATAAATATGAGACTATTTTTACACAGCCAGCAGTAGTGGTATTTCCTTCCAGGCTTAATAATAACAGCTCCACTGATCGATTGAAGTTTTAGCTACGCTTGCCGAAGTCGGTTTGTGGATAGCTGTTTGCAGTTACTCCATGTAAAATTTTGGTATTCAGCTGCATCCGGTTAGACTGGAAGCCGACCCCAACATAGTTGGGAAAAGGCTAGGCAGATTGACTAGTGGCACTTCCAAAAGCCTCATGGTGTTGCCAGTTGTGTGCAATTTTTTAAAGCTTTTTGTAAAATCTTACCAATTGCAAACAATTCAAAAAGATATTATCAACTCAACAATGAATAAATGGAGTAAAAGAAAGAAAGAAAAAGTATTAAGTAGAGCAGGCAGGCTGGCAGGCAGGTACAAGTAGGCATTCAAATGCAATTTATTGGAACCTTTTTTTCAAAATATCTGTGATTGTATACATTTCAAAAATTCAAAATCCAACTCAACAATGAAATCCTTTGCATTGATTGCTATTCACCTTGACATAAAGACTAGTTCAAATTGGCCCTGTCTCTATTGTATGGAAATTCTCATGGTCACTAATTCTTAGATGTCTAGTATCATCATGTGTAGCTCAATAAAGATCTCATGTACCTAGGTAGAAAATCTCTTTGCTATGAAAAGAAACCATAAACTTACTGTCTATTAGGGTTCCGTAGTTCCTACAAGGAACCCTTATAGTTTCGTCATGTCCGTCTGTCTGTCTGTATGACTGTCTGTCTGTCTGTCCGAGGTTTTGCTAAGAGACCGTTAGTACTAGAAAGCTGTAATTTTGTAGGAGTGCGTATATCAATTACGCCGACAAAGTGGTAAAATAAAATTTTGGAAAATATTTTTTTTAGGTTAGCTCCCCTACATGTGAAGTGGGGATGAATATCGAATATCTTTTTCGTCGTCTACCCCATCGTGTGGGGTATCGTTGAATAGGTCTTCTAAAATTACTTGAGGGTTGCTAAAATTATTTTTCGATTTAATGCTCCATTTACGAAATATTAAACGTTAAAGTGCAAATTTTTGTTCCAGTAGGGCGTCCCCCCCTCTAAAATCTGAATTGCTGGGTTGAAAAATCAGGAAAATTTCACGATGATAGTGCATTTCATGAACTTTAATGGAAAACTATAGCGGTTAAGATAACTTTATTAGTTTAGCGGTAATAGTCGTTGAACTTGGGTATTGGATAATTTTGTACCAAATACAAAATCCTTAGTATTAATCTTTTAAAGTGACTAAGATGAAGTAGATGCTTGTTTATAACGGGTAAAGACTTGCATTGAAAAACAAAATATGAAAATTATTATAATTTTTTTTTATATTCAAATAAAGAACAACAGAATCGTACTACATTGTGATAACGGGCTACTACGGAACCCTACACTGTGCGTGGCCCGACACGCACTTGGCCGGTTTTTTACTATACCTACTCAGTTCATCCTTTTTTTTTTGCTAAGATTTTTTATCTTATCTAAACTACACTACATAAAGATGTGAGTGCATCATTATTCAATTAAACAAAGTAGATAATTAGTCTATTGTTTCACTGGGTTGCATTTCAGTTTCATATATTATGACACACATTTTTATAATTAGTTTTAATTTTCATTGTTTCTCAGACAAAAGCTAGTACTTTTTACTACTTTGTATTAACGAATTGTAATGTTTCCTGCGCACATAGCTGCGAAAAGTGAAACTATTTTGAGAAGTTATAACCTCTTGAAATGTTGAACCAAACATAAAGGCTGAGTGTTAGCATTTCGGTACATTAGCGAGAACCTCGAACTATCCAATATCGTACTTATGTCACAAGAAATAAGATGTATATTTCCATGAAAGTTTAAAGCAATTTGAATGAATTGTGCTCGTGTGTGATATTTCGTGATGCTGTCAGCTGCATCTGCACATTAGGACGTGTCTTGCATTTTGAACATTTCGAATTTAGAAAAGTTCTGACAAAAAAGCCAGACATTTGCAAAAAACGTCCGGACCTTTCATTGTTCAGTAATGATTAATCAGCCTGTAGGACATGTCGGTTTCCTCAAGATGTTTTCAATTACCGTTTTGAGAACAGTAATTAGGTATTCATCTTTTTTTTATTTTCTAATAAAACCTTCTTCGTTCAAAAAGTCCGGACAGATCTCGATGCCGGACAAAGTCCGGACGGGGAACGGGGGCGGGGACGGTTATCATTTTTTTTGGTATGCATGAAGAAGCCTCCTCGTGTAGCGCAGTTTGTTCCGCCAGTTACTCAACCGAACCGAGCGCTCGGCGCATCCTGGACAGTCACACCTAACACCTTATTTGACTGACCAATTCTTCCCTTGCGGTGGTAGGGCTAACGCCCGCCTGGTTTGCGACCACCCTCCCACCGGAGCCTGCTGTGTTTCGTCGATGCGTGGGAGTTCCAGTGCCTTAGGCATCTTCTGGACACGCTCGTTCCATCATAGACCTCATCCATCAGGCGTGATCGAAACCAAGAGCGGGCCCATTCAGAATTTTTCTTTTAATTATCCGTATGGATGATATGATGATAACCCTAGTCGTGCTCTATCATAGAAACTCAGTTTCCTATGGAATTTCACCAAAATCGTACTAAGATAAAACTGGTTTACACAGTCACTTTCACTCTCGACCAATGAGGTTGTTTCACAACATTGACATAACCCTCTCATTTCTTTGTAGACTGGAGAAGCCTCACATGTCTTTAGTAGTTTGGAAGCCCAGAGAGAGTATCCTAGCAAACCTAAAAGACGATGAGAAGAAGGACGCAGAAAAGCAGCCGAGGAGAAATGGACTCCTAGTTCCTGCCCACCAGTCATTAGAAGATGTTGAGATGTGATACTGATGTAATATATATGTATAAGACTCTGACACTGTGTACCTTTATGAAAATTGTATGGAAGTCGATATCATGATAATGTGTTAAGTATCTATGTTTTGCATTATAGCCAGGGTTGCCAACCGTACTATAAAATGTAGTATCCTGCTATATTAGTGTGCAAACACACGAGTGTCGTCCAACCGTCGACGCGTGTCGGCGACACCGTGCTCAAATATACGAGTAGCATGTCGGCGGCAGTCGCCGACGCGTCGTCGGCTTCAGTTGCCTCTGTCGTCGACGACATGTTGCTCGTGTGTATGCACACTTAGAGGCCTAAATACTATATTTTAAAAAAAAACTGGGGGAAACTACTATATTTTCATTTCAATACAAAATGGCGAGATGTGTAATTAAAATTATTAGACACTAGCAGTGCCCCGGTTTTTACCCGCGTAAGTTTCGATCCCGTGGGAATATCGGGATAAAAAGTATCCGTGTTAATCCAGGGTGTCAGCTACCTCCATACCAAATTTTATCAAAATTGGTCCAGCCGTTTGTGCGTGAAGAAGTAACAAACATACAAACACACTCACAAACGCCTTTTTATTATTATTGTGATTTAAAAAAAAAACCCCTTAGGAAAGGCTCGAAGTATCAAAAAACATGCTTTTAAAAATTTTTTTTTTAGACATATCTACTTACTATTTTTTTTTTTTCGCCGTTTACTATATTTTTACAAGCAAGGCTTTGAAAATACTATATTTGATATAAAAAAAGTTGGCAACCCTAACTGTAGCTGTAGTTTGCTTGGTATTTTTTTGCCCTAATTGTTGTCAAGATTATGAATATTTCCTTTGTTTGTGTAGTAATATTTTAAATGATACAGATATTTACAGGAACTTATTGGGGTTATCTTCGTACAATTTGCGAGCTATAAAATGTTTAAAAAAAATAAAGGTAGATGACCATTTTGTTGTTTTTATACAGTAGTAATGCCGCACCTAATAGTCTTGTTATGTATTACAAAATCTAACCAAATGTTTCTATTTACATAGTAAGTAATATTGTGCAGAAATACAATGCCCCATTTTTTAATAAGTGTAGAACATTGATAATAACCTTTAAGTATAGTTGCATACAGTGTATTTTTCTTTACCTGACCTATTTTGTAAACGGTTTTTGAGCCTATTACACAAGTAAGTATGGTATGAACGTCTTACTATTTGAAAAAAAAAAAAAACAGTGGCACTCCGGGAGTGCCGACAGAAGTGAAAACAAAACACAAACAGAATACTTTGCCATCACTCACTGACATATCGGATATACATTAAAACCGAGTACATCCCGAGGACAGCCGAACACATCCGAAGCGGGTATTTTTTGAATCGTCTTATAAACAAAACACGCGCGTAGTCGCTTACGGTAACAGTGGCGCGAGTTCAATGGGGTTTTCCCATTTCAAAAAATGCCCAACGCGCCTTAAGAAGTTTTCATTTAAAAAAAAACATGTTTAATTTCTCAAAACCAGCCCCGAATTACAGGACGTCACTCTAGACTCAGGCGTTACTTACAACTATTGGCTGCGCCTTAGGTGGGGAGGGGGGTGGGTCGGCGGGTTGCCTAGTGTTCGCAACGCAAGCGCCCCCGCCCCTCCGTCCCACCGCTCACATACCTAAGCCGCGGCGGACTAGTTCCCCGCGGACTATAGTATAGAGCCATTTGATTGGTTGAAACTAGTTTTAAGTAATGCTTGAGTCTTGAGTGAGGTTCTGTAATACGGAACTTAGAAATCCATATTAAATTTAACATAAGACATAACATCACGCCTGTAATACGCATAGGGTTAAGCAGAGGTGTACCAAATAAGACAGTAAAAAAAAATACACTATACGTGCATTTGCGATTGTCGTCAATTTACTTTTCTAGAATTTGTGTAGCTATATGTACTAATTTCTAAATTGTGTATAATTAATCTTTAATATTCTGAATAATTGAATTGAAACAAATTATGCATGTATGTAAGGATTTCTGTGAAAAAATGTTGCCAATTACGAAAAATCAATATAATTCTGTACCTTTAGCAAATGGCAGGAATGAGCCCTGAACATTATTATATCCCATACCTACATACTTTTTCGACCATTTTCTGTAAAAAACGTTCAACGCCTGTCCGTCGTCTGCCAAAGGCTTACAATATTATCAAGTTTAAATAATAATTATGATGTTTAAAATATGTAATTTTACTTTGCTTTATATAAAACACTGTAATATCAATCGCACATAATTCTTAGGTTTAGTGTTTGTATAATACCTACATATTGATACGATTGACAAATATCAGTGTTGCTTTGAATCAATGGCGTATTTTAAGGCCCACAGAAGTGCGGGTACCCACAGAATTGCGGGTCCCCACAGAGTTGCGGGCCCAAAGAGCTGCGGGGCCCGGGTTGCGTTGAATTTAGAGCAGCATTGATGTTTGACAAGAACTTTCTAAGGCCTGGTTTGTAAGTTGTGCTAGACGTGTGTGTAAGGATGGAAGATTTTGTACTTGTCTTTAGAAATAAATGTAAGGTAAATATGTTTATTTTTGTTTTTTTTACTGATACTGATTACCAAAACCTTTTGTCCACCGAATGAGTAGCATGTGAATCCACAATTGGCTACAGAAATTGTTCGAAATGTATCAGGAGGATCGGCTCTTGGGCGAGAACCATGCTCGTCGACATAGCCCACAGGATAAAAAGCTGAAGTGGCAATATTATCTGGAGAGGCGATGGCCATTGGGGCAGATGTATTCTTGAGTTGTGGGCTCACGGCGAATCTCCAAATGTAGTGTAGACAGGACACCCGCAGGACAGATGGAGCTTAGAGACATATTATGTGGCCTGACAGATTATCTTCAAACTGTTTCTGGTATATTCCTCAAAAAGCCAGGTTCCATTAAAAGGTCTAATTCGCTTGTTCTAGTCTTAACAACATTTTTAGGGTTCCGTACCCAAAGGGTAAAAACGGGACCCTATTACTAAGACTTCGCTGTCTGTCCGTCTGTCCGTCTGTCCGTCTGTCCGTCTGTCTGTCACCAGGCTGTATCTCAAGAACCGCGATAGCTAGACAGTTGAAATTTTCACACATGATGTATTTCTGTTGCCGCTATAACAACAAATACTAAAAATAAAATAAAATAAATATTTAAGGGGGGCTCCCATACAACAAACGCGATTTTTTTGCCCTTTTTTGCTCGATATCAAAAATGGCAACAGGTAGGCACTTGAAATATTCACAAAATACTCAGTTGTATTTTAACTTTAATAATAAATAATAAAATTAAAATAAAATAAATATTTAAGGGGGGCTCCCATACAACAAACATGTTTTTTTCGGCGTTTTTGCCTTGTGGTACGGAACCCTTCGTGTGCGAGTCCGACTCGCACTTGGCCAGTTTTTTTAATAATTGTAAGTATTGCAACAGCATTAATAAAAATATAGAAATACCTACCAGCACTAACTAAACCGGCGTGTCAATGGTATTACCTCCTAACTTATAAGGGATACCTACATGTCGACATAGACAGAAAAGTTTGCTTTTATAATCCTACTAACACAACTTTTTTTGGTGGCAAATATGACAGTTGTTTCATGAAAATTATTTTGTGTAGGTAGATACGGCAAATTTGTTATAGAGCGTTTTACGACGTGTCACTGACTCTGGCAGGGCCACCATCACGGATTTTTATTTTTATAACACAAAAAATTAATCTAAATTTGTCACCAAATATCAGAATTTGTCGGTCACTGGTTCAAAAGATATAAGGGTTATAGGAAGAGTTCACGAAAAAACATAGGATACTTTTTATCCCGATGTTCCCACGCGATCGAAACTTACGCGGGTGAAACTAGTTAACTATAAAGTTCAGGTTTTTTTCAAGTTTTTCTTCACCGATGCCTGCCTGTAATCATCATCATCATCATCATTTCAGCCAAAAGACGTCCACTGCTGGACATAGGCCTCCCCCAAGGAGGACCCGCTTCCGCGGCAAATCGCTGCGGAGCGGACGGATCTCCGGCGCGATCTCATGGCGGCATGGAAAGAGCGACTGTCGCAACCCAGCGCAGGGCACGCCGCGATAGCGGCGGTAAGACCCCTCTTTGAGGAGTGGCTAGAGAGGCGCCACGGCGCCCTCACCTACCGCCTGACGCAGGTCCTCACCGGACACGGAAGTTTCGGGAGGTTCCTGCACATTATCAGGCGGGAGGAAACGCCCGGGTGTCACCATTGCCAGGATCGCCCAGAGGACACGGTGGAGGTCTGCCCCGCTTGCGCGGAGCACCGCCGTGTCCTCGTAGAGGCGATCGGCAGCGACGGCGACCTCTCGCGTCCGGCCCTGGTGCAAGCCATGGTCCGGGGCGAGAGGGAGTGGGAGGCAGTCACCTCCTTCTGCGAAGCAGTCATGCTAGCGAAGGAGGTGGCGGGACGGCTCAGGGAGAGAGCCTCCCGTCCCAGCCGCCGCGGGAGACGCTCCGGGCGTCGGGAGCCGCGTGACGACTCCCGGCCACCGTAGGCGCGGGCCTGCGGGCGGAGAGTAATGGGTAGCTCACCGTCCGATCAGGACCAGGCCCGTGCCGGACGGCGCGTACGTGTTCCACGCGCGCCTCAAAGAGATGTCAGCATCGAGGAGGGGCCCCATAGGGCCGAAGCCTGCCGGGTCAGCGGGATTGTCCGAAAGGGTTACCGCTGGCCCGGAACATAAAGGGCTAAGGAAGGAACACGGGTGGGTTTTAGTCAGTAAGAGTCTGACACTCCCTTCCGCTCCACCCAGAGCGGGAGGAGTCATTTGATGATTTCCCATCCACAAAAAAAAAAAAAGGCCTCCCCCAAAGGGGGGGTTTGCCATAATCGCCACGCTTGGCAGGCGGGTTGGCGATCGCAGTATAGTATGGTGGTGGAATGCATAGAGAACGCTGCTGCCCATTCTCCGGTACGACCCTTAGTCGCCTTTTACGACACCCACGGGAAGTATGGGGTGGTGCTATTCTTTAAGTCCGGCACCACACAGGCTCACCTGCCTGTAATGTCCAAGATAAACTCGGAAAATACATATGAATTTAATAAGCCACATTGGTTTATGCCCGGATTTGAACCCACACCTCGGATTTATTCTTAGACTAAGACGGCCCGCCCCAGCTTCCCATGGCTGCAATTTTTTTTTTCGGGTGTCCGAAAATTTCTTTCATACAAACCTTTTCCTGGCAATACTGAACACAACAAAAAAAAATATCCAATTTGGTGCAGTCATTCGAAAATTATTGGCACTTCAACAATAATGATTTATTTAACTTATTGTCAGTTCGCCCGATGTCCAGCAGTGGACTGTTGCAGATCCAACCTTAACCGACCTTTGCCCATGCCGGTTATTTCATTCATCCACCCCAGTAAATCCACCCTAAGGTAAAATATTATAAAATATAAAAAATTGAAATATTATACCCAATCCACAATGCGGAAACGCATGTCCGAGAATCCATCCAAAGCTTTTAAATTCCGTTTATCCAACTAGGCCTATAACCCTCCCATGCATGCACTTGCCATCTAGGTTGGTGAAAAGAAAACAATGGTTTCAACATATTTAATTCATTTATTTATCTCTTAAAACACACATATTATAATAACAAATTCACATCATTTTATAAATACTGGTTCAACAGTTCGAAGTATACATTCACTATGTTGGTCCATTCATTTTTATGATTCTAAATAAATTTTATTATTTATTTTTAGATTCTTCCCTTACAGTCTTTCTAATTGTACATTACATAAAAATCTGGAAGACTCTTTGGTGGAAATATAAAAAAAAAAACTATCTTTTTAATATATTTTCAACACTACCTATATTACTGAAATTCCTAGTTTCAAATAAGAACTTTATTGAAAAATAATCTGAATATCAGTTACACAGTCAGCACCTTCAAAAGTATAAAAAATAAAACAAAAGCACATCAATTTTGAACCTTATGACGTTGACATAAGGTAGAAATTTAAATCTCATTGTACTTTTGATAATTTAATTTTAACACTCCCTCCCAATAGTTTTATAAATAACTAGGTTATCTTTTAGTCTACGACTTCTAAGTCATCTCTTTTTTAAATATTTACACATTTCTTATAATAATTAAATTGTCTTTGAGACTTATAATGTGCTTAGGTACCTAACTGCCTACGCTCTCGCTTTATTTGTTTTAGAGATTTCACAAGTTTATGATAATTATATTGTTTTTTAAGACATGTGTATCATGCACATAGAACATGTGCTTGTGTCCACAATTCCTCATCAGTAATTAGCACTTTAAAAAAAATTGTGTGGGTAGTCTTGAAATTACGTCACAGAACACAACACTTGCAACTGCTAATAATAATTTTGTGGATTCAATAAACACAGGATCTGTATGCATGCACGTCTACTTAGGGTCTACTTCCCTTTAATGAGAGAAAAAAGGTACCAGACCTTACTTTTACATAATAGGGATTTCAAATTTCTCTTCGCCGTAGTCTTAAAATATCTGATCTAATTCGTTTTAAAACTCGTTGCGTTTGTAACATACCTAATAATATTCGATTTCTCGGGAGACTACACGCCTAAAAGATTATAATATCAAAGATTCGCAAGGACATTATCACAGGGAACAATTATTGCAAGAAAACTGTGCCTACGCAATGGCACTTAAAATTATACTGGCTTTTGAGCATGCATTATAGTCGGGAATGTCGGCTAGGCTATCGCAGATATGACCACTTTTTATCGGCATTGGTCACTCAAAAAACTATTCTGACCGCAATCCAACAGCACGGCGATAATTTTATTGGCACTAATAGAAAATAGGGTAAAATATCGCCATGCAAATAGGGTCCTGAACTGACGATCAGAAATAGCACATTGCCTAATCAAAATGTCTTTTATTTTCCGCTGTCAATGGACTTATTTCACCGTTGCCTCATGCTCAGAACATATTAACTTTGACGGTAGCAGTATCCAGGTCCCTCTTCATGCTTTCCAGCTGTTCGATGTCCTGGTCCGATGTCTCGCACTTCTGCACCACCAAAGAGTGATAGAAGTGAATCGCGAACGCCACGAAGACGATTAATACTGTAAAAGAAATAGAACGGTTAGACGAGGAAGCCAAGGAAGTAGCCAAGGGGACGCTTCGATAGTAAAAAAAAAACAAACACGAGGAAGACATTCATGAGAAAAAAAAACGAAAAGTGTAGGCAATAGGAGAAAACAATGAGCCAGAAAAAATCGTGGTATTTACCTACGGCATCTCTGTCTATGATTAAATAAATATTATCATGGAAGAGCAATTTAAATCTTAATTAAAGAAGTCTTTGAAAAAAGAGTCATCAAAATCAGTTAACAATTTGGCGAAGATATCGCTGAACATAGAGAAAAAAAAACTATTCAGTCGAATTGATAACCTCCTCCTTATTGAATCCGGTTAAAAATCTTGAATCAACTTTATATTGATAGGCATGCCATCATGTTGTTGTTAGTACACGTTATATAAAACTACAGATGCAAATTACATGCTGTTAGAGGTCCAAAAATAGAGCAAGGGCACAGAAACTTTTCAGTAAAGTATTATTTTCTGTGCTAGCAACCTGCAGCAGGTATAGATAGATAGCTTACGTTTTGTTAAGTAATACAAAATGGATAATAAAGTTATATTGTAACATACCTGATACACAGACCAACAGAAATAGTGAAGGAGACAGAATATGCACTCACAGAAAGACAAGTGGTATCACTGTACCTGGTATAACGATGACTGTGGCGGCGGTGGCGGCCGCGAACGAGTAGTCCCAGAACTTCACCCAGCACAGGATCGCTATCTCTACCAGGAACAGGAAGAGACCTGGAATGGATCGAGAAAAAAACATATAAAAACGGGGTACAGATGAATAGTTTTCGCTACAGTCTTCTTAACTCGGTCAGGATGGCTGAATCTTTGAGCAAATGCCTACTTTATCAACGCGAGCATGTCAGCTGAGCCCGCGTGGTAGTACGGCCCATTCCCTCCCATAGAGAGGAAGCGTATATCCCAGCAGTAAAAACATTAGGCCTATGATGATCCCCTAAAATGCGAAAAGGACAAGAGCACGCATTTGTTCACGTGGCTGCTGCAAAATCTAACTGTCGCTCCTCAAAAGACAGAGTTATAAAACAAGCTGTCATGGAAACACTAAAGGATCACGCATTAAAGTCCCAATGCAAAAGTATCTATGACCGATGAGATTGCTACATACTACTTTCTACCTACTGAAGTCTATTTTTTTTTTTTTGCGGGTGGGTAATCATCAAATGACTCCTCCCGCTCTGGGTGGAGCGGAAGGGAGTGTCAGACTCTTACTGACTAAAACCCACCCGTGTTCCTTCCTTAGCCCTTTATGTTCCGGGCCAGCGGTAACCCTTTCGGACAATCCCGCTGGCCACCTACTGAAGTCTTTGATTATCTTCCATCACTTACCTAACACAGTACTAAAAGCCCAAGCCAGCTCGATGAATCCCCTCATCCTTTCATGAGGCGAGTCTCTCAACGCACTCGCGGGCGCCCTGGGCATCTCCATCTTACTGACTGCATCAATATTCGGCAGCAAGTACGTCGATATCATCAGTGCGAAGATATGTACGGCCACGAGAACCGTCGTGCAGACTGCGAACATCACGAACAACCATTCGGGGACGTTCGTCGGCTCGTTGATCTGGAGTTCCACCATTGCTACCATCGCGAAACCTGGAATTTGGAAGGTGTTTGTTAAGTTATTAGGTTGTTGCTAGGTGGTTGCGAACTGCGTATAGCAACCAGCATACCGTATTCGGAAAAGGGGGAGAACAAACTACGAAATCTCTGATAACTATCGACACAATACGCATCGTATAATGGCATTATCCTCCGTCGACCTCTAAAACATGCACTGCATACAAAACAGTTAGAGAAGTCCCTTTTCAAATCCCTTAGTATAATCGGAAAATACAGCTTACACGAGGAAAATCATAATAAGTCACCAGATTTATTTTCAAATTTTAATTGTGCTTGATCCAATCCAACATACTTTTGCAAAACACACTAGGTAGTTATATAGGTACCTGACTAACTACTGTCGGGTGTCCCTTGAACAATTGATTTGACCGGAATCCGGATCGATTATTATACAGGGTTAATTTGTATTCGACATATATAATATCTCCGTCAGGTGCTGATAGGGGGTCCAAAATGTAACAAATTGAACCCCATATGTATGGCCGAAATTCGAAATAGTTTTCAAATTAAGATTACGAGATTAGGTATCTATTTAATTTTGACAATTCAAAAGTGCCTGTACTTACAAGGTTTAATTGAAATAAATGCTTTGAGTTTGATATTTGAAACATTTTTGAAGCGTCTTTGGAGTTTGTGACATTATAGGCTGATTTTGCTTAGTGTACCTTTGAATGTGGGAACCCGCATTATATTGTAGTCTTTGGTGGGAACTTTGAAATCCTTTCTGTCTTCTAATAATAAATTGTTATCTACTCACGTAAAATACATTATACCTAGGCATAATGTGACATTATCCTCTGCTGACCTCGATAACGTGCACTGCATATCAAACAGTTGAACAAGTCCCTTTTCAAATTCCGAAATACAGCTTGCTCAAGGAAAAACGTCATTTTATGGATTTCCTTTCTAATTTTTATTGTGTGGCATCTAACATACCTTCTGACATAAACATAACACAGGCATTTACTGGGTAAGTCCATGTTCTTCAATGCATAGGTATTCAAACTTATGTTTCAAATGAATACAACAAAGATCAACTTTATTTTAATGGTAATTAAGTTGATTTCAGAGTAACTAGCACTATTGAAAAAGTTATAAAAATGTTTGAAATTGTAGCGTAAACTGAAAGTTATTGTGTAGGATTTAAAGTTATTTTTCCATTAACTCATATTTATTTACATTATTGGCAAATACATCGCGAATACAGATTAGACATAATTGTGAAGTAAAGTCGCTTTTCGTGTCTGTTTGTGAGACCGCGTTGTTTCTAAACTAGGTACGCAACGGATATTGGTGCGGTTTTCACTATCATTTAGAGAATTTATTCCAGAACATTCATGTGTGTAGCATAACCAGCCTATTGTGTTCCCACTGCTGGGACACAAGCCTACTCTCGGTGAAAGGGAGTCGGCTGTAATCCACCACGCGGGGCCAATGCAGGTTGGTCCCTAGATGTCACATGTCTTCAAATTATTAGTTCTAGGACACGCCGGTTTCCTCACGATGTTTTCCTTCACTGTTTTGAGAGAAGTGGTGATGAAATAATTTACACAAAGTAAAACCCCTGTCTGGGTTCGAACCTACAATCTACAACTCGTAAATCGTGGCCGTTACCATTGGGCCACCACTGCTCTATGCTCATGTGTTACATTATTATTTAACGAACATAGATTGACCAACCTCGAGATCAGACGTGGGACTCTACAGGACCTAAACGCAAAAAACCCAAGTTTTATAATGCCTAAAAGTATATACGATCGACTACAGATAGTAAATAAAATCAGAAAAATATATGATATTCATCAGTATATATGCTAGTTAGATAGTGTGTTGAAAACATAATACAACTATTTTGATACGATAGAAAAAAATCATGAAGATTTTATTTAAATTTATTTTGTCTAGGAGAGGTGTTTTCATTTTTTTGTCCAAACAATAGATTTTTTGTAAATAGATAATTGCTTCATATTTTGCAATAAATTGTGTCGTTGCGTTTCTCTTTCTTTTCTATGCAGTCCAACAGTGACCGCGCTTTAGGTCACGTAGACTTAAACAAGCGCCTTTTATTCTGGGAATGGTATCACTCAATGTTTTGTCAAGTCGTAAAACCGTGCGAAGCAGAGGCAATAATGCATCAAATTAGCGTCTATTTACCTGACAGCAGTTCCGAGGTGGTGGCAGTGGCTTTCAATTTGGCACGGGACATGTGAAGTCTCCGCCACGAGAGACCCTCGGGGCCCTGAGGCAGCTCCTCGTTCCAGGCAGGAGACACCGGCATCGCCAGTGCTACCTCGCTTACACTCTGGAAACAAGGAATAGGAAATTAGTACTTATGATAAAGTGGATGGTTAGGAGTTAAATTCGTAAGGCAAGGGGCATCATCTTCGCGCCCTTTTTAATTTGGGGTTCCATTCATCTATAGTATAAGTTCTATATTCGGACTTTTAATTAGCTGCAGTAAAATTACAGCTTATGTGTTACTTAAATGACTGAAATTGGCGTCTTTTTGTTTTTTCGCGGCCATCAACCATATCTTGTATTTCTAGTACAGAATAGTGTAACAAACGAAACTTATTTGACATGCATATCTCTAAACTCAGTCCGAAACGACTTTTAATTATTTAATTAACTGTTATACTGCAGTTAATTAAAAGTCTTACTATAGTTAAATTCGGTAGTTGTTTTACGAAAATGAAGGAATTTATTTTCTCCAAATATCAACTCAGTAGGTACGACGGAAATGTTTTTGTTTTCAGTGTTTGCACAAATCTGGCGTGAACTTGCGGTAATTTCAAATTAATTTTGCACCTGTGTGAAATCAAAATTAATGAAAACAAACGCCTCTTTCCTGATAAAAAAAAACTTCTGAATAAACAATAATTATCATCATCAGAGAACGATTTATTGAAAGTTCTGACACTAGCCAATGGGAGGTTGGGACTGAATTGGACTGAAGCATTCAGTAATAAATAACACTACTTTCATTTCGGTTGCGTTATTTACGTTATTGAGCAGACTTTTTCGAACATTGCAATGATTCAGATTTTGATAGAAAGTGTGTTACGCAATAAGAGCAAGAGTAGCAAGCAGCTCTTAAACTCCATCTTGCATGATAGAAAGCGATGGATTAGGTCTTCGATGAAAGGAGCGTGAGCGTGCCCAGAAGATGCATGAATGTAAAGTTGAAACAAGTTTGAATAGACTTGTTTCAAATTAATAATATTTCAAGTTAAACAAATATCAACTTTATTTTAATGGCCATAAAGTTGATTTCACAGTGACTAGCGCTATTGAAAAAGTTATAAAAATGTTTGAAATTGTAGCGTAAACTGAACTTTATTGTGTAGGATTTAAAGTTACTTTTCCATAAACTCACATTTGTTTACATTTTTGGCAAATAAATCGCGAATGTCATTAGGTGCACTTACTTTAATAGACTGGTTACACTGACAGTGGCCCTGCAAGTAGCTAGGGCTCAGCAACACCGTGGCAGCTGATTTGTTGGACACCATCCCGTTAGGGGTGACACTGCCGTTTGGACTGGTACCGCCTTTCGTACACACGTATTCTAAGCTGTGGGGCGGGGTCACAGATATCGTGGGACTGTCTGTCACGCTGACCTTGAATCTGGGAACAAATTGAGGAATAAATTAGCTGTGTTTTTGGATCAGAACCACAGTTAGCTTACGTCAGGGAAATTAATTGGTAAGCAAATTGACTACGAACTCAAATTGTCAGCATAAAGGGAAGGAAGGAAGCAACACGGGTGGGTTTTAGTCAGTAAGAGTCTGACACTTCCTTCCGCTCCACCCAGAGCGGGAGCGGTCATTTGATGATTTCCACCCGAAAAAAAAAGAGTGGCAAAGACATCGACGCGCAAACTGTAACCATATTGTATTCAGCACATGGTTCTAATTACCTACCCTAGAGTAGAAATGTTTCGTCGGTTATCAAAAAAAAAATGTTGTTTCATAGAAAAGTGCAATGCCTACGCGGTCAAAATGTATGGATGAAACAGCTAATGAGAGGTTTTTCTTTTGAGTATTAAAAAAAAAAGATAGTTTCCAAGAACCCTGAAGATGGCGTTGAACTGACTACGTTACTAGGTGCCAAAGTCAAAACGCTTGGAAAAACAAACATTGCTTCACGTCATATACGCTCGTTGAGTGACAGTTTCGTTTGCTTTCGTTTTACGATCTCAAAATTACATCCAAGTGAATTAATAAAAAAATTATGTGACGTTCCGTTCCTTGCAGTAACTTACCAAGTTCAGCGCCATCTATCCAGCGACTAGGGAAGCGTTAAAAAAAAAGAAAAAGAAAATCCCTCATTCTTTTTTAATAACCGACAAAAAGTTTCAAGGCTCGGAGATCCATAACCATGCACTGAATACATAGCAACATGGTTGCACGTCGATGTCCCTGTCACACTGTATTCAAATCATAACTGTCAATCTTTGACAGTAGTCTGAAATGGTGATAACACAGTAAATGACGTAGGTGTCAATTTGATTAACAATTTAAATTTCCCTGACTGTTCTTCTAATTGTTAGTGTCACAAAGTACTTAGTTGTTAGAAAGTGTGTTGAAGACTTGTTTGGTTACAGTGGCGTGCAGATAAACAGACATGCGGGGATGTGGCAAGTGCACCCGGTTTAGACCTAGTTTTTAGGGTTCCGTACTTAAACGGTAAAAACGGGACCCTATTACTAAGACTCCATTGTCCCGTCTGTCACCAGGCTGTATCTCATGTACCGTAATAGCTAGACAGTTGAAATTTTCACAGATGATGTATTTCTGTTGCCGCTATATCAACAAATACTAAAAACAGAATAAAATTAATATTTAAGGAGCATCATACGATCTGCTCTTGGACATTTTCCCGCTAGATGGCGCTGAAGTCAACATTTTTAGTTTATTTTATTTTATGTGTAATTGGCACATTATTAAGTCGTAAAAGTAGTGGACGCGGTTATCGGACATTACACTTTATTGAATTTGGTCATAACATTGCCTCAAAATCCACCCAATTCGACACATAACTGTTAGATAAAATCTGCCATTGAATACAGGTCGTTTACACACACAGACGTAAGCGAATACTTCCATACGTTTACAAGAATAGACCACTAGATGGCGTGTATTTAAAAAATGCGCCGCCTGCTACGATATTTATATGAAAAATGAAATGCGTTTCTTGAGAATACTGTGCCTGTGCGTAGTACTCGCAACCAGCGTGCGTGTATGACAAGATTTATGAACGTAAACGAGACAAAGGGAGTATGTAAGGTATCGTAGCAGGTGGCGTTCTGTAGTTTCTACCTACCCCCATGGGGAAAACGCATGAGTATGATGATAGGATAATAAAAGTCAAGCATTTATATAAAATCATTTAATAGGTAATCAAACTAGGCTGAGAATCAGCACTTTTCGAATGTCAAAATTACAATAAGACAGTCCCCCAAAACGCCCGCTCTTCACCACTTCCTAGAGCTTTACCTGGAATGAAGTGGCGCAACAAACTCCCAGCAGCACAGCTGTCTGTTCAGTTACAAAAACTTCAGTCTACACAGTTTATAAAGATAGTTTTATTAGAATACCTTACACCGTAATTAATTATCAAATAAAAGTATTTGAAGTGACACAAATGAAGCCTGATACATGATTAAATTTATAGCATAATCAATTATTACAATAATTACAGATATTACACATAACATACACAAGAAAAAAACAAAAGATAACAACAAATCAAAAAAATACAATTTAGTATGCGATTACATCTACCCAGGTAGGTGAAAAAATATTTTATAATGTCAAAGCCCTCTTATCAGTTTTTAGAAAAATAAAAATCTAAAGACCAGCTTATTGAGTTCACCAGGTGGTTATCTTACATAATAAAGTATTATTTCACCTTTTCATTTTATAGTAAATACAAATAAAAAGTAATATACAATGATAATGTTGATTATAAACAAACTACTACAAAAATAAGCCTCTTGATTTTATAGTAAAATACAAATAAAAAGTAATATATTATAGTGTCGATTCTAAACAAACTACTACAAAAATACAATATAACAAAAATCGTTTGACTTGATGATTTCACCATGTGCCGTGAGTCTTTTTGTCCACTGCTACAAGGCTGCTGCAAAGAAAAATAATTTTACTTAGTATATAATTATGTTACTTTGGACAAATATTATTTCCTATTCATTCATATTCATATCAATCTCCAAAGCTGCTCTAAAATTAAAATTAAACTTTACTATTTGCTCGAATTTCCAACTGATGTTGATGGACGATTTTTCACTAGAAAAACATAATAATATATTTTAGACATTGAAATTGATACAATTTATGAAGTTAAAAAAATTGCCTTGTGTGCCAGTATATACTGGTACACTCGGCTACATAATTAACCAGCTATACATTTCCAGTATAAGCTGATCTCGCATTGTATAAGATTTCCATATAATGGGAGGTCAGCTTATACTGGAAATGTATAACTTGATATCTAGCCGTGTATACATACCATTCAAATCTACACATTTAGCATTTTTTTGACCATGTCTCAATATGATTTCTGGCAGAATACAACTTTGTTCCTTTCGATTTATGTATTTTTTTTAATGTGTCCCTGGGTGTGGTCTGCTTTTTCCATACAGTTCCATACCATTTGTGTCCAGTAGCAAGCGATCATCCTGAAAATAGAATATGTTTTTACTAGAAAATATCAATGAAATATAATTTTCCATGCCACTAGTGTAACCTTCATCACGTTTGGCTTCAAAATATTTCGCCCGTAAAGTGGGAGCTTAGTGTTGGCAAACATCTAAAAAAAGTACAAATATGAATACAGAATATGCTTCACTGGTCTTGAGATGTCAATACAAATTTGATTTATTTATTTACCTTGTATAGTGCCCTCGTATAGTTTTTGATTACATGATTCTTGCATTCATTTTTTTTATTATGTTCCCATCTCAGACCAAAGTTCCTATATGACACTTTCTCTTTCAAGTTTGCAAACAGAGGAGTCTCCGTATCCAATAAAACTCAAATAGGGAAGTTGATGCATTTCTTCAGTCTTTTGAAAGCCTTCCACAATAATTAGTGACACCATTGCTGTAGGCGGTCCAGTAAAATTTTTGCAACAATTATGTGCTTTCATGTCCATGTCTCCTTTTTTCATAATATTGACACGTATAACAATATTTGTTTTGAACACCAAGAAATAGACATTTCTTAGTTTCTTTACCAACAATGCAGGCCTGAAAAGGAAAAGCAACACTTGTAAATATTGCACATAGTAAAAAGTTCATACAGAACCAAATATGTGTTTAGTAACGGAGTAGGTATGTAAGGTATCTTAGCAGGTGGCGTTCTGTAGTTTCTGCCTACCCCCATGAGAAGAAGATATATGTTTATGTATGTGTGTTTGTTAATACATTAACTTACCATACAAGAACATGAATCAAAGTTGTAGCCATATGACCTTTTCAGCCATCATCCAACTACATACAGTAACATATGGAACACCGTCTGAAGATACATGACCTTTTTGAATAGCAACTGACCTTTCTTGTTCACCAGCAGTTTTAATTTCCTCTGACAAATGTTCAAACCACACACTGCCTAATTTTTTTTCAACACGACGAAATAATTTAGTCATTTATTTGGCGACATTATTGGAATATTCATGAGACTTGTAAAGTGAGCTGATTGAGTGTAATAGCTACCAGCAGTCGCAGTTGCCCACAAAAATGCAGTATTTATTTTATTACTGCTCTCCGTAGTGCTTCCACGCAATTACCAGACATAGTGCACTTGAAAATTAATTCACTTCTCATCTCACTAACAAATTCAATTTGTGAAGATTCACACATATTTCGATCTTTCCAATTGGAATGCCGCCCATTCAATTACATTCTTCAGGTCCACAATGCGATACGAAGATATCGCAGATAAACATTTCTTTGGAACAGTTTCCACAGTCAATTGAAATCACAGAACACATAATATACTCCTATCCATTGAAATTAATCAGTTTCAGGATTAGAGAAATCTGAAATAGAAAAACAAGAAAATAGTACAATACTTCTATAAACTCAGTATTTGAATAAAATTTAATACTATCGAATTTCACAACCGTACAATGAGATCTCAGAATTTCCTAGTCGTATTTTATACCTGTAACACCTTTTTAGGGTTCCGTACCCAAAGGGTAAAAACGGGACCCTATTACTAAGACTTCGCTGTCTGTCCGTCTGTCCGTCTGTCCGTCTGTCTGTCACCAGGCTGTATCTCAAGAACCGCGATAGCTAGACAGTTGAAATTTTCACAAATTATGTATTTCTGTTGCCGCTATAACAACAAATACTAAAAACAAAATAAAATTAATATTTAAGGGGGGCTCCCATACAACAAACGCGATTTTTTTGCCCTTTTTTGCTCGATATCAAAAATGGCAACAGGTAGGCACTTGAAGTATTCACAAAATACTCAGTTGTATTTTAACTTTAATAATAAAAATAAAATAAAATAAATATTTAAGGGGGCTCCCATACAACAAACATTTTTTTTTCGGCGCTTTTGCCTTGTGGTACTTACGGAACCCTTCGTGTGCGAGTCCGACTCGCACTTGGCCAGTTTTTCACATGTATTATGCAAATAAATTATTTGATTTGTATTCAAGCATTCTTTCTACTAGAAAAGAATTGCTACCTACTATTAGATTATTATTATTACAGGTACAGCGTACAGATGATATTGAATAAGATACGATTTATGACAAGGTTACGTTCCGAAATCATTAGGTACAGAAAATAGAAACTTAAAAGTAAAATGTTACTTATCTTTATATAAATTCCTGGTAGAATATTAGTCGATGAATAAGAAAAAAAAACATATTAGATGTTTAAATACAATAATAAATCACGTTTGATGTAAGTAACTCAATCATTTGTTTGTTTCTGAACCAATGATTTCAAAAGTCAAAGTTCTGAACCAAAGATTACAATATAATGTGTTCTGAACGCACGTCCAGCTATTGTACGAGGCTTAGAGTAAGAAAGCTATAGAGCATCGGGTAGCGTGGCCACACATGAGACAAAAAACTAACTTAACTAACATAGGCTACATAAGTAGCTGCCTTGAAAAAACGGGCACGCACTGAGAGACGGAAATAGTATAGCTTTATCCTTTTCTGTTACTTATAATAACTCAATACTTTATCCCTTTCTTGTGGAAATGAAATGGAGCTACCCGCCGTCTATACTTTTCTTTGTCTAAGGTACGAGGCGCCGGCGCAAGTACTTAGACCGCCCGCGCCGCCCCGCTAGATGCGACATAACTATCAAACTAAAAATAATGTTTGTTTGTCTGAAACTGACAATATGCGTAAAAGGTATTCTATTTTACAGGTACATTCGATTTTGCAAATGTTTGCAAACTCGTTGGGTTACCGAATTATAATATTATGTACTTACTTATTTAATGTATTGTTGACCAAAAAATATAAGTAGGTAAAAACACATAACCACTGACTTTGTAGGTACTTATGTAATTGAGACATGTAAGTAATTAGTATTGTGACGGGATTTCAGCGTCTAAAATCACGGGCCAACTTGCTGTTTCTAAAACCGCCGAAAGATAGGTACTTACTTACCTACTTACTTTTAAAATTGAATAATTATTAGTTACTATACCTACAAATAATTGCAATACTAGAAATATTGCAATTTGAATCAATGAAAATGCAAAGCATACAAAATAAAATAACACGCAAGAAAATCCGTGTGCAATACTATTGCATACAAGCAAGCCCCAAAATTATATTTATATCATGCATGTCGCTACGGCGTAAGAGTGGCAACATGGTGGCGCCCGTTTTCTTCGGAATTCTTTCAATGTTGTTCAAGGTTGCGAACACAACTCGGGTGGGACGGCAACGTCGCGCGTCGCATAAGATGAATGGATAGTCATAGACCGCGAAATTCAAATTTCCTTACGTTTTTTGCAATTTGCAGGTCAGTGTCAGGTTGTATCTTGATCAAAATATGATTCGCGACAATAACAGGTACATATTTACAGAATTATAATCATTAGAATCATTAATACATCTTTCTAAGTTAGATTTCTACCACCAATTAGTGGCAAAAAACGTAAGAAAATTTGTATTTCGCGGTCTCAACTACCCATTCTAATAAATCCTATCTACGAATAATGATATTTATGTTGCCACAAAACAATATTATGTAATAAAGTTGTTTACGTTGGTAAGGTCGTCAGGTCAGGTTATTGATTATAACGTTTTTTTTTGTGAATCTGTTCATGAAAGGTAGGAAAGGAAATAAATCAATCACTTATTACGTATGATATTGATTTAACAGAATTATAATAACGCGTTTACGCCATCTAGAGTTCTCGCCTCTAAACTATCGCAATCATAGCGAATGAGTTTGCTTGTCAAAACTCACGCACACTAGTGGCGCAACTGTCAAATTTCGTCTGGATTTCGTGATCGTTTTCCTCAGTAAATAATGTAAGTTATTTCCTAAAAAGGTCGATCGCGGGGACATTTCATTATAGAAAAGTGATAAAATGATTCGTTTTCAACAAAGTGTGTCTGTGTTTAGCGTACAATCCCCAAGAAAAATGTATGGACGGCCCATCGCAACATCCACCTTAAGGGGGCCCATACAACAAACGTGTTTTTTTCCGGCGTTTTTGCCTTGTGGTACGGAACCCTTCGTGTGAGAGTCCGACTCGCACTTGACTAGTTTTTTTAGACCCCGTTTTAGAGTTTTTTGATCCTTATATGAAACAGAATTGATTGGCATCAAAAAGGTTTTTGTAAGAGTTGCCTATTTTCTTGCTGCCTGTACTTTTTTGTTAAAATCTATGAATGCCACCAGCGGGGTAATTGTGTAATCCACTAATAGTAGCAATGACTTTCATTTTGACAGTTCAACAACATTCATTGCGTTATTAAAGTTGTTGAGCAAACAACATTTTCGAAAATATGAAGCAATGGATTAGCAATATCCTTCAAAATGGTTCAGATTGTTATTAAAAGTGTGTTACGCAATTAGGAATTAATTATTTATCTAAGTATTAGTTTTGCCTATAGTACAGACGCCAGCACATCAAGCTACCCGAAACTGTCAAATTTACCTAATGAACTTTGAACCTTGACAGATTGTAGTAGCTTGATGTGCTGGCTTCTGTACCTATATACTGCTCAGTGCACATAAAAGCTAGATCTTCTTCACATTACTCTATGGCTAAACTGACTTCGTTCAAACAGTTAGGAGTTACCTACACAAAGAAAAACTGGAATTCACGATCCGGGTCAAGAGCCCAGCTGCTGCGTATTTTGCACTCAAGTTTCAGAACAAGAATCCATCTGTAAGTAATAGGTATTACTTACAGCGCAGCGAGCGGTACAAAGGGAATTCCGAAATAGAATCTTCAATACGACTGTCGAAGTATTTCAGAAAACTGACCATTTACTTTTTTTGTTTTATAGACAGTTGTTTGACTATAATTTTTTAAAGTTTTTGTTGCGCGTCGGACACATTATAATCGTTTTGAACACTTATGTCAGATATTTTTTGTGAGTTTATAGCATTACAATAGAAAAGATTACCTTAAAGACGTCACTAGATGTAGATAATGGCTGTAATAATGTTCCAAATTATATTTTAACTGACGATTTACCACTGTTCTTGCTAACTTTTTTTGCTCACTAAGACTTAGTAAACGTCGGGTAGACGATGTCACTAACTATTGTTCAACTACCGTCTCTTGCTTGATAAATACATAAAAGCGTGCGTTTTGAGTTTTTTCAATCCATTGTTTGTTTTAAAATATGTACATATAAAAATGTTTGTTGCGCTATTGTATTTCATCATCATAATAGATATTTTGGATTCACGTTTCCAAATAACAATTGTTGGGTTCGGTAACTGACTTCAAGAATCCAGTAAGTTAATACATATAAGTGGTTATATAGTCTTTGATATAATAGGACCGCAAACATAGAAAATCTATGACCGCAAACATCTGTGTGCATTTTAAATAGAGGTCGTTTCAAATTATAGAAAATTTCTGTACCTACAGAATAAAGTTCAGGGCCATTGGACGAAGGCGATAGAATCTATTGAGTTGGTCACAAACAGACAAAACTTGAATAACACAAACAAAATGTTGTACTTTAAAGTTCACGTAGTTGAATGTTTTTACTAAATAACATAATCTGCATCGCACTGTCAAAACAAAATTAAAACCACAACACATAAACAGACAACGTTCTCTCTCAAAAGTTAGTCACATAAGCCTAAAAATTGTAATTCTGAACCTTACTTTGGATAATCATAGCTGGGCGGCCTCGCAATGAATGGGTAGGAGTCAGTGAGGCCCAGGCTCTTGGGCCTGGGTTCGTGCTTGAGGCGGTAGGTTCTGTGAGATCTCTCGTAGATGTGGTCTGATGTGTGGTACCTTTGCAGGGTGCGTGGGCGCGCCTTGCCGCTCGGCGGCGTCTGCGTGCATTGGTCGACGCGGGGCGCCTCCTCGACGCTCGTTACGAAGCTTGCTTCTGATATCTGGAATTAAGAATGTGTTGTTAGTAACCGTGATGAACAAAAGGCGGATCGACGACTTGGTGGAGGTTGCGGGAATCGCAAGACGTTGCCCGTTTGTAACTTTGAAACCATGTCCAGCGGGATAACCAGTAGTGGCCCTATGGCGGGCAGTGCGAGCGGTTCGACGGCACCGGGCGCCGTCATGGGGGAGGCGCTGAAATCAAACGAAATGCGACCACCGGGCACCAGTCATTGGTGATAGTAACTTACCATAAAGCCGATCGTCCACAAGCAAGCAAAAGCAAGCAACTGCATATGCATATTTATTATATCATAGGAACACGGTACATAGAGGGGCGCCACTAAGATTTTGCACCACGTAAAAAAAATTCTAGGACCGCCGCTGGGGATAATTCATTGCGTAACACAGTAACAGTAGAATAGCTTTTATTTTGACAGTTCAGCAACATACATTGCGTTGTTTAACGTTGTCGAACAGACAATTTTTCGAACATATGAAGCAATGGTTTAGCAAGCTTTCAAAATGATTCTGATTGCGATCTAGGTCATCTGCCTAGCCTTTTCCCAACTGTGTTGGGGTCGGATTCCAGTCTAACCGGATGAAGCTGAATACTAGTATTTTATACATGGAGCGACTGCCTATCTGACCTCCACAACCCAGTTACTGGGTAATACGATACTCCTTGGTAAGACTGGTTGTCAGACTTTCGGGCTTCTGACTACCCGTATCGATTGTCAAAGATCCGCGAATGACAGCCGGGACCAACGGCTTAACGTGCTTTCCGAGGCACGGAGAGGTCACGGTATGTAAAGATGGTCACCCATCCACAGACCAACCGCGGCAAGTGTAGCTTCACCTGATCGATCGACCTGTGCGGCTGTTATTATTTAGATTATGATTTGTAATGTGTTACGAAATTAAGGGTGCAGCATCAATTAACTTCTGCTCAAGTTAATAATGAGACGAAAGAAGTGGCCCTGCTTATAAGTGTCTGTACCTATAAGCAGGGCCACTTCTTTCGTCTGCACATCAAACTACCCGAAACTGTCAAATTTTCCTAATTAACTTTGATCCTTATGCTTGAGCGATAAAGTTGAAAATCTATTAAAGAAATTTGACAGATTGTAGTTGCGTGATGTGCTGGCGTTTGTACCTACCTCCAGTATGGCTGCTTTTTTTTTTCTGTGGGAAATCATCATGTGACCCCTCCCGCTCTGGGCGGAGCGGAAGGGAGTGTCAGACTCTTACTGACTAAAACCCACCCATGTTCCTTCCTTAGCCCTTTATGTTCCGGGCCAGCGGTAGGTAACCCTTTCGGATAATCCCGCTGACCAGTATGGGATGATGACGTTCGATTATTGTAGTCCCATTACAACTGTTTCGTTATGGAAGATATAGTGCAGGAGTAGGTATGTGGAGTGGTGCAGAACCAAAAAAAACCGGGCAAGAGCGAGTCGGACTCGCGCACCGAGGGTTCCGTATCATCTGGGTTTATGAATAAGGTTTATGTTTATGAAATTAAATGTTTTTTTTATTATTTTTATATTTGAGTTGATTGAATAAAATGTAAATTGCGGTTTACGATTTATGACGTATTAAAAAAAAACTACTTACTAGATCTCGTTCAAACCAATTTTCGGTGGAAGTTTACATGGTATTGTACATCATATATTTTTTTTAGTTTTATCGTTCTCTTATTTAAGAAGTTACGGGGGGGGGGGGGGGGGACTCACATTTTACCACTTTGGAAGGGTCTCTCGCGCAAACTATTCAGTTTAGAAAAAATTGATATTAGAAACCTCAATATCATTTTTGAAGACCTACCCATAGATACCCCACACGTATGGGTTTGACGAAAAAAATAATTTTTAGTTTCAGTTCTAAGTATGGGGAACCCCAAAATTTATTGTTTTTTTCTATTTTTGTGTGAAAATCTTAATGCGGTTCACAGAATACATCTACTTACCAAGTTTCAACAGTATAGTTCTTATAGTTTCGGAGATAAGTGGCTGTGACATACGGACGGACAGACAGACAGACGGACAGACAGACAGACAGACATGACGAATCTATAAGGGTTCCGTTTTTTGCCATTTGGCAACGGAACCCTAAAAAGTTAAACAAAAAGTGTGAAAAATCTTAAATGAGGCAGGATGTAGGTACCTATCCTAGGTAGTGTTCATATAACAAGTCATAAAGTCAGCTATTTAATTGGTTTCATAAATCCATCAAAAAATAATCACAAGCTCTATTACGCACGTTTCAAAATGTTATTCACCTATTATGAAAATTATTCATCATATTATACAAAGCCGCCAAAGATCAAATTGAATGATAAATGTTCTGTTCGTTCTCCGATGATGTCATGAACTAAACCTATGTTAAACTATGGTTAAACGTTGCTGACGCGATGTCATCGAGCCGTGACATTGGGCAGTTGTGGGAAAATGATAGAAAACTGTAATTTCACTGATTGTAGCAGCTTAGCCGGTGATTATTGTGTGACATTGACATTAGACCGCATGCGCGTCGACGTGTACGACTACAGCTGCTGCACTGGAACAGCTGCTTATTCGATCATTTGTTTGTTCTGTAGGAGTGTATTATTTTCACACATGACACACACACTCACTTTGAAGCATTATTTTCAGGAAAAATTATCATTTTCTTAAATTTTTTTTTGGTCCTTGAGTTCGATTCGGTTACGGGTTACGGGATAGTTATCATATGTACTCCTCCTGTATTTTCGGTAGTTTGTTTGTAAAGATGGACGATTTCAATAAATTTCAAAAACCAGCATCAGGCACTAAATTGTCTGGCATTTTTGCTGAACTGGGGCTGTTTGGCGCAGCCGCGAGGCCCAATTCTCACAACGCACTTTACATTTTATTTGTTTTCTTTTTTCGAACTTCAATAAAAAAGGAGGAGGTTGTCAATTCGAATGTTTTTTTTTTCTTTGTAGTATAAATATGTTGTGTACTTGTGTTGCGTGCCTTTTAGTCTGTGCTAATTAAATGTATTTTCTTTCTTCTTTTTTTTCTCTCTTATAAATAAAAATAAAATTATGTTCGCCTCACTTGAGAAAGGCTGCTCCGATTTGGCTATTTTCTGTTTTGAAATGTTCCTAATAGGTATTCTGAATTACTTTTTAGGGAAAGAAAGGTTTATAATTTTTCTTATTCAAAACTAATTCCCAAGGATTCTTATCCCGGAAAATGTTCAAATTCGGGAAAAAATGAACTTACTTTTTTCTGTGGAATTTTTGTATGAATTATTGAAAGTATAGGACCGCGTCAGTTCTCATCTATACCTACTTACTTACTAATAATAAATCTGAAGAGTTTGTTTGTTTGGACGCGCTAATATAATTATGGTATCTGAAAGCCCAATTCACAAGAAAGGCTTATATTAACATCACGCTAGGACTCTCTGGGAGCCGAGGAAAAAAAAGGTAAGAAAAAATCAGCTGTTTCATACAAAACTTCAATACCTACCTACTTGACCAAAATGTATGAAACAGCAGATTTTTTTCGTGAGTTCAGAGTTGGTCCCATAGTGAATGTTGTTTATATTCATGGGTAGAACACCATGGAAAAATGTGGATGCATGGTCTTTGAAAAGTAACCGCGCGTAAAAATTAGCGCGGGCAGGCGATGCAATGCAGATGCAATGCAGGCAGAAGCTAGTATAAGATAAACGGATGTCCACGAGGATCCGTACCTAATAGCTAATTACATACTACTAATTAGGTTTACTTTATGATTTTTTTTCTCCGTATCTTTTAATTGTTTTCTTCTTAGCGTGTTCGTTATCTATTGTATTCTTTGTTTTGTTATATTTCGATGGAATGAGTTTTATTTGTTTACATGCATGATCATGAGAATTGTTTAACTAGGTATCATATCTTAATAACCAACTAATTACCTACTTATACTATCTCATGAAATTAGAGTTTTATGATCCCATGGTGGAACAGCCCTCAATGCCCAAAATCACAAAATCCCCTAGTCCAGTCCCCCAGGGGCCGTCGGGGACTGGTCTAGGGGATCTTAGTGGAACGAGCTATTAACAACTGCTTAGCACTGTTCAAATATGAAAGTAATCACGTAGATTTTGTAATTCTTTCAGGGGATTACATTTTTATTTCACATAAGCTGGGGGTACAGACGCCAGCACATCAAGCTGCCCGAAACTGTCAAAATTTCCCAATCAACTTTGATAAATGCTTTAGCGATAAAGTTGAAAATCTATTAAAGAAATTTGACAGATTGTAGATTTGTAGTAGCTTGATGTGCTGACGTCTAGCGTCTGTACGTCTGCGGGATGGGATTTTCCATCAGCTAAATGACAAGATCCCATAGAAACTTTAATCCCTATTTAACCCCTTTAGGCAAAGCATTTTCGATAATCCATTCCTTATAGTCGGACTTTTAATTAGCTGCAGTAAAATGACAGCTTATGATTGAAATTGGCGTCTTTTTGTTTTTTCGCGGCCATCAACCAAATCTTGTTTTTCTAGTACAGAATAGTGTAACACACGAAACTTATTTGACATGCATATCTCTAAACTCAGTCCGAAAGGAGTTATTAAGCGTCATTTTACTGCAGCTAATTAAAAGTCCGACTATAAGGAATGGATTATTGAAAATGCAAAGTGTAGTAGATCCCTATAAAGAAGAACGGTGAAGAACGAAATAGTTTCGGAATCGCTATCAGACACAAAATGTGTTACCTACGCAAATAGGCTGCGATGTAGGCTGTGTTTTGTATGTCAGTTTTATTGAGTAGAAGAAATGTTTTTAGGTAGGTACATTTCTGATTCTGGTACATGGTGTACAGCCCGATTCAAACTTTATGGCAGCTCAGACCAAAAAGGTGAGTATAGACTAGAGCACTTACTTGTAACACAACATCGAGCATTCGTCGTTTTGAAATTTTATCGAACCGCACTTCGAACACGATCCTCGATGTTTTGTTACAACCTGATTTTAAATACCAACGAGCGAATTTGTGTAACATTTTATTGAGCAAAGGCACGAGCCGTACTTGAAGGTCCGACGCAAGGTAGAAAGAAATGTTACAGGGTAAATGCTCACTCGCCGTGAGCATTACATCGAACGCAGCGTCGAGCATTCGCAGAACCGTTACATTACATGGAAATGCTTTTGGAAACTGAGCTTTTGCCTGTATTGTACCATTCGTAAGAACGTTACATTACATGGAAATGCTCGATAAAAAAAATCACGTGTCAGCGGGGGTGAGGGGTGAGGGGTGAGGTACTGGGCAGCGAGTAGCGCATCAGAGCCGCCATAAAGTTTGAATCGGGTAACATCCCGATTTTCAAACTTGCCTGACCTTACCCAAAAATAAGTGAGTTTAACTGCTAATATAAAAATACCTAGCAACTAATACCTACTATAAGTACTCGCTCTCTTCTGTAGACTGCTCGGAGATGTGCCGTTGCCGGCAATATTGCCCGAAGTGGGAATGTTGGTGGCAATTTTGCCGGGAGTGGAAATATTTGGGAATATTGCTTAATTATAAGTCAAATTAACTACGGAAACTATGTACAATACTTAAAATTAGCATTTAAAGGCCATAATCTACATTGTGTACAATAAAATATTGTTTTGGGTAAAATTGCCAATAATGCCTGCATTTTTGGCAATATTCCCGGTATTTTACCGGCAATGTTGCCCATATTGCCATACACGGTAGTGACTAAAATTGAGATGAGAATTGAAAACCGTTGTGTATTGAATAAAAGGCATAAATTCCAAACATTTCTTTTAATGTTGTACTTGTTTTTCATATACCTACATTATACAGGTATAAGTATATAATATGGAAATAAGGAAAAATCTTTTTGAACGACACGCGTGTGCGTATTTCAAATATTTTATGATCGATATACTACACAAATAATAACTAAAAGATAATTACAATTGCAGTAATAATAAAATATTGGTATTGGTATTATTTGACAGGCAACATTGGCAATATTGCCAATGTTGCTGGCAATATTGGTATTTTACCGGCAGTGGCAACATTGGGAATATTGCCGGCAGTGGCAATATTGCCACCAGGCACATTACTATGCTCGACTGTACTTGATGTCTTCACGTAAACAATTTCAGCGCACGACTGACATACATAGGTGATTCATACATTCCGCCATGATGCACGGGTACGGTATGAAATTAAATAATAATTATTATTTCTTCATCTGATAAAGCGAGGCTACACGAACGTGGAACATTATGGTGCACACAAAGGGGACAATTATAGTGCGCGTGTACATGACCGGATTTCAGCTGCGAAATGTACTAATAGGTACCGTAAAACGCTGCAACTTTGCCAACTAAGCCCAAGTTTGCCTATTTCGTTTCAATTACGATATTTCGCGTTTGCTTAGTGTTTTCTTATTTTCTACCATTTGGTAGTGATTTTACATTATTAGGGCAACAGATTTTTCATTTTTTGTAATGGTAGCTTCATTGTTACTCTGTCAGTTGTGCGACAAACACCGGTGCGCGCAGGTGAAAATTTTTAGTGTCGTGTAACTTTTGAAGTTTTAGCTAAAGAAAAGGTGTTTTCGTGCAGCTATAACATCCCAGGGTAAGAACATACTATCTACTTTCCATATTGCTTGATATTTTTATTAAAAGGACACGATTTCATTAAAATAACTTAGTAGGCAATGTTGTGCACTGTTTTGGAAACTTGAGTGACACAACTTTGCCTGGGTCTAGGGTTGTCACTAGGCGGATTTTAATATTGATATATTTTTACTATATAAATGTCATATTTGCATGAAATTTCCACAGCTTGGAACCCATTCCACCCCTTGGTTATATCGAGACTCAAGAGCATGCATGCACTAAATTTCCTTCGTTTTACGATATTTTAATTTTACTGCATACATTGTTAATGTTCCGAAATCGGGTGAGACACAGGTATCACCTAGGAGTTAGAGCTTCAATTGAAAATGTTACATTTTTTTATGTCAATAGAACATTCTTATTTTTATTTCGACAGTTATGTTTTCAATCGCCTGTAAGGGTGAGGCAGAGGTGTATGTCTGCCTGACCCTTCAGTGATTACAGGCATGATTTTGTATTTAAGTAAGTTTTAACTTTGTTGCAGTTATATGCAAAAATGCCGAATAATACACAACGAAGCAAGAGAAAATCAGGAGCTCGTAGTTATGCCGATTACTCTGTAGAAATATCAGAAGTTGCTGCAGATCTCGTACGAAAAAAAATCATTTCGTCATACGAAGCGGAAAAGAAATTTGAGATCCCGCGTCAGACCATTTTTAATAAATCAAAAAACATGCATAGCAAACCATTTGGTCGACCTACAGAGTTGACAACTGAGGAAGAAGCCCACATCGTAAAAGCCAGCATTGCTAAAAAGCAATACATTTGTGATTTTTACTCATAAGTAGCAATTTGTTTTATTTTTTTACAAAGTGAATAAAAGCTTAAGAAAATAATCCGTATTTTTTTGGGACAACCCTAGAGTCAACGATATTTTTGTATGAAAAGTTTCTGGTACCTGCTACAACATTGCCTATTAGCTGTAAAAAAATATATATTACCGTCATGGCAATAATCTAACTGCTGGGGACAAGCACGGTGTCTCATGTACACGGAAAAAAAATACTAAAAAGATCAACAATATATTTATTGAGATATCCTTCTAGGCAAAGTTGTGTCTTTTACCTACAACTTTGCCTACGACTTTGAGTGCTTGTAATTCTGAATGACGGCATGATTTAAATAGATTTGGGTTCTACCTGGCAAGGCATAAGTTCTGTTTTCCATCTGCAAGTCTTTAGAAGCCGTAATAGTAAATAGGTTCAGAGATACGAACAAAAAACGTCAAAATCCAGGCAAAGTTACAGCATTTTACGGTACCTATCTACTAATTTTAAATAGGTACAGTCGCCAACACATCAATCTACTACAATGTAAAATATCTTTAATAGATTTTCAACTTTATCGCTAAATATACCTAAGGTTCAAAGTTAATTGGGAAAATTTTACAGTTTCGGGTATCTTGATGTGCTGTCATCTGTAGGTACAGTCAACAGCAAAAGTAGATGATCAAAATCAGAAATTCCATACTAATGAACGGAGTTCGTGTCAGAACTGTGTGGCGTCGAAGTGATTTCTGTGTGGCGTTGAGTGGTTTGAATCACTTCGACGCCACACAGTTCTGACGCGAACTCCGTTCATTAGTACGGTATTGAATTTCTGATTTTCATAATCTACTTTTGCTGTTGACTGTACATGATACGGCGACATCATAAGCTATGCATTTCCAGTTTTAGCTGACCTCGCATTGTCTATATAATGCGAAAAGCCTATGCTTTTCGTACATACATTGAGAAGCTAGCTTATACTGAAAATGTAAGTATATATAGCTTGAAATGTCGTCGTGCGCACGTATTAAAAAATGTCCGAATTTTGGCATAAGAATAATGCCAAAAGTTTGAGTATTCAGAGACTGGGTTTCCCGCCATCAGAAACTAAAATAGCCAAACCAAAAGTACCTAAGTCCATTGGCTTTTCGTTTCTGCGAAACTTTGGGGGTAGGAACAGTCGGAGAGGAGTGATCCGAATTTCTTTTGACTGTACTTACCTGTCATAAAGAGTACCTAGGTAAACTTACATAATGCGGATAAGACAAAGCAGAAGACGATCCAGGAGGGGATCGAGGTGGGGGTGGAGGGGGGGTTCAGGGGATCAGACCGGAATAACTCTGCTAGATGAGCTTTTACTATACTTAATTATGTTTGTCACGATATTGTTAAGTTTCATAATACGCTTCCATGTCGCATTTACAATTTCTGTACAAAACTTATCGATGGCGACACGATAACTGTGACTATACCTAGACTATTTTCCTGGATGTTCATGCTAGCCATAGGTACGTGCCCCCGCATAATGTGTGTGAAGTGTAGAGTAGCTAGCCAATAAATTAAAAACTGGCCAAGTGCGAGTCGGACTTGCACACGAAGGGTTCCGTACCACAAGGCGAAAACGCCGAAAAAAACACGTTTGTTGTATGGGAGCCCCCCTTAAATATTCATTTTATTTTGTTTTTAGTATTTGTTGTTATAGCGGCAACAGAAATACATAATTTGTGAAAATTTCAACTGTCTAGCTATCGCGGTTCTTGAGATACAGCCTGGTGACAAACAGACGGACAGACAGCGAAGTCTTAGTAATAGGTAGGGTCCCGTTTTTACCCTTTGGGTACGGAACCCTAAAAAGAAATAAATAATGTCTATGGTAAAATATCAAGTCGTACAGTCAAGTCTAAAATTGTCTATTGCGGTTTCTGCTTACCTACAAAAAGAACTATTTTATTTTCTCCATCGACTTTTGTCATTTAATAAATAGGTCACTACTGCGCTATTGTTTTACCCTAGTGCTAGCCCATAATTCATCACAATGTGATGTGCAGAATTGTACATAGACTAATATTAAATTATCCTTTGTTAGCTGCATATTTACGGCTCTTTCGTACATTTCCATAAAGTTCAGGGTTCTTTATTAGCGATCAATGTGTTCAGGAAACAAATGAAAAATAACCCAAGTACCTACCTATTTACCTAGGAAATAAGAATAATGAGAATGCCTAATAAAGCCGTGTCACCTGCGCGTGTTAATAAACATTTATTTTACACATTACCTTACACATCATTTTTTTTTTCTCAATATTTCTCGGGTTTTTTTTACACCATCTCATGGTTTTCGACTAGAGCAACAATTTCTTTCCTGAAAAGATTTTCATCCGAGCCACCATTTTGGAAATAGAGAGCGTTTTATATAAAATAGAATAAAATTCGGAGGTTCACAATTCGGAAACGGTGCGTGGGCCATGCTTCTCAGAACCTAAATTGTTTCTATGGTCAAGGTTAACCCGAAACTGCAAAAAAAAAATCAGATTTCCGAAATTTTTTTTTTAAACAATAATTTTTTTTGTTGTTTTCTTTGCTGCTTATAGTGCCCCTAAGCGTAAGGTCAAGGTGGGGAAGTTCGTCTACGGGGGAACACCATACACCGTCTCTCTAGGCTGTTTCTGAATAGCTACGACCGTTTACAGCTCGGTCGGTAAAACAGAGTTACTATTTCGTCCTACCTTTAAATTATAGATGGCGCTGTGTTGAGTTCAATAGCAAAAAAACGGTCTTAAAATTTTTTGTAGTTGACAAGTTGAAACACGAGTGAGTTGTGTCGACGTTTTAGCTAACGTGAAATGTGAGTATCAACGGATTTTTACGTATTATAGTGGTAAGTGCCTAGCTTGTATTACATTTCATTGTTTTATTCTATTCAAATCGAATTTTAATCTATATTTACAGAAATATTAGTTGTGATAAAAAACTAACCAATAAATTCAATATTGGGGGAAGACTGTCTAGTATTTTAGGGAAAGGCCGTCATGTGCCGATCTTGCCCCAAGGCAGATGTTACAAACCTTTTTTGGTTTAAGCATTTTCATTAAACATTATTATTTAGATATACAGCCAAAGCTCCATAATTAGCAATTTTTTTTTTTTGGAATCACAGTATTCATAAAATTTATGAATACTGTGATTCTATTAATATGGTTCCTTCATTAGAAACATCATGATAATGTGATTGGAGTCTGGTTTCATATAATTTCTAAAATGGTCATTTATCCGATTTAAAATCAGTGTATTTTATTCTTCAGGTAAGTACTTAAATTGTCATAAAATGACTCGAAATTACAAAAGGACATCAAACAAATTACTCTAAAGAAAAAGTCTTACACTAAAGAAAAATTGCTAGACGCTGTGCGAGCTGTCCGGAATGGGGAATTAAGTGGATATAAGGCTGCTCGTATTTATAACATACCAAGAATGACAATCATGGATCATTTGAATAATAAAAGGTGGAAATCAACTACTCTCGGGAGGCCACCAGCCATTTCAGTGGAGAATGAAAATAAACTGGCGTCACATCTTCACACAATGGAACGGTACGGGTTTGGGCTTAGTAGAGATGAGGTTTTAGAATTAGTTGGCCATTATGTTAATCTAAACAAAATAAAGACTCCATCCAAAAATGGAAAGCCTGGCAAGGATTGGTTTGCGGCGTTTAAAGACCGCAACAATTTGTCAGTTAAAAAGCCGCAAGCTGTCGAATATGCACGAAAAAAAGCCGTAGATCCCTATATTATCTACCCATATTTCGACCTACTGGAAAAAACTATAAATTAATTAGGTCTAACAAACAATCAACGGGCAGTTTGGAATCTCGATGAAACAAGCTTCTCAAAAGACCCATCTAAGATGAAAATAGTCGGCCGCAAAGGTCACGCAGCCACCAGAATGACTGCTAGTCCAGGAAATGACAACACAACCGTCCTGCTAGCTGAATTTGAAGAAGACGTAGTGTTGATTTTCCAAAGATACTTGGCTTTGTAAGCATTTACAGGATTTAATTACTTTTTTATAATTAAAAAAGTTCATTTCGTATTTACGGTGTTGTTTATTTTATTCTATGAGCAATTTATTTCATTTCAATAAAAGAGAAAGAAAGAGGGCTATTATTAATACCTTTAATTAATTTATTATCTGTTCAAACAGTACAAATATAACCAAGTGTGTTTGTTAGTTACTATTTGGTTTTTCTATGGTGTAAAGACAGATAGTCTTTTAAATACCAAAACTTATCAAATTTCACATTGCATTTTAGATGCAACCAACAATCATACCCTACAGTCAGAATATTAAAATTGTATTGTACTGATTTAAATGTTGACAATCCCTTCCCTTGCGAATATACCGGACTTACCCCACTTCATGATTTTACCGCCATAGATTGTGATTGCTACCTTATGTCATGAAACTTAAAGCTTATATTTGATTAACTTTTATTTTCGAATATTTACTGAATATGGGTGCCGCAAATATCTATCCCATTACTAACAATTTATGCTTATGACGGAGTTGCCCCCAATTACTCGGGAAAGTCCGTCTACTTACTAACTTTAAAAAAACGCGTTTATTTCATGTTGACAACAGTTACATTGATGTTTCTAACAGTAACCGATAAATAAGGAATCTTTAGTCATCATTAATATTCAAAACATACAATTAAGTAAAAAAATCAGCCATAGGGTGTTTATCAAATCAAGCTTGCAATAAATTATGACGGACTTCGCCACCTTGACCTTATACTCCAACTCTAATCAACAAATCCGCCCCTAGGACGACCCACTGACCAAGCTTATTAAAATGTTTTTAGATTAGTGTCAACTATTCAGCATTCAATAAAACCTGTGTCAGTTTCAAAATGCTAAATGTGCGCGGTGCGCGGGGGGTTGAAAAGGAAACAAACCCTTCCCCTCTTCACCCGCGCGGGGAATGTTTTCCATGCAGCTCGGAAAACAAAAACACATCGATCACTCATCGTGTTTTCATACATAATTGTGTATGGCCACGCCTCTTTGTTTTGATGTTTTTGTGTAGGTACCTAATGTTTCAAACAAAACGCGCAGGAGAGTGGCATATTATGTGTAGGTATGTTTTTCTAAGGTCAACGATTAGTTCCACATAATCCGATTTGTCAGTGCTCCTAAGATGATTTGCTGTGACGGTCAGGGTTATATCGATCCATATTATTTTGTCGTCTTTTTTGTTCCAAGTGTTTATCAGTGAAAACTTGTAGATGGCCTTCAAATCTGTTTATGTAAGTACTTAGCTGTAAGTTTGCCGAATAAAATAACATAAATAATATACTCGCAGACTTTATTACCGTCTGTACAAAAACAGGGTAGGTATAAAAGTTGAACGGAGTAAAAGCCAGCACGTACCTATAAATCTATCTGTTTTTACAAAAAAAAAAAAAAGTGACGTAGGGTGCATTCCACCCATCGATCTAGTGATCGATGATTCCACCGAACTTTTATACTTACATAGAATAAGTCTTATAAATACCTACTAATTGAGAATAAATTTTAAATTTTTGTCATATTTCCATACCGTCAGACGTCAATTTTATTCCACTGATAAAAATTACTATCTGACTTTGCTAAAATCAGCCCTAAATCGAAAAGGCTTCGTTACAAAGGTATTTGTAATTTCATTTAATAAAATTCAATTGTGCTATGCAGTCTTAACTTAGTTTTGACAAGTTTCAGTCCGTCAAATCTTATAATACAACGACGTCACCAATTCGGATAAAGAGGCATGCATATCGGGTGATTTACGTCAAGGTATTTAGTTTGTTTGAAAATTAACAAAAAACAAAAAAAGGATTCATTAATGTGTTCATAATGAAAAATGCTTATTTCCATGGTCTGAACATCTGGTCGAAGTTTATGTATATCGTCCGGAACTCGGTGTATAGAAGAAATTAAATGTTAGAAACTTTTGTCTCGACATTTCAAAAATGAATGATTAACGTGGTGGAAATACAAAACCCAGCAATGACGCACATATTTTCAATCTTAATTTTATTATTGCCACATGATCTATAATCCTAAAGCACTAACTCAACGGCTGCATAAATTCCGTTCAGTTTTATCTAACAGTTCAAAACAGCTGCAGTGCATCCATCAAATTGTCTAACTTGTAACTAACCTGTTAATCCTACTGAGTCATCTCCACACCAGACATCAAGTTCGTGATGTAGGTACAATCGCAACCACATGGTATCATCTATCGTGTCATGTATGTCACACAAGTTAGTAATTAACATTTGTGTTGTGTTGCGCTCGCGGCGATATCCAGTAAATAGTAATTATTGCAGTGCCACGTCTAACTAAACACGGTGCAAGATTGTTCGGTGGGTTTATTCATTAGTCGTAGTAAGTACCCTACCTACCGTAGTATTTCTCTTAATGACAGTGAAGGTCACGCTATACAGGGTGGTCTAATTTATAGTGACATAAATAAAAAAATAGTTTCTTCATACCTAGGGGTAATGAAAATACCCCAAGTATGTTCCGCGGTTTTTGATAGTTTATTTTTTTAAATTTGGGGATTTTTTTCGGGGACATCATTAAAAAAAAAATTTATTCGACAAGCTCTTTTTTATGATTTTTTTTTTGCGATGAGACTATCATGAAATACCCTTTCATGAATAAAAAAATATCTTCCTAAGGCGCGACCGCAATTACACAGAGACGGCGTAAAGTGAAGGCGCGGCGCAGGCATGATGCCGCTTCAAAATTGCGCCTTCACCTTGCGCGCCGTGTCTGTATAATTCACGCCTTACGCCGCCGGGTCTTTGTATAATTCACGCCTAACATTTCTTATTACAATTTTTTTTTATCGAATATGGGTGATATGATAATCTTATAGTAAAAAGTTCATTTTAAGTTTAATAAAAGATGTAGAACGATTACAAGTTTGAGTTGACTAGTTGACTAGACTAAGAGTGAGTTGCATCAGCTAACTATAACGATAACCAATCCCATGACAGCCGTCAAAATCTCCGGTTAAGCGAAATTCGGGTTGCATCATTTTGAGAATTGTTAAAATGACGTCATAAATAACTATAACAAGTCATTTTTAACTATAATCAAAGCTTTGACAGACGTCAAATCTCCGGTTAAGCGAAATTCGGGTTGCATCGTTTTAATTTTGACAAAATAGTTAAAATGACGTCACAGATAACTATAACTTTAATCGCCCAACTTCGGGCGGTAAAGGGCTATAGTTACGGTTTGTGTCATTGTATAATGTCATCTGCTTTGCATTGTAACCTATAAAAATATTGTGTTATTGAATAAAGTACCTACTAAAACAAATTAGGTATGTCTTTACTCCGCGATATATTGTGGAAATAAAGCTCTTCTAGCGATGATAGTGTCAGTGAATCCGATTTGCCAGTTAGGAAGAGAAAAAAATTCACCCTCGCATTGATCGATTTCATAAGTAGGATGAGAATTAATTTTTGGACAGATTCCGGGTTCTAAGACCTTAGCAAGAGCTTCTAACTTTCCTAGTTAGAAGCCAGAGCCCTTGCTAAGGTCTTAGTTCTCAGCAAGGGTTCTTGTTTTCAGCAAGGGTCCTCCCTTGCTGAAAACAAGAACCCCTGAGAACTCTACATATTATATAAATAATTACCTAATGGCCCCGACTTACGATTTGAGTAGAACCCAGGCAGGCGATTTACTTTGCGTAAATTATATCATCACCACTGCTCTCAAAACGGTGAAGGGAAACATCACGAGGAAACCGGCATGTCCTAGAACCAAAAATTCAGAAGAATACGCGAGAGCTTGAGCTTCTTCGGCAATTAAAGCAACACAGTGAAGAGAAGTATAAGCTAGAACTAGAAAAACTGAAATTAGAAATCGATATTCTTATGTAAAATGTTATTATGTAAACTGTAGCAAGTGTATTGTGAATATCGATTACTAATTTCAGTTTTTCTAGTTCCTAGCTTATACTTCTCTTCATTGTGCCGATGAAGTTCATCTTGATTCCAAATGCGTTATCTGATTTGATCCATTTCAATTTCATTATGTTCTTTGAAGACAGGTTGTTTTTGTTTGGTCATATTATGTTTTTAAAATTGTACTTGTTTTTTTTTCTTCCTTATTTTATGAAAGTCAATGCTTATCAAAATTAATTTAGTATATACTAGCAGCGCCCCGCGATTTCACACACATTAGTTATGATCCCGTGGGAATATCGGGATAAAAACTATCCTATGTCCTTTCCCGGGACTCAAACTATCTCTATACAAAATTTCATCTAAATCAGTTCAGCGGCTTAAGCGTGAAGAGGTAACAGACAGACACTCTTTCGCATTTATAATATTAGTATGGATATAGGACTTCCTCACGATGTTTTCGTTTTGAGAGCAGTGGTGATGAAATAATTTACACAAAGTAAAGCGCCTGTCTGGGTTCGAACCTACGACCTTTATGCTGTAAGTCGCAGCTGTTACGACGGACCCACCACTGCTCAGCGATAAATAGTAGGAGTGTATTGAACGTTTAAAAAAAATAATAATAATAACAAATTGTACATAGCAGAGCATTTTTATTAGTGTAACTACTTATATTAATTTCAACGTCAGACGACTTAGAAGTAGGTAATATTTCATCTGAAAAATATGCAGGTCACTCCACCGATGAAAATACTTCAATACCGCACGCTCAACAGTACATGTGCACAACAGCTAACAATACCAACGTCTGTCCACCAAACAGTTGCAATAGCATCCAGCAAGAGCAGCTGGGTGTTAGAAATGAATTTTTTAGGTAGGTAGGTACCTACCTAAATAATGCACCTGAAAATAAATAGATGATTTATGTTAGAAAATAAGCGTATTCTAACTAATATTATTCTTGTTCTTTTTGGTGTGCTGGATGCCACTGCAAAACAATGTTCTTTCCCGCATTCATCAGGCACAGTATGCGTTTGCTGTGAAAATCGACATATAATGTAAATATTCCTGTATTCAAATCTCCATAATGTATAAACAGTTTCAATACTTTCTTGCATCTTCTATACGCATTTTCGTTAAACTGCACTAAAGATGGTTTGACTAGCGTTCGTGAATCCTTGCGTTCACAAGTTACCGTACATTTGCAGCAGTCTCGGGCAATGTGTTCGCACATTGCGTTAAAATCTTATTGAACAATTAACACAACATCCTTCTGGAGTAAATGCTGTAATGCATCTTCCAATAATATAATCCTTCAATTACATACAGGAAAACAGAAATATCAATTTCATGCAATTCGAAAGAAACGGAAAAATAAAATGAATGTTATAGTCACTTGACACTTGTCTTTCTGACAGTGTCAGATAGTGATGCGGCTCGATTTTATTTAACTCGTTACTCAAAAGCTGAGTCCATTTTCTCTCGAGGTGCCACTCGATGTACTCACGATTAGATAAATATCACCAACACTGCCACACTAGTTAATTGTCATTCTTGGTTAAAAAACCAGGTAATAAATATATTCTTGTAATAAACCGTCTTAATACTGTGATGTACAGTCACAGAGTTTTAATAACAGAAAATACATATTCTGTGGGTTAGTGCTGTCAGATAATAAAGTGTAATTTGTCATTAAATCGTCATTGATTTTATCAGATCAATCTGACAATCAGTGGAATATGCGTAGGAATTATTATTATACGTATTAATACGCTCTTTACAAAGTCGAACAAAGCCAATCTGAGCCGAATGTCACTGACTTAAATACCTTGGTACATTACCAATATAGAACGGTAACTGTATTTTGGATCTTGCTATGATTCTTTTCTTGAAGTTTATTTTTGTGTGCGTTTCAAACGTACGAAGCTGCTGGGAACCTCCCTCTAGTCCTTAGATCAACTTAAATTGAGTTTTTGAATTAAATAATCGAGACAATCGAGTCCTGACCATTAATGACTGATTAACATCACTAGTGTCAAATAAACAAAGCGTGATGACAACAAGCTTGAAGTGTTGCCCTTGTCAAAAAATTACCCACGTACATTTTGGGGAAATATGACGTCTTGTCACTTGTCACCCTTTTAACTTTAACTGTGAAATTTACACGAAATACATGATGGTGCAACAACGGATAGTAGATTCTATGGTCATTGTTATGGTTACGGTTAAATTTAACTTTGACACAAACTATAACGGAGCTATTGATGCAACCCACTCTTAATAAATATTGAAATATTTGTTAACATTTTTTTAAAATTGAAAAGCTATTATAGTATAATATGTGTGTAGTAGTGTGTAGTTGTTATAGTTTTTCCTATATTTTCTGTTTTTCCTGTCTTGCATTGCAATGAACTCAATGTAAGTACCTCACTCTGAAAATGTCGCAATTCCGACCCCCAAACTATAGGCATTTGCATGCAGTAGCAAATGCATATTTTCCGGTAGTTCGGAGGTCATTGTCCAATCTATTCATGTAATTATAACTAAATTTTTAATGTATGTATTATTACTATTAAATACATTTAAATAAATTTGAATTTGAAGTTTTGTAGTGTCTGTAGTAGATGCAATTTATATTTAAAGAACATACTTTGTAAATTCTAGTAGAATAATAACTTATCGATAAGTATTAATGTCAAACTAATTTGCATGCCCTAAACAGACAAAATATGGACTGTGCAATTGCATATACCACCAATTTTTTTTTTTCATCTGGTGAAACCAGATGAATAATAATAATTTCTTCTAATTTAAATTTTTAGTTTGCTTATTTTCGGGCTAAAAATGAGATCATAAAGTACAAGATGTTGATAAAAGTCTAATAGGTTGGCATTCAGCAGATGGGTTTTTATTTCATAATGTCAAATACAAAAAAACAAGTAGGTAGGTAGGCAAATGCACCCATGTGAACTGGGGGGAATTCGAGTTTCTTAAAACTACTTTTTGGGAAGAGCGCCTAAAAGCAATAAGGTCGGGCGGGGCTATTTCGACTATAAAATCACAAACGTCAGGTTCAAAAGTCTGCACACCCGTCTTTGAATACGTTATGATAGATTTAATGAATTTATGTTATAAAAGCTTTAATTAAGATCTTTCTTACGTAGGTCTTATACAGAATACTCATCTTATATGTTCACAGGAACGATATTTTTTAAATTGGGAAGAAATAGTTACAATTACCCCACAGTGGGGCTATTTCAACTATGCCACATATTTATCGTACTAAAGCCGTTATCGTTTTGAAATTGAGAGCCTGAGTATATTATGGCATAATTCATACTAATCTATGGCTTATTGTCTTCTAACATGGTTGAGTAACGTAATAAAATACTTTAAACACCTTGGAGGGGCAATTTCGACTTTTTACATAGGTAGTAGTGCAGGGACGTATGCCAACCAACATCATCGATAAATCAGATTAACAACAACAATGAATAAACATTTATATAAAATAAAATAAAAACATGTTACATGTATTCTTGAGACTATTGTGGACCGTGGCATGCCATGAAAATCAGCAGCTTGATAACTAGTAATTTTTTATTGCGAACATCTTCTACAGCCGTAAGTAGTTCGTCTAGCTAGTGGTACTGTTTAACATTTTTGCCTTATAATTTCACACCATCTAAAACGATACAACAACCAAAGCGCAAAAGTAGTGAAAAAGCCGTAAATTAGTAGAAAAGCGGACGAGAGACAACAAACTTTTATGACAAGATAGAAAATTCTTCAAACTGCATGACATTTACATTTCACAACTATAGTAAACGGTTTGATCACCATTTAGAGATTTAATTTACCAACAGTGGTTCCCTGTACATTTTATCGCAGCATGTGACAATGTTTTTGTTATGCATAGAGTATCGATATCATCACATCACTAGTGTTTCGCAATACCATACAAAAATTAAGCGGGGTAATTATGACTTTAGGTTAGTCGAAATAACCCCACTTCGTCTTTTAGTGGGGCTATTTAAACTAACGAAAAATCACATCAAAAACGTATCATTCCAAACAACAAATAAGCGAAAAACCATTTACGGTTTATATTTTCCCTAGTCACAGTTTAATATTGTAAAAACAAGCGTTTTAAACACAACTTTTGACGGCAAATGTGACGAGCGTTTTTTGTTAACACATGCACAAAATGTCGTCTGACAAAAAAAAGTGTGTGGGTCAAACAGTTCGCGTTTTAGCAGCTCCATCTATGAAATTTTGGATAAATAAACTGTTCACCTACCTGTATATAGATGGCGTTTTGGTACAAATACAGTAGAATAACAATTATTGTCATTAGTCGAAATAGCCCCATAGTCGAAATAGCCCCGCCCGACCTTACCATTTTCTTGTAAATTATCACATTCAAAATTGCCTTGCCTATTTGAAATAAATGATTTTACTTGGCGACTAGAATCAATTATGTTAGGGTTCCGTACCAAAATGCTACCAAAATGGACTCAGTCTGTCTGTCTGTCACAGCTGGATATCTCAAGAACTACTAATGCTATTAACTTGTAATTTGGAATAGTTTTAGATGACGTTGGCCCAACTATTTTGCAAATTAGGAAAAGAATAAAAATATATAAAATATGTATATATAAATATATTTTTTCCAACAGGGACTAGGGGGTCTGAAAAATTCGAAGTGGGGCTACTAGGGCATGTGGGGTATCATATGAAAGAGCGCAGTTTGCACATTCTCAAACATATTTTCTTTTTTTTTAGGCCGCATTGTTTTCGACTTTTGATGAAAAATGTAAAAAAAAATACCGTTCGGGGGGAACGGTATTTTATTGTATTTTTTTTAAATTTTCATCGGCGGAGCCCCGCCGATGATAATTTAAATAAGTACATAATAATATGATGGTACGGAACCCTCGCCTCGGTGCGCGAGTCCGACTCGCTCTTGTCCGGTTTTTTTACTATAAATTTTGGCGAAAAAAACTGCCTTATATTATTATTATTATGTGCGAATTTTAAATAAATGTTTTAATAAATAAATGTTTTAATAATTAATTTTTGAAATAAATGTTTTAATAATTAATTTTGGCGTTCAAAACTGCCTTATATTATTATTATTATGTGCGAATTTGAAATAAATGTTTTGACTTTGAACTGCCGAAAGAAACAGTTTTTGTTTTAATGAGTGTAATGAAATATGTTGTGATGATGAATTTCAGGAAAAAATATATTTCATAAAAGGGGGATAAAGCGACCATAATTATCAAGGCGCTACCTCGAAAATCTAAAATCCTCAAAAATCTCCTAAGCGAGCAAAAGTGATGCAATTACTTTTGAAACGCATAATAAGAAGAGTGATGTGGCTATAATGTGCGTGCGCTCGGAATAAAACGACAGTACCAAAACGAATTTCCTCCTTTTTTAACAAAATAAACGAATTTTTAAAACTACTTTGAGTAAACTTTGATTATGATAATTCTCTATGTTTTAAAGTAAATTCCATTGAATTAAGATTCGATGAAGATGGTCGTCCAAGGTAATTTTATGAGTCAAGTTGAAATCTTCAAATTTCGAATTAGGTCTCTATAATTCTAAAGGTGCGACTTGTACTATTTATTCTGTGGCGTTACGCCGCGGCGTAACGGCGCGGCGGCGGCGGCAGCGCGCCGCCGCCGCCGCCGCGCAGCCGTGATGTCGAAAAAAGTAAAATAAGTAATAGATATAACTTTGCAATTTTTATGTATCGAGAAAAATTCATTGAATCGTGTATTCCTTTTACATGATACTAGACCAAAGAGTAAAAAAACATATAAGTACCAAAATGTTAAATCCCTATTCCACATACTTAACAAGTTACACAAAATAGAAAAACTGGCCAAGTGCGTGTCGGACCACGCACAGTGTAGGGTTCCGTAGTAGCCCGTTATCACAATATAGTAAGATTCTGTTGTAAAAAACAACATTCTGAATATTAAAAAAAAAATTAAAAAAATCATATTTTGTTTTTCAATGCAAGTCTACCCGTTTTAAACAAGCAACTACTTCATCTTAGTCACTTTAAAGGATTAATGCTAAGGATTTTGTATTTGGTACAAAATTATCCAACACAAGTTCAACGACTATTACTGCTAAACTGATAAAGTTATCTTAACCGCTATAATTTTCCTTTAAATTTCATGAAATGCATTATCATCGTGAATTAGTCCAGATTTTTCAAGCCAGCAATTTAGTTTTTAGAGGAGGGGGGACGCCCTACTGGAACAAAAATTTGCAATATTTCGTAAAAACTTTATAATATTTCGTAAATGGAGCATTAAATCGAAAAATAATTTTAGCAACCCCCAAGTCCTTTTAGAAGACCTATTCAGCGATACCCCACACGATGGAGTACACGTACACTCCTACAAAATTACAGCTTTCTAGTACTAACGGTCTCTTAGCAAAACCTCGGACAGACAGACAGACAGACGGACGGACATGACGAAACTATAAGGGTTCCTTGTAGGAACTACGGAACCCTAAAAACCAATTTTTTTTCAATATAAGTACTTTAAGTAGAAACTTAGTAAAGGAAGAAATAAACATTAAGAACAACAACATTACACATTAACCATTGAACATTATTTGAATATTATTAAGTATAATAATTATTTTTAGTAATGTAGGTATCGTAACCATGCGGAAATGACAGCTCCGTGTATATTATTATTGCTCAGAAGTAATTAATTTAACATTTTCCTCAGGCCTCTATTATTAATTTTATATGGAAAAGGAAAACTAGCACATTATTGTAGTTAATGCCTACGTTTTTCTTCAGCCTAGGCTTTCCTGGTTTTATATCTATATTATGTTCATTGGGTTTATAAGCAGATGATTTCAAGGGGCTCGTGGCTACGTCAACTAGATGCAATTTCAAGGGGCTAGTGGCTACGTCAACTAGATGCAATTTCAAGGGGCTCGTGGCTACGTCAACTAGATGCAATTTCAAGGGGCTCGTGGCTACGTCAACTAGATGCAATTTCAAGGGACTCGTGGCTACGTCAACTAGATGCAATTTCAAGGGGCTCGTGGCTACGTCAACTAGATGCAATTTCAAGGGGCTCGTGGCTACGTCAACTAGATGCAATTTCAAGGGGCTCGTGGCTACGTCAACTAGATGCAATTTCAAGGGACTCGTGGCTACGTCAACTAGATGCAATTTCAAGGGGCTCGTGGCTACGTCAACTAGATGCAATTTCAAGGGGCTCGTGGCTACGTCAACTAGATGCAAGTTCAAGGGACTCGTGGCTACGTCAACTAGATGCAATTTCAAGGGGCTCGTGGCTACGTCATCTAGATGCAATTTCAAGGGACTCGCGGCTACGTCAACTAGATGCAATTTCAAGGGGCTCGTGGCTACGTCAACTAGATGCAATTTCAAGGGGCTCGTGGCTACGTCAACTAGATGCAATTTCAAGGGGCTCGTGGCTACGTCAACTAGATGCAATTTCAAGGGGCTCGTGACTACGTCAACTAGATGCAATTTCAAGGGGCTCGTGACTACGTCAACTAGATGCAATTTCAAGGGGCTCGTGACTACGTCAACTAGATGCAATTTCAAGGGGCTCGTGGCTTCGTCAACTAGATGCAATTTCAAGGGGCTCGTGGCTTCGTCAACTAGATGCAATTTGAAGGGGCTCGTGACTACGTCAACTAGATGCAATTTCAAGGGGCTCGTGACTGCGTCAACTAGATGCAATTTCAAGGGGCTCGTGGCTTCGTCAACTAGATGCAATTTGAAGGGGCTCGTGACTACGTCAACTAGATGCAATTTCAAGGGGCTCGTGACTGCGTCAACTAGATGCAATTTCAAGGGGCTCGTGGCTACGTCAACTAGATGCAATTTCAAGGGGCTCGTGGCTACGTCAACTAGATGCAATTTCAAGGGGCTCGTGGCTACGTCAACTAGATGCAATTTCAAGGGGCTCGTGGCTACGTCAACTAGATGCAATTTCAAGGGGCTCGTGACTACGTCAACTAGATGCAATTTCAAGGGGCTCGTGGCTACGTCAACTACATGCAATTTCAAGGGGCTCGTGGCTACGTCAACTAGATGCAATTTACACCTGTGGGGTAATTGCGTAACACACACTAACAGTAGGAATGGCTTTCATTTTGACAGTTCAACAACATTCATTGCGTTATTTAAGCTGTTGAGCAGACAAATTTTTCGAACATATGAAGCAATGGATTAAATGATAAATGATTTATATTCTGTAAGTAGGTTTTTACAAACACTTTTACACGTCATCATATTTTTTAAACTAGATGTGGTCGGCGTTTCCTATCTGACTACTCTGAGAAGAAAGGCCGAAACAAACTCAGAGGTCACAGTCTCTTTTAAAGTCCAGACAAAATCTTGGTCAGATCGTGTGAAGACCATGTAGATTGATGTCTGAAATGGTCTTTTGAGGAAAGAACCACACAGATTGAGCGGACCTGTCCAATCAGTGCACGCATTTGTCAAAAATCGTGCAGCTCAACTCAGAAATTGAGGAGCTCAACGATTCGACGAACAATACCAAAGAAAGGACATTTGGGCAGGCCGCGTAAATTACTCAAACTGCCAGATCATGATTAAAACTAAGAAGGAAAACAGATAAAAAATGACCCACATAGTCCTCACATTCACAATAATTAAATGAAAAATAAAAATACTTTACAAAGTAAATATTCATGTCATTGTCTAAATAAAATTCATCAATGTCAATGTGTATATTAAGAAAATCCGGACATAATCTTTGAGGACCATGTAGATTAGTGTCTGAAATGAATTGATCTTTTGAGGAAAGAACCACACAGATTGAGTGGACCTGTCCAGTCAGTGCACGCATTTGTCAGTAACCGTGCAGCTCAACTCAGAACTTAAGGAGCTCAACGATTCGACGAACAATACCAAAGACAGGACATTTGGGTAGGCCGCATAAACTACTCAAACTGCCAGACCATGATTAAAATGAAATGATTAAGAACATCCTTCAAAATGATTTAGATTGTAGGTATTGATAGTGTGTTACGCAATTAGGGTGCTGGTTAAAGCCATGCCTAGTCTTTTGGTCATCTCTAGTAGATTTATAGAATAGAATAGAATACCTCTACTCTCTATTATGTACACCATATTAATTACAGACAGAAGGTATAGAAACTGTACAAAGGGTGACACAATGGGCGGTCTTATCGCTAAAAGCGATCTTTTAAAGACAACCTTTGGATGGATTAAAAAGGGGAAGGACAGACAAATACTGTAGGTATATACACGACACACACACGTCGTCGTCGTTTCAGCCGATAGACGTCCACTGCTGGACACAGGCCTCCCCCAATTTTGGGAGAGTTTGCCATAATCGCCACGCTTGGCAGGCGGGTTGGCGATCGCAGTATGGTATGGTGGTGGAATACATAGAGAACGCTGCTGCCCATTCTCCGGTACGATCCTTAGTCGCCTTTTACGACACCCACGGGAAGTAAGGGGTGGTGGTATTCTTTAAGTCCGGCACCACACTGACCCAATCTATACATATAATAAATCTGTAGAAGGGTCAATTCTGTACATTAAAAATATTGAAAAAATAAATAGCGGGGGGTGTTACTGGATCGATACCAAACCCAACTATGTGATTAAAAAAAATTTTGTCTGTCTGTCTGTCTGTCTGTCTGTCTGTATATGCAGGCATCACGTGAAAACTAACGGTTCGATTTCGATGAAATTTGGTATAATTATACCTTAATATCCTGGGCATAAAATGGGATACTTTTTATCCTGGAAAAATACGTAGAAAAAAAAAACTTATTTTTCAATTTTATTCATAGACGTTGTTCTGTAGAACCGCGAACACACGTTGCATTACCCGCAGTGGATAATTTTCCATTTCAATTTAAGAGAATACAGTTTCCTGTAGCTTTGTGTTACGCCATGACAATAAATAAGGCTCAAGGTCAGACCCTAGGAATTGCTGGCGTAGATCTTACCGCGAGTTGTTTTTCACACGGGCAACTTTACGTAGCTCTTTCCCGTGTGAGCAGTCCAAGAAATCTTCATGTTCATATTCCGGACGAGCTCACTAACAATATTGTGTATGCTGAAGCTCTCAATTAACTTTATGTCGCATTGTCACGATCACTTTTTTATTATTGCAAACTTTTCGTCACTGTCAGTAATTTACTGCTACATGCTACTTATCAAGGTCGGAATTACTATGAAAAAAATACTTACTACAGAACGCGAGCTCAACAGCAGTAGCTCAATATAGGGATATCCTTAATTATTATAGGCTTAGCCGTATTTGGGTCCAATAGATATTTATAAGATGTCATTGTCAGAGTTACTCAAAATGGAGAAATAAACCATCCACGCGAAGACCGACATCCGCGCGGACGGAGTCGCGGGCGGAAGCTAGTTATTAATAAATAATTTATTGCTTTGGAAAGCAGTTAAAGCTCTTGAAGTGCCACGAGCTTTAAGACCCAGTGTCTTTAATTCGTTACCGTCCGTCAGAAAGCTGAATTATCTTTGTAGCGAAGGATATCACTAGAAAGCTGCCTGTCAGGAGATTGACTTGTCTCTCATCAGGATATCACTAGCATAGCGAACCTTCACCTACAGCTACCTGAAGAAAGCTACCTATACAAGTTAGAAAGAAAGTGGGGGCCTAAAACCCACCGGCTGTCGAGCACCAGTACCAGGTACTTCAGAGTGGACTCGCCAGCAATTCGCCCCAAACCGACCACGATATATGATCCCGGCTTTGGCGCCGGGAGCCGTGAATTAAGTACCATGGCGTCCGTCTTGTTGAGGGCCAGTTCCAGGCCTGTGGTCCAGGCCGCATTTCTACAACGACTTTAAACAGGATTGGTTAAATTTTTCCTCTATGCATAAGTTTTTCGGTAGCTATGTCAATCCAATAAATTTTTGTCTTTTCCAATAACATTATCGCTGAGAATGACACTTTGTCTAGGTCATAGTCTATGGTCTCGGCCCTTGCTCTGAGCAGTCTTTAAGGGCATAACCACAAAGTCCACAGATATAGATACACCTAGATACCGCAAGAGCAACTTTTTCGCGTGCCAAAATTTAAAAATCGTAAGTCGCCACTTTCGCGCTCCTCAGACCTGGCTGGCTGGGTAAACGTGAGCGAGAACGCGAGCTTGTGACGTCATAGTAGGTAGTAAAAAAATGGCATGCTTGGTTTTCATACAGTTCGTGATACTTGCGTTATCTAAGTCTATATCATATCGTCATAACTGTGGGCATAACATAATAATTATTATATTGCCCTAGACTAGACAAAGTAACAAACTTTCCTGAGTTGACACTGACAGTCGTAACAATTAATGAAATCTTCACGCAAACATTCCTATGAGTACTTCATTCGTTTTGTGTAAATTATAACGATGTTGCTTGTCAAACACATGTTTTACCTCTTTATCTTAATCTTAGAATCTGTCTGGTAGTTGTGAAGTCTCGAGACCGAACAAATATTAGTTTATATCTTTGTACAAACGGCAACTACGTAATATGTGGTACGGTAACATTAGGTACTAAAATTGTTTGATTCGTGGTTTTTTATGTTTTGATGTTTGCTTACGTCAGCATCTGGAGCTCTAGACTGTGTATCAAGTTTAGATAGACTATATAGACGCTGTAGTCGGCTTCCAGTCTAACCGAATGCAGCTGAATACAGTATTTTACATGGAGCGACTGCCTATCTGACCTCCACAACCCAGTTATTGGGTAATACGATACCCCTTGGTAAGACTGGTTATCAGACTTCCAGGCTTTTGACTACCCGTAACGACTATCAAAGATCCACGAATGATAGCCGGGACCAACAGCTAAACGTGCTTTCCGAGGCATGGAGGGGTCTCGGTATGTAAAGATGGACACCCATCCACAGACCAACCGCGGCAAGCGTAGCTTAACCTGATCGATCGACCTGTGCGGCTGTTATCATTTAGCCACGGTCCCCTCCACCATTAGGTACGAACATAAAATAAAAAATTGCCAAATCGGTCCAGCCGCTTCGTGATGCACAGCATTTCATACGGGAGTTATACATAATATTATCCTGATGTTTTCGCTAGAACCTTTTTATTGGTAAATATAAAAAAAATATCTATAGTTATACCTACGCAATAGCTTTTGATGTCATCATAAGAATATTCGTTTTAAAATTGGGTCAAACTTCAATTTCGAAGCTAATAAAAAAGAACGCAATCCCACAAAAATTAAGATATTACCGAACTAAACATCCCACCCAGTAGGACTACAAGCTGCTAACAATCAAACCACCAATTTATTGGTCAAAAATACTTTATACAAAAAAAAAAAACAACTAACTTCCAAAAAAAAAAAAACACTACAAATTGAAAATTTACTTTAATTTCGGAAGTCGGCGTCTTGGTTCCGCATTTTCGTTTATTGACACCGACTTCCGAAATTAAAGTAATTTTACAATTTACAATTTTAAGTTACAATAGCCTAATGCTCATCACTTGTTACAAAATATTGCTTTTCCCGATGTTGGGACGTTAATTGTTGAGGAGTTCTCCTGGTAAGAACCAGGAGAACTCCACAACAACCTCTCACCATACGCATTGTGACGAGCATAAATTGCTTAGCAACCATATTATAGTAATCGAATCGCAACCCGTGAAATATTTGTCATTGAGTAGTTCCAATGGCCATCTGTGGTCTTCTTCATCAGCTCCACTTTACCAAATGATGATTTCTGAGAGCAAATGCTCAAGTTATTTTAAAAAATACCTATATCGTTATAGCTTTGCCTATAAAACTTGAGGGTTTCCCTCGATTTCCATGGGATCCTCTCATCAGATTCCAACTTGATGATAATGGGACCACCTCGAGAGTATACCATTTCAAACAAAAAAAGAATTTTGAAAATCGGTCTACAATTGGCGGAGTAGGTAATCGCGTAACAAACACAAAAAAAAAAACATACCGTCGAATTTGAGAACCTTCTCCTTTTTTGAAGTCGGTTAAAAACTAAAAAGCCGCTGAACTCACTCGGGTTCAATGATTTAAACCATTTCACGACGATGTTTGTTTGGAAAATAAAGGGATGCCAGGATGCCACTCAGAACCTCCCGCTCGGCAACCATCAAAAAAAGTTCAATAACTATACCTAAGCACTTATGTATATTTCAGCCGTTTAGTCTAAGCATGAAAACCTAAGATATAAAATTCCGTAATTTATGCCTGTTTTGCGTCTTATATTTGTTTTTAAGTATTTCCGTAAAGTAATAACTTTTCAGTAAGTCGTAGAATTTTGTAGGCAATGGGAGCTATTTTCCGGAAACATTAATCAGCCTATAATGTGTCCACTGCTGGAACACAGGCCTCTCGGTGAGAGGGAGTGGGCCGTAACCCACCACGCGGGCCCAGTGCGAGTTGGTAGATGTCACATGTCTTCGAATTTTTGGTTCTAGGACATGCCGGTTTCCTCACGATGTTTTCCTTCACCGTTTTGAGAGCAGTGGTGATGAAATAATTTACACAAAGTAAAGCGCCTGTCTGGGTTCGAACCTACGCCCTACTTCCGGAAAGGTTATCGTAAAATACAAGTAGGTAACATGCGAGGTATAGGTATACCTACCCTACTGGCGATATTAAGTATTATTATAGTAGTGATTAATTGCGGTATTAAGTAGGTACCTAGTAAGTTTAGCCTATATTAGGGACCTCTCTACCTACCCACAGAAAGGTTAGTAATTTTAGTGAACTCAAGGTTAAATTTCAAAGGTTGAAAAGTTAAAAAAAATCACGCACGCGTTGCATATGGCAAGACTGCACGTAGATCCTTTTGAGATTCTTATCTTAGTACGTATTTAGAAGAAAAAAAAGCCGGGCAAGAGCGAGTCGGACTCGCGCACCAAGGGTTCCGTAACATCCGGGTTTATACATAAGATTTATGTTTATGAAATTAAATGTTTTTTTTATTTTTGAGTTGATTGAATGAATGGTAAATTGTGGTTTACGATTTATGACGTATTAAAAAAAACTACTTACTAAATCTCGTTCAAACCAATTTTCGGTGGTAGTTTACATGGTAATGTACATCATATATTTTTTTTAGTTTTATCATTCTCTTATTTTAGAAGTTACGGGGGGGGGGGACACACATTTTACCACTTTGGAAGTGTCTCTCGCGCAAACTATGCAGTTTAGAAAAAAATGATATTAGAAACCTCAATATCATTTTTGAAGACCTACCCACAGATACCCCACACGTATGGGTTTGATGCAAAAAAAAATTTGAGTTTCGGTTCTAAGTATGGGGAACCCTAAAATTTATTGTTTTTTTTCTATTTTTGTGTGAAAATCTTAATGCGGTTCACAGAATACATCTACTTACCAAGTTTCAACAGTATAGTTCTTATAGATTCGGAGAAAAGTGGCTGTGACATACGGACGGACAGACAGACAGACAGACAGACAGACGGACAGACAGACAGACAGACATGACGAATCTATAAGGGTTCCGTTTTTGCCATTTGGCTACGGAACCCTAAAAAAGGATATTTATTCGAACAAATTTCCTTTTTATTTTAGGGTTTATCTCTTTTAAATCTGTTGGGTCATTAATAATAAATTACCGATTTAGGTGACGGTCGCCCTTTAGTTGTCTAGCAGTGAAATAAAACTATGTTAATGCGTAAAATAATTTAAAATAAGATGACGATTATTTTCAACTAGATAATAATTGAAAAAAAAATACAATCACCTTTTCCTTCATTTCGTAACGGTGAAGAAAACCACTGAAAAATAAATGCACCAAAATCTCACATAATTTGCATAATTCACTAAAATCACAGAACCTAATAATTCACTTTCACTTAAATAATTCTAAAATAGTCGATTTTGTTAAACCTTACTAAAGAGTTCGTTTATAAATTCGAAACGTGCACATATAGACAATAGAACTTCGCCGCGATCCAAAGGGCGGGAAAAATGTACATTTCGAGGTGACGAGCATGCGCACCAACATGGAAATGCTGACTGACTCCGCGATAGTAGAAGATCGACGTTTTAAATAATCAAGCTTCAAAACGATTACCTACTTGTGTGTGGTGGTCGTTAGCATTTCAATTTGAACAACAGATGGGTATGCAAGTTTTGTTATCGTCACGCCTGAAATCCCCCAGAGGCGTAAGCAGAGATGCGATCTACATGGCCAAATTATAGGTAGTGTTACTCTTCAGAGATTTGTAATTAGTGTATTAGTTAGTCTGAAATTAGCAATGAGTACTCGTGCTTAAAAGTTCATTTCAAATAAACTTGCGATAAAGTTTGTTCACCTCCTTCTACTAATGTATCCCAATATTTCCAAACCATACGAAAAAAATGTATGGGCAGTGTCGGTAACACGATCAAAACATTGACTTACTCCGTGTTTGGTATTATGAAACTCAACCGATGCAATGTTAGCGACAGTTTTGTATGACGAACGATATCTATCGTAAGTTATTTGGACTTTTTGGTACAGGGTGGTTGAATGACATTTATCGCAAGTTTATTTGAAATACACTTTTAATTGCTCATATAGTTCATATGGTGATTATCGTTTCACCAGCTCGTAAACATGCACTGCTGAAAATATGTCATTTAGAGGAGCACATTCACAGCAACAACAACGGTTTTAAGCAGACATTGAGATAAGAGACGCTAGGTATATACTCAAAGGGATTGATGATTGCAATCATTCGCATTGGTCGGCCATAATGAGACATTGAAAAAGTGCGGGACGCTAATGCTAATGATCGCAGACGCAATACAATTTGGTGACAGAGTCATGGAGAGGTTGAATGAGTCTTTTCTTTGTCGAAAACATAAAAGAAAACAAAAAAAAAAAATATTATAAAGCTGAAGAGTTTGTTTGTTTGAACGCGGTAATCTCAGGAACTACTGGTTAGAATTGAAAAGTTCTTGTGTTGAATAGTCCATTTATCGAGGAAGGCTATGGGCTATATACCATCACGCTATGACCCTTAGGCGCTGAGCAGCGGGTGACACCGCGGGGAACAGCTAGTCATCAATAAAATTGTTGTACGAAAACTTAATATTTTAGTAAAAAAACTTTCTGGGATCTTATCATCATTGATAATCATCATCATAATCAGCCTATAATGTTGCCCACTGCTGGGACACTGGCCTCTCTTTAAGGGGGAGTGGGCTAATAATACCTATATCACGCGGTCCCAGTGTAGATGTCACATGTCTTAAATTTTTTGGTTCTAGGTCATGCCGCTTTCCTCACTATGTTTTCCTTCACCGTTTTAAGAGTAGTGGTGATGAAATTATTTTCAGAAAGTAAAGCACCTATCTGAGATTGAACCCACAACCTACTACTTGTAAGTCATCATTACCTTCTATCATTGACTTCTACATTACCTTTGATAAGTACAGAGGATGATCATCAGAAATATGTAACGTTACATAGAGTGCCCACCTTATAGAATTCAAGAGCAGTGGTGGTGGTGGCTCAGTGGTATCGTCCCCGACGTACGAGGTGTAGGTCGTGAGTTCGAACCCAGGCAGGAAACTGAACTTCGTGAATGTAATTTCATCACCACTGCTCTCAAAACGGTGAAGGAAAACATTGTGAAGAAACCGGCATGTCCTTGAACCAAAAATTCAAAGACATGTGACATCCATCACCTTGCACTGGGCCCGCGTGGTGGATTACAGCGCACTCCCTCTCAAAGGGAACAATATACACATATATATACATAATATGTAGAATGATAATGGTACCTACCTACCTGTACGATGGATACGTTCTTAGCATATAAAAAAATTATGTAATGGTCATTACTATTGTTATAATTGTAGTGTGATCATTATCTATTGTGTAATTCTTGTAATACCTACTCAATTATTTTTTGTTAAGGATTAGATTAGGCACGAGGCTTAACCGCCAAGTAGAATACAATGAACTTTTGATGGACAGATCATCGGATAATATTATTTGCTTTAGTGGCTATATTCGGGGAAATCAATTACGAAGTTACGAGTTTAAGATCGTAGGTTCGTTTTTAGAGGGTTCCGTACCCAAAGGGTAAAAACGGAACCCTATTACTAAGACTTCGCTGTCTGTCCGTCTGTCCGTCTGGCCGTCTGTCCGTCTGTCCGTCTATCTGTCACCAGGCTGTATCTCAAGAACCGCGATAGCTAGACAGTTGAAATTTTCACAAATTATGTATTTCTGTTGCCGCTATAACAACAAATACTAAAAACAAAATAAATTAAATATTTAAGGGGGGCTCCCATACAACAAACGCGATTTTTTTGCCCTTTTTTGCTCGATATCAAAAATGGCAAGTAGGCACTTGAAATATTCACAAAATACTCAGTTGTGTTTTAACTTTAATAATAAATAATAAAATTAAAATAAAATAAATATTTAAGGGGGGCTCCCATACAACAAACATGTTTTTTTTTTTTTTTTGCGTTTTTGCCTTGTGGTACGGAACCCTTCGTGTGCGAGCCCGACTCGCACTTGGCCAGTTTTTTATATCTACGGTGCAAACCCAGTCAAGCGCTTTATACTTTGTGTATTATTTCATCACCACTGTCTCAAAAAGGTGAAATAAAACAATCGAAGAAACCGGCAGGTCCTAAAGCCAAAATTCTAAAACGCACTGGACCCGCTTGGTGGATTGCGGCCTACTCGGGAACATTATAGGCAGGCTTGGTAAACGACACTACTGGTAGTGCGGTTGGTATTGTCCTTGCCAAAACATGCTGATTATGTATTCGGGATTTTTTTTTTTCAGTAAAAGCAATTTATTCAGTAACAGCTGTCGAAAAATCCAAGACCCTTATTCCGTCCAGTGTTAGGAGGAAGACCTCAGAAAGGTAAAGTAATTGTACTGACGGGTCTGACGGAATCTGTTACATGGAATCTACGTAACCGGGTTTCTTGGCTAGTGGGATGTTCCCGCGTGAATGGTCGACGCATCACTGCCGAGTTAGTAGTCTAGCGGCACACATAATGCATGGAGGAAAGCCGCCGACTCTGTCGCCAATCGGTCAGAGGTCTGCCTACGGAAGTCATTGGACATTCTCTTCATCCATACATAAAAGACATTATTAAGGGGCTTAAATGACCTAAAGCGCGGTCACCGTCGGACTGCATAGAAAAGAAAGAAAAGCGCGATGACACAACACTGGTAATTTAGGTTTTGCAAAATATGAAGCAATTATTTAATTACAAAAAATCTATTGTTTGGTCTAAAAAATTAAAACACTAGTGTTTCAGTATGTTGCTTGTAGAATAATCTGACAAAAAATCAGAATGATTGTATGTATGTCTGTAATTAATATGGTGTACATAATAAAGAGTATTCTATTCTATTCTATTCTATGTTAGTATGGTTTATATTGTAAAAAGAAAGAGATATCTTCATGATTTTTTTCTATCGTATCAAATTAGTTGTATTATGTTTTCAACACACTATCAACCTAGCATACATCCTGAAGAATATCATATATTTTTCTGATTTTGTTTACTGTAGTCGATCATACTTTTAAATTATTGTTTCTAAAACTTGCGTTTTTTTGCGTTTAGGTCATGTAAGCCCCTTAATTGCACAGTTTATTTTTATTGCTTGTAAGTATGACTTTCTGCTATTACGAGGTGGTTTTGTTAAGAACATATACTTCTACTCACGCCTTCTTCACATGGGGGTAGGCAGGAACTACAGAACGCCACCTGCTACAATACTTTTGGTTCGTTTACATTCATTCACTAGTCCTACACGCACGCCGGTTGCAAGTACTATGCACCTGGAAGTATATCACAAATATGGTCACTTATGTCCTTCTAGCGCGTCTCCTCCCGGTGTTTCCACTTTTATCTGTCTTGTAACCCTTCAGTTATTCGCGTTTCATTCATTGTTTTTGCTAAGTATTTGGTATTTATTAGGTGGGTTAGGTATATCTTTAGTTAGGCGTAATTGTGATAACCTAACCCTCAGACAAAGAGATTGTAAACATGTGTGCACATAGTGAGGCGTACTTTGATTGTAAATGGTTGTGAATGCGTGCGTGTGAGCGTGTAGGTATGCCCAGAGCGGAGGTGTAGTTTTTGCATACTTCACTGTAGATACCTAAAAGCACATGATGCAGTGTAGGCTGTACCGTTCCTATTTTTTACGGTAAAACCTGCATACCTGTCTCTCTGCTCAACTCGCTCTCTCACTGCGAAGAATCGTGACTCCATTACAATTTGTCAACGGTTTTTCTCCATCTGTTACGATCAGTGGCCTGCACCCTAGTAACAGACTATCATATATATAAATCACAATCTGAATAATTTAATCCTTCATATCACATGTTCGAAAAATGTATCAGCCGGTCGATTCTGTAAAAATCTCACCGTGAAAACTTAGGTGAAGTGAGTTTGTTTTTGCTAGAAATTGACACTATTGACAGAGCTCACTCCATGCTCACTTCACCTAAGTTTTCACGGTGAGATTTTTACAGAATAGCACCGCTGCTCAACAACATAAATAACGTAATGAATGTTGCTAAACTGTCAAGAAGAAACCCATTGCAAGAAACTATTTACTACTACCCACATTTTAATAAAACTGTTAATTCCCTACACTGCAAAATTGTATAGGTTTAGTTAGAAAAAATCATATTGCACACGGAATTTCCACAGTATCAAATGCAATCGAGTACCTATCTAAAGTAGGAATCTATCCTTCAATTAATTTTAAAAAATCTGTGATTGATGAAAAACCTACTTCCTTAAGGGAAAACTCGCAACATGAAGAAGAAAATGAACGCTGCCTAAGTAATGAAGTGAGATAAATTAAGTACCTAATGTGCGCATTATCTAACTTAACGATATTATCGTGAACGTTCACATCCACGTCACGGTATCACGATAAAACAATATAGTGTTAAACATGCAAAAACTACACCTCCGCTCTGTGCATACCTACACGCTCACACGCACACATTTACAACCATTTACAATCAAACTACACCTCACTAATGTGCACACATGTTTATGAAACCGGCTTCACTTTACTGTTGACAGCCCTCTGTCTTCGTTTTTTATTTGGTCTGAAGATAAAACAGGGAAGTAAAATGTATAAAAAAAAGTTATTTAAAAAAATAAAAAACCCGACTGCGGTAAAAACCTTAAGTTAAAAAAAAACTGAAAAGCTAAAAACAAGCCCATTTAAAATTAAATAAAAGTTGGAAGCAGGCGGGACCCATTTGAATTTGAAAATATAATAAAAATGGTGTGGGTCCCGCCTGCTTCCAACTTTTATTTAATTTAAAATGGGCTTGTTTTTAGCTTTTCAGTTTTTTTTTTAACTTAAGGTTTTTACCGCAGCCGGGTTTTTTTTTTTTTTTAAATAACTTTTTTATTTCCAGCTTTTTAGTTTACAAATGTGAAAGATTTCGCAAACGATTTAGTTCTTGGTAGGTGTTTTTTACAATTTGTCACTTCGAATTGCTTTTAAGTATATATGTTGTATATATTTTTGTAATCACCTTTTAAAACCCTTTATTTTGATACCCCACTCGATAGGTTTTGGATAAAAAAATAAATAAATTAATATGGCGACCAGTAGTCGCCATATTGAATTTTCACTAACGTCATTTCTTTAGTGACACTCGCCGGGCTAAGAGGAATCGATTAACGTATGAATCATAAGAATCGGCCCAGGCGTTTGGTCTGTATAGTGCTTCAAAGGAACATACAAAGACGCTTTTAAACTTCCACGATAACGGTAACATACATTTTGTGGATGTGACTCTCATATTATTATAACTGTACTCTTTGGATGTGACGTGGACGTCTACGATTATACCCTCATTTAGAAATTATAAAGCGCACATACAAAAATCAAAGAGAGTGAATGAGAGTAAGATAAGTAGGTGTGTTGTCTTTGGTCCCTGGCTGCCCTAAAATCAAGCAATGGACAAAAGACAACTTTTTATATGCTTGAGTACCGAGGCTTTTGACTACTTTGTAAGTATGTGTATATTTTGTATTTTTTTTTGTAATGTGCGTTGTGTTTGTGCAGATTAAACAATGTTTCTTTCTTTCTTTTTTCTTAGATATAAATTCAAAGTTGAAATTTAACATACCTAGGCAATGATATTCTAATAAACAGATATGTTATGAGCGCGCAAATCGTGAAGACTAGAAAACGTCCTAATTGGGACGTATTGCCTTTAGTCTGTGTCACGCACAGTGTTGCCAATTTAGCTCTTTTAGAGCTAAATCTAGCTCCATTTTCAATTAATCAGCTCCAAAAAAATAATTTTAGCTCTTTAGCTCTTTAATTTTAAAATTTTAGCTCCATTCCAATACATGAAAAAATGTACTTGGTTTTTTTTCTTTCAAAATTTTAGGTGTGTATCCGAATTTCATGCAGCGAGAAAATGAATAAATAGAGCCATATTTAGTCTATAACTTGAACTACGGGGAATCCCCGTATTGTTTTATTTCGTTCGTTTCATTTAAGTACTTCGTTTCGTTCGTTTCATGTAAGTACTTCATTTCGTTCGATCATTCTTGACTTGATTTTGGTAATTGGTGTACGATCGTGGTGGAGTACTGTGTTGATTATTTGTGTAGTTGTAGTTCGAATTACAATAAATTAGTATAGGAAAGTGCAACATGCAAAATGTCATCAAGTAGGCCATACACACAAAAGTTCCGAGAAGAATGGCTCTCCGAGAATGCTTTTCAAGGTTGGTTGAAAGAAGTTTGTAATGACAAAACCAAAGCGTATTGCTGCTATTGTCGAAGTGAATTAAATGCGAAAAAAAAATGATTTATTGAACCCACTGACAAGTACAAGTGTAATAGAGGTCAGTGATTGAACCACATTAGAATTAGTGAATTTGACACACAATTTCGATAGTTCTGACGACAAATAGTCGTATTTTTAAATATCTCTCTTATTATTCTAACAAGATATAAGTAATATCATGTTACGTTTTTCTACAATAATTAAAATTTTGATTTTTAAACTTAATTTGGTTTTAGCTCTTTTTTTCCCAAATATTTAGCTCTATTTTAGCTCTTTTTCGAAGGTGATCTAGCTCTCTTTAAAAAATTGAGTTGGCAACACTGGTCACGCACGTCTACGAGTGAGACGGTGCGTGCAGCTACGTAATTACCATCCAAAATGCCATTTTGTGTATTTAGAAAGTGTACCAATTATGATACCAAAGTTAATAAAACACAAGGAATCTCATACCACACGAAAGTACACATTATACTTCGATTTATTAATATATTTCAATTATTTTCCTAATATTCTGATATTTGGAGGTTAGGAAAAAGAAAGAGATGGAAAATACATTTTTTGTCGTAAGAACGACAAGGATGCGAGCACTCCGGACATAGAATAAAAGTACAGATGCGAATATTAGGCAGTAAAGTCATCTAAACAGCAGAGTTCTAGTTTCCCTTTTAATAACTTTTCTTTATAATTTTGTTTGATATATTTAATTATAAATTAAACATGTCATAATATGTAGGAAAAGAAAATATTAATAGCTTATCGTTACCATAGTATGTCACAGATAGTGTTAAAATAAACCTACCATTGAGATTAAAATTAAATCTTTTCGAAGGTGTATGATTATTTTTACAATTGTATTTCTTTCTTTTTAAAACGTGTTTTATTTTTCACCTACCTACCTTTTAATAGTGTTTATTCGTTGCATAGGCGCAAATCCCGACTACAAATTCTGTAGACGCGGTTTGTACTTTCTGCCTAGTTAATTTGTTAGTCTATGATGCCAACGTGCGGTGATTGGTAGCCCGAATAATGTTTGTTTACATTCACGCGCAATTGACAACATCTAGCTGTCACTTTTTTTCTTATTGGTTTTATCAAGCTATCCTTTTTCTATCCTTTTTACTTGTAGTGAAATGTGAAATGAATGAAAAGTGTGTATGTGTGCTGCCTCTCGGCGCGGAACACTTTTTTCTGTTGTTTTGTAAGTGTATAACATATCTGTTTATTAGAATATCATTGTACCTAGGTAAATACTCGTTCAGAACTTCAGAGTCGTTCAAGTCCGCATTCATTCCGGAAGACACGATTGAGAACGGAAATTGCAATTTATGGCTTGGAAAGTCGGACCGGACCAAGTTCCAGTGCTTCGATGCAAAAGTAGTGTAGTTAACACTTCTGCAAGTTTTCCATTTTATCACCACTGTTACCAGTCGCCCTACTAAAACCATATTTGGGTTAAATATTAATATCATCTGCCTAGCCATTTTCCAACTATACATATAGGTATGTTGGGGTCGTCATCCAGTCTAACCGGATGCAGCTGAATACCAGTATTTTATGTGGAGCGACTGCCTATCTGACGTCCACAACCCTGTTACTGGGTAATACGATACCCCTTGCAGACTGGTTGTCAGACTTTCGGGCTTCTGACTACCCGTAACGAGTGTCAAAGATCCACGAATGACAGCCGGGACCAACAGTTTAACGTACCTACTCTCCGAGGCACGGAGGGGTCTCGATATGTAAAGATGGTCACCCATCCACAGACCGACCGCGGCAAGCGTAGCTTAACTTGATCGATCGACCTGTGCGGCTGTTATTATTTATCCACGGGCCTCTCAGGTTGGTAAAGTTAAAGTCATGTTGCAAAAGTGTTCCGTATGAAAATGTAGATTAGATACCTACGCATCATACTGTTCTTTTTTGGCAGTTTGTGTGTGGCCTTCATGCTTTAAAGTTCAAAAAAAAAAAAAAAACAATAACCATCAGTTGAGATTGAAGAACAAAAAATTTGGCTATGTTTCTATAGGTAGGTACTAATAATAATTAAAATAGATTATCGCATCAAAACATATCTGCAGTTTCGAAGAATAGGTAAAAAGAAAATAAGTAGAACGTAGGTAATTTTGGTTTAAAAACCGAACTACTAAACATATTTTAATGAAATTTCTATGGGACCAATCTGAAAGTATAATTTCATTATCCATTCAAATAAACAAAAGAATTTTGCAAATCGGCTTATAAACAACAGAGTTCTGACGAAACAAAAAAAAAAAAAGAAATTCAACCGAATTGATAAATTTCCTTTTTTTGAATTCGGTTAAAAAAGGACAAGTTGGGTTAAAATATGCGTCACAACCACTCAAAACGCCCATCGCTCAGCATAATGCTACTACCCTGTGGTAATTCGAAAGGTATTAAAACGTCACAACGAACCTAGTGTGTTCACAGTTTAATAACAGAATCTGTTTTTATAAAAATTAATCAATTATGATCAGAATAATTAAAGTCCACTCGCCAGTCCGATAGTGACGATTTTAGGAAAACCCGATATTATACATGGACTTTTGATATTAACTTGGACTTTGGAAACATACAAAAAGTTTATAAAAAATAATCAATTATGATCACAATAATCAAATTCCACTGGCCAGTCCGACAGTGACGATTTTAGGAAAACCCGATATTAAACATTGGACTTTGGAAACTTATAAAAAGTAAGTACCTACTTATTGTTTTTTAACTGACTCATCATCATGTCATGAGTTTACAATATTGTATTAATGATCTAGTACGTACTAAATATGGACGAGTTTGTATGTAAATATTGTAGCACGTAGCCTTTTGTAGTTTTTGTCTGCTGCCATCGGAAAATGGCGGAATTTCAAATGTAATCTTCGTTCGCAGTTTAGTTTCCAAACGTCACAACAAATATTATTTTTTGGAAAAATAACTTTAAATACTTTAGTATAAAGTTAATTTTGCGCTACTTATCTACAACTTTATTTTTTTTTATGTCATTCTAAAACCAACCTGATTTCCACAATCATAAAGTTGATATTTGTTTTATTTACCTATTGCTGTATGTAGGAGATGTAAGAATCGTAGCAGGTGGCGTTCTGTAGATTCTGACTAACCTTACGTGAGGGAAGAAGGCGTTAGTTTATGTACAGTCGCCAGCACATCAAGCTACCAGAAACTGTCAAATTTTCCCAACCAACTTTGAAACTTATGCTTTGGCAATAAAGTTGAAAATCCATTAAAGAAATTTGACAGATTGTAGTTAGTACCTTGATGTGCTTGCGTCTGTAACTTTATGTACGAGTATGTAGTAGATAATAATGCAGTCTAATATTAGTCAATTGAAATGGCAGCTGTTTTATAATATGATAATATCGGATTGCAAATTCTTAGACGGGAAAAAAATCGAGATCGCAGAAAAAACCGTATTTCATTATATTTGGGATTCACGCGAGCATTCGCCTCTAGAATACGAAATTTTAAAGACGCTTACCAGCAAGCTCTAGGTACTTACCTAATTGTAACAATTGAGGAAAACCAAAGGATTTTTTGTCTTTAAAAAGCAATTCCTTTCCTCGAAACAATAAGGGAATGACCTAAGTTTTTCTAGGAAACGGTACATTTTGGGAAAAACCCTTAAAAACAATTGTCAGAAGCAATGAAAATATTCGTGAGAATTGCTTCGGTTAGGTATAAAAAGTAAACTTTACTAATCACGTGTACACTTTATCGTTCACATTTCACGTGTTATAAATCCCGAGGCAAGGCTCATTGGTCCGATATACGATAGTGAATGTTACCTCGATAGGAAAGAATGGAAATTGTTTGCCAAAAATCGTTAAAGCCCATGTTTTGTTTATTCAGTGAATTTCAGTGTCTTTTCTGCAAACATACATAATACACACATCAAAAGTGTCTAGGGATCTAAATATATAAAACTCAAAGGTGACTGACTGACATAGTGATCTATCAACGCACAGCCCAAACCACTGGAGTGATCGGGCTGAAATTTGGCATGCAGGTAGATGTTATGACGTAGGCATCCGCTAAGAAAGGATTTTGATAAATTCTACCCCCAAGGGGATAAAATAGGGGATGAAGGTTTGTATGAAACTTTGTCAATTTTAAACCAATCGGGCTGAGACTTCGCATGCATATAGCTACTATGACGTAGGCATCCCCTAAGAAAGGATTTTGATACATTCAACCCCCATGGATATAAAATAAGGGATGATGGAGGATGTAAATGATTTAGTTTTTTTTTTAATAATACTTAACGCGAGCGAAGCCGCGGGCAAAAGCTAGTCAACATATATTTTTGCAATAACTTTTCTCCTGATTGATATTAATTAAAATTTTCTTTAAGGATTCATCAAATAAAGTGTTTTCGTTTGTCACAGTAACGATAAACCAAGTCACCTTTGCATTAATAAAGAAATTTGCCATTTTCCTAATAAAGGGATTTTTGACATTTGAACCACTAACACAAAAGTTCGAAAAAAAGACTGAAATAACAGTTTTCTTTAAAATTTTATTGGGTAACTTAAACAATTAATAATCCGTGTTTCTACCGCGAACACTAACAACACAAGAACATCGGTTTGGCATACTCAAAATGAGTTCATCCAAATCACGCTGTGGAATGGCCGCCCATGTTCGTTGCAACAACAAAAAAAGGTCTTCTTGCGACTGGATACCCTCCATATTCGGCAGAGCTCTTCTCTGTAGCATATCCCATGCATGCTCAATCGGGTTCAAGTCTGGCGACTGAGCAGGCCAGGGCAGGACATTGATGTTAGCTGCGGCGAGAGTCTGTCTTACAACTCTTGCGGTGTGCGGTCGTGCATTATCATGCATTAACTGAAATAAGGGACCGATTTGCACTTGTAGAGGAACGATGACGTCTGATACAATCGTCTCAGCATAAATTTGAGCGTTGAGGTTGCCTCTGATCCAAATCAACTCAGTTCTTCCGCCGATCCAAATACCCGCCCATACCATGATGGTTCCACCACTATAAGGATGGACTTCCTGGCAGGATTTTAATCGCTGTTGGCGTCCAGGGGTTCTCCAGTGTCGTATACGTCTTGTATCCGGTCTCATACCAAAACGAGACTCATCAGAAAAGCACACGAAACGCCATTGTTCTTCTGCCCAATTTCTGTGTTCAAGAGCCCATTGATATCGAATCCTACGATTGTGCATTGCTATAGGTGGTACCCGTAGCGGTCTTCGGGAATGAAGGTTCACTTCATGCAAGCGGTTTCTGACTGTTTGGTCGCTAATTAAGTTCCCTGAAGAGTGATGAAGCCTCACGGCTAACATCATGGCGGTTATTGTTGGAGCTCTTCGAGTTAAGATTTGAATGTATCGGTCTTGTCTCCGTGTGGTGCAGCGATACCGTCCTCCATGGCGCTCAGCCACGGTACCAGTGCTTCGGTAACGTGTCCAAAGTCGACTGATAACACTCTGACTTGTATTCAGAGCTAAAGCCACAGTAAGTTGCCGGGAACCAGCTTCTATCATTCCCACGGCTCTGAGCATTTCTTCCCTGCTTAAATGACGTCGCCGCTCCATAATAACGTTGGTTTTAATCAGTAGTAGGGAAACAGTAGCACTAATAATGTCTTCAATGCGTTGTATGTTTTTATAGGGAAAATATTGACAGCTGATTTTCATCTTTTACTCGAATTTGATTCACAGTTCCTGATTCAAATTATGAAATGCACCAAAAAGGATCCATATAAATTTATAAAATCATAAATTTATTACAAAGCCACATCTCAATCTCAAGAAATCCGCATAAAAATGCTTGATCCCTAGACACTTTTGATGTGTGTATATTGGGGAAAGCGTTATGGATTCATCCAGTGCGAGTGCGGAACTCCTGAACAGACTATACACTATCTGCTAGACTCTAGCAGATGCCGCAGGGCCGCTCTGGGAACACTCTAGCAGCTAGAGTGTCCCCAGAGCGGCCCTAGGGCGGTGCGAGCGCGAGCGGTGCGACGGCACCGGGTGCCGTCATTGGGGGGCGCTGAAATCAACCGAAATGCGACCACCAGGCACCAGTCAACGAATAGTTACTGATGGTAACTATTCGATGACCGATGATAGTAACTACTACCTATAAAGCGCGGACGCGGATATCGACCGAGTCCCGATGAACATTTCGGCTCGCAAACGGAGCGGGCGGCGCGGAATGGTCCATATTGGAAAAAGTTGTGCTGATTAGCAAATTAGTTTGACAAGGCCCCACATTAAGATTTAGCACCACGTAAAAAAAAATTCTAGGGCTGCCGCTGAGCGTCCCAAATGTCCGTTCACCTGTGTCTAAGCCAAAATAACGCCTTTGACGCCGCAATAAATGTGGCCACCTACTGGGCACGAACAGTATAGGGTGTCGTCGTCGTCGTTTCAGCCGATAGACGTCCACTGCTGGACATAGGCCTCTCCCAATTTTGGGGGGATTTGCCATAATCGCCACGCTTGGCAGGCGGGATGGTGATCGCAGTATGGTATGATTTTGGAATAAATAGAGAACGCTGCTGCCCATTCTTCGGTAAGACCCTTAGTCGCCTTTTACGACACCCACGGGGAGGCCTGGGGGGGGGGGTATAGGGTGTAGGTACCGTCAAAATGAAAAGAAGAAGTATCTTTTCAAAAATTGTTCGATATTTGTTAGTTTGTGTACGTAATGAAGCAACAAGATCAAACAATAGGCATCTCTGCCATCATCTGCATCATCTGCCTAGTCTTTTCCCAACTATGTTAGGGTCGGCTTCCAGTCTAACCAGATGCAGCTGAATACCAGTATTTTACTGCCTGAATACCAGTATTTTACATGGAGCGACTGCCTATCTGACCTCCACAACCCAGTTACTGGGTAATACGATACCCCTTGCAGACTGGTTGTCAGACTTTCGGGCTTCTGACTGCCCGTAACGACTGTTATAGATCCACGAATGACAGCCGGGACCAACGGCTTAACGTGCTTTTCGAGCCACGGAGGGGTCACAGTATGTAAAGATGGTCATCCATCCACAGACCTGACCTTAACCTGATCGATCGACCTGTGTGGCTGTTATTATTTACACGCTGTATATATCTTTACAATTTCAGCCAATTTTCAATTTCAATTTGTGCTTACCAGGCACAAATTCGGCCCACTATCGCTACTGAGAAATTCCCAATAAAACTTGGCCCGATTTGAGTATCAAACTCAGGACCTTATGCTCAGCAGTCATTTGCGACCACTAGACAATTAGGTATCATTAATTTCGATGCGAGGTCAATGTTTAACCTGACTTTTACCCTTTTCATTCACAGACCTTTATGACCGCTAAATTAATTGAGTATTGTTAATTTCAAGTGACATTTTAGACTTTAGGTCCTTTCTTTAACCGGAGCGAGGATAACACGTTACCGTACCTATTTTACAAAAATAAAGGACGACATTATTATCGTTACTTATGAGAACTTTTTGTTCAATCTGTCAAGCCTTTTCCTAACTATAATGGCGTCAGCTTCCAGTCTAACCGAATTCAGCTGAATATCAGCATTTTACATGAGTACCTGCCTATCTGAAGGCCAATTCCTGTAATTAAAACGTTCAAAATCTAGTTGCAATCTCATCTCAGCGACAATCAATGTCAAAACTTGTCAAAAATCTAGGGAAATTAGAGGTATTTTTGACAGATTGAGACTGAGATCAGACTCTCCGATCAAATCAGTCTCCACAAATCAGTAACCGATTAATACGATACCCCTTGGTAAGACTAGTTGTCAGACTTTTAGGCTTCTGTCCCGATAGTAGAAGTCGAAATGAAAATCCAAGATGGCGGCTGTAATGTTTTTTTAATATTTTAACTTGGGTGTCGTTTTCATGGTTTTCGAGGGTGCTGGAGCCAATAATAAAGTCAAAATGAAAATCCAAGACGGCGGCTGCGGACATTTTGAAATTTTTTGTTATGGTGTCGTTTTCATGATTTTCGAGGTTGCTGGAGCCGAAAATAAAGTCAAGATGAAAATCCAAGATGGCGGCTGTAAAACTTTGTTTTTGTTAATTACTTTTGTTTTATGTTTCAGTGACCGCGTCTGCTGGACTAGACCCAGCCTAGTGCGCGTGCATTGGTTTTCAGAATAGGTAGGCTATTCTGAAAACCAATGCACGCCACTGTAACGTGCTTTTCGAGGCACGGAGGGGCCTCTCGTCTCGGTATGTATGTATGTTCACCCATACACGGAGTCACGGACCGATAGAACCGTGTTACTTTTTTTTATGATTCATTAAACTTAAATTAGGTACTTACAAACAGAGCAAGACAAATACTTGCTCACCTACATTTTATGCTATCTAAATAGGTCGCAATCACATGGGACAACAAACAACAAAAAATTATGCATACAATGATTTTTTACTGTAATCCTGATGATTGTAAAAGTAAATACGGCCTAAACCACGGGCGGTAGCGGGCGCGACGAAAACATTGTTACAAAAAAAAAAAGATAGATTGTGTTTCGTTTTTCTAGTGGTCGCAAACGAGTCTTGGGTTCGATTTCAGGTTGAGCAGTGTCATTGGGTTTTTCCATCAGAAATTTCTCAATAGCAGCCTGGAGTCTTTTGTGCCAGGTTGATGGCAATAGGCTCGCCCTTAAACATATCTGGTGAAATATAGGTGTATCTGGTGAAATCTGGGTGAACTATAGGTACTTACCACCACTGCCTAACCCTTTAGAGATTACAGGTGTGATGCTATGTTAGGTTAGAACCGTGGTATAAAAATGGCCGAGAATATCCTTCATTCCGTAAATGATGAAATGGAGATTTCTCATTGTATCCCAGTCCTGAAGCAATACATAAAGACCTTGTTTTTTCGTATCTCTTAGATTATCCAATGTCTGTATAAATATTAGTGTAACCAATATCGCTACAGCTGAATCTACTCAGTAGGTACTCAGTGGTACTTATGTTGTACAATAAAACTATATTTAAACAAGATACAAGACTCAAGGAAACTAGAATGAAAACTCTGATGATAAATAAAAGTTTAGATTTTCCATATAGCAACGATAAATGATTTACATTGATGTAAGTTATATGATAATGACACAATGTTAATTTATACATTTATAAGCTTAAATGCCCTGTCACCTGCTCACGTGAGGACCTGACCGCTGGGCCAGCGAACGGTATCCGCGTTGCCGAATTTTGGGCCTAACAAATCTAAAAAACTGGCTAAGTGCGAGTTGGACTCGCACACAAATCGTACCACAAGGCAAAAATGCCGAAAATAAACACGATTGTTGCATGGGAGCCCCCCTTAAATATTTCTTTTATTCTGTTTTTAGCATTTGTTGTTATAGCGGCAACAGAAATACATCATCTGTGAAAATTTAAACTGTCTAGCTGTCACGGTTAGTGAGATACAGCCTGGTGACAGACGGACAGACGGACAGTGGAGTCTTAGTAATAGGGTCCCGTTTTTACCCTTTGGGTTTGACAGGACTAAACTAATATTTATCTTCTGTATAGAAAGAAAAAGATCCCTGAACTTAAATTTAGCTTAGTTTGTGAACAACAGAATCGGCGCCAATAAGGTATTCGCTTAACTAAGTACTAACGTCACAAATAATTAGCAACACAAAACAATGAATAAGATATGACGGTCATCGCCACTGTAGTACTTGCCAAAGAGTTTTGCATACAAAGGGCATAAGTAATTATTTAACTTACACGATGTCCTATATTTTTAACTGAAATTGTGTTGAAAAATATTTGCAGTTTTCAATATGTGACTGAAAAGTAAATATTTTGATTATTTTGGACAATTTTTTATGGTAGGTAATAATAATATTTTATGACCTGATTACCTACATGTCACGAGGGATTTCAAAGTTTTTTGCTTATTCAAATAACTCTTGTGTTATGTTATGATGCGTTATCTAAACAGATTAAAATTCAGACGTAGGAAGACTGAAAAAACTGGCCAAGTGCGAGTCGGACTCGCACACGAAGGGTTCCGTACCACAAGGCAAAAACGCCGAAAAAAAACATGTTTGTTGTATGGGAGCCCCCCTTAAAATTTATTTTATTTTAATTTTATTATTTATTATTAAAGTTAAAATACAACTGAGTATTTTGTGAATATTTCAAGTGCCTACCTGTTGCCATTTTTGATATCGAGCAAAAAAGGGCAAAAATATCGCGTTTGTTGTATGGGAGCCCCCCTTAAATATTTATTTTATTTTGTTTTTAGTATTTGTTGTTATAGCGGCAACAGAAATACATCATGTGTGAAAATTTCAACTGTCTAGCTATCGCGGTTCTTGAGATACAGCCTGGTGACAGACAGACGGACAGACGGACAGACGGACAGACAGCGAAGTCTTAGTAATAGGGTCCCGTTTTTACCCTTTGGGTACGGAACCCTAAAAAAACCGATTCGACTTGGATATAGGTAAGGCCTCTGAGACTGTGCTGCTGGAGAGTTTCTTTCGCCACTTCTTCCCAGAGCTAAAGCACTAGGAAATGGTGAAGAGCGGGCGTTTTGGGAGACTGTCTTATGTTATTTTGACGTTAAAAAAGTGCTCAATCTCAGCCTAATTAAAATTACTTTGATTTTATCCTACCTACAGGACTGGAAAAATGACTGACCTGCCTTTATGCAACCCAATTATGGAGAGTCATAGATTTACCACTGTTTCCTTCCATAAAAGCGAATATTTATGTGATCCGCGATTGAATGAAATTTTCCACACATACTTTCATTTTCTCGAATCCGCGTAATATTTGAAATTAAAAAACTGGCCAAGTGCGAGTCGGACTCGCACACGAAGGGTTCCGTACCACAAGGCAAAAACGCCGAAAAAAACATGTTTGTTGTATGGGAGCCCCCCTTAAATATTTATTTTATTTTAATTTTATTATTTATTATTAAAGTTAAAGTACAACTGAGTGTTTTGTGACTATTTCAAATGCCTACCTGTTGCCATTTTTGATATCGAGCAAAAAAGGGCAAAAAAATTGCGTTTGTTGTATGGGAGCCCCCCTTAAATATTTATTTTATTCAGTTTTTAGTATTTGTTGTTATAGCGGCAACAGAAATACATCATCTGTGAAAATTTCAACTGTCTAGCTATCACGGTTCATGAGATACAGCCTGGTGACAGACAGACGGACAGACGGACAGACGGACAGACGGACAGACGGACAGACGGACAGACAGCGAAGTCTTAGTAATAGGGTCCCGTTTTTACCCTTTGGGTACGGAACCCTAAAAAGTATGGCCAGCATTGCGTGGAAAATTCATTGATATAAAAAATAAAGCACCTCCCAAGTAACACAGAAAGCATTATAACAAACGAATAGTAAACTTATGTACAACTTAAGATCCGTATAAACTCTTATATAAGTTCACCGAGCATCTTAACGCTTTATATTGGCATTTAAAAACCATTATGATGCTTTACACTGTATAGCGGTTGGATAGTGGCTTATCAAAATGCTTTTGTAAAGCCTTTAGCTTTATTGTAGTAAACCACAATCCAGCTATACAGCTTTCAGCTGTTTTTAAGGCATTTGGATCTACAGTAGCATTTTTAAGTAGTAAATACATGCTTAATGCCGCTTAATAGCATAAACTTGTACCATTATAATGCACCGTAAATCCGTTATGAAGCTTTGGGCTGTTTTTAGTGCCCTTTGTTGTGTAATAGCACTTTAAAGTGGTAAGTAAATGCCTAGTACTGCTGGACAGCATAAACGTGAATCAATGTAATGCTTGCATTTTTAAAGATCAACTGAGTTCTGTTGTACAGCTAACAGCTCTTTAATCAAATAAAAGTGAGTTATTGTAATGCGTAAAGCTGTATATACATTAAATTGTCTTCCATTTTTAATAATTCAGCTTTGGCAAGCTGATATATTTTATTTTGTACGGCATTGTATGGTTGGTACAAAAATTACTGAAAATAAGAAAACAACTATCGTAATAAATATGTGATTGTTTTACTCAAGGATCCCCATGGCACTATTTCAGTCTACATCAAGTCTACTGGTATACCGGTGAACCCATATAAAACTACTTTATAGACAATGGCACTACACTGTTCATCAAAAGTCTTCTCTTTGGCCTCTGGCTTAATAATTGTTCACGTGTGAGTATTTATACTGCTGACGGCATTAATTAGCCTTTTGAAAGGCTCACCGGGCTGCTATAGACCGCCACCATTTTGTAAATATTTTATAACCAAAAAATATTATCATTCGGACCTATTTATAAAAGCAATAGACCTATATAATAATGATATAACTTAATTTAATACTGCCCAACCAATAATATTATGTTAATTATGCAAAATTCGTTCTAAACAGGAATACACAATTGTTTTGATTATTTCACACAATATCTATAAATCACATTTTATATCAAAACCACAAAATATCGAAGGCGCGTGAAAATTCTCAATGAAACTTATATAGACATTTACAGTAAACTACATTGCGCAGTAATATTTGAAGGCATGATATAGCAAAAGAGTCAAAAATTAACCCAGTATTATACATTTTGTTTTGATGCAAACAAATATGGTGTCACTCAGTTTTGACCGTCTTCGTCCATATCATGTTGCGATACAAAGTAGTTAAATTACAACGTTAATTGTATTATAACATTTGTACCGTGGTATTAGAGATGTTTTTGCAATGATGTAGGGTTTATTTAAGTTCTAACTGTGAACACTTGTATAGCTCCAATCATTCTTTTACTACATTCTAATGCGAGTGTAATGCTTTTGTAATGCAATTAACATCTTCATTATCAATAATATTGCTAGTATAATGCTTCTGTAATGCGATTGGCAACTTCATTGACCGTAATAATTCTTCTTTAATGCGATTGGTAACTTCTTTGACCATAATAATGCTAATATAATGCGCCTGTAATGCTATTAAACAACTATTGTGAACCTATTTAGGATCTAAAGCCGTATAAATTGTGCCCAAATAAGCATTACAGTAGCCGTATAAACGTTTGTAATGTTACTATAGAACTAACTCAAAATGCGAAAACGATACAGAAATGCTGTAAGTCGGCCGTTATACTGCTTTGATGTGTTACTTGGGCTCTTACCTATGAAGCAGCCAGTTCGAAAGAACACCACGTGTTCCAAAAACAAACTTTTGTTTCTTTTTTCCTTTTTGCGATTATCAAATAGTCACATCACTCAAAACTATTATTTAAATCAAGATTTTTTTAAGGCTGCGTAAATAATTATTGTCAATAATAATCTTACGAATAAGCAAAATACCGTTGTCTGTGGTTAAGTTTTCGTGCAACGGTTCGCGATGTTAATCTTAAACTGTGTGGGTTATTTACAAAACTGTAGACGATTTAACGAGCGACGCCAATGCCTGTGCAGCCAATGAATACTACGATAATTTCAGGGCTGAAACGGCCATGATAAATTATATGGCTTTTGGTACCTACCTCAAGTACTTAGTACAAAAATGTTTACGGTGCGATATCAGAGGGCAACTTCTCGTAATCTTAAGAACATTCACAGTCTGATCTCAGTCTCATCTGTCAAAAATACCTTAATTTCCCTACATTTTGACAAGTTTTTGATATTTGTTTGTCGCCGAGATGAGACTGCGACTAGATTTTGAACGTTTTAAATGGGGAATTTTTAACTGCACCTCTGTTTAGAAATTTAAGCAAACAAAATTTCTCCACTAAGTAATAACCTACCTACTGCATATCAAATAAATGACTGTAATACAAATTAACTACACTACACACTAAACCAACATAATATACAAAAAGTAACACATTTGTAATGACAACTTAGGATGCAAGAGTGAGCGAAGCGAGCTCGGGACTTGGGACACCCCGACTCGGACAGGTTAGGTTCGAAGGGGATGACGGGGGCTCGAGTGAGCGAGCAAAGCGAGCGAACGAGCCCCCGTCATCCCCTTCGTGTTAGGTTCCTTTAAACCCTGTAGACAGAAATAGGGGCACCGCGAAGCGGGGCTCCGTCGACTACGCCTAAGCAGATATTTTTGTAGATAAAAAAAAAGCTTTGGGATTTTTTTTCTCGGCCACTATGATTAACTTTTAGTTAACAGATAGTCATTCAGTAGAACAGTTAAGCTTTAAAGATCTAACAGTACAGTATAATTGATTTATTTGATGAGCAAATTTAGTGTGCAATTCAGTATTTTTGGTGGTAATTTCGAATATTTTGATTGAAAAAAGGGGATTTACAGTTAAAGTATTAAATACCACCCGTTTTAAATTACGAGAATTGGCCTTCAGAAGGAAGTCGGTTATGTTTTCTGGCATATACCTAGGTAACAAGAGTAGTAATAATAACAGCCACACGGGTCCCATTGAAGATTAATCTACGCTTGCCGTGGTTGGTTCGTGGATGGGTGACCATTCATTACTTATCGATACCCATACGTGCCTCGTTAGTCCCGGCTGTCATTCGTAGATCTTTGACAGTCGTTACGGTTAGTCAGAAGCCCAACTCTGAGAACCAGTCTCGCCAAGAGGTATCGTGTTACCGAGTAGGTAACTGGGTTGTGGAGGTCAGATAGGCAGTCGCTCCATGTAAAATTCAGCTGCATCCGGTTAGACTGGAAGCAGATTGAGTGACATAGGTACCAATAGAGAAAAGGGTTTAGGTATGTACCTAGAGTTCTATAACGATAAAAAAAAAACGAGATTACAAGACTAGGAAATCTTTATGCAAATACATACATATACAGGGGGTTCAATAGTCTCATCTAAAAACTTATTACTTCACATAATTAAATTCTACAACGAAAAGCAAGATACCTATACTTACGTTTCATTTTCGTAATAGTTATTTTATTTCAAATGCAATAGGTATTTCAAATGAAAAATATTTTTCACTAATTAAGTAAGTACCTAGGTACCTAGATAAACTTAAATATTTATAGAATAACCAACCAATTTGGTAAATAGAAGGTTGACCTAATAGTAGCGTACCCAGTAAATATTTAACTGATTATTGCTATTTAAAACAAACGCTATCTAAATATAGAAAACACGAGCAGTTTACTGAGTATAGCTACCAAAATGGTGATGTAATTTAATACCTAGCGTAGTTAGATAATTGACAAGTTTATACCTATGTCCCTATTACCACCAAATAAATATGTATAAGTAGTGACAGTGACATAAGAGACCAGTGGGAATTTTGTTTACTACTGTAGTGAAAAGTCTGTACTTTCCCACATTTAATTTGTTGTGTAAAATTGTTGAAATGCTCTGCATTTTAGAGTTATATTAACACTAGCTGAGCCCCGCGGTTTCACCCGCATAAGTGTTGATCATCGGGATAAAAAGTAGCATGTATTTTAATTCGGGGTGTCAGCTACCTCCATAATTTTTTTTATAAAAATTGGTCCAGCCGTTTGAGCGTGAAGAAGTAACAAACATATAAATACACACACATATACCGTAAAACGCTGCAACTTTGCCAACTAAGCCCAAGTTTGCCTATTTCGTTTCAATTACGATATTTCGCGTTTGCTTAGTTTTTTCTTATTTTCTACCATTTGGTAGTGATTTTACATTATTAGGGCAACAGATTTTTCATTTTTTGTAATGGTAGCTTCATTGTTACTCTGTCAGTTGGCCGACAAACACCGGTGCGCGTAGGTGAAAATTTTTAGTGTCTTGTAACTTTTGAAGTTTTAGCTAAAGAAAAGGTGTTTTCGTGCAGCTATAACTTCCCAGGGTAAGAACATACTATCTACTTTCCATATTGCTTGATATTTTTATTAAAAGGACACGATTTCATTAAAATAACTTAGTAGGCAATGTTGTGCACTGTTTTGGAAACTTGAGTGACACAACTTTGCCTGGGTCTAGGGTTGTCACTAGGCGGATTTTAATATTGATATATTTTTTTATAAATGTCATATTTGCATGAAATTTTCACAGCTTGGAACCCGGTTATATCGAGACTCAAGAGCTTGCATGCACTAAATTCCCTTCGTTTTACGATATTTTAATTTTATTGCATACATTGTTAATGTTCCGAAATCGGGTGAGACACAGGTATCACCTAGGAGTTAGAGCTTCAATTGAAAATCAGGTATCACCTAGGAGTTAGAGCTTCAATTGAAAATGTTACATTTTTTATGGCAATAGAACATTCTTATTTTTATTTCGACAGTTATGTTTTCAATCGCCTGTAAGGGTGAGGCAGAGGTGTATCTCTGCCTGACCCTTCAGTGATTACAGGCATGATTTTGTATTTAAGTAAGTCTTAACTTTGTTGCAGTTATATGCAAAAATGCCACAACGAAGCAGGAGAAAACCAGAAGCTCGAAGTTATGCCGATTACTCTGTAGAAATATCAGAAGTTGCTGCAGATCTCGTACGAAAAAAAATCATTTCGTCATACGAAGCGGAAAAGAAATTTGGGATCCCGCGTCAGACCATTTTTAATAAATCAATAAACATGTATAGCAAACCATTTGGTCGACCTACAGAGTTGACAACTGAGGAAGAAGCCCACATCGTAAAAGCCAGCATTGCTGAAAATTGGTGATTTTTACTCATAAGTAGCAATTTGTTTTATTTTTTTACAAAGTGAATAAAACTTTAAGAAAATAATCCGTATTTTTTTGGGACAACCCTAGAGTCAACGACATTTTTGTATGAAAAGTTTCTGGTACCTGCTACAACATTGCCTATTAGCTGTAAAAAAATATATATTACCGTCATGGCAATAATCTAACTGCTGGGGACAAGCACGGTGTCTCATGTACACGGAAAAAAAATACTAAAAAGATCAACAATATATTTATTGAGATATCCTTCTAGGCAAAGTTGTGTCTTTTACCTACAACTTTGCCTACGACTTTGAGTGCTTGTAATTCTGAATGACGGCATGATTTAAATAGATTTGGGTTCTACCTGGCAAGGCATAAGGTCTGTTTTCCATCTGCAAGTCTTTAGAAGCCGTAATAGTAAATAGGTTCAGAGATACGAACAAAAAACGTCAAAATCCAGGCAAAGTTACAGCATTTTACGGTACACAAACTTTTGGCTTTATAATATTAGTGTGATGTAAATGGTAAATAGATTAGGTACATTTATTTAATACTTCAAGCACTTAGATGCACAGAGCCGGACTTAATGCCATAGACATTTTCTACCAGTCAACCTTTGGGTGATGCAGAGACAAACAACGTAGTAGGAAATAACGAAAGGGTGATAACCATTATTAGGGTTCCGTACCAAAATGGTAAAAACGGAACCCTTATGGTGAGACTAAGTCTGTCTGTCTGTCTGTCTGTCACAGCTGGATATCTCAAGAACTACTAATGCTATCAACTTGAAATTTGTAATAGTTTTAGATGACGTTTCCCAACTATTTTGTAAATAAGAAAGAAATAAAAATATATGTACTTATGTATATTTTTTGCAGCGGGGATTGAAAAGGGGTCTGAAAAAATCGAAGTGCTACCAGAGCATGTCGGGTATCATATGAAAGAGCGCAGTTTGCACATTCTCAAACATTTTTTCTCTTTTTTTAGGCCGCAGGGTTTTCGACTTTTGATGAAAAATGTAAAAAAAAATACCGTCCCCCCCTTTTCTCCGAAGTTAGCAAAGAGGAAAATGTGAAATTATTCTATGTAATAGAAGTTTACGTAAAGATTACAGGAAAAATAAAACGAAGTCTCTAAATAAATAACCTTTTCAGAAACCACCAACAAAACTTACATCAGTTCCACTATCGGTCAAGAGATGGCGCTGACATAAAACAGCAATATTCTACACCGCAGTGCACAGTGTTAAAATTCTCTGATGAATATAGGCCTCGACGATGAAAATTTAAAAACATGATGGTACGGAACCCTCGGTGCGCGAGTCCGACTCGCTCTAGCCTGGTTTTTTTCTCTAAGGTTAGGGTAGGTTCTACACATAATGCAGAACCTTTTCGGATCTGTCAACGTTTTTAGAACACGCTGTTTGTTTCATTTAGTTTTACCATAGAGTAAACAATGACGAATTGGCAGCCCTGAAACGGTGTTAGGTACCTGCTGCTATGAGTAAAAATTAGATGAAACGCTCGCTAAATACTTATGTCAATATTTACGCTTGCTCGAAGTCTTGAACAATGATAGAATTGTTTAAGAAGTTTATGCAAATAAAGTAGGTACTTAACGGAAACAGACAGCCATATCTACCTACCTATTCATTAAAATAAATACACAATTAGGTATTTCCAAAGGTCTCGTTAATTATCTAATTGGTTACGGCTGAGCTAATTGCTCCCAATCCCAACCATGGTAATTTCGAATTAGAGTTTAAGTGTCTACAACCCTTGAGGTGTCGTCGCTTGGATGACATAAGCGCACGGTACTGAGGCGTCGACGGCGAGAGTCTGTGTTATCTAGTCACGTAACTATAGTGTGGCATTGGGGTAAAATGCCACGGGCCCCCAGCCAGAGGTGGCCCTCCTCGGCCCGAGAGGGCCATGAGCACAAGAGGATCCTAAGTTTATAAATGCAAACTTTATTTGAAAATGTGCAACAAAGGACATCATTCAGGTTTCGAACATTTTGTACCTTTTCCCCATTGTTTGTCTATTTTTTTGGACAGGACCTCATGCTCAACAGTAGCGTTTGCGACCACTAGACCAACGAAGCAGTCAGGTGTTAAATGTTGTAGGGAAAATATAAAATCTACGCGGAAGAAGTCGCGGAAAAGTGCTAGTAAAAAAAAGGAATTCTGCCGTTTTACCAAAAAGATTTTGCCAAAATTTCACTACCCAAACAAATTTTGGCGACCTTTCTTTATACCAATGCAATGTTTGGAATGATTTTAGTACGCACATTTTCATTTGGTCAAATTTTTACTTGGCATAATATTATTAAGGATAATGTAATTTAGGTGTAAGGTTAGTTACACCATTTAAAACTCAAGAACGCGACTTTGTTTTATATACCTAGGTACTTAATATAGTATTAGTGTGATAATAAGATGAAATGAAAAGTACACGCAGGTCGAGTCGCGGGTAACAGCTAGTACCTATAAGTAAAACTAAAAGATGACCTATTACCGGGACTGCGGGTAAATAAACACGCATTCTTCATCAATAGGTACCTACCCAAGTATTTTATGGTATCATCATATATCTGCCTACCCTTTTCCCAACTATGTTGGGGTCGGCTTCCAGTCTCACCGGATAAAGCTGAATACCAGTATTTTACATGGAGCGACTGTCTAACTGACCTCCACAACACAGTTACTGGGTAATACGATTTATACGATACCCCTTGGTAAGACTGATCGTCAGACTTTCGGGCTTCTGACGACCCGTAACGACTGTCAATGATCCACGAATGACAGCCGGGATCAACAGCTTAACGTGCTTTCTGAGGCACGGAGAGGTTTTGGTATGTAAAGATGGTCACCCATCCACGGACTAACCGTGGCAATTATCAATCGACCCGTGCGGCTGTTATTTAGTCACAAGCCAAGTATTTTATGGTATATCTATATTTATATCCTAATCCATAATAAAAATAAAAACTAAGGGAAATATGCCTTATATTCCACTTCATGTTAAAACTTATTATTATTAACTAAACTCACCTTAAATTAATAAAAACAAAACACTGTTATAAAAGTAACAATTTTCAGAGTCACATGAATACAAATAATCGATAAAATTCGATCGAGAACTAAGGTGGATGAAATTGGATGTCTTCCAATTAAAGACATAGCGAAATGATAGCTGTTAGATGTACTGGTGACTATTATTACAACCACTCAAGGCCACTTGATAAAATAAAAAACAAAAAAGGAACACAAGTGATTTCTATTTTGTTTCTTTCTTTATGCATAATATTATGTTTGTTTAGTGCGGGAATCGAACCCGTCACACATATCGCTCAATCCAATTGCTCAGTCATTGCGCCTGCCCGATAAACAATGCTGTGTCATTTGTAAATCTCAATGCTAGTACCTATCAAATAGATTATTGTGAGACAGAAACAGATACTCACATTATCTGGTATTTCCAACATTTTGCTTGTAGGAAATATCATAATCGGGGAAACTTGAAGAACATGATGATTAAATCTGGAAAGAAAAAATAAAACACATTTTAATTTGTTCAAGAAATTCAATAACGTTAAATTTCTGAAACATACATTTTAAAAAACAACCACAACCAAACAATAAACATTATAATACCAATGATAAAGAATCAATTATAAACTAAAAAGCCTAGTATCTAAATCAATGGAATTAATTAAAAAGGTAACAAAACGGTGTTTACAAAGTTTGTTTTGCTGAAGGCCGCAAAAGTAGAAATAAAAACAATAAAAAACTTTACAATAACAATTTTTTATTTTTGTTTGCATATGTTTTTCATTCTTCAAATAAACTTATAGTTCTATGAGATATAATCCAGGTTTGCGACAAATAAGACAAACATCTTAAATATTTTGTTCTCTCAAATTCGTAACAGCATTTGTAAACCATTCTCTGAAACGTTGATGACAGTGACATTTGACTTGACTGCTGTCACTTATCACAGCTGTTTACCAAACAAGTTGTATTTGTATGCTAAGTTCATTTACACAGCTTTCCTCTTAGCTTTTTAAAATCAACTATGTGCCAATAATTAGATGTAAATTAAAGTTGAAATAGATAAAAAACAAGTTTGTGTTTACTACATAAAGCTGATTATAGTTTCTTGGAATTTCGTCCTGGATTTTTAATGTGCCGCCTGCGTCGGTGTGCCCGGAACTTTGCCGGTGAGTCTATAAAGTTGTTTTGTACTTACCATTTATTTTATTATGGTCAATAACGTTTAAACTAGAGCACAATAACACATTTACTTAGTTTTTTTTTGTTTCATTGTGTGTTTATAGTTTTCATATTTTATATCAACAAATTAAAAACTTTCACATAAGTACGAGTAAAGTTTCGTAATAAGACGTTTTCATTGCATTTTATTTAAAGTTGTGCAACATAATTACTATGTTCTTAGCAATACTGTTTTTAAACACATTTCCCATCTCTTATGTTTACTTACAACTTTACAAGTACATAGGTAGTACTAAAAATCTAAAATGGTGTTTAACCAGTGTCCAGGGAATTTGTTATGGAACATATCCATAAAAAAAGAAATGGAACTATTCAGAAAAATAGAATTTCTTGAAACTCTTTATACAAAAGAAATCATAATAAGTATACAGAATTATTTTTGACCTTGCAAGTAGTAGGTATGTTTATCAGTTAATACCTATGTCAGCCTAGACTTCCTGAAAGTGAGACTACCTACTAATATATTTCTGGAACATAAAGCAAAAGAGGATATTCTTTAGACAACATTTCCTTATTAGAGCGTCCTGGATACAATCAGGATATACAGTAACAGTATATTTTAATTTTGCTTCGTTCAGACAACCTCGTATAGCTGGCAGAGGTCCATATTGTCAATGCTAATGCTATGTTGTGTTGCCAGTCTTATTAATAATGCATGGAAGATTGAAGTAAGTGTAGACAATAGGATCTATGCAACATTATTTTTAGTATATTATGTGAAACCTGAATATAGTTTGTTCAGAATAAGTAACTAAATCAATTCCAATAATTTTTACCCCATGTTATATTTTGTCCCAAAAATATTAAAAAAAGGTTAAAAGTTGGACACCGAGCGACAATAATTAGGTTATCCTATATCCGCGCTGAACGGTTAGGTACCTAGGTACTATTATCAATGAGCGCAAGACGGCGCGGCGCGAGCGGCGCGGGGAGCAAGTTTTTGCACAGTCAAACAGGTAACTTAACAAGCTTATAACTTTGTGATTTTTCATGGTACAGTTTTGAAATTTTGTAAGTACATAGATTCTTTACATAAAAGACTCGTGTTTCGGGTTTCGCAATACTAAAAATAATGTTGTATAAGTCTAGTAGGAGTAGTGGTATCCTATTTAAAAATAGAACACAGAAATGGATTTCAGAAAAATAATAAGAGTTAACTTTTTTTTATAAGGGGGTTTATTTATTAACATTGGTTAAAGTTAAGTAATGATTATACTAATTATCCATACACTTTGTATGTTTAAATGTTACTTTAACTTTAAGCAATGTTATAAATAAAGGGATTATGACTAATTGACAGCCCAAAAATAGAAGTGTAATTTAACTAACGTTTTTATGGCTAAGAACTGACTGAACTGACTGGACTGAAAAACAATTCCCGTATTTAAAAACATTTAAAATCTAGTCACAATCTCATCTCAGCGACAAATACTTTTCAAAAATGCAAAGAATTTAGAGGTATTTTTGTATCCATATCTATGGATTTTAATTAAGTATCTGAATTAAATTATTCTATTCTATTTGACAGATTGAGACTGACATCATACTGTGAACGTTCTTGAAAATTGTCCCTCTGATTTTGACAAACTTAGCTATTTATAATATTGAATCATAACTCTTACATTAAAATAATTAATTGTCGGCCTCTACATTGAATTGTATGCATGTTAGAATTAAAAGTGTGTGACGAATTACGATATTGTAAGCAAATATTATACAAATTCTATTTATTATGCTTTATGGCATACGTGATACGTTATAATATATAAAAAAAAACATTGCAGAAATCATGCAATTATAAATATTTATAAATGCTCAATTCAATTTGCATAATAATATCCGCAATCCGCAAGTTCGCGCCATTTTGTCTATGCCGCGGCCGGCAGACGTCCCAATCTTGCATAATACCTACTAAAATGATTGTCTATGTTAAGTGTCGCCAGCCTCGAAGGGCCAATGAAAGTGGCCCTGAGCTACTTTCTAGTTACCACGATCATAATCGAGCTTCTCGTTATATAATAGCCCTTTTCTAATGCTTTATGTAAATATTATGCTTAGGTACTTATAAATTATAAATTGCCAGATAAATACCGATACATACATTGTTACTGATACCGGTTATTAAGAGCTAGAGAGCTGGTAAAAAATATGTTAAAGACGATAACTGCTCACATAGAGCATAAATTAGGTTGGTATTTCGGAACATATTTTTTTCTAAGAATATAGGTAGGTAGGTACGTAGATATTTATAAACTAAAGAATTACCTACATTAATTCAAAAATAAAATTGTTTTTTATATTTTATTTTACCTGTCATTATTATAATTTACGAACCCAGTTTAAAATATGTTATTCATTCATGTCGTGCCATTCGCAGATTGTTGTTAAACGACGAACATGGGTAATTGAAATTGTATAAAGCACAAAAATGTCGTGTGAAAAAATTATGATATTATATTATGACGTGTTCAGACGATAATGTGTGGTTTGTATTGTACTCGTGTCATTACACACTGCATTCATAATGGTTTGTTTGTGTACATAACTATGTGTTCTTTTATGAACTGATGTTATTATTGCATCTTAGCCCTTTGTCAGAAATAGGTACTTAATACCTGTATATAGTATATAGTACCTATAGTTAAAAATTAAATCTGACAATAACTTACCCATGATAGATACCAGTACCGCCAGCACATCAAGCTTCTACCATCTGTCAAATTTCTTTAATAGATTTTCAACTTTATCGCTAAGTAAAGGATAAGGTTGAAAGTTGATTGGGAAAATTTTACAGTTTCGGGTAGCTTGATGTGACCTACATAGACAGACCAAAGAGGAAAACTCCAGGCAGATTATGATCAAACGATGGTAGACGGACACAATAAAATTCAAAACAGGTCCGCTCAAATCCTTGTTTCCAATCGATGTTATTTCCACTTTTTCACAACTTTAAAACAGTAGATTTTAAGTTGATTTCAGAACGACTAGTACCTACTATTGAAACAGTCATAAAAATGTTTGAAGTTGTGGCGCAAAATGAAATTTATGTGAGGGAATTAAAGTTTTTTATCCCAAAAACACATATTGTAAACAACATGTTCGGATACTGAATCGCGAACGCAGTATATTTACGTGTGATTCCGGAGCTTCCTTGTTTAGAAGACACACACAGCCATCTTAAAAACAGGTTATTATGAAAAATAAAAATATAAAAAATCTATAATTATCAGTGGTCGGAGTAGGTAGAGCTGTTTGGGGTGAATGACCGCAAATATTGATGTTAACATGGATATGCCTCTGAAATCTCGGGATTTTGAAATTGTCGATTGATTTAAGTGAGTTAATATGGGTAAGTGGGCAGTTATGAGCAGGTAGTAGGTGAGCACCCAAACAGTATATACTTACTTATATACACACACAGGGATCCTGGAATGTTGTTAGAGGTAGCTTCGTGAAATATGAATTAATTAAGTAAAACTGTTAGAAACAATACTAAATATACTTTACCCGGGATTCCGGGAAATATTTGGCATATCCATGTTATGTCCGCATGTCGCAAGTAGCAAAAACAGCCCTACCTACTCCGACCACTGATAATTATACATCTATAATGTATTATATTTATTAAAAATCTTAAATTATTTTATTCTCTGACAGACAACACAGAACGCACGTCCTAAACCGCTGGGTAGGTATAGAATCTCTAGGCATGGATTTTGCACAAGAGCTCCTTATACCTAACGAAAGTGAGTACCTACTAAGGAAAGATATTTGAAAATTCATCCCTTGATATACGAACTTACTGCGAACTTCGTATGTCCGGTATCATTTTCCATCGGCAAAAATTACGAATTTTCATATAAACTTTCATCCCCTTTTCACCCTCTTCAAGGGATGAATTTTCAAAAATACTTCTTTAGTGTTTTGTAATGAAAGCCTGTGGATCATTGTAACTTTTAAACCGTAGGGGAAACTGGGTACACTTGATCCCCCCTTTTTATTTTGATTCATAAAATTAGTTTTAAGTCCTACATTGGGGTTGTGTTTGAGCCAAAATGTTGGGAAGTTAATAGCCCACGCTTCGAAAAAAGTAAAACTGGGTAGTTCAATGTTTGTAAAAAATAAAGGACTATAACGAAAAACACAGGTTTGCACCAAGTGTCCCCGTGTATGGGAGACTTGATCCCGTCCAAAGGGAGACTTGATACGGGGGGGATCAAGTCTCCCATATCTAAAGGTGCACTTGATACATTCTAGGCGATCAAGTTTAATCAACTTTACATACTTGTTAAAATAAGAAATGAAACAATGAATTCAATTTCTTATATAATTCTTTATTATAGAAAAATTCAGTATGAACTGAACATAACAATTAGTCTGGAACTGTTTAGGCCTTCCTGCAGGCAGGCTTAGTCTCGTTTAAGTAATCAAAATAATCGGTCTCAAATAGCTTCAATTATCTCAACTTACTAACAAAACTAAATTTATATCACAACAGCAATACCAGCAATATCTGTTTTTTTCTTGACTTTGGGGGTCAATTTTTTCCCCTTTTTTTAGCACCCTCCTTCGCCTTGTATTATATTCGCGGCATTTTTGACCTGCAATAATAACGTTAAGTAATTGAAAACTGTATCTTTCACAAATTTTAATAATGATCACATTCCTCTAATAGACTTGATCCCGCTATGGGAGACTTGATCCCCCCGGATCAAGTCTCCCACAACGCTCTGTATCATCTCTCCCCAGTAACCGAAAAAATGAAAAAGATAACCTCTTTCTTAGCCTTATTATCCTATGTGTTTGAACTTTTAGCGCAATCATTGCACATAAAATAGCAGTTCTAATAATTAATACTCAAACTCTAAAACATATTATTCGATTATTTTACAAACAAAAATAAACTTACCAAAATAAGGTTTCTCTACACGAAAATCACTTTCCGGTCGCTATGTCACAAACTGATAGTTTTGACATTTGTGGTGTTTCCTAAAAGTCATACCGTACAATAAACAAACACGGTTGCTAGTTATTAATAATCTAGCAAGCGTGGTTGGTTTATAAAATTTGTGTACCATGTGTCCCAGAGGGATCAAGTGTACCCAGTCTCCCCTACGCTAAACGGTTGGCTTCAACTATCCTAGCAGATAGACCGGTTTGTCTTCCATTAAATAGTGGGAAATAATTAATTGAGCCTCTTTTTAATTATCTGGCCTTTTTTCACAGTTAGTTGCAGCAACTAAGCTAGGGTACTGGGTACCTGGACCAAGTGGGTTAGGTGAGGTCATAAGTGTGGACCCGTGGACTTGAGGTGGCCCGCCAAGGCGGGCCGGCACAAGCCGGGGATCGTGGAAGGCGTACAAGTTCCCATGATCCCCGTTCCTAGTGTGGGAAGGAAACACCGGGGTGGTTTTTAGTCAGTAAGAGTCTGACAGACCCCGACACCTACCTCAGGGCGGCGGACATCCATGAGGATTTTCCACACCGGAACAAAAAAAAAAAGGTCAGAAGTGTGGCCAACCCACGCGACATAAACCTAAATAGTTCGCAGTTACTTGGCTATTTAGTAGGTATTTGGTATAGGACCTCAAAATAGGAATTATTTGAGGTTCACAAAAAGAGGCGCAATCGCAATCATTGAGTATATTAGAGTATTCAATAATATTTTTAGAAGCGCAGAAAGAAAATGATTAGAGGTTCAATTAAATACATGCCATTAAATATTATGGCTTCGCTAAAAATGGAATCGCATAAAGTTAGCACGCAAGATACACAACATAAGAACCAGCAAAACCAGTCCTCAGCCAGAGTCGCCAGGCGCCCGCCTATAAGCCTGGGTATTTTTAGTTAGAAAGTTGAATGTTTTTCCCAAAAGCTCTATGGGTAGGAGTAACTGGAAAAGAAAACATAGGTACAAATGTTTAGTTTTACATTTTAAATGTCCTATTTTTAAGTTGAGGCGCGGTTCTAACGACTTATTAATTTATTAGCTTCTGCCCGCGACTCCGTCCGCGTGTTTCTAGTTCCTCCGACCCATCCCGTCGCAACGCATCGTCTGCCTGTACTATTGCTTCATTTTCGCTTATCGTTCTTTTTGCCCAATTCCTAAGAGCCCTTAGCGTGATGTTAAATCGCCTATAGCCTTCCTCAAGAATTTGGCTATCAAATGCAAACAATATTTGTTCAAATCCTACTGGTATAGTTCCAAAGATTGGCGCGTTCAAACAAACACTCTTCAGCTGTATTCTTAGTATAGACTAGCTGTTCCCCGCGGTGTCACCCGCTGCTCAGCGCCTAAGGGTCATAGCGTGATGTTATATAGCCTATAGCCTTCCTCGATAAATGGACTATTTAACACAAAAATAATTTTTCAATTCTAACCAGTAGTTCCTGAGACCGCGTTCAAACAAACAAACTCTTAGGCTTTATAATATTAGTATAGATTATTATCTATGGTTTCTGTCACGGCTAGCGGAGTATTGCTAATTAAGAACAGTTTCCTTGTCGCCAGGTATTGTCGGCATGTGAACTGTAACTAAGATCTAGACTGGCGTAATTATAAACTGGATTTTTCTCATTCTGCCTGCTATAGATATTTTATTATGTTGTGGCTCTGGGCGTCTAGCTGCTCCGAACAATCCGTGTCGAAAGGATGGCCCCATTAATTGCATTTTTCACATTCTTCCTTTTGTACATCTTGTACTTACCTTATTATTATTATATTAGTCCTGTGTTAATGAGAGACCAGTTATTACATGGACTTTTGGAAAGTAACAATAAGGTGCCTATAAAGTATAAATTGACAAAGGTTTTTTTTAATGCTTGTTTTGATTTACAAAATGACATGTAGTCTAAATTAAAAACGGTTGAGCAATACAGCTAATCTATTTTGTAAAAATGTCACCGTGACAACTTAGGTGAAGTGAGATGTCATTCCACCAGCGGTGCTATTCTGTAAAAATATCACCGCGAGAACATAGGTGAAGTGAGCTTAAAGTGAGCTGTCATTCCACCAGCAGTGCTATTCTGTAAAACTATCACCGTGAGAACATAGGTGAAGTGAGCTGTCATTCCACCAGCAGTGCTATTCTGTAAAAATATCACCGCGAGAACATAGGTGAAGTGAGCTTAAAGTGAGCTGTCATTCCACCAGCAGTGCTATTCTGTAAAAATATCACCGTGAGAACATAGGTGAAGTGAGCTGTCATTCCACCAGCAGTGCTATTCTGTAAAAATATCACCGTGAGAAAATAGGTGAAGTGAGCGAAAAGTGAGCTGTCATTCCACCAGCAGTGCTATTCTGTAAAAATATCACCGTGAGAACATAGGTGAAGTGAGCTGTCATTCCACCAGCAGTGCTATTCTGTAAAAATATCACCGTGAGAACATAGGTGAAGTGAGCTTAAAATGAGCTGTCATTCCACCTGACGGTAGGGATCCCTTGGGATTGGCATTGTTGACCACTACCACCAAAATTCACCTAAGTAGACCGACAGGACTTTTTGACCGTTAGAAATTACAGAAAAAGACTGCTCACAAAACTCCTGCTCTTCACCACTTCCTAGAGTTTTTTAGCTGGGAAGAAAAACAATCTGATATTCCAAGAAAAATATCGTGCATTTTGCATTATTATATTTCAATCAGGTGGTTATGACGAGGCAATGATTGGACGACTTCTAACCTATTGTTGTTTTAATAAGTTTTTGTGCTTCACCACCGCAAATTGCACTTACTTAATAATCTTCGTATTATGTCCTATTGTGTACTTGATTTATTTTAGATTTATTAGGACGTACACACGTCATAGGATACTACCAAGAATTATCGAATGCATTAGTTATTGCGTTCTGTGACTAAGTTGTTTTTAATGTCTCTATGTCATATTCAATCGGCACCCTAATTGCGTGAAATGACTCCTCCCGCTCTGGGTGGAGCGGAAGGGAGTGTCAGACTCTTACTGACTAAAACCCACCCATGTTCCTTCCTTAGCCCTTTTTGTTCCGGGGTATCGGTAACCCTTTCGGACAATCCCGCTGCCCCGGCAGGCTTCGGCCCTATCGGGCCATTTCTCTGTTGCTGACATCTCTTTGAGGCGCGCGTGGAACACGTACGCGCCGTCCGGCACGGGTCTGGTCCTGATCGGACGGTGAGCTATCCATTATTCTCCGCCCGCAGGCCCGCGCCTACGGTGGCCGGGAGTCGTCACGCGGCTCCCGACGCCCGGAGCGTCTCTCGCGGCGGCTGGGTCGGGAGGCTCTCTCCCTGAGACCATGGCTTGCACCAGAGCCGGACGCGAGAGGTCGCCGCCGCTGCCGTTCGCCTCTACGAGGGCACGGCGGTGCTCCGCCCAAGCGGGGCAGACCTCCATCGTGTCCTCGTGTATAGGGCCATGGACCGCACGACCCCCGCGTAAAGCCTCTGGCAGGAGGCGTTTGGCCCCCTCAGGTTGGGCAAGAGCCGCTTGAAGGCGGCCCCGGCTCGTTCCAGTTTGGGGGCCAAACGTCGGAAATGCGTGACACACTATCAATCCAATCACAATCTGAATATTTTTGAAGGATATTCCTAAAGCATTGCTTCCTAAAATTTTGGATTGCTTTCCTGAGTTCGAAAATCTAATGAATACTTATAATATAATAATTTGTCTGCTCAACAACGTAAATAACGCAATAAATGTTGTTGAACTGTCAATATGAAAGCTATTGCTACTGGTAGTGTGTTTACGCAATTATCTCGCGGATTAAGGTTCCTACAAACAGGCGCGACACGCGATATAATCGCGCGCGACACAAAGGCACCGCTCGTTGCGCGACTAGCGGTGTCTTTGTGTCGCGCGCGAGCCTTTAGCCTTTTGCCGGCAACGGATTAGTCCATTGATTGAATTGGCTGGGAATCTAAGCCCCTTTATATGTGTTAGTGTAGTGCTATCGCTGGATAAGCCGTCGATCGATGCTTGGCGACCTTTGGCATACTACTACCAAAATCTGACTACCAAAAATCTGGCAGCGTCCAACACCCTTTTGTGTAATCCCCGGAATGTGTTATCAGGGCAAGAAAGGTCACCGGTTCTCGTTCCATCAGACATCCTGAAGCCATTGAGCTTTCCTTCGATAGGACAGATGATTTTAGTCATCAATGTTCGACATAATCATTCGTCTTGCCCAAACCGAGGCCATGGATCCATGATAATTAACTATTACAATTAGCTGTATAAATAGCACCTAAGAATGTCGTGTCTTCCCATTGCCCTGTACAGTCATTACCTTAGTACCTATAATTATACTTTTTTAATGGCGATGCGCGTGCGCTGGCCTGTCACACGTGATTTATAATAACAACTCACGATTATGTGCCGTTTCAACGTGCATTATGCGCGGATGGCTCGGTTGAGTTCATAGTTTGCACGGTAATTCTCGTTAAAACATGTTTATTTATTTATGTGCATGCAAATTATCGTGGCAGTCAATAGAGTAAGCAGAATTTTACGATGGCAATATAGTTCTTAGTTCTTAAACATAAGCTGTATACAAGGAATTTATGAAATAGGGTACGTTTTTTTTTGTTTAACATTTGTCTCTTGCATAGTTTCTTCTTCTTCTTCATGTCGCTGGCACGACAGTAACTCAAATTTTGTAGGCCCAAAACTTCGCCTTTGTCGTTCCTTTGCATAGTTGATGAAGTGTCGCTATGCACGCTATGAAGTGTCACAAGCTAATATCTAACAAAATTCACTTCATTAACAAAATCTTATACAGTCAATTTCTTTGATACCTAACCCCACCGAAAGACCGTTAAGGAGGTACTTAATACCGGTCCGATCACAGACGACCTGTCATACTTCACGTTGATAGAACACCCCGTCGTTTTTGCGTCGGGGATTAAAAATGGCAAGTCTCAAAGAAGGTTCGTTTAGGTTCGGTTGGTGGACCGGACCGGTCCAACCTGCCGCGTTATTAGCTACTGCGCTAGCTGGACACAGTAACGGATGTCTGTCTGTCTTTGAACTTAGAACGTATAGTCGGCAAAAGGATTAGGTGTGTAGGCATGATACAACTTTGCATTATGTTTTCGAATACTTAGTTGCTTTTTAAAAACAAACTATAAAGTCTTAACTATACCTACTTACTTCTAACGAACGTTGCCGCGTTGTGTGGAGTTAGATACTTTTTGGTTACTACTTTATTTAGTTGATTGTACACTCTGATACCAAATATACGCTCACATTATTATTGAAATAATATGAATTCAATAATTTCAATCTTTAAATAATTTGTTTTTAAAATTAAATGTTTTCTTAGAAAACAATAAACCTAAATTCTATGAATGAGTCAATCAGTAGATACAGTTCTCTTTTTTTTTATTATAACGGTTTTTTATTATTGATTCCAACATCTTTAATTGTAAGACATAAAAAGATTCATAAATATAGATAACTATTAGCTGATGTTTTGGAGGATATTCTTGGAAAAAAAGCCATGATATAAAACTTTCCAAAAATAAAATATGGTGTGGATTCAGTTTATAAATAATGGTGAGCGGCTTGAGGAAGTCGAAACGATATGAGACCTAGGCTTTCAGTTCAATGAAAAGCTAAATTTTGTCGAACATATTGACAAAACTAAGTATATTAAAAACATCAAAGATGCTTGACTTCTGAAAAAGTGTAAAAACTACAAAAATACAATTCGCTAGTTAGACGCCATCTGGAGTATTAGTGTGGTGAGGTCACCTGAATGTAACGTGCACATCAAGCGCAACCGAATGGCTGCAAAAAGTGTTCTTATGGCATGGCATCTACTTAACGCATAATAAATAAGTAACATGGGCAAAAAGGTCAACCTCGTACCAATAAATACTTAGGTTAGTATATAGAGACGGTGTCGCTGGAGAAACGTAGAGATATGAGGCACTAATAGATTTGGTTTTGCTTAGAAGTTAGTAACAGGCTCTGTGAACTGTCCTGATTTGCTCAATAGTGTGATACCACGTGCCACGTAATCGGCCAAGAAATTCTAATAGGAGGCTTTCCGTAAGCAAAATTATCAAATGTAGAATCTAATTTCATTTAATCGTTGTCAATCTGCCTGGCCTTTTCCCAACTATGTTGGGGTAGGCTTACTGGGTTGTGGAGGTCAGGTAGGCAGTCGCTCTACGCAAAATACTGGTATTCAACTAATCATCTGCATCCGGTTAGACTGAGAGTCGACCCCAACATAGTGGCTAGGGAAATAAATGGATTGTTGGGGTCGGCTTCCAGTCAAACTAAATGCAGCTGAATACCAGTACTAATAAAATTAGCTAATAATCGTATTCGAACCATGTATTAGTTGTTTTAATTAATTTATATGAATGAATTTAATTAATTTATAGTGTTAAAATCTGCGCACAATGAGTACGTGCTGAGCTTTTCTTTAAAAATGGGGCGCTTCCATTTAAGTTTATAATGTACAAATTGTAAAGCGATAGTGTACCTACCCCAGTGGCGAAGGTTTCATACAACTCGATTCCTACCGGCTTCCCGTTGAAAAATGGCAATCAGTATTCTATGGACAAATAATGTGATCATGTTAAAGATATCAACTCCGGCTTACCTCTTACAAAAATCGACCCTTCCCTACTGGTGTACCCATAGTTGAAGACCCTAATAAATTAAATAACGACTTAAATAAATGAATAATTACCTAAATAAATAAACAGTGATGAAAACACATTTTTAACTTTTTTACTGGTATGACGTAACCAACTAAGTTCACCGTAGGTAACGGTTATTTTATTGTAAACACTTAATTTAATATGTACGAGTACGATCATTAATAATTCATAAATTATTTTATCATTCTTGTAACGTAGGTATACAATTCTGTTTGCGCGTCTATTAGGAGACAGACACAATAGAAATTTTATTTTTATAGGTACACATGGTGTACAATCTGCGAGTTTTAAAATTGACATAATCGATCCCAATTTTTAAACATGAAACCCGAATCACTGATTACAATCTTCTGCCAATTATCGTATCATTTAGGTACATATGAGTCACAAAATACAGAGAGTCTACGAGTTGTATCAGTACTATGCATAATACGTTAAATAACTTCAATGGTCGATGCACTTTAGCCCGAAGAGGAAAACCAAATTGAAAATTAAAAATAAGAACCGGTCTCAAACGGATAGCATTGCTCCTTTGATCGCCCTGGCACTTTTGCTTTCAACTGTACAATGTTCAAAAGAAATTAGTAACCAGTCAAGAATGACCTACTTATTACCATCGTTGCTCTACTAACTTGCTCAGTACTGAGCACGTGCCTAGCATGGTTTAAGAGCCTTATACATGTATACTACCTCAAATGGCTTAGCATGATCCTCCGTTATGTCGAAAATACCGCAGCATTAATTTTGAAATAAATATATGCTAAAGTTGAGGATTAATGTTAGGTACTATGTTAGACAAAAACACGATTCCATAAAATTTTCTCGATAGAAAAAAAATTCCAAAGTTACCTCCATACCGAACAATAAACCGCTGCTATTCAAAAAATACTTCAAATTAGATCATGAAACGTTGCATACTAACTGAACTAACTATAAAGCAGGTTTTATGTTATTTAGTTTTTTTGAATTACCTTTATTTTTTCCGTAAAAAGCAAATACCTAAACTATTGGCGCAGCCTTCCGCCCAGCTCCGCACTTTGTCTCGCTCTCACACAGTCCTCGAGCAGTATCGTGCGAGCGAGCGAGATAAAGAGCAAACTTTTGCTGAGGTAGTATAGGCTCTTAAAAAGTAGAGTCCGACTAGCACCCTAATTCCGTAACACACTTTCAATTATAATCTGAATGATTTTGAAGGATATTGCTAATCCATTGCTTCATGTTTTAGAAAAATCCGCTGCTCAACAACGCAAATAACGCAATGAATGTTGCTGAACTGTCAAAATGAAAACCTACTACTACTGTCAGTTAGTGTGTTACGCACTTACTCCGCAAGTTTTGTTTTCAGTTCTCGGCCGCAATATCCATTTTCGGCCGAAATAAATGTTCGCTATCGGTCCATCTCTATTTAAAAAGGAATTAGCTGCCTGATCACGTAGGTATGTTTTTGTTGTCCGTACATGAAGAAGGTTAATTAGTATGACGATCCTTTCTATTAGTAAAGGTGTCATTCAATTTGGTCAAGGAATTGGCGACGCTGCCAATATTAGTTACTGTAAACTATAATTTATGTTCTAAGTCGGAACTTCGAAGACTATTACCTACACTACCTACCTAGGTCCCTGCATAATTACTTACTCACATAATAATTATTATGATGTTATAAAAAGTGATAGAATTAATCTTAAAAATCTGTGTCTAAAACAAAAGCTTTAGACATAATTAAAAAAAAATCTTTTTTTGGAAATGGAAGTTAAGAAAAAAGTAGGTACACGTTTTATAATAAGTATACAACTCTGTGCGCTAGTGTCCTTTTTTCTATACTTTATTGCATACAATTCAAAATCTGCCAATTGCCTAATACAAAGTCACAGTACCTATATCTTTACTGTGACAAAGTGTTAAGATAGCGAGCACATAAAATAATTAAACAAAACGTACCAAGGGATAAGCGGTTGATGTCTGTAATATTTCTGGAGTTGTCGACTCGCCCACAAATAAATTAACTTCGTGCGAGACGCCGTAGAAAAAATAATATTGTTTAAAAGTGACAATGCGCCCGTTTCGAGCGAGTAAATTCGTGCGAATCGATTAATTAATAAGCCGATAGGTATTTCACCCAACGCCGCCAAAATGGTCAAAATACACGAGAAGACAATGTGGGGTAACATTTTTTAATCTAGCACAATTTACCTTATTATCCAGCATAAATCAGCAACTATCACTATGCAGTTTGCACCTGTCTACACAAACTTTCATTTGTTCCATGTTATTATGACTTGTGTTCTTCAAATTGACTGGTATCGGCGTGAATCATTGTTTTGTCAGCAAACTTGCCAATGTAGGTACTCTTTTCATGTGCTAATAACATTATTAATTTAATAAAAGAAACTGTAATTGTTATTTTTATTGTACAAAAAACATTTGCAGTGGTCTAGACTGCATTTAACGCATAATGAAAATGTTTCACTATGACGTGTTAAATGCAGGCCATGCCACAGACAGAGTGATGGAGAAAGGAATTTAACGTCAGCTTATTTAATGAATAATGAAAGGAATATAAATCAATTTTCACACCACCTGCGCGCCAATGTCAAATAATTATATGTGATGCTTGCTAGCCGGGCATTAAGTAATATTGTACTGAATTTCATTATGACCCGCTGGTGAATAATGTAATTTAAATGTGAATTTCAACTAAAAAAACAACAACCGACGAAAAATAACTTTTTTTATTTTTCACTTTTTAGTTGTACCTACCCCACACAAATTCAATGAACACTACTTGCTACGTAAATATCAGTTAAAACATCATCAATATAAACTAAGTGGAAAAATATCGTATTATTGGAAAAAACTGCCCAAGCAAAGTTAATCAAATTTATATGGGACCACCCCTGAGGCATACCTTATCCATTAAAAACAATACATAGATAATTAGATATACAATTGCAACCAAGCGGTGCCAAGCTAAGGTGCATTGAAGAATTGAAGACACCGACTTGAAGAATCATCAAAATTCGCATAGAAATGCCGGAGACGCAGTACATTTATGCATATAACTTCGTACATAAGAATAATTACCTAATGTAGTATGTACTAAAACCTTCCTGAAAGCATGTAGATCACGTTAGTGTAAGAATGATCAAAACTGGTTCATAAGTTATTGAGAAAATCGCGGACATACAAACATATATACATACGGGTCGAACACAGAACCTCCTTTTTTCAAATCGGTAAAAAAAAAATTAAAACTTTTACCAAAAAAAAACCTTTTATTCTATTAAAGTAGGTACAGATATATTATTCCACTTCATAGATTTTAGTTGCCGTTGTCGAACAAAATAAAGAAATTATGCAATTTAATAGAGGTTTTTTAGTGGAACAATAAGCAGCATTAGTGTATAGTAATTATTAATTAAAAAAATAAAACAAAAATAATTACAACAAAGATAAACAGTTGTTTTTTGCATAATTATAGACAAATCCATTTCAAAATTATTGAATAATCTGCATATTATTAGACTCGGCCAACCGTTGACTGTACATTATCTGTGGCGGTAATGGTGGCATGTCATCGCAACAGCTGATAGGGAAGCGCCAGGTTCAAAATATCTTACGTTATTTGCAATTTGCAGGCCAGCGTCAGGAAGAAGGGGGAAGCGCTAAGGTAGCCCGCGAAATTCAAAGTTTCTTACGTTTTTTGCAATTTGCTGGTCAGTATTAAGTTGTATGTTGAACAAAATATGATTCGCGACCGCAACAAGTATGTATTTACAGAATTATAGTCATTAAAATGATCAGTACAACCATATAAGTTCATAGAATCCTATTGATTGATATTTCATGAAATAGTCATTCAATAGCGTTATACTTGGGTACATTAATACTTGTTAAAACCGATTTATATTAAAACTGTTTAAAGTTTAATAATTAATTTCCTTGAGAACTCTATTATAATTGCAAAATAATGATGCACTAAGCATTTTTGCATGAAATGCTTGCATGAATACCATATGGATTATGGTTAGGTACATAAGTAAATTATATTGAAGTGTAGTAGGTATTATCACAAGCTTTAGATCAAAATGAGTTAAAAAAATTCAGAATACAAGATAACATTTTTAAGGCGACTACACGACCTAAAGTGCGGTCTTTGTCGGACTGCATAGAAACGAAAGAGAAGCGCGATGACACAACGCTGGTAATTTATTGAAAATATGAAGCAATTATCTATTTACAAAAAAAAAAACTATTGTTTGGACTAAAAAAATAAAACACTAGTGTTATAGTTTGCTTGTAGAATAACTTGACAAAAAACAAAGACATTTAAAGTATTTACAATAGACGGGACATTGCGAACAAAACAGTGTCCCGGTACTTGTGACCTAGGCGTAACAAGTCTCTCAGTCTAGTATGGTGCGCCTGCGCGTCAAGTCGCATTGACGCATTCGTGTCCAACAAAAGAAAAATATTTTGTATGAAAATATGCCGAGTTGCGCATTACGTTACTGCAAGTCTCGTTATGGTAAAACAACTGGACCTAAATTCAGTTTATTTTCGTATGTATTATCTATATTTACTCAGTAATCAGAATTAAATAATTTTCATAAAAAGATCTAGAAAATTTGTATTAAACGCCATCTATTGCTGAGTAACTTTACTATAGTTGGGTTAAATGACAGCTTAAGTGTTACCACTTTTTAACGAAATTAATATAGTGGTGTGACAAAATAATCGATTCATTCAAGTAACATTCAGTTTAAAATCGATCCATGTTTAATTGATTTTATAAAAGAGGGTAATAATATTAGAAGAATTAAAAACTAAGCTTGATGTGCTGGTGTCTGTACAGACACTTTTATACGTCAATCATATTTTAAAAACTAGATGAGGTCGGCGTTTCCTATCTGACTAATCAGAGAAGAAAGGCCAAAACAAACTCAAGAGGTCCAGATATAATCTTGGTCAGATCATGTCAAGTAGTTAATTCTTCAAAAGACCATTTCAGTATGGTCTCATACTGAAATGGTCTTTTGAAGAATTAACTATACCACACACATATAAAGATAATAACGATAATTTAGTAATTTGTATGAAAAAATATTTTTTTAAATAAATCATTTGTAAACATTGAAATTATGGAAAATTTTATTGCTTTCCTAATTTTTTGGCACTTATTTCAATCTATTCAAATGCGAAAAAATTGTCTTACTAACTTTTTTCAATATTATCGATACGTTTGAATCTATATGGTAAAATCCCTACTACAGGTTTTATAGTTTGTACTTAGTGTCACCCCGCATTGCCAGACCTACGGATTTATCCATAGATCTACAGACTTTGGACCTCGCCTCGGATATACGTATATCGATATAAGATTTACAAATATTTGCAAACAAAAGTGTAAAAAAATAATTTTGCAAAAAACGAAACGCAACCGACAATTGCAAAAAAGGTCTACTTTACACAAAAAGCAATATAAAACACAAAAGCATAATAGTTCGGCGGCAAAGCAGGCGCATTTAAAATTATTTTGTTTTAAAATGTAAATAACTACTTACTTAAAAACACACACTGAAACTGATACGTTGTCATAGACGGTGACACGGACAATGAATAGTAGCGAATAAAATTGTACTTAGAATATTTTTTCTGCCTGAGTAAATTTTTGCCTAATTTGTTTAGTTTTCGATATTTATCTAACTGATTTGATTTATATTAGATTTTTCAGGCACCACCGATCCGATTTTTAATCGATGAATTGAAAATCATATCTGGCAACACTGGCCACACTGGCCATCTACCGGGCGATAGCTGAACCTAATTGAATAAATTGCCGCTCTAATTATGCTATATCTTACCAGATGGCGGCACTGAGACATGGGATCACAGTTTTTCTAAGACATTTCTTTGCATGGCCCCTCTATTGTACCTATCTTAAATCTCTTTGACAAAAAATCATAATGATTGTATGTATAGGTATTAGTATGGTTTTTATTGTTTCTAAAACTTGCGTTTTTTGTGTTTGCTTTATTCTTTACTGGCTGCGCACCCGCATATCCCGCATAAGTTTCAATCCCTTGGGAATATCGGTATAAAAAGTATAATCCTGTGTCCTCATTCAGGTCTTGGTCTTCCCATGTGCCAAATATCATCCAAAACCGTCCAAAGCGTAACATACAAAAAATCTAAACTTTTCTCTTTATAATATTAGTTTTAAACAAAAGCATTTCTTGTAATTCAAAGAAAAATCTATCCTCGCGATTGAGCCATGACCTAAAAAACATCTCAAGGGGAAATACCTATTAGTGTTGACGGGCAAAAAATGATCCTTGATGCATCTTTTTAACCGGTTTTTAGTTTCATTACATAACATCAAAATAAAAATAAACACCTTTGCCAATAATGCGGTACTTATTTTAGAACATATTTGATTACCATAAAAAAGGTCATAGTGAGTCAACCTTAAAAGATAGACATAATTATGCTGTCACAGACTTCTTTTTGAACTTTTAAAGGGAAACAATTCCGTTAGATTTTTGCGTAACTTTAACCGTTCACGAAGCGTGCGCAACGGAAGGTCTCAAAAGGAATAATTTTCCCGTTTTTGCAACATTTTTCATTGCTGCTCCGCTCCTATTGGTCGTAGCGTGATGTTATGTAGCGTGGTGCAGCTGCTGGAGTCGCAACGCAACGTCAACTTTAAGGCGTTTGTGGTGCGCATACCAACATGCTACCTGCACCTGGTGATGGAAGAAAGCTTTTGGCCGCAGGGTGTGGTATTTCGCCGCTTTCGCGGACAAGTGCCACCGGATCGCACAAAGACTTAGTGCAACTAAGCGATACTAACATAGTTATTAAGTTTTATTTACTAACACAATTGTTACTATATTATTATGTATACTTAGGTTAAGGTATGTATCTATGGGTCTTTGTTACCTGAAAATAAATGGTTTATTATTATTATTATTATTATTTGTTATATAGACTATAGCCTTCCTCGATAAATGGACTATCCAACACAAAAATAATTTTTCAATTCGAACCAGTGGTTCCTGAGATTAGCGCGTTCAACCAAACAAACGAACTCTTCAGCTTTATAATATTAGTATAGAATAGATAGATACATCATAGATAAATAAAATATAAAAAGCCTATTAAAACCAAATGACATGATTGCCATTACAAATTACAACCACTAATAAAGAGTTGAAATCAAAATTGTATCGTATCATAATCGAACCTGCGGTGCTATTCTCACCGTGAAAACTTAGGTGAAGTGAGCGTGGAGTGAGCTGTCAATAGTGTCAATTCCTAGCAAAAACAAACTCACTTCACCTAAGTTTTCACGGTGAGATTTTTGCAGAATTGACCGGCTGCATTCCTTGAAGGGTTAGAGTACACCTGCATTTCGCTAGTGAGTAAAAGGGGTCGATCTTATTGCCATCACTACCCGACTACGCATCTATCATAAGCAAAAGAAATGACAGAATCCTAACACCTGACAGCACCTCATCGCTAGCAAGACGCTCCCCGGCCTACTCTCTCATTAATACGTACAATAACGTCTGCAAACTCTGCGAAATTAAAAATACTACTTCATTCGGCTGCAAAAAAATTGACATAACATTGGCTATGATGACTCGGAACAATTATTATAAAGACCCTGACCTGACACCAAATCAAACGAAGCACAATGGAACAAACACGCACACTTACACACACTCACACACACCAGACGCACACACCACTCACACGTCACACACACACACGTACCATACCATACCTGAAATCACCTCTCATAGTCTCCACTCTGGAATTCGTACTCCGAGACCCAAGATATACAGACTGTCTAGTTTGGGGCTCACTGGTTAATACTATATTGTAACCTAGCTGTAGGTAATATTTTAAGCTACTCATGTCGTCTCTGCTTACTGTCTTACCTGGACAATAAATATTTTCTATTTCTATCAACCGGACACAACAGACTTCAGGCTGCTACTGAGTAATTCCAGAAGGAAAAACCCAATAACACTGCCCGACCCGGGAATTGAACCCAGGACCTCAAGTTCAGCAGTAGCGCTAGCGACTAATAGACCAACGAGCCATTCGAGTTTGCATTACACTAGCATCTGCCCGCGACTTCGTCCGCGTGAAATTTGCTCCCGATTCACCCCGTCGGATCGCATCGCCTGCCCGCGCTATTGCTTCTTTTTCGCTCAGCGTTATTTCTGACTTTTATTCTTTTTGCTCGACTCCTAGCGTGATATTAAATAGACTCTAGCCTTCCTCAAAGAATTGGGCCATAAAAAGATTTTCACAAATCCGACTGGTAATTTTAGAGATTAGCTCGCTGAAACAAACAAACTCTTCAGTTTTATTACGAGTATTAGTATAGACTGTGGTATAGATTACATTACGAAACACACTTCTACAACAGATTACTAAATAGTTACTACGTAACAGATACTTCCACTCAGTAGAAAATTTCCAATACCTACTGCTATAATAGTCTACTCCGTCGCGTCAGCAACGGCTGCATGCTAAAATGTGCGTAAATGCTCAAGCGTACAGTTGTGAATAGAACAACACGCGTGCGCTTCGCTTGCGAAAACCGCACTGAATTTGGTCCGCAAACGGCCCGAGCGAGACCGCTTGGCCGGGCGGTAGGTAATTATAGCGCGCAAGTACATGGAGTGACGGAGGCCTGCTTCTACTTTGTACTTGAATGATCTCGAAGTGAAATGAAGATTATAATTTATTTAATTATATGTCTCCTTGTGGCTATAATTTGCTGCGTCAGAGAAGGTAGATTTCGCGAGATATGTCATGTTAGAGTAATCTAATGACTGGGTTGAAGTTATTTTCATGATTATTATGTAAAAAGATTTAAGAATACTAACACTATGGACTGATTGACTACAGTGATAACATAATCAGGCTATAATGTTATGTTATGCTGGGACACAGGCCTCCTCTCTGTGAGAAGGAGTAGGCCGTTATCCACCACACGGGCCCACTGCGGGTTGGTAGATGTCACATGTCTACGAATTTTCGGTTTTAGGACTTGCCGGTTTTCTCACGATGTTTTCCTTCACCGTTTTGAGAGCAGTTTGAATACAGTGTTATATGATGTTACTCTAAAACCTTTTGAGGCTTAAATCTAATTTCAGCAAGCCGTCCAACACAGTACTTATCTAACATGATTGGAACTAAGAGGCCTCGCCCTACATTTTTTCTACAATCTAGAACCTCCGATGTTCAAGACTCAATCCAAGATAGTAGGGCAGTTCCCACCCCACAGCGAGTAGATCGCAAAAAGAAAAGTAAAGATTTTTCAAACAGTAGTTCTATGCAATTCCTTAGTTATTTATAATTGAACTGGCAAAAAGTTCGCAGTGTTATTATGACTGGACAAAACATCGAGATATTTTCGTATATATTTTTATAGTATCCTACACTGTCCCACTGCTGGGCAAAGGCCTCCCCGAAATCCTTACAAGCATCCTTTTTCAGGCCCACCTTGATCTAACCCTTGCGCGATACGCGTCTTTATAATAAATTTAAGTTTAATACTCCTAACCTTCCGGAATAAATTCTCTCGAATAATTCTCTTCTAGATTCTGTGATGGTGAAACCGTATCAAAATCCACTGCGTAGTTTATAGGAACAACGCGGTCACATAGCCAGGAAAAGCGACCTTAATTTATAAAATGTATTAAATACAGATATTTTATAGACATGATATAGCACAGAACCGGTCGAAGTGGAGGTGCAAGCACCTCCTAGGAGGCCTATGCCCAGCAGTAGACGTCTTTCGGCTGAAATGATGATGATGATAGACATGGTGCCAAAATGGTGGTGGCATGGCGGTGCGGTCACGTGCTAGTGACAGAAAAGTTGATAGGGAACCGTTTGCGTGGTATGAGCATGTGATGAAGAAGGATAAAACGCATATGACTAAAAGAGTGATGAATATAAATTTGTCTGGAGAGAGAGGTAGGCCAAAGGAAATATGGATAGATAGTGTCAGGAAAGATATTAAGATAGAAAAGGAGTGAATGATAGTGGAGAATGGAAGACGCAAACGTGCGCCGACACCAAATAATAAGGTCCAAGGGTAGGTAGATGATAATGAGTGTTTTGTAATCAGTAATAACAATGCCCTATCCTATACGGTATACATTGATTGGTTCATCAAACCAGTTTGTAGTGCATATATGCGGCAGCTGTTAGAGATTACATAGCGAACTGTGTTCAAACGTAACAATTGTTTAACATTTCTAGCGAGTTTTTCAAACATGTTTTACACTTGATAGCCGTGGGTGGGCTCAGTGATCGTTTAACTCGTAGCTATGGAAGAATACTTGCTTCTACCTTTCTGTTCAGAAGAGATTTCAAATTTCTGTTCAACAAAATTATTGAGAAACTAGGTTTAGAGAGCGAGGTATAAGGAGCACCATGTGATGACGCTCAAATCTGAATAGAAAATAGTGGATATTACATAAAATAGTGGATATTGCATCTACCTAAAACTTAGTAGGAAAATACTGTGAAGGATCATAGTAGTGTCCATTCAAATTCAAAATATTTTTTTCTCAAAAACCTGCATGGACACTTATGAATCGGCAGAAGCTAGTGCACGATTTCAATTGGTCGTTTACTATGGAGAACAGCCGGCAAAAAACTCCACAGTTAGGTACTCTTTCAAAAATAATTGACGTTTCCTTAGGTCAGGTTGTCTAAGGGAATATTTTATTTTCCCAGGCTCTTACAATGATTCCAAGTTGTGTGACAGCAATCCCTAAAACCGTTCTTTAAGAGAGCAGTGGTGACCCAGTGGTAACGGTCTCAACTTACGTGTTGTAAGTCGTGGGTTCGAAACCAGGCAGGCACATTACTTTGTGTATTTTATGAAACCGGCATGTCCTAGAACCAAAAATTCAGAGATATGTGACATCTACCAACCCGCGTGGTGGATTACGGCCCATTCCCTCTCACAAAGAGGTCCCAGCAATAGGAACGTTAAAGGCTGATTCATTGTTCTGGTTATTATATCCCTTGAACGAATACCACCCTTTTTTTTTTGGGTGGGAAATCATCAAATGATCCCTCCCGCTCTGGGTGGAGCGGAAGGGAGTCTCAGACTCTTACTGACTAAAACCCCCCGTGTTCCTTCCTTAGCCCTTTATGTTCCGGGGTAGCGGTAACCCTTCCGGACAATCCCGCTAACCCGGCAGGCTTCGGCCCTAAAAGGAATACCCCCTAAGACTGAAATCAGTCCGACTAATAAGTGTGACGTTATTTTGGGCAGAATTATAATTACCCATGAATTTAAATTATCCATCATCCAAGTCAGTGTCTCTTTTGTAAGCTGTGAAAACTGTATCCCGAAAAGTGTTTGTCCGAACAAAAACACGTCTTCCGCTCATTGATAATAGTACCTAGGTACCTAACCGTTCGGCGCGGAGATTGGATAACCTACTTAGTGTCGCTCGATGTCCAACGTTTAACCTTTTTTAAATATTTTTAGGACAAAATATAACACGGGGTAAACATTATTGGAATCGATTTACTTATTCTGAACAAACTATATTCAGGTTTCGCATATACTAAAAATAACGTTGTAGATGAAAATGGTCTTCTTCATGTTGCATTACTAATTCACACCTGGCACTTTCCACAAGAGACCACTCCGGCGTCGATTCACGTTGTAACTTAGTAATTGCACGATTAGAACAAAGCATCAAATGACCGCAAAAAATAATAACCATGAAGTTTCTAGCTGGCTCTTCTCCTAATGACAAAGTGCCTATTAAATACCGCTTAGAAATATAAATAAACATTCTTGTTTTTAGCAGACATTTTATCACTTAAATACGAAATCTATTATAGTCTCAAGTCACAATGCCATAGTCAGATGTAAAAAACCGGGCAAGAGCGAGTCGGACTCTCTATCATATATTTTTAAATTTTCATCGGCGAGGCCTATTATATTCATTAGAGAATTTTAATACTGCGCACTGCGGTGTAGGATATTGCAGTTTTAGGTCAGCGCCATCTCTTGACCGATAGTGGAACTAATGTAACTTTTGTTGATGATTTCTGAAAAAGTGTGCTATTTAGAGACATCGTTTCATTTTTCCTGTAATTTTTACATAGACTTCTATCACATAGAATTATTTCAGATTTTTCTCTTTGCAAACTTCAGAGATAAGGGGGGGGGGGGGGGGAGTTGAAAGCATTAGTAGTTCTTGAGATATCCAGCTGTGACGGACAGACAGACAGACAGAGTCTCACCGTAAGGGTTCCTGGTGCAAGCCATGGTCCGGGGCGAGAGGGAGTGGGAGGCAGTCACCTCCTTCTGCGAAGTAGTCATGCTAGCGAAGGAGGTGGCGGGACGGCTCAGGGAGAGAGCCTCCCGTCCCAGCCGCCGCGGGAGGCGCTCCGGGCGCCGGGAGCCGCGTGACGACTCCGCTCCCGGCCAGGCACAGGCCTGCGGGCGGAGAGTAATGGCGGGTAGCTCACCGTCCGATCAGGACCAGGGCCGTGCCGGACGGCGCGTACTTGTTCCACGCGCGCCTCAAAGAGATGTCAGCATGGAGGAGGAGCCCCCTTAGGGCCGAAGCCTGCCGGGTCAGCGGGATTGTCCGAAAGGGTTACCGCTGGCCCGGAACATAATGGGCTAAGGAAGGAACATGGGTGGGTTTTAGTTAGTAAGAGTCTGACACTCCCTTCCGCTCCACCCAGAGCGGGAGGAGTCATTTGATGATTTCCCATCCGAAAAAAAAATTGGTCCGGAACCCTAAAAACGTTAAATTTGGCTTATAGTTGGCAGTTTGAAGCGTCATTATTGAACCCACAAAAGTTAGCAAGAGTGGCCATGGAGTTTCTTATATTAAATTATTGTTAAATCTTGCCCTATGCCGCCAAAGCGACAGTTTTTTTACTCAATTAACGTTATTCATTTAATCAAAACTCCATCTCACCGCCAGAATATCGATATTGAAATTTTATCTAAAAGTCTGGATTTGTATCCGGTTGATGACAATATGTCTCTGTGGTGCCGGACTTAAAGAATAGCACCACCCCATACTTCCCGTGGGTGTCGTAAAAGGCGACTAAGGGGCGTACCGGAGAATGGGCAGCAGCGTTCTCTATGCATTCCACCACCATACCATACTGCGATCGCCAACCCGCCTGCCAAGCGTGGCGATTATGGCAAACCCCCCCTTTTGGGGGAGGCCTATGTCCAGCATTGGACGTCTTTCGGTTGAAATGATGATGAAATGATGATGACAATAGGCTTGCCCCCTATTATATGGGACTTAAACATAACTGGTGAAATGTGGGTGTCGTATAGGTATAGCGGTTCTATTCTGTAAAAATCTCACCGTGAAAACTTAGGTGAAGTGAGCGTGGAGTGAGCTGTCAATAGTGTCAATTCCTAGCAAAAACAAACTCACTTCACCTAAGTTATCACGGTGAGATTTTTACAGAATCGACCGGCAGCTCTGCCTAACCCTTCGGGGAATATATGCGAAATGTTATGATAAGTTTATGTTAATCTAAAAGCAATCGGATCCGCACGGTGTCGATTAATGCACATACCAATTGCTTTTCGATGTATAGAGAATCGATTAGCGACTACATTTATTAATAGCTACATGGTATGGACACGATAAGAGAGAGGGGAAGTTGGTGACAAATTAACATTAGCATAATTCAAACTCAAACTCAAAGCATTTATTTCAGTAAGTAAGTAAATAGTCTGTCAGTTAGTCAGAAAGGTGAAGCTAGTTGCCCATTCCAAAACGTAGATATCTATGGATAAGAACGGGCAAGAAACTCCATGGACACTATTTTAAATCAAGATATTACAAAATCCAGGTTGCAATATGTGAGAATAATGTAAAAAAGACACAAATGAAGAAACAATTCAAAATATAAGATTAAAAATAAGCATTGGCAGTTAAGAGATGACCAGTCTCAACCGACGGCGCCCTTTCACGAACATGAAGCGTGGATGAGCACCATCCAGCTCAACCATTTTGTAGGGAACCGAATGATCCAACACACGCGCCACCATCGGTGAGACATTTAAGTAAGCATGACACGTTCTCATCTGTCATGCTCTTTCAAGTCAACATCAAAAAATCATAATAAACGGAAACATGGTTCTTACATTTACAAAATTTAAAAAAATGCTTCTAGATTATATACAACTATAGTTTGCAATCTATTTAATCAGCCTTTAAGGACACAGGCCTCCTCTCTGTGAGAGGGAGAGGGCAGCAGTGCGATTCTGTAACCATCTCACCGTGAAGTGAGCGTGGAGTGAGCTGTCAATAGTGTCAATTCCTAGCAAAAACAAACTCACATCACCTAAGTTTTCACGGTGAGATTTTTACAGAATCAACCGGCTGTAATCTAGCACCCGGGCCCAGTGCGGGTTGGAAGATGTCACATGTCCTCGAATTTTTGGTTCTAAAACATGCCGGTTTCTTCACGATGTAATCCTTCACCGTTTTTGAGAGCAGTGTACGCTGTGAATGTGTGTGCGCAGGCTCTCTCGGTACCGCCCGAGCCAATGGCAAAGCCGGAAGAGTGTATGTGTGTGTGCTGACGCTGCTCGTCTCACGCACACATTCACGTGTTTGTACACTTGGTTAACACAAGTAAAGCGCGCGTCGCTTCGTGAGATAAACAGACTGTATCACAATTAATATGCCTCATACAGAATGCATCTAAGACGAGGTCGGTAACATAACAAACCGGTGACTAGCAAAATTTGTTTGCATCTGAATGTTGGCTAAGATGTTTTCTGTTGTGCGTAAATGTACGAGTACAGACGCCAGCACATCAAGCTACTACAATCTGTCAAATTTCATTAATAGATTTTCGGCTTAGTAGGCGACTCGGCCGCTGAATCTCGTCCGGTCCGGCCGAGACAGGAATTTCATTATTATTAATATTTTTGAGTGGTGTTTCGGACTATACTTTTTTTTAAGCAAATTTTGTACAGTCAGAATGAAAAACCTTAGGTCGGGTTATATTATTTAAGTAAAAGTCAGGAAATTGTTAGAAAGAGATAAAGTTTAATATACAATTACAACAATCAACAGTAAACATGATAAATCTCAATAATCAGTCTTATATATCAAATAAAGCGTACAATAATAATTATAAATGTTAACAACAATAATCAGTCTTAAAAAAAAAAAAAATTAAAGGCTTCCCTCTTTGTCAGCTTATCGCTCATTAATGTTTATTTTATATATATATAATTAAATAATTTTTCAATTTATCCATCGCCACAAAGCAAAAAAAAAAAAAAAAAAAAGCTTCCCTATTTGTCAGCTTATCGCTCATTAATGTTTATTTTATTTATATATATTTCATTAATTTTTCAATTTATCCATCGCCACAAAGTAAAATATGTATTATTGAATTATGTGTCTGACGGTACTTTGCCTCTAAAAAAGGATTCGTCCGAAACACCACTCAAAAATATTAATAATAATGAAATTCCTGTCTCGGCCGGACCGGACGAGATTGAGCGGTCGAGTCGCCTACTAAGCCAGATTTTCAACTTTATCGCTAAAGTATAAGGTTCAAAGTTGATTGGGAAAATTTGACAGTTTCGGGTAGCTTGATGTGCTGGCGTCTGTACTTATCTCCCGCGGGGTAATTGCGTAATACACTAACAGTAGAAATGGCTGTAATTCGGACAGTTCAATAACATTCATTGCGTTATTCACGTTATTGAGCAGATAAATTTTTCGAAAATATGAAGCAATGGATTATCCATTAGAATGTGTATTACGCAATTAGGGTGCTGGGCCCTAGTGTCATGGTTAGGTTGTGGAAAACCGTGGGGTTTTAGTAACCCTCCGTTCTCCCCAGATCGAGGGTTGGGTACCCATTAAAAAAAGGCTGTCTTCTGTATAATAGGTGTTGAGAATGTGTAATTGTATACTATTTGTAAGAAAACGTTGTTTTACAAAAAATATTGTAAAACTTAGGGTAGGCAATTATACCTTTTTTTCCCGGGGTGGAAAATCCTCGTTGATGTCCGCTGCCCTTGGGCGGGCGCGGGGTCTGTCAGACTCTTACTGACTAAAAACCACCCCGGTGTTCCATCTCACACCTACGCCAGGGGTCGCGGGAACGTACGATCCTTCCGCAACCCCCGGCTGAAAGGCAATTATACCTAAGCTAACTTTCATAAAATTATAACCTATTAATTATGATTTATTCAGATCTTAGTTCTGAGCCTTCACACATACATAGTAACAAAATCACACTTAAATTATTTTATGATTCGGGAATGAAAGTATTTTTTAATTAAATTTAAATCGATTTTGCATACATTGCGTAAGTAACATGATTTGTTTTATAATTATCGGGTTTCTGTTTTTTCCGCAAAATGCTTTGTTTTTCTCCGTGACGGAGGTTGTGATTGTGAGCCCTCGGCCGCGACTTACGAGTTAGGTCGTAGGTTCGAAACCAGACAGGCGCTTTACTTTGTAATTTATTTCATCACTACCGCTCTCAAAGCGGTGAAGGTTCGGCTTGACAAGACATGTGACATCTACCAACCCGCACTGGGCCGTGTGGTGGATTACGGCCCATTCCCTCTCACCGAGAGGAAGCCTGTGTCCCAGGCAGTGGGATCAATAAAGGCAGATTATGAGGTCGTGAGCCCAAACAAGCCGATTATAGATCTCGCAAACAATTAATAGAAGACGGTTCATCACTAGCTTTTATGTCAACTTCTTAATTCTTCGGGAGGACGTACTTGGGAGACTAAACACGAACAATAAAGAAGTTTTTGGAAGATTATTCAATAACTATCTTCTGCCCGCAACTTCGTTCGCGTCAAGACAACACATATATCAATAATATACATTTATTAATATAACAAAATGTAAAAAAAACCGGGCAAGAGCGAGTCGGACTCGCGCACCGAGGGTTCCGTAACATCCGGGTTTATGCATAAGGTTTATGTTTATGAAATTAAATGTTTTTTTTTTATTTTTGAGTTGATTGAATGAATGGTAAATTGCGGTTTACGATTTATGACGTATTAAAAAAAACTACTTACTAGATCTCGTTCAAACCAATTTTCGGTGGTAGTTTACATGGTAATGTACATCATATATTTTTTTTAGTTTTATCATTCTCTTATTTTAGAAGTTACAGGGGGGGGGGACACACATTTTACCACTTTGGAAGTGTCTCTCGCGCAAACTATTCAGTTTAGAAAAAAATTATATTAGAAACCTCAATATCATTTTTGAAGACCTACCCATAGATACCCCACACGTATGGGTTTGATGAAAAAAAAAATTTTGAGGAGCTGAAAGTTGACTAACATAGCCGTTTTTAAATAGTTATGTCATGACTCATGATTGACTGCCTATCTCCGTAAGGGTAAAGCGGGATTATTTATATTTGTCTGTTTTGGTGTTGCATCATCTCAAAATAATGAAACTTAGACAATAGGATTTACTATCAACTTTTTGCGTCATTAATAATGTCTTTTCTTAGCTGTAGGTAATTTATTGAACAGTTTTCCATATTTTTAGACAGCTGTTTAATATTCGACCTTGATACTCTATTTTTATTATTTTTATCTATTCATAGTAATTTGTCAATAAACTTGTGTTTATGATCTAATAATAACAATATTATTAACAAAAGCAAAGAATAATAACTAATATTAACCAAAGTTTTTAAGAACCCATAAAACACTCTTTGACCTTTTCTCAATACTTACGTATAAAATTAAACGGTATTTTGTGCCTACCCTACTATTATTTTAGGTAATGCATTATCCCCAATGATATTATAATAAAGATGTAGATATGGCAGTAGCGCGCGCAAATTGTTGCAAACAAATTCAGACAATTGTTGTAGTTTCATTTAGTCCGCTAATAGCAGCGGGCAACACACTACAGATAGCTATCTCTTTCTGTGTCATACGTTCCGTATTATCTATCGCAGTAAGTACTTTGTAATAACAACGCAACAATACAGAACGTCGCTCAGTATGAACGTAGCGTATCTTTCCTTTATAATATCATTGATTATCCCCGCAAATCAATTTCTCTCCGAATCACAACCACTAAAAGATGATTAAACTCTACCGGGTTTTTCGCAGCATTTTCCCCAACATTATTTAAAACTGTACGCACTCAAAACGGTGAAGGAAAACATCGTGAGGAATCCGGCATGTCTTAGAACCAAAAATTCACAGACATGTGCCAACTGCCAACCCGCACTGGGGCCGCGTGGTGGATTACGGCCCGCTCCCTCTCACTGAGAGAGGGACTGTGTCGAAGCACTGGGACATTATAGGCTGATTATGTACCTATTTAAAACTATTACAACTATTATTGATTATAATTCTGTAACTACATAATGTCTTACAGCCGCGAATAATATTTTAATCAACATACAACCTAGCACTGGCCTGCAAATTGCAGAAAACGTAAGAAAATTTGAATTTCGCGGGCTGGTTGGAGCATTCACCTTAAATTAATTTTAACAAAAACTGGCCAAGTGCGAGTCGGACTCGCACACGAAGGGTCCCGTACCACAAGGCAAAAACGCCGAAAAAAACATGTTTGTTGTATGGGAGCCCCCCTTAAATATTTATTTTATTTTAATTTTATTATTTAATGTGTTCAAATACAACTGAGTATTTTGTGAATATTTCAAGAGCCTACCTGTTGCCATTTTTGATATCGAGCAAAAAAGGGCAAAAAATTCGCCTTTGTTGTATGGGAGCCCCCCTTAAATATTTATTTTATTTTGTTTTTAGTATTTGTTGTTATAGCGGCAACAGCAATACATAATTTGTGAAAATTTCAACTGTCTAGCTATCGCGGTTCTTGAGATACATGCCTGGTGACAGTCTGTGTGGTGCCGGACTCAAAGAATAGCACCACCCCATACTTCCCGTGGGTGTCGTAAAAGGCGACTAAGGGAGACCCGAGAATGGGCAGCAGCGCTCTCTATGCACACCATCATACCATACTGCGATCGCCAACCCCTGCCAAGCGTGGCGATTATGGCAAACCCTCCCCAAAAATTGGGGGAGGCCTATGTCCAGCAGTGGACGTCTTTCGGCTGAAATGATGACAGACAGACAGACGGACAGACAGAAGTCTTAGTAATATAAAAAAAAATAAGTAATATAAAAAAGATGAATCTCCTCTATAACAAAGCTTTGATATTTCGTCGTAGTGTCACACAGTTCTTAACACCTTCAGAAACGATTTGTTTGAAACGTGGGTAGTTTGACATTGTGTAGCGAACACCTAAACACTACACGTTAATTACGATGCTCCCACGCAGTTGAAGAGTACTTACTACTTTTTATGCTAACTGTGACATCACACGTCTTGTTGACGTAATGTTGCCGTCACGAGTACCTATCTGGCGACTTGTACCAGAAAAAACTTACGCGTGATGATTGAATGGTTTTACTTGTAGTATGTAATCATCATTCTGCCTTTTTCCAACTATGTTGGGGTCGGCTTCCAGTCTAACCGAATGCAGCTGAGTACCATTATTTTACATGGAGCGACTGCCTATCTGACCTGCACAACCCAGTTATTGGGTAATTCGATGCCCCTTGGTAAGACTGGTTGTCGACTTTCGGGCTTCTGACGACCGGTAACGACTATCAAAGATCCAGGAAAGACAGCCAGGACCAACGGCTTAAAGTGCTTTCCGAGGTACGGAGGGGTCTCGCTCGGTATCTTAATATGGTCACCCATCCTTGGACCAACCGCGGCAAGCTTAGCTTAACTTTAAGGATCAGTGGTATTATGGTTCATCTGCAGGAAAATGGAAAAAAACTGGCTCTTGAAACTGACTTTTTATGTACTTAACAAAGAGTGTAGTATTTTATAAGCGCATGATATTCTTACTAATTGAAATATAATCCACAATAAAACCACGTTTGGAACTTCTGTCGGGACGTAAAAATATCTGGATTTTCAATTCACGGTGTTTAGCCGATCATTTTAAATCCAACAGAGCACATCTCAACGCGTCAAAAAAACACACTGGTGCCGATTCTCTTGTACAGACGCCAGCACATCAAGATAACCGAAACTGTCAAATTTTCCCAATCAACTTTGACCCTTATGCTGTAGCGATAAAGTTGAAAATCTATTAAAGAAATTTGACAGGTTGTAGTAGCTTGATGTGCTGGCGTGTGTACACCGAACTAAACTGTCACTAAACTCCGAATCTCTTCAAAGTAAGTGCCTAAACACACTATGCCGAAGTTACGCGACCGAAGTTCGGCAAGATTACGCCCGCAATGCTATTTAACGCAACGTAATTTCGGCATAATGTGTCGTCAGTAATTCAAATAGCAGACGAACTTCGGTCGCGTAACTTCGGCATAGTGTGTTTAGACACTAAGAGTGAACAGGCTTCTTCTGGGTAAGCTCACTCCATCGTCGACTTTGTCTCTGTCACCTCTGACCTAGACTAGAGTCTAGAGCAAACCAATTTCAAAAAGCAGAAAAAAAAACTTCCTCACTTTTGGCTATGAGAATCTTAAAGCTATTCTGCAAAAAATATTCTCTAAAGGAGACGTTTAATAAATGTATGGGACTTGGTACTAAAATAATTGAAAATTTAAACAGCCTTCTGAGCTATATGTATAGGCTGACAGATTATTGATGTCTTTGGGCGTTTAATTTTTTTTACAGCCACCCGTTTTTTTCAACCAAGTGTTGAAAAATGAAATATTTGCATCACTAGCTACACTATTATTGATTGAAGCTAACTACAAACATTATTAATTATATTTTAGGGTTGGCAGCCCTATGGCAAATGGCGTGACAATACATTTCTCATTGTCAATTATCATAGAAATAAGTAGCTATGTACATACTTGTACTTTATAATTAAGTACATTAATACATTTGATGACGTATTTCTCTACATAAAAAAAACTACGCGTCGCGGAGTTGTACCAGTGGAAGTGTATTTTTTATTTCAACGTCATTCTGACATTTACAGATTTGACCTTTTTCGACACGTTTTGATATTGCACTGTTGTTATAATCAATATTTTTTGTCTCAATTTTATGGAGCTACAGCTAAAATTATAATAAAATTATCTATATGCGTTTAATAATGGCTATATGCGTTTTGTATGTACTGACACATTTTTCACTTTTTTACAAAAACAGGCCCCTGAAAAAATCGTCGTTTCAGCCGATAGACGTCCACTGCTGGACATAGGCCTCCCCCAATTTTGGCAGGGTTTGCCATAATCACCACGCTTGGCAGGCGGGTTGGCGATCGCAGTATGGTATGATGGTGGAATACAAAGAGAACGCTGCTGCCCATTCTCCGGTACGACCCTTAGTCGCCTTTTACGACACCCACGGGAAGTAAGGAAAAAAATCGTATTCAACTATAATCGAGTAGCTTAACAAATAAGCTTTCTAATAAGAGTACATCACATTAGCGTTTAAAAATCTTCGGAATATTATACCGCTTTTGACCTCTCCTTTAAAAATAATTTTGACACTACTAAAATCAAATTTGACAATCGCGACTCCACGTGGTACTTGAAAAAAATTCACAGGGGGCATCCCCTGTGAATTTTTTTTAGAGCCGAAGGCGCGCAGGGGCGCGACGTGTTTTATTCGGAATTTTTCACTTTTTGTATGGTAAATATGAAAAGTTATTAGGTACCTACATGTTGAGTTTTAGGGGTTGTTTTACAAACTTACTTTCGCATTTATAATACTTATTAGTTAGGATAAATAAGTGTTTTTTTTCCTAGTTTTTTTCCCCATTGAACAACCATACTCAAATTATTTAGTGGGACCAATGGGAATTCAAAATAAAATTACTAAATTATTCCCGTTCTGACAATATCAGTGGGACGAAAGGAAATAAATTTAATATTATTTATTAAAATCCCGATCGTCCCACCAGTGGGATGACGGCCAGTGGGACGACGGCCAGTGGGACGAACTGGAATACACGGGATTTTCAACTCTCGGCGCTAAGCCGTCCGTTTAAAATCTATTGAGCGAAAAAAAATCGTCGCAGTGAAAACGCGCCCGTGCGCGTTGTGGGCAGTGGCGATTTTTTGTTACGATGATAATTTATGCTCGTTGAACTTCGCTCCTCGTACTTGAAGTCTCTGAACGGGCAGAAACTTCAAGTACGAGGAGCGAAGTTCAACGAGCATATCGTCGTAACAAAAAACCGGTCAAGTGCTAGTCGGACTCGCGCACCGACTAGGTTCCGTACTTTGTGGGTATGTAACTAATTTACGGTTTTCGGATTAGGTATAATAGCCATAATATGAGTATACCTAACTGCGGAGCTTTAAACCAAGAGTAGAGTCATAGTAGAGTCCGACGTGTCAATTCTGAACGTCATGACGACAAAAAAATTACGTAAAGACTTGGCCTTGTTGTGAGCATAAATTAGGTTTCTCAGAATTTAATGTTTTGTCTAACGATGTAACCATTCATTAGAACTTCTTCTAGGAAAAAACTATTTAAGGTGAACTGGAAAAATCGCGGCACTCATCTGTTTGCGTAGAAAAACTTTAACAGTAAGTCACACTTGTATGAGTTTGTTGATTTAAGGAGTCGTAAGAAGTACTGGGCAAATATTAGGTCACTTGATATCTAAGGTAACTTCTATACTGTTGAATTTGTTAACTGCGGGGTTATTGAGTAACGCACTATCAGTACCAATACCAATGGCATTTTGACAGTTCAACAACATTCATTGTGTTGTTTTACGTTGTTGAGCAGACACAGTTTTCGAACACAATGAAGCAATGGATTAGCAATGTCCTTCAAAATGATTCAGATTGAGAATCATAGTGTACGCAGTTAGGGTGCCGGTGTAGGACACCTAACGTACTAAAAGAATGACTGACCAGTACAGACCCTAGGGCGGTGCGAGCGGTGCGACGCCGACGGCACCGGGCGCCGCGCCGTCATGAGAGAGGCGCTGAAATCAACCGAAATGCGACCACCACTGGTAGTCGCATTTCGGTTGATTTCAGCGTCTCGAGTTACTATCATCAATGCCTGGTGCCTGGTGGGCAGTCCGCCAGGCATCAGTCATTGATGATAGTAACTTATTATAAAGCCGATCGTCCACAAGCAAGCAACTGCATAATTATGCATATATCATAGGAACATGGCACATAGAGGGGCGCCACGTGATTTTGCACTGCGATCAACCGAAATGCGACCACCACTGGTAGTCGCATTTCGGTTGATTTCAGCGTCTCGACGATCGGCTTTATAGTAAGTTACTATCATCAATGACTGGTGCCTGGTGGGCAGTCCGCCAGGCATCAGTCAGTGATGATAGTAACTGACTATAAAGCCGATCGTCCACAAGCAAGCAAAAGCAAGCAAGCAACTGCATAATTATGCATATATCATAAGAACATGGCACATAGAGTGGCGCCATGTGATTTTGCACCACCTAAGAAAAATTGTCTGTGTGGTGCCGGACTTAAAGAATACCACCACCCCTTTCTTCCCGTGGGTGTCTTAAAAGGCGACTAAGAGTCTTACCGGAGAATGGGCAGCAGCGTTCTCTATGCATTCTACCATCATACCATACTGCGATCGCCAACCCGCCTGCCAAGCGTGGCGATTATGGCAAACCCCCCCAAAATTGGGGGAGGCCTATGTCCAGCAGTGGATGTCTATCGGCTGAAATGATGATGATGAAGAAAAATTCTAGGGCCGCCGCTGTGACTGACATATGGCAAATAATTTAATTTAATGTTCCGTGTCTCGTAATGTTAATTACTTTGCATACCTACTGTTGTATAGAAGCAAGTTTTTCTTGCTGAACAGACAGCTGTGCTGCTGGGGAGTTTGCTGCGCCACTTCTTCTTCCCAGAGAAAGCATTAGCAAGTGGTGAAAGGCGGGCGTTTTGGGGGACTATCGTAATTTTGCCGTTCGAAAAGTGCTGATTCTCAGCCTAATTTGAATAAATTACTTTTAATAATGCTGCATCGCTGCCTTGTCAAAGATTTTCAAATTAATACTCTTTTCCTTAGTAACGCTGAAAGTCCAAAGTCCGAATAACAAGTAAGGTTCCATTAATCATGAGATGAAAAGGACTCATTATCTTAAGCTGAACGAAAATTGTTTATTATTTTGCAAAGGTATAATCAAAGCGGAGGAAATGAGTCATAATTACATGGCGACGCCACGGAAGCCTGCAGAATACTAAATACGAACGTAACAACACATTGAACCCGTCTATCATGTCATTATGTGCTATTTTTACTATATTTATGACAATTTTGTACTGAGTTTTTTGATTAGCAAGATTTTAGATTTGCTCGCAAATTATACTGTTGATGATAGAATAATGGAAAAAAAATGTAAGACTTGCAAATGTCGTACTATTAAATATAGGTAAGTACTTATAATGAGTTTTGAAAAACGGTAAATCAACACACAACACTCCTTTATGAATCAAGCTTCTGTAATGTCCGTCGTTAGACGAGCAATAGATTATGTTTCGATTTCAGTCGTTTTGTTATCCTAACTAAGCCATATTCTTGTAATCATCATCCTCCTGCTCTTATCCCAATTTTTTTGGGACTGCACGTCTTTTTCGTCCTTATATACGTTTCCATTAGCCGTCATTTCAGAGCCTACAATGTCCTCATGCATTGCTAGGAAACAGGCCTCCTCTTTCTTTGAGAGGCACAAATTCAATGAAGCGATACGTATTCATATATAGAGAGCAGTGGTGGCGCAGTGGAAACGGCCGCGACTTACGAGGGTCGTAGATTCCAACCCAAACAGGCGCTTTACTTTGTGTAAATTTGTGTAAATGTCATCACCACTGCTCTCAAAACGATGAACGAAATCATCATGAGGAAACTGGCATTCCTAGAACCAAAAATTCAAAGACATGTGACATCTACCAACCTGCACTGGGTCCGCGTGGTGGATTAGGGCCCACTCCCTCTCACAGAGAGGAGGCCTCTGTCCCAGCAGTGGGAACATTATAGGCGATTATATATGGAAATATTATTTTGTTATCACTGTTCAGTAATTAAGAATCTTTGTTAAAAGCTTCCTTGTAAAATGATACACCGAACTGTATTCGTCGTATTTATCAATCTATCTATAGACTACTGCACTTATCCGGAAATGTAATGGTGTCAATGCAACCGCTATGATATTATTATGCTCCCCCTCGCAGACTGGTACAGCCGACGATCTTGATGGTTTGCTGACCCTACTGTACCATATATGTACCCACAACAATGAGTACGTACAGAATGAAGTATAGGGAAGGTTTGAATTCAGACTTTAGATGTTAAAGAAAATAGTAGAAAGGTGGAAGAATTTACAACTTGAATAACTTTTGGAATTGGAGCAAGTGGAGTTGGTAATTAAGTAATACTCGTAGATATAGAACATTGAACTGCCATGGGTAAAGGCAATCAGAACTAAATAATATTAATTAGCTCTTAACCGTGTGTTGATACAATTAAAAAATAAAACTCGGTCAACTCTGTGTTTTGTCAGAAAAGTCGTTAATATTCATAGGTCTTTGGAGGATCTTTCTATTTATCCCTTATAATTTATGCAAGATACGTATACACCGACTAAATTTATGAATTATATCGCTTACCTAATATGCAGAGACACTAGCACAGTGATGCATATGTCCTTGCCCACTTATTAACATTGAATGAATCAAATGAATGCAACTTCTTCCTATTTTGCATAGATACTGTTGTATTCAAGTTTGGCAAGTGGCCCTAACGAATTAGTATACAAAACACAAATTACAATAGCATTTTGGAGAACTTTACTAAGAATCTTTACTAAAACCACCTAAAACGATACCTTCCGCATGAAAAAATTATAAAGACCAGTTTGTTGATTCACACGCAGTTAAAATAGGTGATTGAAGGCGTCCAAGCAATCTCGACCTACGAAAAGAGCGGATTAGGAGAAAGCCTAGCAAAGTGAGCATCAAAAAAATATTCATCTATGCTGAATAGATATGCCAGGGAAATACTGACGCTAATGTGTATTAAATATTAGGTTGCTTTGCAAGCTTTCTGCTAACAGATTAAACATAACACAACATGTCGCCTGCATTCCCCCCAAAGGGTTACGCAGAGGTGTGCATGTGTGTAAGAATGTAAGAGACCCAAAAAACATAGCATTTAAAACCAATAAAGCTATGTGCAACGGAAATACTAATCACGATATACAAGAGGTAATGCGATATGTACTCATAATTCTGCAATACAAAGGTCAAGTGTAATCTGCCTAGTTAATGTTCCGTGCTTTAATTGGCGACCCAGATTGCTTGATTGATTGGACGATCCAATTGCCATGATTGAAACTTCCAGCGGAGTTCTGCATTCCTGGTATCTAGAACTTGCGTTTTACTCCCTTTGATTTTATAGTTCTCTTGAATTTAGAACATCATACTAATATTATAAATTCGAAAGTAACTCTGTCTGTATGTTACCTTTTCACGCCTAAACCACTGAACGGATTTCGATAATATTTGGCAGAGAGATAGATTGCATCCCGGGGAAGGACATAGGATAGTTTTTAACGACATACCTCGCGGGCGAAGCCGTAGGCGGAAGCTAGTATTTCTATAATAATTAAAGTAAATCCAATTTACGTCAGAAGTCTCCGTCTGTTGTAGTTTTTATTTTTTAATGTCAGGATACTCAGTACGGAAAAGATTCCAAACTTCCAAAATTAACTTGGCCCACCTGGGTGAAATTTCAAACATCACTCAATTGGCGGATTATCTCGGAAAATAACTTCTACAAGTTTCATTAAAGACAACTGTAGAAATGCCACGTCATCATAATTGATAACCCACTACTGAGTATGAATCTTCCCTTTTGTGCTAACTCCCACAGTCTGTGTGAGTCTTATCTAGGTCTTACCTGCCATGAAGGTCATCCACAATTAGCAAAAAAGGCTAAAAAAAATACTTATCTTTTCACTCACGTGTTAAAAACATTCCTGTCTATAACTATATTCCGGTTTAGCTTTAAATCGTGAGCTCTCTCAGGCTAAAAACAATAAAATAAAACCTTTCAAAATGTTAGCAAAAACTTGTTATGGTTTTATTTATAAGAAAATAACATCCACATCGTGTAACGTTCAACCATTATAAATAGATGAGACGATAGAATACCTTACCGAAAACAATGTTCATATAGACTTCGACATGGCAATACGCCATGTCATAGTCCAAAGAATATATACTTAAGAAAACATTGGGTATAACAGTTACTTAGAATAGCTTGAAAATAAGATGGCGCGAATCGAATATGTTAATTAATCACGATTCCAATATAAATACCACTATGGACTTGTTCACAGGCAAAATATGTTAACGTTCTACGGAGTTCAGAAGAATACATTAGTAAGCTCGCATACTTGTTTATATTCATACATTTTGTATCAATTATTGTAATTATTGTCGAGACTTGTGATTTATAACGGCAAAGACTTAGTAAGATAGTTTTATCGAACAACATAAATAATATTATCATTAAGGTAATATAAATACGCCCATTATTTAATGGAAGAGGACCACTTCTCAAAACGGTGAAGGAAACATCGTAAGGAAACCGGCCGGTCCTAGAACCAAAAAGTCGAAGACATGTGACATCTACCAACCCGCTTTGGGCCCGCGTGGTGGATTACGGCCCATTCACATAGTCATAGTCATTTATTTACTTGTTCATGAATAAATGACTATGACTATATGAATGGGCCATAATCCACCACGCGGGCCCAAAGCGGGTTGGTAGATGTCTTCGACTTTTTGGTTCTAGGACCGGCCGGTTTCCTTAGGATGTTTTCCTTCACCGTTTTGAGAAGTGGTGATGAAATTATTTACACAAAGTAAAGCACCTGTTTGGGTTCGAACCTACGATCTATAACTCGTAAGTCGCGGCCGCTACCACTGGGCCACCATTGCTCTCAATAAGAGGAAGGAGGAGAGGGAGAGTCAAAAGGAAGACATAAAAACACAAAGTCACATCACATACAGATAAATCAATGAATCAAGACACTTTTTCATGTCTGTCTTGAAGAGATACCGATGTGAAGTCGAAATGCCAATATTTTATAACATATTCACTATTAAGTATTCTTTTCATAAATAAATTCACAGGAAACGGCAATCTCACAATGTGCTATTTTTGCCGAAACAGAACAATAGGTACAATGTAGAAAAATATATACATACTTAAGTCGTTTCAAAAGTTATTCATAATTATCGCACCTGAATGGGGGCTGTTATGGTATGGAAACTATAGTATTTGTTATGTGTTACACAATAGGCTTGTAATTTTCATGAAGTCTACATAGGAAATGGTTCAATATAGATACGGTTTTAAGTACTTAAAATCTCTAAACTTTGCTTCAGTTTATTTCATCATTGTCCTGCCCCTATCTCAATTAATTTAGGGAGGGCGCAGCATGTCTTTCTATCGGTCATCTGAGTAAAAAAGGGGGAGACCCTTTTTAGCTAAGTATAGCATCTTTTCATCAATTCTAATTGATCGACAAGGTGATACCTCCTCCAAAATTGCTTAGTATCTGAATGTTTTATCATAGTACTTAGCTACTTGCTAGTTTATACAAAAAATAATCGTAACCTACACCATACAATGCACATTATTTATTATCATCTCGAAGATTGTTACAATGTGTGAATCTATCGAACAGCAAAGTGATCTAAAAATTGTTATAGATATCATTAGTGGTCCTCGTTAGCTGTAGTGTAGTAGAATATTGGTCAGGATTATACATATTGTGGTTGACGGTGACTTGATGAGGCACGTATCCAAAACGTCATGCGGACTTGCTGTACTTTTAGCCGTTAATTTTACGCCATTGTAGAGATTTCTTTGATTTAAATTGGGTGAGTAGTGTTGCGGAACTACAATATCGTCTCGTGCTCAGTATCGATTACGCTTCACGCGTTTAGATATCGATACAATTTGTTTAGTTCCGTGCCTATTCGCTGTTATCGGATACGTTTACAAATGATCGGCCCTTCTAGTTCCGTGTTCACCTTAAAGGTAATCGTTGATATGTATCGGAAGAACCTGCTGGCACTAGTGCAATGATTAAATCATTGATATTCTTGCTAGGAGGCTCGTAGCTAAAAAATAACAGCCACACGGGCCGATAGAAGTTTCTATGCTTGCTGCGATCGGTTCGTGGATCGGTGATCAACCATTACATTTCGCGAGTCCTCCGTGTCTCGGAAAGCACGTTGGTCCCGGGTGTCATTCGTATATCTCTGTCAGTCGTTACGGCAGTTAGAAGCCCAAAAGTCTGAAAACCAGTCTTACCAGAAGGAGTATCGCGGAGTGGTGGAGGTCAGATAGGCAGTCGCTCTATGTAAAATACTGGTATTCAGCAGCATCCGGTCTGCCTGGAAGCGGAACCCAACGTAGTTGGGAAAATGCTAGGCAGATTGATATTCTTGTTAGGGAGTTGATTTTAAAAAAAATTGTTGCCACTGGATTGACAAGTTTATTAACTGCAAAGTTGACGATAGCTACAGGTGTTTGTTGTTTCCGTTCGTTGACACACATCACATGGTCTAATGATGATGATCCTCATAGTTACCTGAAGACCAATTCTCGTAATTAAAAATGTTCAAAATCTAGTTTGCAATCTCATCTCAGCGACAATCAATATCAAAAACTTGTCAAAAATGTAGGGAAATTAGAGCTATTTTTGACAGATTGAGACTGAGATCAGACTGTGAACGTTCTTAAAATTACGAAAATTGTCTCTGGCTGATGACATGGCGCTGTCTCGGTTGATACGATATTAGATGGTTTGTGTGGGTTTCTATTTTGTCTTGAGCTTTGCTCATTGAACATTTTTTTGTGACTGATGTCAGTGACAACTTAAACAGAAGTGTTGTCAAAGTATTATTGCTTATGCGCATTAGGATTTATAGTTATATTAAAAACACATACTATGACTTCCTAGCTACTCTTGTTTTAACTGGTTTACTGTGCCTCAATATTATTAAATCCTGTAAGAAAGGCCTTCCTATTTTGCGTATATAGAGTGGCCATTAATTTAACACACATATATACGGTTTCGTGTTTCTGTTTTATAAATATATTTTAATTTAATTACTTATTTATTTAAATTTAATTTACAATTTTCTAAAATAGCATCTTGGACCAACCTGTACTTAAAGTACTGTGGCGCAGGGGTCATTTGCCGGGGTTACGGATCATAACATCGCATCAATGAAATTAAAACGAATAACGTGCAAAGAGTAGGCGAATTGAAAGAAAGAAAGAGAGCCCTATGTCGGCGACCGGCGCAGGCGGTTATTTTCAAATCACGAATTATTTTATGTTGTTATAATTTTTATGATTACTGGCTACTAGCCTTACCCTATTTGTAGCGGCACCTTATTATATAAACAGTGCGTATCTAAAACCTTTCCTTTTTAACACATTTTGTATATACTGCTTGTAATTAAGGCGAAAGCGCCAGGGTAGCCAGCGAAATTCAATTTTGTTTACGTTTTTTGCAATTTGCTGGTCAGTATTAAGTTGTACGTTGATTAAAATATGATTTGCATTCGTAACAAATATGTATTTACAGAATTATAATCATTAAAGTCATAAACACAACTCTCTAAGACCGAGTAATCCCCAAGAATGACTATTTCATGAAATCTTGACATTTGGGGATTATACTAACTTAACAAGTTGTATTACTGATTGTAAAAAAGGAGAAGTTTATGTATTCGGGTTTTTTTATACTTATAAAGTCATTCAAATTGCCACTATTACAAATCTCGTCAGAGCATATAATAACGGCTATATAGCCGAGCATCTGCGGAAGTGTGAAAGCCATCAACCGTGAGACGTACTGACAAGGCTCAATGAGTTCAACGCTGTTTACAATATTTTAATATTCCTACAGTGATGTAGGTAAATCAGTTTATCGCTTGTTTATAGATTATATACTATTGTAAGTGAACGTTATTACTGCGGAAATGTTGGCTGTATCGATGTTAATGTCAAGTCTTGTACTTAAAGGTAATTTTCATTCAAACGTACTCATAACTTGTTTTTTGCTTTGATTGCGACCAGGAGCACAATTATAAACATGGGTTTTTAAATTTTATTCAAGAGTCAATCCAATTAATTTGTTATTCATATAGATTTTGGTAACGGCATTAGTTACATCACTATTGATTTAATGCGCAAAATCAACGTCACTAATTCACAAGAGAACTTGATGGTTCGCGCAACTTTTTGCTTCAGCTAAATGCCGAGAAAGAGGAGTGTCGGTGCCCCTTCGTTTTTTGTGCTTAACTTGTATAACGTCTTCGATGACCCGAGATAAAGAGCAGCTTTTTTTCACGCTTTATTCATTAGTTCGCAAAACCCTCGAGTCAGTAAAAAACTTAGGATCCTGTACGTTACGCATTATGAATTTGACAGCAAGGTCACTAATGCCAAAGATTTTGCAGAAAAAAGAATTTAATTACCAAACTCGTAGAGTACATCGTAAATTCTTGTCTTATTGTGCTGTTATCTTGTCAAAAATCAATCATCAAAGCAGTTTCCGTCTCGTGACCCTGACGATATACTCTGCAAGACTTCCTGATTATAAAATTTTGTACATTAATGATGACCGATATCGTAGACATCTTTTAAAACAAGGGTCTAATGAAGTTTAAGGATATCGTTTATACTGCGTTCACGATTTAATTTCCAAACATGTTCCTACTTAAACAAATATGTTTTTAAGAAAAAAATACTTTAATACCTATACCTACACATAAAGTTCAGTTTGATTTTTATGATTTTTCAATACTAAGAAGTCATTCCGGATTTTATTCAAATTGTAACATCAATTGGAAACAAGGATTCGAATAGACTGTAGTGTGTATATATCGGGTGTGTATCATATCGTATCGTATATTCAATCAATTATTCATTTGATCTAAACCTGTTATAGCTATTATTGCTGTAAAACATTTAACTTCATCTGCCTAGCCTTTTCCCAACTATGTTGGGGTCGGCTTCCAGTCTAACCGGATGCAGCTGAATACCAGTATTTTACATGGAGCGACTGCCTATCTGACCTCAACGACCCAGTTACTGGGTAATACGATGGGTTATACCCCTTGGTAAGACTGGTTGTCTGACTTTCGGGCTTCTGACGACCCGGTATGTAAAGATGGTCACCCATCCACGGACCAACCGCGGCAAGCGTAGCTTAACCTGATCGATCGACCCGTGCGGATTTTATTACTCAGCCACAAGCCCCTTCAACTGCCTTTAAATATGTTATTATAATGTATGAAGTTCTAACTACTTTGTGGTTGTATTTATAGGATTAATAGAAAATATGTTGAGGAAACTCGCACGTGCTTTGAATGTAATTATCTAATATGTTCATAATGCTTTCAAGATCCTTAACGACGGTAGACAACAACTACTAGGGGACTTTGATACTCTTCTGGCTTCTGACCGTGACTACGTCCGCGCGAAATTTGTGGTTCTGCGATAAAATATATCTTAAGACACTCGGCAATACTGTTGTAGCTTCCAATAAGTGAAAGAATTTTTGGAATCGGTTTAGTAGTTCCGAAGATTACCCCCTGCATACATATTCACAAATTTTACCTGTTTGTAATAATATTAAATAGATCTCTACGTCTCTTGGCTGAAGCCAGAATTAGCAAGAGGCACACTTTCCTGCTATGTAGCATGTATTTTCTTTCTTTCTTTCTTTCAAGAGCTAGAGTGATCTCGTAACTTTTACACACTGTTGACTGCTCTATGTGAAATTATTCTCATATTGAGAGACATGCTCACTACAGTTTGTAGAAAGCGCTACCTGTCCGAAGTGATCAATTTCAAAACGAGAATTATTATTTACTAAACCTGTTTAGGATTCTTGCTAATATATTGCGAAACAAATCAATTTACCCATCAAATCCATGTTCTTTGAAGTGTACAAATTAGCATTGACTTGTATACCAGTCATCTTGCATTCATTACGGCTTCGCTTACGAAAATCTCTCTCCTGCTGCAGAATACAATTGGATTCAAGCATGTGTGACTTTAATTTTTATGTGCATCAGCGATTGACCAATTCCATATTCTTACCCTGGAACAGGTACAAAAAGTGGAAGACCTTTGATTAAAAAACTACAGTTGCCTACATCTTTCTATAGCACCTTCTACAAGAAATCAGGGTACTCAGATAATGTAAGGCAGCACCATCTAATCGATATTAATCAGGGCCTTCGGAAGAGGTCTCAACAAAAACAATGGCTCGGACAGGCTTGACTGACATTATAACATGTTACAAGTAAATAAGTCATGGTCGTACTTATTAAGTTAAAGTTTAAACGGAACTGCCTGGTTGAGCACTTATAATGCAGGAAATCCCTATATAGACGATTTTTCATAGCTTGAACTATAACTTGTACTAGGTGGTATAGTTTTAAGAATATATACCTAGACGTTCTATACAAAAATCAGCTGGCAACCTTGTTAATTCTTTCAAAGTTTTCTAAGGTTGGAAACTTGACAAAGTACTTGTAGAAGAACAACTAACATTGAAAAGAGAGTTGAGAGTTGTTTACTAGATGGCAATTGGCTTGTGAAGCTTTCAATATCTTATGCCTTTGCGACTCAACCATTACCCTTATGTCCTTCATTCGTAAAAACTCTTCTGTGAGTCTCCTAATTATTTACAGTCGAAGGAAATTGCACGGTAACTTCATTCTTAATTGAGATAGTCACACTGAATTAGTTTCATAATTACGTGGATTCCTAATTTCCTACATATAATATGTTTCTTTTGGGATAGGTGTACGTAAGAAGGTACACGTATATTGGAGCTCATAGGGAGATATATAAAAATTGTTGTTAAGCATAGTCACGAACATGATTAATAATGAGGTAGACAGTGGTATGATAATAAATAACAATCATAAGTGACAGATAATTAAGCTTTTGCCTGGTCTTGATCGTGACGAAGATGCTCATACGTAACATAAAGAATAAAATGATGTTATCAACAAATCAATAAGTGGTTAAATCAGTTTAACTACCTTGTTTATGTCTCCACATTATATAAATATAATTTACATTATTATTTTATTAGAAGCCTGTGTTGTCGCACTGCAGGGAAAAGGCCTTCCTTCCCTTTCCACTTTTCTCGATCTACTGCGATTGTGGGCCAATCCTTTAAGGAGTCCAAAAGGCCAATTCTCGTAAACTTTTAAAATCTAAATGTCAAAAACTTGTCAAAATATAAAAAAAAAAAATATTAAAGAAAAATAAATTAGAGGTATTTTTGACAGATTGAGACTGAGATCAGGCTGTGAAAATTACGAGAATTGCCCCTCAGCTCATCTCACATAATTATATTATATATGTTATATTATTAAATATATAATAAACTTGTATGTGTGTAATTGTCAATGAAGTTTAAAGAAAACGTATGGTATGTTATGTTATACATCATAATGTCTGTACGACTTTACCTACTGTTTTTAAGTGCAAAGAATTTTACTTAGCTGCGGTTATTATTATAATGAATTATTACGTGCCCGTGGCATTGAAAAGGTTATAAACATTTTATTATAGTTTGATAATAGTGGACGAAGTTATAGTTACATCTGACCAGTTTAGTTTAGAGCAGATGTTCCATCACTACGATTAGATTATCAACATTCAATAAGTGTTGCTATCATAATAAAATTATTACAAATGAAAATATTGAGACTTATTTAATAGCTTACCATTTGGTGCAATAGACAAATAGCTGCTTGCGATCATATCGATCGACGCATGAGTCCGCCACCTGTGTTCCTTGACCTTCCAGAAGCGTAGCACAAGTTCAGTCCAGCGACGACCGCGCTTCCGTCAAACAAATCGATTCCGTACACAACTATACACTCGATATAGTTTCAAACCAACTCGATGTTCAATTCACTCGCGAACCGAACGCAAATTGAGGAAAGCGTTTTGTAAACAGTGTTCCTTTTTCAAAACTTCTCCGTCGTCCGCCGCCGGTCGGAGCGAATCGAATCAATTTATCGATGCTATCGGTAGTATTTTGTTTTTATTTTTTTTCTTGTTTTAACGGTGTTGGATAACGCGCGAGGAGGCGGAGACCGACGACGTGCGTGCTGCCGCGACGATGCAGCCGCTCGCAATAAAGCAAGTGGTTGTATTCTCTAGCGGCACAGCCGAAGAAAAAGCATGCCCCGTGGACGCGAACTCTCACACGATTATTATCGTTTAATCGAGGTAGCATTCACGCGGAAAAGCGGATTGGAAACAATAGAAATAGGTAATTCGTTGCTCTATTTCATCGGTGTTGTTTGTCGCCTCAGATGTTTGCCCAACAGGTGCTCCGGATTTTCTTCTAATCTGATGAATGAAACTTCACATTCACAATGAAATTTCACACTTCTGTTGTACAATTATTACAAAGGTTTTTCAAGTAAAAAATCCTCTATGGATACTATAATTGGTTACCGCGTTTTAAGTGTTAGACTAATAAATAATAAAGAAGTCACGTTTTGCCGGGTCTTTCCTGTTTCTTTGAGCATTGTCTCATCATCTTCAGAGAAACCAAAAAGGTTTGTTTATCTCAGATCTCGATACATAGGCACGTCAATCAATTAGGTACGTTAATTAATGTTATACAAAATGAAAATGGTTAAAGTCTACCGAGTACCCACCATTCCATGAGTAGGTACACAACTTCGTACGAACATTACTATTAATAAATAAGTAGGTATTAACTATTAATTACATTGTTTTACAAATATTAATTATTCAAACAGTTGTTATCTTGAATAGGGCATTTGAAGAGTAACCTACAAAAGGTATCAGTGCGAATTACGTACTTAGAGCCTTCTGTAGAGGTAGGTATTAATTAGCACCTACTGCATTCTCAGTTTAAGCCATTCAAAACTCAATTTATAATAATTGCAAATGAAAACTTATACGCGGGATTTACATCCAGACTAATATTATAAATTCGAAAGTGACTCTGTCTGTATGTTACCTTTTCACACCTAAACCACTGAATGGATTTCGATAAAATTTAGCAGAGAGATAGATTACATCCCGGGGTAGGACATAGGATAGTTTTTATCCCGATATTCCCACGGGATCGACACTTATGCGGGTGAAAGCGCGGGGAGCTGCTTGTTAGATATGAAATTAGTCTCGTGAAACAGTAGCTGCTTGACTGTTCTGTTTCAGGCTAAAGCTAATAATTGCGTAACTCACTATCAATCACAATCTATTTTCAAGGATATTGCTAATCCATTGCTTGATATGTTCGAAAAATTCGACAACGTAAATAACGAAATAACGCAATGAAAGTTGTTGAACTGTCAAAATCAAAGCCATTCCTACTGTTGGTGTGTGTTACGCAATTATTCCGCTGTTTCACGACACTAATTTCATACTGTAAGAAACCCCGCTTAAAAGTGATGTTGTGATGAAAACAAAAACAAATGAATGACAAACGTGTGACGGTCGCCTGTGACGTCAACAGCCAAGAAGGGCAATGCCATAGCCATGTCATTTAGATTTTACGTTTTTAGGGTTCCGTATAAAAACGGAACCCTATTACTAAGACTTCGCTGTCTGTCCGTCTGTCCGTCTGTCCGTCTGTCCGTCTGGCCGTCTGTCCGTCTGTCCGTCTGTCCGTCTGTCCGTCTGTCCGTCTGTCCGTCTGTCTGTCACCAGGCTGTATCTCAAGAACCGCGATAGCTAGACAGTTGAAATCTTCACAAATTATGTATTTCTGTTGCCGCTATAACAACAAATACTAAAAACAAAATAAAATTAATATTTAAGGGGGGCTCTCATACAACAAACGCGATTTTTTTGCCTTTTTTTGCTCGATATCAAAAATGGCAACAGGTAGGCACTTGAAATATTCACGAAATGCTCAGTTGTATTTAAACTTTAATAATAAATAATAATAATAAAATAAAATAAATATTTAAGGGGGGCTCCCATACAACAAACATGTTTTTTCGGCGTTTTTGCCTTGTGGTACGGAACCCTTCGTGTGCGAGTCCGACTCGCACTTGGCCAGTTTTCATTTGAATACCTATGTAACCTTTTGTGACATCTCACAGAGACACGCCATTGCTTTTAAATTGGTTTTAAAAGCAATAGCGCGTCTCTCAGGCTGTTAAGTACATTATTTACCTTTTTTTCAAGGGCACAGAGGTTTATTTGGTTGTATAAGTATGAGCCCATGGGCATGTCCATGAGCATATGATGCAGAGGAATGGGAAACACTACGTCAGGAAAGTTTTCAGTATGAGTAGGGATGGTTATAAGAGTTGAGGAAGATTAGGGAAACCGATGGATTGTGTGAAACATAATATGGCTAGATTTGGGCTGACTACTGAGATGATGTCTAATAGAGGGGTATGGACATAGAAGCCATGCTTCACCGACCCATAATAAATTAGTATATGGGCACGAGGATGACGATAGAGAGATTTAGATGCAGATGAAGGAAGCCTTTCCCCGCCGAGAGGGAAACAAATAACATAAAAAAGCGGGGTCGCAATCGAAAAATAAACATCCGTTTTTCGTCCGGTGTCTGTTGCGCCAAAGGGTGGCGGCGGTGCATCCGGCGCAACTTGTTCGCCGGACCTGTGTCCGATGCATGTGCACACATTTATTATGAACCATTCACCACCGCGAAACGGCGAAAAAAGACGGTCCGTTGTCCGGAGAAAAACGGACGTATACTTACAAGCGGCCTGTCTTTTAATAATAATATATCATTTATACTCTCTTCACAGTAAGTGGTCTTAAAAAATAGTGCAAACTTAAAACTGCAAAACTTTTCTCACCTATTTGTGAGAGACTGGTGCCTGTGTCTTTGTTTTGAAGACGGCTCCAAATGCTCAAAACCTTTCCCTGCTTCTGCCTAGCCATTTTCCAACTTTGTTCGGGTCGGCTTCCAGTGCAACCGGATACAGCTGAACACCAGTATTTTATATGGAGCGACTGCCTATCCGCAGTGCCGGATTAAGACTACTTGATGCCCTAAGCAAGGCCTGTAGGCCCTTCTATCCACTAGTTGCCTCGTATTTTTCCAAAACATCGACGAGCTATTTGTAAAGTATGGCGCACATCTCTAGAGTGACTTTGGGGTCTTGTCTGCTGATAAACAGCCTTGCCATTCATGTGCTAGCAAATACTATTTCGGTGCTGTTTCTGCCTTATGGTGCACGTGATGCCCTAAGCAATAGCTCAATTTGCTTATGGGCTAATCCGGCACTGCCTATCCGATTTCCACAACTCAGTTACTGAGTAACACGATACCCCTTGGAAGGTTGATTGTCAGACTTTTGATGGGCTTCTGACTACCCATAACGACTGTCGAAGATCTGCGAATGACACCCGGGACCAACGATTTAACGTGCTTTCCGAGGTACGGGGCATCTCTATTAGCAGATAATGGATGGTCACCCATCCACGGACCAACGGCGGCAAACGTAGCTTAACCTTGAAGATCGACTTACGAGAGTTTAAAGTGAAGTACCTATATACCTAAGAAACTGTCTACACTTCAAGATCACTCGCATGCATGTTTTCCCATGTGTAAAAGGTTGTTAGCCACTATGTAGCGAGCTAGACATTTGAATAACTCGTTCCCAGCGCAGACTTTTACATCTAACTTGGGAAGATCAACATTCAGCTTGCCTGGTACACATTCCTCTCAGCATTGCTAATTGTGACAACTACCTTTATGTACTTACTAACAAGACAAAAAACATGACCAAAAATGAACTTTAGTATTTTTTTTTTATTCTGGCTTTGATAATAAACTTCAATTGACACTGTTACTTTATTATTGCTTATGTATGATTGATCGAGTGTCTCCTCTTGAATTTTGACTGTGCAAAACAGAATATTTCTTTTTTTTTTTTACGCGCTTTTTTCGAAACGTTTGAAAGGCATCCTATGGTCTCTTTTTTTTATTCTGGCTTTTAATAAACTTCATTTCTTTATGTTTGGGTTTTTGTGAAAGAACGGTTTTTTGACAATTTTTTTTTTGTTTTATTAGATAAACAATTAAACACCTTATTGTTAAGCACTACTGGCTTGCGCCATTTCTCTTTACCTAAGGAGATCGGGGTGAGGCCCTTGTCCACCGCGACTATATCCCGATGCATCCCCACGTCGGTTTCTAGGAAATTTTCCCTGAGGCTGCATATCTCGCGATTGTGGAGAATCTTAGCGTTTAAAAAGCCTCGACCTCCACACTTTCGCGGAATATACAGCCTCATTACTGATGACCTTATTAAATTTTTCATTTAGTGCTCCAGATGGCCACTTCGTTTAGGGAAGGCATTAGAAGGAGCTGGATCTCCGGCGAACGCACCAGTGCATAGGTGCTTAGGGGCCATTGAGGCTATGCTAAAATTTTCACCCTTCCTGTGGGCGTAATCAAGCAATGTTACAGCTAAAAACAATTATTTCTAGCATCATTAAATATGGCTCTATGCTATCTGGGGTGTATATAAAATAGCCTCTACGAATGAAGATACCCACGTTTACTCCCATGCACTCTGGACCACCCCTACAACCACCCTGCCGACTGGCTTATACAGGTTAGCAGGGACCGTACCATGGATTCAGTAATCAGTACATGTTTCTGAACCCCCCTGCGTCGAAATTATACGTCGGTTATCGAAAAAATCTTCTGTTTCATAGAAAAGTGACCTACGAATGTGAGTGACTGAAGTAAACCTACGTGGTCAAAATGTATGACACAGCAATTTTTTTTAAATACATATATAATCAGCCTATAATGTTCTCACTGCCGGGACACAGGCCTCCTCTCGGTGAGAGGGAGCGGGCCGTAATCCACCACGCGGGGCCAGTGTGCAGTGTGTGCAGATGTCACATGTCTTCGAATTTTTGGTTCCTCACGATGTTTTTCCTTCACCGTTTTGAGAGCAGTGGTGATGAAATAATTTACACAAAGTAAAGCGCCTGTCTGGGTTCGAACCTACGACCTACAACTCGGTAAGTCGCGGCCGTTACCACTTGGCCACCAGCCACCACTGCTCTCACCTCTCTTTTTTTAATAACCTTCGAATAATTTCCCACAGGGAATTCATGGTTACAGTTTGGGTGTCAATGTCCCCGCCATCTTGTTTTTTTTTTACTATTGTGCATGTCATGGTATCGAGGTCTGGTATTACCCATTAACTGGGTTGTGGAGATCTGATAGGCAGTCGCTCCATGTAAAATACTGGTATTCAGCTGCATCCGGTTAGACAGGAAACCAACCTCAACAGCGTTGGGAAAAGCTAGGCAGATGATGAGGTTAGAAGTAGGCTTGCCAGATGGCCGATACATCCGGGAATGTCCTGGAATTGAGTGTCTTGTCCCGTGTCCAGTAATTAGACTTTACTGTCCCGGATTCCGAACACATATAGTGTATATACTACTTTTTTCAAGATTACGAGTATATCTAGAGTTGCCAGCAGGCTATGACGATCCATTGTTCTTCCACATTGATTTACAAAGTACTTAAAAGTTTATAAAGATTAGTACGTAGAAAATATCCTTTGAAAGAACGAAGTAATGATCATCCATTATAACTTTAACCATAGAGAATCTAAAGAAACCTCACCAGTTTCCTACAAGTCATGCCCAATTATAAACATGTGGACTTGTACCTTGTGTTTACTTGTTTTTACTTCAGTACTTAACTGTTCTTGAACCGACTTTGAATTGTGTACGGTCATACCTGTACACGTTTTATGAGTACGTATTGAGGCTCCCGCAGACAGCCTCAACGTGACTCTATTAGAACAATTTCCATGTCGCGCGCCTCAAAGAGATGTCAGCATCATTTGAAGGGGTCCGTTAGGGCTGAAGCCTGTCGGGTCAGCGGGTTTGTCCGAAAGGAAGACTAAGGAAGGAACACAGGTGGGTTTTAGTCAGTAAGGGTCTGACACTCCCTTCCGCTCCACCCAGAGCGAGGGGTCATTTGATAATTTCCCATCCGCAAAAAATAAATAAAAACCGGGCAAGAGCGAGTCGGACTCGCGCACCGAGGGTTCCGTAACATCCGGGTGTATGCATAAGGTTAATGTTTATGAAATTAAAATTGCGGTTTACGATTTATGACGTATTAAAAAAAAACTACTTACTAGATCTCGTTCAAACCAATTTTCGGTGGTAGTTTACATGGTAATGTACATAATATATTTTTTTTAGTTTTATCATTCTCTTATTTTAGAAGTTACAGGGGGGGGGGACACACATTTTACCACTTTGGAAGTGTCTCTCGCGCAAACTATTCAGTTTAGGAAAAAATGGTATTAGAAACCTCAATATCATTTTTAAAGACCTACCCATAGATACCCCACACGTATGGGTTTGATGAAAAAAAAAATTTTGAGTTTCGGTTCTAAGTATGGGGAACCCTAGAATTTATTGTTTTTTTTTCTATTTTTGTATGAAAATCTTAATGCGGTTCACAGAATACATCTACTTACCAAGTTTCAACAGTATAGTTCTTATAGTTTCGGAGAAAAGTGGCTGTGACATACGGACGGACAGACAGACAGACAGACAGACGGACAGACAGACAGACAGACATGACGAATCTATAAGGGTTCCGTTTTTGCCATTTGGCTACGGAACCCTAAAAAGGCTCTCCCCCACAGGTGCGTTATTATCGGTCGATAATATCGGATGAGTTATTGCTATAATGCGTCCCGGTTCCTTGCCACACTGCTGCGTTTTTATCGTCCGATATTTAGTAGCAATTATTGTTCTACTAAGTCGCGTTGCGCCTGTCTGCGGAACCTTTGCATGGTCACAACTCGCACCCGTCGTAAGTGTTTCTATTGAATTAGATAAAATAAACACCTAGCTAGGTACTTACAAGGAATTCTTGGTTCATTCAAAGTTACCCGCAAAAAATACAAGTATAACTGGAATTGATAATTAAAATTGTATAAGAACTTACGCATCATTTTAAACATCAAGTAGACATCGTCATCGTTCCTTTTAGTGGATAGGTCAGTAAAAAACCTTTGACGAGTTCCATAAAAACCTACATGACTTGCAATTTGATTTATGGGAAAATAAAACTGGCCAAGTGCGAGTCGGACTCGCACACGAAGGGTTCCGTACCACAAGGCAAAAACGCCGAAAAAAAACACGTTTGTTGTATGGGAGCCCCCCTTAAATATTTATTTTATTTTAATTTTATTATTTATTATTAAAGTTAAAATACAACTGAGTATTTTGTGAATATTTCAAGTGCCTACCCGTTGCCGTTATTGATATCGAGCAAAAAAGGGCAAAAAAATCGTGGGTGCTGTATGGGAGCCCCCCTTAAATATTCATTTTATTTTGTTTTTAGAGTTTGTAGTTAAAGCGGCAACAGTTATACATAATTTGTGTAAATTTCAACTGTCTAGCTATCACGGTTCTTGAGATACAGCCTGGTGATAGACAGACGGACGGACAGACAGCGAAGTCTTAGTAATAGGGTCCCGTTTTTACCCTTTGGGTACGAACCCTAAAAACGAATACCTACAGTACTCATTTCGAAATGAACGGGGAGCTGAATAGGAACTAATTCATAGTAGGTACTATGAATTAGTTTGATTATTATTATCCAAAATGCCAAATGTATGTTTTTTTATAACACTAGTGTTCAAGTTGTGTAATTACTAACAAATTGGATTTTATGATTTGAAAATTAATGATTATTATTAAAACTAGTTTCTTAATAATGATTATGACCTGAATCATTATCATAACCAGAAAATATGACGCCTTGTATAATTTAAAACCTATTCTTAATCTACGTCCTAATCAAATATTCAGAAATATGTTTTTTACACAAAATCTGTATCCTGTTATGAATAAAAATTGAGCTAGATCGCCTCTTGGGGTTTTTTCCACATTTATTTCGGCATTAGGGAAAGCATTCTTTTATCACCCTACTAGCTTATGCCCGCGACTTCGTCCGCGTGAAATTTCTAGTTCCCCCGACCCAGCCCGTCGCATCTCATCTGCGCAATTACTTCGTTTTTGCTTAGCGTTCTTTCTGACTTTTTTCTCTTTTTGCTCGGCTCCTAAGGGTCATAGCGTGATGTTAAATAGCCTATAGCCTTCCTCAAGAATTGGGCTATCAAATACAAAAGTATTTTTTCAAATCCGACTGCTAGTTCCAGAGATTACCCCCTACATACAAACTTACAAACTTTACCTCTTTATAATATTAGTATAGATATTTCAAATCAAACTTTCTATCTAGCCCAATTATTTAAAAAATGGCGCAGATTATTCTTATTTGTTATGACGCAATTTACTTCGCTAACCTAAAAGACAAAGAGCATATACAGACGCGTCCTACATCTTGTTTCGTGAAGCATGCGGTTCGAATGGCTGACTAAATCGCACTGACTCCTCTTGCCCTCGTGCCTCACTCGACAAACTGTGGAAAGCGGATGTCTTCAACTCTTCAGCGAGCATGCGCAGAAACTCCCGCTCTCGTGATGTTGGTAGAGAATGTTGTTCCTTTCCTTTCATTATCATTCCCGCGGCATTCGCCCCACGGCGGCCGTGGTGCTTGGTCGTCGACTGGGTTATCTGAAACATGAGGATTCGTGTTCACTACTTATGACACCGCAACGTAATACGCTAACCTAAAAGTCGACTCACGAGAAAGGGTGGCAGTACCTACTAAATTATTTCTAAAATAAGGGTAGAAATTTCTATATATTGAACGCAAATATGTCATTAAATACTTGTTTACGCTATGCAAACGAAATAGCTAAATGTTACAAGTAGAGGCAGCAGATATAGACATCACAAAACAAACATAAACACGTACCTATTGCAAACACTGACCTTCCAACAAATTGATCGGAGCCTGGCGTTCATTAAATTAAGGTGGCTAACAGGCTATGCATGTATAACCGCACGTGTATATAATGATTATGTTATATTAGGTGTGCCTGTATACCGTTCTGAGTCTTGTCTGCATATAATAGGGACTAAGTTGGGGTGCGTTACATGTTTACTGTTAGCCAATGCTATCATCGCACGGCTAGGCTAGGCACCTCTTTGTTTCCTAAACTGCAAGGTAATTATATATATATTATAAATTTATATTATAAATATACTATAACAGTAGCAATGGCTTTTATTTTGACAGTTTAAAAACATTCATTACGTTCTTTACGTTGTTGAGCAGACAATTTTTGTGACATAATGAAGCAATGGATTTGCAATGTCTAGATTGTGATTGAGGGAGCTGCTCGATTTTGCGCTATTGTTGTCCAGTTTGTAGTAAATCTGTCCAACTTATCCCGCCATTGCTTCAGCGGTCTGCCTGATCCTGTGTATAAGTGTGTGTAGGTAAGCAGCATTGTATTGCATATCTCGTTCACCGTTTTCGCCCAACGTTTGTGGTGCTCTATAAACATATTACATAATTTTATGTCAGAGGTCGATGTAGCTTCGTCTTCATCTTAAAATCCCTCTTTCATACTTTTCTTCACGGATCGAAAAAAACATTACCTACTTGTTAATGCTGAAACAAAGACGCGTTAACGGAAAAGTTACGCCGCTTTCCATCCCAGCTGAAACACTAGAAAATGATGTAGGGTGTGCATTTTGAGAGCTGTAACTTTTCACTTATGAGGAGAAATTTAAAAAAAAATATTTGACCGATTTTTTTTTTCTACACTTAAATGTATCTGTAATTTATATGGTAATAATAACGAGTATTCTATTCTTTGATTAAGCAGTTGATTTGTACTTAGTCTGCACAAGGTTTACCAAGCATGTTAGAGTGGATCGGATAAACCCGAATGTGAATGGTGACCTTTAGACTGATGTATTTGGGATGGGCATGTTCTTAGATTGTGGATGCCTGTGTGCCTTTTATAGTGCCAGGTACCTATTGTTGCTTTGCTCATTATGGGTAGCATTTTTTGCAAAGAATTTGCTTGCTTGGTAAGTAAGAAATATAATATGGACAGTCGAATCGAATCCTTTACAGTCGTTATGGGTCGTTAGAAGCCCGAATGTCTGACAATCAGTCTTAGCAAGGGGTACCCTCGTGTGGGTTACTCCCTGAGTACCCCGATCCCCGAGGCCCCCGCACCGAAGGACCCCGATTTATTTTTATCTTTATAATTACCCAGTTATTGGGTTATGTAGGTCAGATAGGCAGTCGCTCCATGTAAAATGAAATTCAGCTGCATCCGGTTACCATGGAAACCGACCCCAACATAGTTGGGAAAAGGCTTGGCAGATGATGATGACTGACAGTCGAATCGAATCGAATTAAATAAGGCATAGGTACATACTTGGATCGAGTAAACTCTGCATTGCTACAAAGTATCAAAACATTCGTAGGAATTTATTCGGTGTTTCCATGGAAAACAGTCATTTGAAATGCATGTCGAATAGCGCTTTTCATCAGTAACGAAAGATAATTAAACAATCCTAGAACTGATTCAGTTTGCTGGAGTTAGGTTGCAATATCATCCGACAGCGGGAGTAAATTCGTGGAAAATGTAAATGGGACCCGGAGCTGGAAACCCGTTGCAAAGGTTTTCATCATATTTCATATAATTCTGAGAATAAAATGAATCATATCAAATCAAATAATTTATTTTCATATTACATGTTAAAAAGGTGTTACAGGTCTAAAAGGTACATTGTATTTATAACCTGCTGAGGTGTGAAAATTAATATATTAGGTACTAATAGTAATATTAAATATATAGAATAAATTTAAAATTGAGTTATATTAAAAATAATTTATATTTTTGTAATGTAACTCAATTTAAAATGTATTCTGTTAAATTTAAAAAAATACAAATTATTATACACAAGTCAGATCAAAATTTCAATCATCATTATATTTGTGGTGCCATTTCATCATGTCCTATATTGTTCCCAATGACGAAATACATGCGTTATTTCATTTGTTGATTATTAAATGTATCTGTTACTGTACCTAATTATTGTAGTTTCAGGCAATTTAATATTCTATTCAGTAGACTTCAATAGGTTGTAATTCAATATTTAGTTCATATTTTACATTTGAATTTCTGTTTTGAATGGTTTAAGCTCGCTGTTTATTTTTAGAATCTACTTTGTGTAATTGAATGTGAGTCAGGCTGGCTGGACAAATCTACAAAATAGCTCGTAGTACTTAACTAGGTCAGTAGGGCACTTTATGTGACGGCTAAACGCCCTTATTTCAGAATTTGTGACGCTACAGAATCTTAGATAATCGATCGAAAACATGTCCAGCCAGCTTGAAAAATTCAGCGTTTTTATTGCATCACCACTGCTTTCAAGGCTGTGAAGGAAAACATCGTGGGGAAACCGGCATGGAATTACGGCCCACTCCCTTTCACCGAGAGAAGACTTGTGTCCTACCAGTGGCCTGGGTAGTTGGGAACATTATAGGCTGATTCTGCCATTGTATGTATTAGTCTACGTAAAGACGCCAGCACATCAAGCTACTACAACCTGTCAAATTTCTATAATAGCCGATTTCAACTTTATCGCTAAAGCATAAGTTTCAAAGTTGATTGGAAAAATTTGACAGTTTCGGGTAGCTTAATGTGCTGGCGTCTGTAGATACCTCTGCCTAACCCGCGAAAATACAGGTGTGATATTATGTTTATGTTATGTATTATGTTACTTCATGTTCGTAGTTGCTCAGGGAGTAGATGTACAGACGCCAGCACATCAAGCTACTACAATCTGTCAAATTTGCTTAATAGATTTTCAACTTTATCGCTAAAGCATAAGGTTAAAAAAAATGTTTTATTTCACATCAACCTACATGGGCACTTATGAACGTCAGAAGCTAGGTGCACGGTTCCAATTGGTCGTTTCCTATGGAGAAGAACCGGCAAGAAACTCCACGGTTACTCTTTTTAAAAATAATTGGCTAAAAGTTAATTGAGAAAATTTGACAGTTTCGGGTAGCTTGATGTGCTGGCGTCTGTACTTAGATGACACATATACATGACACATAATATGGAGGTAGGTACTGTGAGCTCTCTGCGAGCTCACGGTACGAGAGGAGTAATTGCAGAACACACTAACAGTAGCAATGGCTTTCATTTTGACAGTTCAACAACATTCATTGCGTTATTTACGTTGTTGAGCAGACAAATTTTTCGAACATATGAAGCAATGGATTAGCGATATCCTTCAAAATCATTCAGATTGTGATTAATAGTGTGTTATGCAATTAGGATGCAGATGAATAAATTAAAAGAAGGTTTGTCGAATAACTTTCATAATTATTCATATAAACGGTTCATTTTTCAATCATCTGATAACTCTATTTGAGGAATAATTTTGAAATTTTGACAGTTATTTCATACAAAAACTGTCAAACGTCAATTTTATTCTTCCAATAAAAGTTATCTGCCGATGGAACAATCAGCCCTTAGTAATACATTTTTTATGGGTTGGGTAGCATTAAAACGAGTGACTGGAAATTAAAGTTTTAAGTGATAAAAATAATTAATTTACTTTATAGTATTGTGGTATTACTAAGTGAGCGACTGACTGCGAGTGACGAGAAATCAACAGAACAGCAATTTACAAACATTAATTTGAGTTACTTAAAATACAAAATGAGAAGCTTCATATATTTGAGCGACCTAATATTTGTTTGAGTGTTAACGTTACGTCCTGCATTTTTTTTCAATATTTGGCAAATTATTTATTTATAATGAGTGGCATTTAATCTTAAATATCATTTTATAATACATTTTCTAAACCAGTAATAAAGTCATCATGACGGTATTTTCGCTCTTGCATCCTATGTAGACGGAGCTGTAAAACCTCAATTGGAAAAATCATCTCTATATCTATTGAAGTTGCCCTCTCTGTATTTCTAGTCGCTCACTTAGTAATTAAGTCGCACGGCTAGAATTTTAATATCTGAAATGGATTAATCCCAACCCACTTTTTGTATGCTCGTTCTGGACTTTATTATTTTTAGCCTCCCCGACCGTTTTCGGTCACGGTGGCCAATCTCAATGGAGATTAGCCAGGTACGCAGGAGATATTATAGTGCACAAGTGAGTGCGCAAACACAGGTGCACTCTCTGTTCCTTTACTCACATAGTCCGATGGGACGGCAATCCGACACGAGCGGGGAGAGTTCAGGCCCAGGACCAATGGCTTTACGTGTTTTCCGAGACACGGGGGTATTAAACCGCCAACTTCCAAACTCCGGACTGTTACTAAGAAATTCCTAATGGAAAACCCAATAATACTTTGCCCGACCCGGGAATCGAACCCAGGACCCCACGCTCAGCAGTCGCGCTTGCAACCACGAGACCAACGGGGCAGTCAAGGATTTTATTATTAATCAATATTGGTAGTTAGTTTAGTTAATTTTTGGATTACTCAAATTCATACCGCTCAAGTTACATCATCAGTCGCTAATTTTTTTTTTATTCGATCGTTTTATAATTCCCCTTTTTATATTTGTAGGTATATTATCACCTCCACTTGTCAGCTAATCTGACTCATTCTGTTTTTTCTGCCTTCTAAATACACAGGGTCAAATTAAAATAACTAGCGAAACTCCGCTATCGTGATGGGCATCTCTAAACTCTGAGCATATCTAAACATCATAAAAAAGAGTTTTTTTTATGGGGTTATTGACCGCAGTTAGTGTAGGCTCTCACTTGAAACATCAGTTTAAAAATGTTTCTTTTTACCGACTTAAAAAAAGGAGGTTATCAATTCGACACGTATGTATGTAATATTATTGGAATTGCATTATATTTACATATGACAATCTATTAGGGCTTCTAAACAAATATACAAAGTCTTATAGAAGTATGATGTATGTATGTTTGTATGTATGTTTGTCCAAGCATTTCTCCGCAACTATTAATCCGATCGTGACCATTTTTTGTATTGGCTTACATTTTCTTCAACTTAGGGAACAGTGCAAGTTTCATCAAAATCCATTCAGTAATTTTCAAGATATGGCTAATACGTCTAAGTGTGACCCGCCTGGCTTATTGATACGAGCTACAGGTGTAGTGTCAAAGGGAAAACATCTCAAAACCTTGGTCAAATTCTAGTGCAATATTAACAACAAAACTATTACCCACTTGTTACAGACAAATATTCCAGTTTTTACTTAAAACTAAATATTACGAAATAAAAAAGTAATTTAAAAAAATCAAACCGATTTCAAAAAGAAATTAGTCTCAAAATTATGAAATACTTAACTTTACAACAAAACCTTGGTCAAATTCCAGTGCAAAAATTGAAAATTACGAAATAAAAAAGTAATTTTAAAAATTAAACCGACTTCAAAAAGAAACTAACTCAAAATTATAAAATAACTTTAATTTCGGAAGTCGGTGGCAAAAAACTAAAACTATAAAATACAGATCCCAAAGATACCGACTTTCGATTTCATAATTTTGAGTTAATTTCTTTTTGAAGTCGGTTTAATTTTTTTAAATTACGTTTTTATTTTGTGTAAATTTCACAAACATCAACTTCTCACCACGATAAAACAAAAGAATACTGATTTTCTCAACTCTTACTGCAAGTAAAAACACTACAAGCGGTCGTTGACAAAAAACACCGTCAGATTAATTTCTATTTCGATTTAACCTGTTTAGATAACGATACCATCCCGCCCGTGGAGTTCCTCTAGCTAATTTAATTACCCTTAATAAATCAATGTTTTTCTCCTAATCATGCCATCAACTTATCAAAATATTCATAAATGAATAGGCTATAATCTCCACAGTTAAGTAGGTACCTATATTTTTTTACCGCACTTACATCATAACGATGATGTGTATTAAGTAAATAATTCTTCTGTCACTTGTCAATCAACGACAAGACGTAGGTACTTACGAACACATTATAATTATTTAATTGTCTTTATTGTTGAGATTATGACTCGGCGATGTGACAAAAAATACAAGAGATTTTCCCTATATCTGTTAGTAATAAATAATCCTCGCCTGAACACTTCGCTTTATAGGTAGGTCTTCTAGCTTAAAGGCTCCTAGAAACAGGCGCGACACGCGATATAATCGCGCGCGACACAAAGGCACCGCTCGTTGCGCGACTTGCGTTGCCTTTGTACAAGAAAAGTCGAGAAAATGCTACTTTATACTTCACCTACAAAACCTATAAGAAGCAAAACCTGCCATCTTGTTGCTATAACTTTATGTGGCTAATCTTATCAAGCTAATAAAATTAGTACCTACAATGTAGGTAACTGATTTCAAAATGGCGGGCGAAAAGTTTGTGAAAATCACGTAAACATTTAGACCGTATCGATGAATTGTAGCCGTTAACGATGATATAACTTATTATCTATAATTACAACCACAAAATACAGAGAGTACAGAAGGCAATCTACATACAAAGTGCGCTTGAGCAACGCACACATAGACACCGCTCGTTACAAGACACGACACGTTATCTCGGACTGGTTGGGACTAGTGCGAGCGCGAGTGCCATCCGCTTGAGACACGCGTTTGTGAAGTCCAAAAATGGAGCAACAATAAAATGGCTATCTAAGCTCGATTTTTTAGTCAGTAAGAGTGACACTCCCTTCCGCTCCACCCAGATCGGGAGGAGTCATTGGGGATTTCCCATCCAAAAAAAAAAAGCTCGATTTATACATATAATAGTTTCCTATTTTGAATCAGTATAAACGAAGTAACTTTTTTGTGAGATAAATTCACGCCACCTGATTGATGATGATGATGACTTCCACCACATGATTTTTTGTTTGTGTAGATATTTTGTTGTTTTTAATGTCATTTGATAGGTTTAGGTCTAAAACGGATAGGGCAAAATAAATTGTGTAAATAGGGTAATCCCGCTTTGAAGTTATTAGGGATTTTCGATAGTGAAAATTGACAAATGTAAAATTTTATATGTTTTTGTTCTGTAAACTTTTTGTATTGTAATACTATGTTTATTGTTTTGTTTTAATATTGTAGAATAGGCTAAACAATAAATCAAACAACTAGATACGAGTGCCACTACCACGATAGTTTTTTGTGCATAAGCCAAAGTTGACAACCATAGCGCGACCGCCGAGCGTAGGTATGAAAATTGAAGTACATGCATGTGATTGCCTTCTGTACTCTCTGTATTTTGTGTTACAACTGACTTAGAAATAACATAACATAGTCAACAATAACGATCCCAGATAATTGAGCAGACGACAAAGCACGTTTGGTGTTTTTCCCGCCGAGAAAAATCGTAAAAAAGCGGGAAAATGATTTTGTACAAACATAATTAATTATGTGTACACTGCTGGTAAATTATAAATAATTCTTAATAAATAAGGAAAATATAAACAACATGGGGGATTCTACTCGATCGGATGATATGATTTTAATTGAAAGGCCTCTGCATACTCTTAATAATAATCTTAATATAATCTTATATAAAAAAACTGCAATGTTCGATATTTGATTAATTTTATTGTTTATTCCACACTTTTACTGGCAGTATCACACGAATTGTTAATGCTAGCCTACACAATGTTTTGTTTCGTTGTCACTGGTTTCATGAAAAATTTGTAACTCGCTAACACTTTTCACCCATGCCGTTATTTGACTCCCACCTTCCACTTTTATTGTATATTCTCTTTAATTCTGTTCCACTAGATAGCCGTGACTTTATGTTTAATATATCTGAAATGTATTAAAATTTACTTCACTTTGTATTTACATAATCTTGCTCTATGGTCGGCGCCTGCGTCCATTTACTTGTCATAGCTATGCCACAGACACACCAGAGTGCCTCTAGCGTTCAAGGCATAGACAAGTAATAAGGTTACGTCTGGCGCAGATTATAAAATTAATTTATTTTATTATTTGCTAATATTTTACTTAAGTAGTTATTTATTTATGTTTCTGTAATTGCCCGTGACATCACAGCGGGCCCTATCAGAATACCAGCGCTGAGACATTTATTTTTTTTAAATGTCGCAGCATCATGCTGAGATAGGAGCCTTTTGGCCTCGTATAGGACTTCATGTTTCATTTTCATTTTATTGTTTATTTTTATATAACTTAGTTTTTATTTTAATGTGTTTAGTTTAGTTTGTGATCTTCCTGTACGAGTCGCAATAAATACTTTTTCTTTCTTTCTTTCTTTCAATGAATAGAAATATACAATAATATACAAATAAATAAAATTTAAGTTCATGTTTGTATAAATATTAAAATAAGAGCTTTTTACTAAATGCATAATATACGGTAGGTACCTACTTATAACAAAAAAACAATTTATATAAAAATTTTGTCGTCTGTCTGTTTGTTCCGTCTAATCTACGAAACGGCTGTACCGATTATGATTGGCAGATAGCTGATGTTATAAGTAGTAACTGCGGCTTATAATTTATTTTAGATAAAGAATTATGCTTCCGCGCAAAAAATTTAAACCCATGAAATCATTGGCGTTCCAATTTGTTTCCCGACAAGCACGCGAACGAAGTCGCGGGCACAGGTAGACTTAAGCAAAAAAGAAACCTAAGGGGCGTCGCTCACTGGTAAGTCGAGGCGGGGTCGCAGCACGGTCGAGACGTTGTCTCTATGTAGAGTCGAGGCGCGGTCGGCTATGCTTCCTTCACACATTCCAATTCATTAAACATGTGTCGTCAGAAGATGAAGATGTACTTTCACTCATACAAGTGTAATCGTACAATTTCGATGATTTTCACGTTTTTTTCAAAATCGTCACGCATTATTTTAACTGCATAAATACGTCTACGCACGAAATAAAATGACAAAATGGCGGTGGAGTTGCGTCGCGGTCGGGCACAGCGCCCCTGCCGCGCCTCCGCCTCGATCCCGCGCCGCCACCACCCCGCCCGTGACGCGACTCTAGTATATGAGCGAACTTCCATTTATTCCTAAAGAAAAAGTAGAAGCGGCGCGCCGCTTGTGCGTCGTCCGCGCCTTGACGCCGCCTCGACTCTAGCTCGTGTGAGCGACGCCCCTAACAATCTGTAGCGCCTAGGTAATTATTCTCTGTCGTTGCCAGCATTCTTTTGTTAAACTTTTTCTACCATTGTTACTTGCCAGCTGTTTTTATTCCACACAGAACACTGGCAATAACTCCAACACTTCTAACATGTTGTTGACTTCAGTGCTAATAAAAACACTGCAATACCTACAACAGTTTCTTATCTTGCGTACACGCATCACTTAAGAATCACTGACCGACAGTAATGATGAGACTTTCACAGTGATCTAAGATCGTGGATGGTCATCTTTATTTAATGCTTTCTGGGAACAAGTTGTGGGTTAAGTCATTAGAATTGGATGTATTTACCACCTAGCCTTCTAAAGAGTTGAGTTAAGGTGAATGGGTAGTGGTTGCCGCGAAATTAAATTTGTTTTACGTTTTTTGCAATTTGCAGGTCAGTGTCAGGTTGTATCTTGATCAAAATATGATTCGCGACAATAACAGCTACCTACATATTTAGAGAATTATAATCACACACACACAATTTACCACATAATCACACAACACACACACTTATCACATATATCACATAATTTTTATTTTTTATTTTTCTATTTTGTGTTTCACGAACTGTGTCCAAATAAACTTTTTTCTTTCTTTCTTTCATTAGAATCATTAATACATCTTTCTAAGTTAGATTTCTACCATATGCACTTTTCCATAAGAGATTGGTGGTTGCATGGTGGTAGAAACCTAACTTAGAAAGATATATTATTGATTCTATACTGATTATAATTCTCTAAATAATAATATGTACCTAGCTGTTATTGTTACGAATCATATTTTGATCAAGCAATCTGACACTGACCTGCAAATTGCAAAAAACTTAAGAAAATTTGAATTTCACGGTGTACCACTATCCATTCACCTTAAGAGTAAACTAGTCGCGAGCTCGAACTCACTGGTGGTCATGGAAAAAAGCACGCTGTCTCACCTGGCTTTGTGGCTGACAAAGCTAGCTAGTATCAGTGATGAGCATTTAGACGCTGGTCTACACGAAAAACGTCCAGTTCTCACGCACAGAAACACCGTTCCGGACTGATAAGCGTGTAAAAAAAATCGAAAAGTTCTTCGGAAAATCAACTTTTATGAAAAAAGGCTGCATAAATCAATTAGGTACAAAAAAAGTTTATTGAACTCTTCGATAACTGAGCTTTGTCGGTACGGACTTGGTTTTGAAGATTTTATAGTCCTTTTATTACTTATTTACACCCGAAGTTACGTTAAAAATAGCAAGAAAAACGAATCTTTGTTGGCTCATAACTTTTTAATGGCTTTTTATTTTACTATTCTGATTCCGTACAGACAACATTAATAATAATACGACAAAACGATATCAAGTTTAACTTTGGATGCACAGTGTCAAACAGTGGAGTAATATTCTCCCGAAAGTATGGAAAAAATATCGGCTAGTCGCACCTTAAGAGTCCCTATCAATTTCGCGGACTAAAAACAGAAAAATCAGTTTTATTCAGCGCAAATTTCTCAATATAGTTTTTTTAAAAACACACAAGTAGTTATCAAAAACTTAAATTCGTAGACTTACTAGATAGATAGGTGATAAATACTTGTGCATTTTTAAAAAAACTAGATAACTTAAGGCTATTGAGAAATTTGCGCTGAAAAAAAATGATTTTTCTGTTTTTAGTCTGCGAAATTGATAGGGACTCCGTCTAGCGGTCGCAAGCGCTACTGCTGCATGAGCATGAGGTCCAGCAGGGTAATTGCGTAATACACTATCATTAGCAATTGACAGTTCAACAACATTCATTGCGTTATTTACGTTGTTGAGCAAACAAATTTTTCAAACCCATGAAGCAACGGATTAGCACTATCCTTCAAAATTATCCAGATTGAGATTGACAGTGTGTTACGCATTTAGGATGCTGTTTATCATTATAGGTATTTTAATCACTTTAGACTTGATATAAGTTGATGTTCCTTCTCTATTTTCGTCGGTACATCTGTAGGTAGGTACTAGTTTTGTTAAAACAACAAAGTGAACAAGCAACCATATTTGAAATTCATAGAGAATTCAATACTTCAAACTAGGTACTATAGAAAGTTCAGGAGCGAACCCATCTAAAAAAGGTCATTGCATTGAAAAAGGGCGCTCTATAGCGCTCTATAAATCCTGTATGAACTTCGCTCGGAACGTTGGCCCAGATTGGCTGGCCAACCTGTTAACATCGAATCGAACGTTTGTCGCCAACGCCAACGTTGTTGTTCGATGTATTTACCTCTGTTCGTGCCAGTATTTGTTTAACATGACAAGTGGAGCTATCTATCAGTGTAGTTTGCTTGCTTCAATATTGTCATGTGTTGGAATGATTTCTTGCATTATCAGGTTTCTGGCCTTCGGTTTTAGACTTTTAGACCCCTTTTGTCATAAACCTAGATTTATAATTCCGTTCTTGTTATCTCGAGAATTTTTTGAAAAAAAATTCTGTTATCAAAGAACTGGGCTATACTGGTAATAGCCCAGTTTTTCATGTGACTCAGGCTGGCTGGACAAATCTTCAAAATAGCTCGCATTTAACTAGGTCAATAGGGCACTTTATGTGACGGCTGAACATCCTTATTTCAGAATTTGCGACGCTCGAGAATCTTAGATAATCGATCGAAAACTTGTCCAGCCAGCTTGAAAAACCACTTTTCGCTGGTTTCTCAATCTTGGTAACGGAAGTGATTTTGACGGCTCTTAGCATATCAACGGGCGTCACATAAATTTGTGACAGGCATCGAGCTAAAAGTTTTGTTATACGTACAGTGGTTTAGTAGACAAATGCAAAAATCTGTGTCCAGCCAGCTTGAACTTACGTATAAAACTTCTGGCTGGCACTTCCGAAGCTCAATAACGGGAGCGTTTTCGAATATGGTTCCTTTACTAATATTTAGTGACGCAATGTGTGACAGTAATAATTTTTGATTTATGGCGTCACATGTAAGGGTTTACGAGAAATCAATAAAAACTTAACGTCCAGCCAACCTGAGTTCAAGCTGGCTGGACAAATGTATCTCCGCTGCCTAATGATCTACGGCCTTCGAAATGTGTTCAAAATTTTGTGACGGGGACGATAATGATAACCTGAATTTGTGACGGAGAAACTTTGAGTAGTTTCAAAGATATTGATCATTTAAATTTTCCCATACAAAACATCCATTAAATATTGTGAGGTGACCATAATATTTACATAAATAAAGGATTTCTTTTTAGTCGACTAATCGGCCGGTAGAAGATTTGTCCAGCCAGCCTGAGTCACATAGTTTTACGACTATGTTATAATTAATATGTGGTTGATGGAAGACCTTTCAATCATAAAATTCATAGAATAATAAAATTCCTCCAAAAATCCTTAAAAACAAATACCTACTTAACTTTTATCTTCCCATACCTAATAGGTTTTATCCAATGATTTCAAAATTAAGTAATATAATACATATGTCAATAGTTTTATTACTCTAAATAACTTCAAAACAAATGTAAATTCTAATATTCAATCCATACTGAATATTATAAATTCGAAAGTAACTCTGTCTATAAGTTACCTTTTCACGCCTAAATCACTGGACGGATTTCGATAAAATTTAGCAAGGAGATAGATGAACATAGGCTACTTTTGGTCCCAGTAGCACGTTCTTGTGGGATAATTTTCGATATCCTTGTGGGCGAAGCGACGAAGAAGCTAGTACAAGATGAGACGGAACTTCAATTACAACATGCCTACGCAGATCATTGATCAAAGCAACATTCAAGCGTGCAAGCATATTGAAGCACCGTTTCCTTGAATCTAATCCTCTTACTGGAGTTGCAAGTATTACTTCAAAAGGCGGATCGAGGTACATACCTTCCTCTAACACTGATTGATTCTAAGAACAACAGAAATATCTAAGTTTATCTAGAAAAAGATTAGGTAGGTACTTTGATTTTGTGAGAAATTGTTTCAGAATTTGATTCTTATTGTCAGCGAGCCGATGGCAAAAATAACATGAAAATAAAAAATAATTTAAAAGAATTAAACCGACTTCAAAGAGAAATGAACTCAAAATTATGAAATAACTTTAATTTCGGAAGTCGGTGTCTTGGGATCTGGGGCCCTAAAAAGGCCACTTTGGGAGAATCATAAAAGGAATTCATTATGAATGATATTAAAAGTCGTAAAATGGTCACAATCTGACAATTCATAATATTGTTTGTGTACAATTCGTAACACGCAATTCATCTATTTGACAATTTTGTATGGAGATTCGTAAAATGGTCCACAAAATAAGAATTGCTTTAATGTCAAATAATGGAATCGTAAGAAGTTAGTCAAAAGCAACATTTCACAAATCGGATTGGAGGCTTTGTGAAGAAATAATGTTATAATAGCAGATTTAGCCTTATATGAAAACTTTCTGGAGCACGCGCGGGTTACGACGACCCTTCTAGATCGCCGACAAAATGCAGCTCTTCGGAAAATGGACATAGCGTTCGAAATGCCGGATCTCGAATTTGTTGGCAGAGAGAGGCTAAATAAAAGTGTGTGTCGCGACCTCATCCATGAGCTGAAGCCGTACATATGTACCCGCTGTGATGGCATAAGTACCTACTATCCCCAAGGCAAGTAAAAGCATTGTTTTGTGATAAAAGTAAGTAGGGTGTTTTTCAACACTTTTAACTAAGTAGTTCCAGATAGACACTATCATCTATTATTATAGAGGTTCAGGTACTTACCTACTCTGTAGGTACCCCATCCGTGAAATGCATACAATCTTCTATTCACATTTTAAGTGTACAATAGGTACACCTCTGCCTAACCCTTCAGGGATATATATGTGTGATATTGTTATAGTATCATACTTTACTTCAATTTAATTAAGTATTATATATAAGAGGACCCTTAGAAGAGTATACCATATTATACCTTTTACTAAAATAAAACAATAGTGATATGAAAAATATTTTATTAAATTATTAACAATTCTCATCTTAAATTATTAAAAAACTAATACAAACATAATAATTAATTAGGCTTTTTTTCATTCATTTAGGTTTGCGACTCTGATTAGTGTCGATGCTAGCTGCGGAGGGGCACACTGTGTGTTTATGGAATCACCAGACCCACTTGGAACAACTCTGCCAGGCTGAAAAGGAAAATTTGTGGTTTTTAGTAAGTCAAATCATCATCATCATCTGTCTAGCCTTCTCTCAACTATGTACTATGTTGGGGTTTGCTTCCAGTCTAACCGGATGCAGCTGAATACCAGTATTTTACATGGAGCGACTGCCTATCTGAACTCCACAACCCAGTTACTGGGTAATACAATACCACTTGGTAAGACTGGTTGTCAGACTTTAGGGCTTCTGACACCCCGTCATTGTTTAATTTGAGTGCTATTATAATAATAAAACAATTATGTTTCAGGTGACGCAGGCTATCCCTTAAAATCAACATTGAAGACACCACAAGTGGACACAGAGCCCGATACCTTTTTCCCTTTATGCAAAGTTTTTGTGTTATTTAAATGTTATAATACAGTATGTTTTCCTTTTTTATTTCTTTATAATTATATTATATGAATGACTTAATTTTTTTATTGCATACATGTACAAAAAATTCATACTTTACCTATAAGGGACACCAATAAAAAATAGTCTCGTCTGCATCAGCAAGCCTCCCAAGGTTCTGCACTATTAATTTACTATATCAGCTGTAGCATGTTGCATCTCCACCTGAGGTAAAACTCTCCGAGCTTCATCTAGTGCAGCCAGAGGGCGACCTAAAAAACGAATAGCTGTAGGGTTAGAAAAATCCACTCACTGCGGTATCTTGCTTGCCGAGTTCGACGAGGCAGAGGCACTGTTGTAGCATCGGCAGGGCTAGGGTTTGGTGCTGACGCACGAGTCTGGACAAGACATAGGGCTGCAGTGATCTCGAAAAGGAGCTCAAAACCGACAGCGCTTCCACGTTCACTGTAGAAAATTGTATCTCAGACACTAGCTGCACGTCTTTCCATTCCTACAAAAAATTACGTACATTTGAATACATTTGCACAGCATTTTATTTAAGTAATGATTTAAGTCAAACAATTATACACTTACTTTGTATTAAAAACGATCTTACTCGCACGAAATACTAGTTTTAAACTACACACATTATGATTGTTTATGTTGATGTTTGATTCAGTTTGACGTTGAGGCGGGAGAAACGAAGGGTGCGTTCCGAGTTGGGATGTAATCCATTTGAGCGGGCTTAAAAACTAAAGACTAACAACTCGCTCTAAATCGTAGCGATGCGATTAAACTCACCTAAATCGTAAACAATTTAGAAATTAGTGCGGTCGGGACCTTCCAATCGCACTAAATCGGAATCTAACTGTTCTAACTTCAATTACATCTTTCGGTTTCCTACAAATAGTTTACTTAACGCTTAATTCGGAATGCGGCCTAAAAATACGCGTTGCCAGTTTATTGTTTCTAACTTCCCTTTTCAGGGCTTATCTGCGGACTTTTTAACAGTTATGAGTATGTTATAACGTAATAACATTTAAACTGTAGAAATAAAAAATAAAAACTTATTTGATCAATAAAAACTGTAAACCAAACTTTACCGATAAAATTACGGTCTTTATTTTTTTCATGCGGTAATATTTACGCCAAATATGAATCTGTTTGAAATTGAATTCTATAGGATTCAGCTATTATGTGTCACCATTTTACGAAAAATAGAGGAATTGCTACTGATCTACTGGGAATTCAGGAAATTACTCGTTTTTTGAGGAATTGCTTAAAGTGGCCTTTTTAGGCCCCCTGTATTTTAGTTTTTTGCCACCGACTTCCGAAATTAAAGTTATTTCATAATTTTGAGACTTTAATTTCTTTTTGAAGCCGGTTTGGTTTTTTAAATTACTTTTTTATTTCGTAATTTTTAGTTTTAAGTAAAAACTGGAATATTTGTCTGTAACAAGTGGGTAATAGTTTTGTTGTTAATATTGCACTAGAATTTGACCAAGGTTTTGAGATGTTTTCCCTTTGACACTACACCCGTAGCTCGTATCAATAAGCCAGGCCGTCACACTTACACGTACTAGTCCATATCTTGAAAATTACTGAATCGATTTTGGTGAAACTTGCACTGTTCCCTAAGTTGAAATAAATGTAAGCCAATAAAAAAAGTGGATCCGATTAATAGTTGCGGAGAAATTCGTTGACAAACATACATACACACATACGTCTATAAAATTTTGTATACTTATTTGTTTGGAAGCCCTAATAGATTGTCATATGTGAATATAATGCAATTCTAATAATATTACATACATACGCGTCGAATTGAACCTCCTTTTTGAAGTCGGTAAATATATGTATATATCGTATTTGGTGCGAAGTCCTTTAACGAAGCTTGTGATAGGAGTAAACTGGTAGAAATCATCACGTAACTAGAACGAGCATTATGTCTTGCAATTTTATACTATTTACCTCATTCTGATGTCGGGGCTGGGAAACTGGGAATAGTCTGTAGACGACTTCCGTTCCTGGCGGGGTGTTGTGCTCGGTAGAGCAGCGTCGTGCTGCGATCTGTTGAGACTCAGCCCTACGCCAGTAAATATAAATACCAAGGGAAATTCGCACTTTATTATACAGGGTTATTGGTAAAACGTTAACAACACCACGACGTCATTGTACTCATCAGTATAAACAACTTTTACTATGGGACCAAACTTGAAATCGCGAGAAAAAAATCAGCTGTTCCCTACACTTATGTTCGTATAACTCGTCAGAATGTAGGGAACAACTGATTTTTTTCGTGATTTCAGGTTTGGTCCCTTAGTAAAAGCTCTCATAGTAAAAATTTAACTTCAGTTAAGTCTTATAAGTTTACTCTATTCGCAAAGTTATTATGTTAAACAATTAGTCTATAAATGCAAATTAGTTTTACCGTGAAATAATTGCCACCTCACCCACACCCATCATTGTGTTTCAAAACATTTTAATTTTGCAATTTACTTTATTTTTATGGTAAGCTCTTTGGTTAATTGGCAACTTAAATATCAAACGGTGCTGATCAGATGCTATTTCAATATTAATTATGTTATAAGCCGGTAAATTCTTTTAGTTCCCAGAAAAAGCCCCAGACAGTAGCTAGTTGTAATGAGAGCATGAATAAGGGTCGCGCAAGTAACAGATGGGCCCCAGAGACCCCTTCAGTATGAACCAGTTTGTGTTGCAAATAATTCCAGTTTAATTTGTGGAGAGGCTTTTGAAAGTAGATATATCCCTATTTTTTGCGAACGATGCGAATGTAGGGTCCTCGTTTGTATTATTGTGCAGTGTAGCGAAAGTTTTGCGCAGTGAACAGCGAACGTGGCTTTTACGAGTACCTACCTACCACCGACCGGCTTGGTAAAAAATGTATATGGCAAAAATATAAGAATGTATCTATAGTCCGCGCGGAACTAGTTGGCCGCGCCTTGGGTGGGGACGGGGGTGAGGGCGGCGGGGTTACCTATTGTTCGCAACCCACGTACTGAGTCATGACAAAGCGCGCCCCTCCGTTCCACCGCTCACATACCTAAGGCGCGGCCAACTAGTTCCGCGCGGACTATAGTGCGGCTAGTAGGTACCACTCGGTACTTCCAGTTCACTTTAAAATTAATATCAGTCGACACTAAAATTAACTTAGTAAGTATATTTGAATTTTCAAGTTATGGAACAACAAACTGAATGTCATGGTTAACAAAGTTCAAATTCCATTGCAACCAAAAACTTATTAGGACCTTTTTGTACTACATGGTCATTTTAAAAATCAACTTAGACATACCTAGGTAGATAACTGATTAAGTGGCGATGGAATATAAATTATCTGAGATTATGAACACTGCTATAAATAGGCCAGTTACAAAACATTCTTAAATCTCCAACATTGATAAACAAAAAATTAAAACTAGAGATCAAATTAGGCACCGTTTCCAAAGCACGAATGAAACACTAGCTTTCACCAATACACATTAACACCTAGACGCAGTGTTTTCAACACTAAGCGTTTGGGTGAATGTAGCTGTACTATTCCATTTCAACGGAAGTGAATTATATTCATTTAACCTTTTAAGCGCTTGGCTAAATATCAATTGCCGTGCCCCTAGCGCGCGGCTACAAATCGATAAAATAATCATCAACATCTGCCTAGCCGTTTCTCAACCATGTTGGGGTCGGCTTCCAGTCAAACCGGATGCAGCTGAATACCTAAATCGATAAAATAATACCTACAACAAATAAGGAGGAGCAGTCGTTGAATAGAACGAAAAAATCATACATGTTCTCTGTCGCAGAAATACGACACGAGAGGTAGGGGCACGGAAATATGTGTCGCATAAATGCGACACAAACGGTTAAAAAGTTAAATAAACCAGTCCCGAACCCGACTACTGAAATAAAGGCCTTTTAGTTATTTTCATCTCTGTGCTGCAAACTACATAATATAATTATTATTTTATATCAACTTGTTTAAACCATCTCTAGAGAATAAAGCCTCTATTTTTCGTTTATTCTGTAGTACCTAAATGTTGTTAAAAATAAACTTGACACATCATTTTATTAAGGAAAGGCTTTCGACTCTGTATTAGCTTAAATATGTCTAAGGCCTTTTACAACCTTTAATGCATGATTAATCCTAGTAAACCAGTAAAATATAGCTATTATATAAGTAGTTAACAGGTACAATATAGCTATTATCTGTATTCAATGATAGGATAGATTCAGAAGTATATTATGTGAATGTCGTCCTAGATTTTGCGGAAGCTTTTCAAAACCTTTGGCAGCTTATTTTGCTTGGAGTACCACAGGGGAGCTTTGTTGGTCCGCTTCTCTCTTGTGCAAGAATTAGAGACAGTAACTATGCAAAAAAATATTTATTCAAAAGAAAGCTAATCAAAATAGTAGTATTATATTAGCCAAGCGATAGTTTCCAAGTACATAATATATGTACTTGGAAATATATGTGATTTATAGAATTATACAATAAAGAATGACAGTTGACTATACTGGCAACTATAGTTAACTGTCATTCTTTATTCTATAATTAAACGCGAAGGTAGGTAATAAACCAGGGATATTTAAATTTTTGACGTAAAAGCGGAACCCGCATCCGTAACAAGCCTACGAGGGTTGCCGAATATCTTTGAACTTGATATGGAACCTTAACATTATCACGTGTGTTGCTGTGGTTAACTATTTGTTTAACGATTTTTGCTCTGTAAACACGGCTGTGCAAAAATCCAGCTAAACTATCGCATGATTTAGAGTTGCTAGCCTCAACGGACGCTGTTATGTTATTATCGCCGATATTTCCTAATATTATCGAAATTACGTCATTTTTGTTCAAAAAAGAAGTCATATAGCCGTTGATTAGCCACAGGTATGCCGCGCTCAAACGGCCAAGCCGAAAGACAAAAACAATTCTGGAGGCCATGAAAACTATGGGCAGATTTGGATGAAGATTCTTGGGATAACTGTATTACACCATTACAACAGGCGATCAATAGTACGTATCACAAAACGATCAAGGCAGTTCCATGTGAGGTTATGTTCGGGTATAGACTACGTACCGATAGTGACAGCTTCGGGCCTGAGATTGAACATGATGACGAGCATAGTACGGATGTGACGAAGTTGCGTAAAATAGTGTAATAAACCGTCAAAATACTGCGATGTACACAGTCACAGGATTTTATAAGAGTAATAACAATACATATTCTGTGGGTTAGTTCTGTCAGTTGATAACGTGTACTTTGTCATTAAAATCGCCATCGTACCGTCATTGATTATCAAATTGACAGTGGAATGTGAGTAGGAGAAGACGCTCTTTACAAAGTCGAACAAGGCCGATCTTAGACGAATGTCATTGACTTAAACCTCAAAGTACCATTATTTAATGGTTGCTGTATTTTGCAACTTGCTATGATTCTTTTCTTTAAGTTTTTTTTGTGTGCATTTCAAACGTACGAAACTGCTTAATACTTACCTATACTTAATTTTCGAATTACTTACATAATCGAGAAAATCGTGTGCCTGAACGTTAATGACTGAGTAACATCACTAGAGTCAAACTAACAAACAACGAAAAAACTACAATCCGTTTCACGTTGATTTTTGTACTACTTTAGGCGAGAGTCATCATCATCTGCCTAGCCTTTTCCCAACTATGTTGGGGTCGGCTTCCAGTCTAACCGGATGCAGCTGAATACCAGTATTTATTTATACTTTAGGCGAGAGTAAGCAAACTAAAAAAATATGGGATTATAATATAATAATAAAATGTTATTCAAGTATAAAGTAAATAAACAAAAATAGGACTTACATTAATTACAATCGAGGAAAATTAAATTCTAACTGTAATATAGACCTGCCTGATCTAGGTTTATGAAAAACCTGTGTTTCAGGCCATCAATTTACACCAAATATTTAAAAAGAAGACAACAATAAATGTATTAGACGCTAAATTGAAAAGAAGGTATAGTATTTTCAATGTCTTATAGAGTATATTATTATAAAACTAGATTATACAAGATATATTTATGTTTAAATATATTAACAAATAATATTAAAGTAGATAAAGTGAAGACTATTATTAATTAGGTAAATGAAGAGACTTATATTATTAGATTAGGTAGATAGATTTTATTTTAAATAAAATTTTATTTTAGATTAAACACAGGAAGACTTGCTGCAGCGTCAGTGGTACATTTTTTTTTATTTATGAAACAGATTCGGTTACCACCTCGAACTGTAATTATGTACTTTGCTTTTATTTTCTTAAAATCGTAAAAAACGTTTCTATACATGTAAATATGACATTGACGACCATATCTGGAATTGAATCAATTGAGTGCATTATCAAAATATTTTCTTTTTATTATGATTTCATGATAAGTTAGACTTTATTGAAAAAAAACGACCATTGTAAATGATAAATTGGTTACATTTTTTTAAGTATAAATAAAACTATCTCCATTCAATGTCATATTGATCATAAAATTTGAAATGGAACGTCATGTAAAGGGAATAAAACAATATCAACACTTTTTTACTTTAAATTAAATTCCCTGATCAAAAATCAAATCCCCGACGCATAATGTAAAAAATTATGAAAATAATTACTATGATATTTTGATCTTGATGCATGAGACTTTTTGGTAAGTACTTTCGGTCATTGTCCTTTACATGAATAACAAATTATCTACCCATATTATTTAAAATTTTGCTGTTTTTACAAGGTACTTAACAGAAACAAAAACATTCTTCAATACAATAATACAATACGCAACGAGCATGAAGTATTAACTTTACTCGGAAATATTTTGAATGACAAACTTGTTAGCAAAAAATATTTTTTCACGGCAATATTTCACGCCTAAACAACCTCTCTCGTTTGACCTTTTTAAGGTGCCTTTACATTAGACCCTATTTAACCATAACGAAACATAAATGTTAGAAATATTTTTCTTTTTTATTTCTTTGATACCTTTTGTATTTTTTATTATGTTTTTACGTCTGTATATTTTTTTATGTATGTTGATATTTTCAACAATAAAATTGTGAACCGATTTTGAAAATTCTTTTTTCATTTATTATAGGAAGCTCGCGGGGTGGTCCCATATATAATGCGATTCAAATAAGAATAGGAACGTCAATGACCTCTAGGGTGAACTCATCTAACTTCGTGACAAAGGCATTTGAGTAATAAAATACCAATAAATTTATTAATTACTTTAATTCAGACTTAGCATGAGTTTTAATCAGTCTTTTATGAGGAATATAGGCACAATTAATCACATTTTTTTCTAGAATCCTAAGAGTTATACCAAATTTACTAAAGCAAGTCAACTTGCCTAATTCCGTGGTGACCTCTTTAAGTCCGTGATAGCTACTACTTTAATTCTGATATAACGGAATTAGGCAAGTTAACTTTATTTAAGTCGTTTAACTTTATAAAATTAATATCATAAAATTAATATAGGAAAAACAAAACAAACATAAAAAACAAGATTTTCAACGGCGGTTTTGAGATCGAACTCCGAGTACTTTCTGTTCTTCTTGTTGGGGTCATCCATGGTATCTGAAAGTAAACAAGTAAATTATAATAATAAATACATACCTGCTTAGATTTTAGCGTCTGTTTAAATTTGCAGCTCGTATTAATAAAACAAATGCTGTGAAATTTGGTAATAAAATAAAACTACTCACGTAATTACGTGACAAGTCCAAGAAGTGTCACTCAATTCCGTGATAGCAAAATATATAATATTGGCTCAAAGTCGTCATTTTAATTAAGACAAGATAAAACTAATAAAATAACATCAATCTTGTCTAATAAACTCAAAATAAGTTAATACTTTCAGTTAAAACCATAAATAATTGTACAGAACTACTATAATTCTGTGATAGCACAGAAACCACTCAACCGCTAAAACGCTAATATTTTTGACGAACAAAATAAGCTCTAACACTAAAACGACGCAGAATTATGACGAATTTTTTACTGCCACATCAAGGAAATATCAATTACAATTCACATTATTATAAAAAAGCTAAGAAATCTGTTAAATACTTACATAAATACTGCAAAGTTCGCCACCAATTCACAAACACTGCCGAAACCGGCGAGATTTACGCGCGAACTGACAAAACCGTTAGTTGTTACTATCTCGCTCACTCGAGCGTCCCCAAACTTTACAGACGAGTTTGAACTTCATTACAGAGGCACAAGGTTGTATTTCAAGTCATTGATTTCACTCGTACAGCCCTATGATAGCGCTCAAACCAAATATCACCGAATTAGGCGAGTCACAGAATTAGATGAGTTCACCCTACCTGTCAAATGTTGATTGAAAAGTACGGTTTGCAAAGAAAACTTATTTGCGTATCAATAACTTTTTTTTTTGTTTAACCGAGCCTTAGATAAATCAAAGTGAAAAAAACATCAAAAAATGAGTCATAATTAGTTTTTTTTAAATTATGCTACTTTCTTTCTTATTTTCATTGTTGACAACAATTCACCAGAAAGTAAAGAAGATGCCAGCCGCCATCATGTCGTTGTTGGGTGTTACATGCTCTGTGGTTGTTGGTGTGCTTCTTCGTGAGACTGAGCGCTTGTGGAGTGTTACTGTTTCTTTCGTTAATTCTTTATGTTACGTGGTTGTTTCCTGTTAAATTTGTTATTGTTGTTATTTGTTGACGATGACCACTCAAACAGTGACGCAGACATGAGCGGAATTGAAAAAAAAAATGTTTTCGTAAATAATTAATGTTATTAAAAAAATATCTCGTTTTGCTCACCCTACCCAATTTATTCGATTTGACAGCTATGACGTCACAACATGGCGCTAAGTCGATCCTATTCTTATTTGAAACGCATTGTACATATTATTAACTTTGATTTTGTAGTTTTTGTGTTAGTTTCGATAATAAGTATTTAATCCACTTTGTGTATGTTGATGAAGTTAATATAAGTTCATGTCACTGTTGTTTACATAACAAGTAGGTAGTGGTATACGAATGTATGTGGTAGACACCACAATTACTATACTTAAAGTGAAAAATCAAAAAACCTTCCAAAAATAAAAGTTTTATTACATTTATATGGCAATTTAAACTTACACTTTCTGTTAGCACTCTGAAATTACAGGCACAACATAAAATCGTTACCAGTCCAGCCAGCCTAGGGGGGGGGGGGTGATCAAGAGATTAGAGAACTCTTACGAAACGAGGATTTAAAAATTCAAACCACCAACCAAACTGAACTTACACAGTATAATTTATATTCAGTATTTTTTTTAAATAATTAAGTATATGTACATATAATTATCCTTCTATGATTATTAAAAAATCATTCCTCTAACAAACCTCAATGTCAACGCCCCATTATATTAGAACAAAACAACACAGAAACTACTTAGTTCTTGTGACTAAACCTTGTTTGTTACTTTAACTCAAGTTGAGGATTCGGCTCATAAACTCATTAGCTACACTGTGTGGGTTTCAGTCATAATGTCTGCTTAGAATAATGTTAATTTGGAAACGTTAATTATAAATTCATGTAGTGCACCATACATTACCCTAGTTGTGTAACACGCTTTTAATCTCAATCTAAATCATTTTGAAGGATATTGTTAATCCATTGCTTCATATGTTTGAGGAATTTGTCTGCTCAACAACGTAAATAACGCAATGAATGTTGCTGAACTGTCAAAATGGAAGCCATTGCTACTGTTAGTGTGTTATGGTTATCCAATAATTACCCCGCCGTTTTTTAGGGTTCCGTACCCAAAGGGTAAAAACGGAACCCTATTACTAAGACTTCGCTGTCTGTCCGTCAGTCTGTCTGTCACCAGGCTGTATCTCAAGAACCGCTACAGCTAGACTGTTGAAATTTTTACAAAGTATGTATTTCTGTTGCCGCTATAACAACAAATACTACAAACAAAATAAAATAAATATTTAAGGCTCCCATACAACAAACGCGATTTTTTTTGCCCTTTTTTGCTCGATATCTGAATGGCAACAGGTAGGCACTTGAAATATTCACAAAATACTCAGTTGTATTTTAACTTTAATAATAAATAATAAAATTAAAATAAAATAAATATTTAAGGGGGGCTCCCATACAACAAACATGTTTTTTTCAGCGTTTTTGCCTTGTGGTACGGAACCGTTCGTGTGCGAGTCCGACTCGCACTTGGCCAGTTTTTTACGATCATCGCAATATTTATTTCATTTTCTCATAATTACATGAATTTAACAAATAGGCGTATTCATTTCCTAAATTTCGATTGTAACTCTTATTTCCTTCTTTACAGAATCATGGAGGATTCGGATTGTATCAGCAGATTCTTCAATGTAGAGGAAAATCTAACTGCTGTAAGTCCGCCAACACTACAGCTGCTTCTCTCACCCACCAAATCATTGGATTCCTCTCAAGATCTGAGTCAATCCTCCATAGAGTCTGAAGTTCTCAGTCTATCACAACTGACCATAGAGGAACAAGAACCTATAGTAATAAAACCTTTTTTCAACATCACGCCTCGAAAAATGCCAGTTTCGCCACACTATGTAGTTGAAGAAGAGTTCTCCTCGAACCCCTGGGCGATGTTAATAGCAACAATATTCCTAACAAAAACTTCGGGAAAAACCGCCAGGCCCTACATGAAGACCTTTTTCGAGGAGTACCCAACACCTTATCACGTTTTAAACGACACTCCAGTATGTTTAGAAAGATTTTTTTATAACCTGGGATTAAGGAAACGGGGTCATATGATATGGAAACTCAGTTATCAGTTTGTTTCTTCAAAATGGCGCAGAGCAAGTGACTTAAATGGTATCGGAAAATATGGCGAAGACGCCTACAGAATATTCTGCTTGGGGCACACGGATATAGACCCTAACGATAGGTATTTAAAGTTGTATTTAGATTGGCTTAGAGGTCACACTGAGTTTTTGGAAGAAAATGGAGCGGTGGACTGCGAGCATTTGATTGAAGACCCAGTTATGAAGTATTACAGAATTACTTTAAGAGATGGGAATTCGATTTCTGTGAAATGAGTTCTCCAATATCTGTGATGTGAATCAACAAAATAATATTGTGTCCCTATTTGTCAATGCTTAATTTATTACGTAGGTCAAGATAGTATCAAGGTGTTTGATTTCTCTTATTGTGAAAGTAATAGACTAAACGAAAACAAAGAAGTATAATTCCTTTGTCAACGTAAATTGTATGAAACAATAGTGGTGGATAAATTGTAAAGAAAGTAGTATATTGATTTAGTATTTAAGATTTCAAAGTAAGATTTCTTGAAAATTATAATTTTTATGTAAGCAACAGGACAGGGTGTTGTGGCGCAACCTGGGAGAGTCCTATGTCCGGCAGTAGACCGCAATTGGCTGAGTAGACCTAATTGTTACTTATTAGGTACGGTCAGAAACGAAAGTCGATTATCACTGTTACTTTTATACATGTACTAGTAGTTTCACCCGCATAAGTGTCGATCCCGTGGGAATATCGGGATAAAAAGTATCCTATGTCCTTCCCCGGGATGCAATCTATCTCTCTGCCGAGTTTTATCGAAATCCGTTCAGTGGTTTAGGCGTGAGAAGGTAACTTAGAGACAGACAGACAGAGTTACTTTCAAATTTATAATATTAGTATGGATCATACATACTTTTATATAATACTAGTTGACCCAGCGAACTTCGTACCGCCCCGTCAGCCGGTTTGCCCCCGCTTTTTAAATCTCTGATATCTTCTAAGATATTCGTTTATATATGACGATGCTAGAACCAGAGTGATCTAAGTGACATTTTTGGCAAAAATGGTTTTTTTACACAATTGCATGGAAAAATCTAAGTGCATCTAAGTGCAGTGCAGATCTAAGTGCTTCCCAGTATTATTAAATTACACTGGGAAGCACTTAGATCAGTATGGCATGAAAGAATTATGATTTTTCCATGCAATTGTGTAAAAAAAACATTTTTGCCAAAAATGTCACTTAGATCACTCTGGTTCTAGCATCGTCATATATAATAATATTAGAAAGCCTATGACACTCACAAAATAATAATGTGGCTTTCTATTGGTAAAAGAATTTTCTTAATCGGTTCTGTAGATCCAGAGATTACCCGCTACAACCTCACAAACTTTACCTCTTTGTACAATTACCGGCACGTAACTTGGCAAGAGATTTTCGTAGTGGGGGAAGTTCGCGCATATAAAAATGTATGAAATTGTGCGTGCGCAAACTTCCCCCACTACAAAAACTCTTGCCAAGTTACGTGCCGGCAACTATAATATTAGTTTAGATTATCATATTATTATGGTGCAAAATTGTTTTCAGCATTTTATTTTATAGCCAAAAAAAGTAGGTAGGTAATAGCCCCTAAATGTTATAAATATTTGTCAAATTTTGCACAACAAAAATTAAGCCTTATTTACTTATGTTTTATGTGAATGTGTACCTAACGATATACACCTATAATGATCAAGTATTAAATATTCTTATTTATTAATTTTTTATGTTTGTTTCATTATGCATCTTTCTCTCTCTCTTCAACTCAGCTGAAAGCTTGTCTTCACTGGCTAGCTTGCAGTCACGACGATGGTGACGGAGGCTAGATTTTCAGACAACAAACAGGGTCAATTTTAATTAGCTGACAAGTTTCACAGACATTTATCTAATAACAATAAAATAAAGATTTTCAACTCATAAATACCACTATACTATACTACTACGCTCTCTTCTGTACTATAGGTAGGTACAGCTCTGCCAAACCCTTCGGGGATTAGGATTGGGAACTAATTTTTTGAGCTGTTATTTAAATATTCGAGATGTTATTATGATCAGTTGAAAAACATATTGAGCAGTTATTTAATTTAATGGCGGTTGTTTAATTATTGCGACAGTAAAACATGGACAGTAATAAAAGATCAATTAGACTATTATTTTATCATACAATGTCAATTCTAAAAATAATTGAGCAGTCCAATAACTAAATGAGCGGTAAAAATGATGGAATGGGCGGTTCGCTAAATAGTTCGGCAGATCATAGCGGATGCAAGAGCGAGCGAAGCGAGCTCGGGACTTGGGGCACCCCGACTCGGACAGGTTAGGTTCGAAGGGGATGACGGGGGCTCGAGTGAGCGAGCAAAGCGAGCGAACGAGCCCCCGTCATCCCCTTCGTGTTAGGTTCCTTTAAACCCTGTAGACAGAAATAGGGGCCCCGCGAAGCGGGGCTCCGTCGACTACACACCCAAAACTACTTTACCACCTCATTGTTTATAGAATTGCTTAGAATGAGATTTATTACCGACAAATTCCGATTTATTACTGCCCACACGTAACTGCTCGTTCAATAATTTTTACCGCCCATTTAATTATTTTCCCACTCAATTATATATTCACTGATCCATTTCATTATTTTTTATTACTCATTTTTGTTTACTTTACTGCTTAGTTTTAACTGCTGAACAAGTTATTAAACGTGCCATTTATAATTTTTAACTTACCAAAACCGCTATTTACAACTGCCTCTTTAAATCAGTGCCATTAGGATTACATGCGTGATATTATGTGTGTTCGTAATTTCAAGTAACTACAGCGGATGATGGGGTCAACGGCCGCTGGTTGTGAAGTTAGTGGAAATTATGAGTTAGATTTTTTTTATTTTTCATCATTAGATACCGTTACCCAACACGTTTCTGAAGTTTCGCTAACTTAGTTAATTTGACCCTTCAAACAGGGACATCGTAACCCGTTACCATGGATACAGTAAGTACATGATTCTCAACCCTTCGGTTTTGAAATTTTTCGTCTGTTATAAAATTAAAAATGTCTACGCTATTGTATCTAAGTCATGGTTGCAGTTCGCGCGTCAATGATCCTGCCATCCTGTATTATACATAACAATGGTAACATTTTTTTCAAGCGCCTACTTGTTTACGATTACTTTGTCACCTCCGTGTTGCTACAGACGCCTAGTAAATACACGAACGCAAGAAAATGTCTGTAAGCTACTTAGTAGTCTTAAGAATTGGTCCCTTCAGGAACTGCTTAAACTACAGCTAATCTATTCTTTAAAAATGTCACCGTGACAACTTAGGTGAAGTGAGCTGTCATTCCAGCAGCGGTGCTATTCTGTAAAAATCTTACCGTGAAAACTTAGGTGAAGTTAGCGTGGAGTGAGCTGTCAATAGTGTCAATTCCTAGCAAAAACAAACTCACTTCACCTAAGTTTTCACGGTGATATTTTTACAGAATCGACCGGCAGCGGTGCTATTCTATAAAAAGATCACCGTGATAACTTATGTGAAGTGAACTTAAAGTGAGCTGTCATTCCACCGGATGTTAAGGATTGACACTATTGACAGCTCACTTTAAGCTCAGATTTTTACAGAATAGCATTACTAATGCTAGGCATAGCAGTGCCGGATTAAGCCAGCGCGGGGCCTCTATGTTAGAACTTGATAAAGGTTCTAAGATTTACAAGATAAAACAGAACGTTTTCATAATAGTTTTAGTTGTGTAGTAATTTATCACTAGTCAAAAAAATGTTTCTTAACAAATACGTTCTTTTCCGTTCCAAAATTATTAGTTGAAGTACTTGAACCAAATTACTTTGTTCAAAAATTGATCAGTATAATAGGTTTACATTTAGATAAAACCCTACATGATTCATTTTTCACGTGTTATCGCATGATATAATAGTGATTGCAAGTTCCGAAAAACCTTGCATGCAAGAGCGAGTGAAGCGAGCTCAAAAGTTTTGAGCATCCCATCTCGGAGAGCGTAGGTTTCTTTTGATCATTCTTCCTTAATACCTATTTCAATGAACCTAATGGTGGGATAGGGTACCATGACTTGCTTTTTGTACGTTAAAGCGCGAGGCCCCCACAGCGCGAGGCCTGTAGCATTTGCTACTCCCGCTATGTGGCTAATCCGGCACTGAGCATAGACACTATTGACAGCTCACTTCACCACAATAGACCGGTATATCCTGAAATCGGTAGCGACATTTCGGTCCACCAACCAGTCTTACCAAGAGGTATCGTGTAATCTGGGATGTGGAGGCCAAATAGGAATTTGCTCCATGTAAAGTACTTGTATTCAGCGGCATCCTGTCTAACTGGAAGCCGACCCCAACATAGGTAGTTCCTAACTACCTATGTTGGGGTCGGCTTCCAGTTTAAGGGCTTATCCAGTCAAGGTAATGATGGTACTAGTTACCTTGACTGTATACTGGCTTTTCAGTAGGTACCTACTATTGTTATTAATAAATAAACGGATATGTACCTAATGGTAAAACAGACGTGATAAGAGTAAAATATTTTGGAACGTGAACATTTCTCATAACTTTCACTATTAAGCCCATTTTTGCTCCTCAAATATTGCTATTGTCAGCTAGATCCTTCATTATTTTTTAAACACTATAGGAGTATAGGTATTATTTAAAATACAGTACCTACACAGACATTTTAAATTAATACTGCTAAAAATAATTTTAAAACAAAAACAAGCTCCTACTTAAAAAAAAAAGGAAATATAGGTAAACTGTTGGCTGTTTATTTCTGTATTACCTACTTTTTTTTATTTAAAAACTGCCCTTGCTACTTACTGTTTTGAATTTCATTCAAGGTTTGGTCCCAAAACAACTCTCCAAAACACTTGTATCTCAAAATTCAACCTGCAGGTAAAATTAACCGCCTACATGGTAATTATTTGACATTCGTAGCGCTATGTCATGTCGTGGCAGTAAGGGTGATTGTTGTAGTGCGAGTGTCACCACTAATGTGCGGTTGACTGTACTTTTACACAGTTCTCCGTTGTTTGACGAAACAAAAATTGTTATCTCCAACAAATTAAAAAATAATTAAGTATTACGTTATTTTGCGATTGATTACGTAAAATAATGACAGCCACGAAATTCCATGATCACATGTTTTTATTTGTTATAATTATTTAGTAACGGACAAATAAAAACCAATTATTAAGTTCAATTAAAAAGTAGGTATTTTCAAGCAGTCTCAGATTCGAGCTAGAATAGAAACATTTTATCGTCTTGAAGCTAACCCATAAACTTTTCAACAAAATTAAAAAACTTCTAGTTAGGAAATAGAAAAAGGATCACGTAAATATGCACACTACCTAATCACGGAGAAATGGGTGTAAATACCTACATGAAAAAAAAAAATACTAGCCGAATGCCTACTCCCCACCTACCTACAGCTGTTTTTGAAGGCGTTTTTCGTTGCTGACCATACCGACCTAAAATACAATCAAAGGGCGTTATAATTAATGTAAGTCTGTCTTCTACCAATTTCCAAAAAATCTAACAGTACCTAAGGTAAGCAAATAGAATCCTGATTTCCGACTTCTTATCACACTACTTACCATGATTTTTCTTTATTTAGTAGTTATACTTTATTTGTACAGTCAACAAAAGAGATAAGTATGCAGGATCATCAGATATAGTTAAAGTTTAGTAAGAAACCGATGGATGTTGTCGACTAAAATTTAATTTGATGAATGAGCTGTTTGTTTTATATTAATACAATTTAATTTTATTCGAGAACATCTATCGGTTTCTTGCTAAACTTCAACTATATCCGACGATCCTGCATACTTATCTCTTTTGTTGACTATACATAGGTACAGACAGACGCCAGCACACCAAGCTACCCGAAAATGTCAAATTTTCCCAATCAAAGTCAAAGCATTTATTTCAAATAGGCACTTAACAGGCACTTTTGAACGTCGAACATTACTAAAATAGAATTGATTCTAGTCGCCCATTCTAAAAGGTAGTTTTCGTATGGAGAAGAATGGGCAAGAAACTCCACCGTTACTATATATAATATATATGTGTAGGTACATTAATTATATAATATATATGTGAAGACGATGCACCTAAAATAATATTACTGTACCACAATAGGTAAAAGAATTAAAAATGAAACCATAACATATAAATTAATTATCTGATAGATACATGGTGCATATTTACAAACATGGTAAAAATAAACGATTGTCATTAAAAAAAAAAACAATTAATAGTAATAAGTTAGGGTGCGAGTTAAAGTAATTACAGAATGTAAATCAATGTAAAAACAAAAAGAAGAACAAAGAATAAATTTTACAATTAAATTAGCAACCAGTTTGATTTTGTCTTGACTCTAGATTGTCCTATGGAGCAGGACCAGCATGTTTCCAAGCGTTTCTTATCTTGGATATAATCTTCTAATTTATAGTACGCTTTGTTTACAAAGTGTACGTTTAATGTGAGTTTTAAATTTTCTTTCATTTAATTGCAATATATCATTAGGTATTTTATTGTAACATTTAACACAGTACCCCATAAAAGATCTACTTTACTTTCTTTTTACTTTGGCTAATCTGAAAAATCAACTTTGAACCTTATGCTTTAGCGATAAAGTAGAAAATAGTAGAATAGAATACTCTCTTGTAGTAGCTTGATGTGCTGGTGGCTGTACCACACATGACTTTTTAATTGGGTCATATCAGTTTTTTCTACACCTCAATGATCTCATAATTATATTTAATTTCACGAATCACGACAGTGTTTTAAAGTATCATCCGAAGAGGTAAAAATACACGATGTTATTTGCATTTAACACCGTACTCTATTAAAATATTATTGTTTAAAATAAAAAAATCTTAAAAATAACAAAAAAATAAATGAAATAAAACAATGTTGTACAATTATTTAAAATTAATTTATTTATATTTTTAATAAATTTTAAATAAAATCTTGAAATATAATATCTTGAATCTTGAAACCTTACCCCAGTAAAAAAGTATGAATGAATGAATGATATATGAATGATATATTTATTTGCAAGAATATAGGTAGCCAACATAAGTTCTGGGTTTCACTATAATCGGAATTTCAGCCGTGCAAATATTTAGATTTTACATCTTGGTTAAGGGGAATGCTCCAACCAGCCCGCGAAATTCAAAATTTCTTGCGTTTTTTGCAATTTGCAGGCCAGTGCTAGGTTGTATGTTGATTAAAATATTATTCGCGGCTGTAAGACGTATGTAGTTACAGAATTATATTAATCAAAATCACCAATACAACCCTTCAACTTCATAAAGGTGTAAGAACAAAAAAAAAACAGAAAAAGTAATTCTAACAGCTTTATGAACTTAGAGCGTTTTATTGATGATTTTCATGATTATAATTCTGTACCTATATATGTCTTACAACCGCGAATAATATTTTAATCAACATACAACCTAGCACTGGCCTGCAAATTGCAAAAAACGTAAGAAAATTTGAATTTCGCGGGCTGGTTGGAGCATTCACCTTAAACTTATAGCATTAAGTAGGTACACATTTAGTAATTAGCAATAATATAAAAATACTAATAATAATTTCATAATTTAGATTTGGATTACAATGCAATTAATAAAATAAAATTATACAATTATATTCCTTTTTAATAAAAATAATAATACAACTAGTACTTTTTTATTGGTCTGGGGAATCTACACAATGAGCCCGACTTTGCCTTTTTAACAATTTGTGAAGCATCATCCGATGCTTCACAAATTGTTAAAAAGGCAAAGTGAATTATGTGTTGTAAGCAAGCACAGATCAAGTAATATAAACAGTAAAGGAAGCAGGAACTATCCACCGTCCAGCATAATTCTTGATACTTTATAGCAGCTCTACATGCGAGCATGCAAAAAAAAATTACAACTAAAATGTTCGTTCATTTACATTATTTTATTTCTTTATTTAAGTGCCGATGAAAGTATACTGGTCATTCTGTATTTGGATAAAATGCAGTAACTATGTAAACCTAAAATATTAATAAAACGTTCCATGGAGCCACCCGGGATACAGAATGATTCATAACAATTTGTATTATGACGACCTCTACACATCTAACATCCTTACCTACTTCCTGCAGACCTGCCGATCAATTCTGTAAAAATCACACCGTGAAAACGTAGGTGAAATGAGCTGTCATTCCACTTGATGCTATAGGGATTGACACTCAGTGTTGCCAACTCAATTTTTTAAAGAGAGCTAGATCACCTTCGAAAAAGAGCTAAAATAGAGCTAAATATTTGGGAAAAAAAGAGCTAAAACCAAATTAAGTTTAAAAATCAAAATTTTAATTATTGTAGAAAAACGTAACATGATATTACTTATATCTTGTTAGAATAATAAGAGAGATATTTAAAAATACGACTATTTGTCGTCAGAACTATCGAAATTGTGTGTCAAATTCACTAATTCTAATGTGGTTCAATCACTGACCTCTATTACACTTGTACTTGTCAGTGGGTTCAATAAATCATTTTTTTTTCGCATTTAATTCACTTCGACAATAGCAGCAATACGCTTTGGTTTTGTCATTACAAACTTCTTTCAACCAACCTTGAAAAGCATTCTCGGAGAGCCATTCTTCTCGGAACTTTTGTGTGTATGGCCTACTTGATGACATTTTGCATGTTGCACTTTCCTATACTAATTTATTGTAATTCGAACTACAACTACACAAATAATCAACACAGTACTCCACCACGATCGTACACCAATTACCAAAATCAAGTCAAGAATGATCGAACGAAATGAAGTACTTACATGAAACGAACGAAACGAAGTACTTAAATGAAACGAACGAAATAAAACAATACGGGGATTCCCCGTAGTTCAAGTTATAGACTAAATATGGCTCTATTTATTCATTTTCTCGCTGCATGAAATTCGGATACACACCTAAAATTTTGAAAGAAAAAAAACCAAGTACATTTTTTCATGTATTGGAATGGAGCTAAAATTTTAAAATTAAAGAGCTAAAGAGCTAAAATTATTTTTTTGGAGCTGATTAATTGAAAATGGAGCTAGATTTAGCTCTAAAAGAGCTAAATTGGCAACACTGTTGACACTATTGACAGCTCACTTCACATAAGTTCTCACGGTGAGATTTAAAATTTTACAGAATCGCTCGGCTTTGCTACTTCCGCTCGATGTTTCCGCCGCGCCAACCGTAAATAAATATTTTCACTTCACCTTCATGAAAAATGAAAAATATTGTAGGTACGTGCGCTACCTACAATATTTTTCATTTTTAATAAGTAAAACGAGTTTAAAAAATATTTTTTATTATTTTAATTTTAGTGCGTAAATCACCACACTACATTATGAGTAGAATCTGAGAACAACTCGGAAGTTCGGAACTCTGTTTTCCTCAGTGATCTACTCAACCACTATGTATGTACTTCTACACTGTACAGCCCCCAGAAAGTTGCGGCATTCATGAAATTATCACCTCTCGGCCCAGCGTACTATTCAGTATCCAGTATAAATTAATTTACAAAATGTAGTATGTTTAATTATGTATTTTTTTTAAATGATGATGTTCGCACTTATTTTACTTTATAAATTATAATATAGTCAATTGACTTATGTATAGTGCGTGTCTCTCTAATGACTGCTGACTGCTGAGTTTGGCTGTGCTGTAACTAGAAGTTGGTCTATCTAAGTTTGTCAATTAAATTATTTGCACAATACTACATAATTTTTGTATTAGTTTTAGTTTTATAACGAAACAAGTGAAATCGAAATACTTTTACATTTCTAAATAAAATAACAAGATTTTAGATAAACATAATTATTTTGCGATGTTTTGAACACTCCCGCCATCTTGTTTCATAAATAAACCAATAGGGCATTTCACGTCGTACCAACCTCCAGTAGTTTACCGGAGTGATTGCTCGCCGCACGGTTGGCAGCAGTGTCGACTATTGCAAATGGTGGATTGCGTTACTTTTTCTCGTGCTCCGTGTAAAATATTTACGTAAAATAGTGTTAATTTCGTGGTGCAGTGTTTCTGACTAACATAAACATGTCGGAAACACTGCCGAATGCTAAAAAACAAGTTCCAAGACAGCTGGTGAGTGTTTATTGTTAGATTTTTACGTATTTAGTCCCGGGTGACGCCATGGTGGCTTTATCTGGGATCACGTAAACATGAAATGGTGCATCGCTGCATCGTGTATCGATTTACGAAAGTTACGGGATGACGATAGGAATCTTTTTGTGAATGTGGTTTTTGTGTGTGATGATAGTCATTGAGGGTCATCGGACTCAGTTTTTTGTGATCACGCCGCGGCCGAGTTTAAAACGCGGCGGCCGTATGCATTCGCGCATGCGAGATGGTGTCAAAATCTATAATAGTTCCGGAGATCGCGGCATAAGCGGCATTGCGATTCAGCGGCGATCATAATGAGCGACGTGACAATAAATTGCGCGCGCCAGCGACGTCTTCGGCGCACGAGGCATTGTGGGCATCTGGTAGGGACAGAGTGTCGAAGGCGTTTCCCTCCCGCGGGCTGGCGGAGAGCAGGGCAGGCGGCCAGGGGCGTGCGCGCTGCGCTGCGGCCACACGTCGAGCCCGAGTCCGCTCGCTGCTCGCGAGCAATCTACTTTATTACTTGACTAATCTTCCGTCGAACAATTACACGCTGGGCGAGAGTCTATCGTCTAAAACACTTGTATATATTGATTTAAATAGGATACTGCACGACTGTCGAGCGTCCGACCGCTCTTTGTTACGCCGAGACCGCAAACAGCCCTCGCATCAAAAGTTTTATTGTTATAAGTTAGGTTCACTCTTTTACTTGTGTTTCATTGGCCTTGGCTTGAAAAAAATAACCTACTTCGTAACGCGAGACGCTAAACAGTCTTGCAGATGCATTTTTTGTACGCGATCGGAAAACGATAAAGAAAATTCATCCACAAAAGTTGTCACAAAAGGTGTTAAAATTGAAAGTTGGTAATCACTAATCTCTTCAGCGTGCCGTATTGTCAACTTCTCTACCTGAGCAAATTTTAGGGATGAGGCTAATTTAAATGTACATTAACATTGAAATATTTTTAACCAAGCAACCTAATATTTCATGGTGTTTACTATACTTACCAATGTAATTAATGGTAATTATTAATTTGAGATTAGATTAGGTTAGGAAATTAATTTTGCTGCCTACATTTTTATAGGTACAGCAATAGTATTTTTTTTGTAGTAAGTTCATTTTTGTTTGAATAGTGGTAATTTATAGCCTTACAAACTAGCTAAAGGTACAGAATAAATAAAATAGAGCATCCAGTTCAGCTGTCAGAAGAAGTTATGTAACATGTTTTCAATTTTTAATTCCTGACAAGGAAAAGGGGATATTAGCATAACAATTGATAGTAATCAGAGTTATTGCACAACAAAGTTCTTCTCTAACATAAACACATTTCTGTTGCCACATCATTGAGAAAACAATAGGTCAGCAATAATGTCAGTAAACAGCAAACCCAAAGTAAGCACTTAAAACCTTAGGAATCTGTATTCTTTAAATAATATTCCATCAAAGATAGATATATAAACATATCTTGTCTTCTCCCTAGCGTGAACGCAAACAACGCAAGCTATATTCCGATGAGTGGGCCCTGGGTGATGATGAGGCTGAAGGTGGCCGGGGCTTCTCCCTGGCTGACAAGCTGGAGAGCCCAAGATTTGAGCATTCCGGTGCGGTGCTGGATATGCATGGAACAGACTTGACCGTGTCATATCTACAGAAGAATGGATTTACTACTCCGCTGCTGTTCAAGGAGAAACTTGGATTGGGACTTAGGTATGTACTTGAATTTTTCTTTTGTTTTTAATTTAGGAATTGTATACATGTACTCGTATGTGATATTGATACCTCATGTGTCTTTCTTCTAAAAGGTTTACAACGAGTTCCTTAGCTTTTAAAAGGTTTTTCTTTAAACAATTAGTGTACTTTTCGTCCATGCTGCTTTGTATTTATCTTTGTCATTTTCGGCCAATTGCCAGGTGGAATTAGTTTCATTCATCATCTTTATTTTGGTGTAGAACATTCACACCCTTGATTTTGTAGTGGATAGTACAGAATCTGAATACCAAATATAAGGCAAATAGATGTTAAAAATACTGGAATTTATAATGCCGGAAATATTGGTCGTAGGTATTACGTATTGTGGCGAAAGATAACGATAGGGTCGCCCCTTCATTGATACTGAAATATTATCATCAACCTGTGGTTATTGAACTACGAAGGACACCTGCTTCTACATAATGTCGGGAACTCGGGCGGGAGGCATTATTATAAATGGTCATCATAGACAATGCAGACTTTCAAACTATAACACTTGCCACCCATCTTGTATTACTAGAAAACTCACTAACACTTTTAAAATAATTTATGCATTGGCATGCGTACGGACGATACCATGAGCTTTAGTGCACTTTCAATGGAGAATGTCGACTGTAGACTAACAGAGTGCGTTATTGACTAACGCAAGTTACTATCATGTTACCTATACGATACGATATGATACGTATGACAGACGGAAATAATTACAGTGATACCACGAGTAGCAGCTATCGCGTATCGGGACTTCACTAACTAACACTAACCTAGTTTGATTCTACGCGTTGATCCGCGGTCATGCCATAAATATGGGTGCGAACAACATGCTATTGTCTATGGTCGGGTCGCACCGTTTTGTTTCCATGAAAAACTCTAGGTAAACTGTTCAGGCTATCTATGTATAACTAACTAGGTACTTTTACTGTACTTTTTAGGGTTCCGTACCCAAAGGGTAAAAACGGGACCCTATTACTAAGACTTCGATGTCTGTCCGTCTGTCTGTCTGTCACCAGGCTGTATCTCAAGAACCGCGATAGCTAGACAGTTGAAATTTTCACACATGATGTATTTCTGTTGCCGCTATAACAACAAATACTAAAAACAAAATAAAATAAATATTTAAGGGGGGCTCCCATACAACAAACGCGATTTTTTTTGCCCTTTTTTGCTCGATATCAAAAATGGCAACAGGTAGGCACTTGAAATATTCACAAAATACTCAGTTGTATTTTAACTTTAATAATAAATAATAAAATTAAAATAAAATAAATATTTAAGGGGGGCTCCCATACAACAAACATGTTTTTTTCGGCGTTTTTGCCTTGTTGGTACGGAACCCTTCGTGTGCGAATCCGACTCGCACTTGGCCAGTTTTTTAATCTTGTTTGATTTCACCAAACAAAATAGGTACCTATATCTTGTCTTGGGTTAGGCAGGTAGTTTTCATTGTATCACCCAGATTATAAAAAAATAAACTCTGTATTGTTAGATGAGGAAGCTTTTTAAAAGAACTCTAACGAAACGGAAACATGTTTTGTAAAGAGCTCTACCTTAGAATAGAATACTCTCTTATGTACAGTAGGTACACCATATAAATCACAGACATAAATATAGAAATTTTACAAAGGGTTTTTGTCTTACATGCACTTCTTTCGAAATAACAAAGTGTAGAGGCACCATTCTAAATCAAAATATGCTATATATTATTACTTATAGCGAAAAGAAGTTTAAGATACCATACTTTTGAAGTTGACCCTTTGTTTTCAAACCACATCCTACCTACATCCAAAGATGAAATACAAGTCATCCAATTAACGTAAAAAACGCCAAAGTAAAGCTCAAACATTTTCTCTCAACAGGTTTTAATAATTTACTGTTTTGTTGAACTAAGTCGTAAACTAAACGATCCACCAAGTGTTTTTATCTCGGTACCTATATTATCTCACGATCGTATGCGTCCTCAATTACTGGGCTATTGGAACTTATCTTACCTACTAGGTTTCTATTTTCTATATTAATGTTGTGAGTCGCTATCGCTAGATTAAAAAAAAAAATATTTCGGGGCAATTCTCGTAATTTTAATAATGATGATGATTTCTGATCTCAGTCTTAATCTGTCAAAAGTACCTGTAATTTCCCTACATTTTTGACAAGTATTTATCGACTTCAAAAAAAAGGAGGTTATCAATTCGACACATATGTATGTAATATTATTGGAACTGCATTATATTAGCATATGACAATCTATTAGGGCTTCCAAACAAATATACAAAATTTTACAGATGTATGTATGTATGTTTGTGTTCTCCGTAACTATTAATCGGATCTTGACCATTTTGTTTATTGGTTTACATTTACTTCAACTTAGGGAACAGTGCAAGTTTCATCAAAATCGATTCAGTAATTTTCAAGATATGGACTAATACGTGTAAGTGTGACGGCCTGGCTTAATAGATACGAGCTTTAACGCGCTTTTTAGCTTTTTTTTTATAACGGGTGTAGTGTCAAAGGGAAAACATCTCAACACCTTGGTCAAATTCTAGTGCAATATTTACAATAAAACTATTACCTACTTATTACAAACAAATATTCCAGTTTTTACTAAAAATTACGAAATAGAATAGTAATTTTAAAAAAATAAACCGACTTCAAGTTTAAAGTCGGTTTAATTTTTTTAAATTACTTTTTCTGACATTGACTGAGATGAGATTGCAACTAGATTTTGAACGCTTTTAATTACGGGAATTGGCCTTCTGATGTCATGAAAGTGTACTGTCACCAAAGGAGATAAGTAACCAGGGTCGTCGGCTAAGCTTGAAGTTTAGTAAGAAACCGATGGATGCTTTCGAATAAAATGTAATTTAATTAATAGAAAACAAACAATTCGTTTATGTAATTACATTTCATTCCTAAACATCCATCGGTTTTTTACAAAACTTCTACTGTACCCGACGACCTGGTAGTCTTTTGATGACTGTAGGTAAGTACCTACACAAACCTTAAATTCTTACGTAATTAGTGTAATTACTCACTAAGGACTATTTATTATCCGACTTTTAATTAGCTGCAGTAAAATGACACTTCTTAATAACTCATTTTGGACTTAGTTTAGAGATACGCATGTCAAATAAGTTTCGTTTGTTACACTATTCTGTACCTAATAGAAGAACAAGATTTGGTTGATGGCCGCGAAAAAACAAAAAGACGCCAATTTCAGTCATTTAAGTAGGTACCTAACACATAAGCTGTCCTGTCATTTTACTGCAGCTAATTAAAAGTCCGACTATAAGTATTTAGCAAGTAGGTAATACATTCATCAGTATTTAGAAGAGTTCAACGAATATCCCTTTTTATTTTTGTAATTTAAAAATTATCGACGATAATTGAGGTTATGAAATTAAACCTATGAAAAATTAGAATTTCGGTTTTAAGTACCTACGTACTTATTTAAATAATCAAATCAAAGCACTCAATTTTTAAGTGGCACTGCTAACTTAATTAGCATCCACAGCAAAAGCCTCTAATGTTCCCACTGCTGGGACACGGCCTCCCCTCTGTGTGCGAGTGCGGGTTGGTAGACGTCATGTCTTCGAATTTTTGTTTCTATAATAGGATAGGACACGCCGGTTCCCTCAAACAGAGTAGAACAGACCATTCTATTCAGTCATTTCTGCGTTAGTGTCAGTTGAGAGACAAAAAGTTCGAATTTTCGAATACTGTTATGGGTACCTATCTATATTATGTGTGTGTCAACATTGTGTATGTGTGTGTCAACATTGTATATGTGTGCATAGCTGTCAGTAGTTTTACTTGTGTCCCGTACCTACATAACAATTACCAACTTTCGATAACTGCATCTGCACCATTAAATAGGGAGTCAGTCGGTACCTACTAAATCTTGTTCGAGTATCCCACCTTGTAAGCAAGGGTTCACTAAATATGTTGTTAGTTGTTTTGTACCAGATCTGGTTTCTAAACGAACCTCGACGTAAATAAAGCAGGGTTAAAAACATGTTTCAAAAAAAGTCTCGTCCATACCCTTGAAAATTCTTTGACAAAGTATTTTGACGAATAACTTGATTGTCATTGTGTAATACCGGCCTCAATGCTAAGTCGGTATCCTGCGGTGTCCTTACAAGACTTACAAAAAATATCGCCAGACTGGGATCTCTTATCTCTTACGTTTTTATCACGTTGACGTGGTAAAAAAGTGGATTTGTCTGACCTTTTTGTTAGAGCCCTAATCTATTCCAGGAACGTCCACTTTATTTTTTGTTACACTTTTTTAATTATCAATAATTCACAAACAAATTAAAATTATAGGTGGTACTACTGCAGGACAACCGTTCCTGTAGTTTAAGTTTTACACTGAAACAAATAGGTACAGGGACTCTCAGGGGCAGGGACCTCTGGTCTAGTAGTCGCCGCTACGAGTAAACAATAATTAATCAATATTTTAAAATTTCTATGAAACACACACCTTCCATACTCCTTTTGCTTCGTTCACGTATTCCTATAAAAATTTCTTCATTATACGTGATTATACATAACTAAGCCTAACCATAAAGCACACGTGGTCTGCTACTGCTGTATGCTGTCGGCTACGAACTCGTACATTTATATTTCCGATGAAATGAAACGAACGAATGCATTTAAATAAAATATCAATTGGCGTTCTACTGTATTATTATATTATTACCTACACAATTGTAGAGTGGGGTCGATAATAGATTGTGAGAAAAACAAATCGATTACGAATCGCCGGTGCCTATAATAATATTCACATTACGAGTGCGATCAGGGGAATAGATTGCTATCACTTTAGTAGTAGGCCGCCGTATCGGAACCGCTGTAGCAAAATAAAAATAACATTTGTATTGTTTATATTGTTTTTCCTTGAATGAGAACGCCTTCTGATAAGCTTATTTTAAGTCGTTTCAGGTCGAATTGTGTCAACAGAACCCGAGTAATTCTGTAATATGACTTTCTTTTGCGTAGCTAGTTATTTATACATATAACGTTTTCAGATAGGTAGTACCTAATAATGATTGTTTTGGGTCTCGTTCACGCGGTTATTAAATACTCCGGGACCCAAAAGTTTTGTTGTAGGAACTTTGTCGAATACAAAGAAAACTTGTTATTTATTAATTATGTTTATATCTTTACCAAGCTTCAGTCAGTAAGGCTAGAGGGTGCTGTGAGGGTGCTAGGGGAAGATCTATAGAAAAATGTATCTAGGTACATAGTTTTTATATACGTTTGGTATATTATGATTCTATAAGTTTCCAAAATCTGTTGCCTTCCCCGCGTGGAACGAGTCACAGAGTGCGTGCGTAGGCGGAATGCTAGATCATCCAACTTATTATTTAGCATCCCTATCAATCCCTATTGTGCGTTCCAAGTATTGCCAGTTCTAAATACAAACAATGTCTGTCTATCCGTACCCAAGGGAGGTTAACACTGGTGTAAAACGGTAAATAACATAAAAAAGCGCAAAGTTCGGACCTCGTTCGCCTTTTTTGCTGTCGTTGTTAACGACACTGGCTGGCTGGATCGCCATTAAACGTGATTTGCATGCTAAGTAGCACAGTGTAACGCTTTCACATGATAGTCCTTTAAAAGTTCAATTTTAATTAATTCATTTAAACTTTAGTCGCGTAGTTAATAATGTATTAGTTTATTACTCTATAAAAAGCTCAATATGAACAAAACATATTTTGTCTTGTGTAAATTATTTCATCACCACTGCTCTCAAAACAGTGAAGGAAAACGTCGTGAGGAAACTGGCATGTCCTAGAACCAAAAAATCGAAGACATGTAACATCTACCAACTGAGCCCGCGTGGATTACGGCCCACTTTCTCTCACAAAGAGGAACCCTATCTCCCAGCAGTGGGACTATTATGTGCTGATTATGATATTTTCAATATTGACATCAGACTAAGGAATGTCAAATAAGTTTTATTTTTCACAGGTGTTCCTTATTTAATACCCTTCTTTTATTGTAGGCGATAGAAATTTATAATACAGTAATATTTTATGCATAAAATAGCACAAAGATAAGTGTACGCAAGCAAAAATATAATTTTACTTACACGTTCCATGTTGCTATCTGTTACGTAATCTTTATTGCTTTTCTGAAGCACTATTTCGTGTATGGATCGGTGTAAGCTTAACTCTTGAGTTTTATGTATGAAAAGAAAATATTCTAGTATGGAAACTACTTCTGTAAATGTGCCACGTTGTGGGGAATCATGCAGATTTTTACCTTGAACTTTTTGATGTAACATCAAACCTGTAATCCGTGAAGCGTATGATAGAGAGTTGATAGAGGTGTACCGATAGTACACCCACATTTTACCAGTATGTTTAAGTCCCATGTAATAAGGGCGACCATCGTCATCATCATCATCATCTTTTCAGCCGAAAGACGTCCACTGCTGGACATAGGCCTCCCCCAAAATAGGGGGGTTTGCCATAATCGCCACGCTTGGCAGGCGGGTTGGCGATCGCAGTATAGTTGGTTGGTGGAATGCATAGAGAACGCTGCTGCCCATTCTCCGGTACGACCCTTAGTCGCCTTTTACGACACCCACGGGAAGTATGGGGCTACCATCAACCGAGTAAAAATCCATACTCTGGTCTGCTACTGGGAAATTCCTATTCCATCGGAAAAGGGTCTATTTGTAATAATTATATCAAAATATTATTCGTATGAAGTTTTCAAAATATGTATTCAGAAATTCAGAATCAATAAACCCACAGTATTTATAGAATCTTGTAAAAAAGAAATCTATTTATTATAACAGTATATTATTTCCAATGACGTTCCATCTAGTATCCAGAAAACGAATGACATTTAAGTTATTGGAAAATCCCGAGTGCAATGGAAGATGGAAAATATTCTCGTCGACATGTTTACAAGAGGGATACGACTTCAGGAGAATCGTGTGCATGATGCCTGTTGAAATTCTTTCTATAGAAATGTTTGAATCTATTCTATTCGATCTAGGCTAACTTTAGCTAGTGTCAGTATTCAAAGATAAATAGATTTTGTCTTTATAAACCTCGTTGTTTATAATGTAACTTTACAGTTTCTCTCCATTATACTCGTCTAATTATATTATCGATAGTATGGCATTTAACAATAGGACACGTTTATGTGCGTTGAATTATTTTTTATCCCTTTTTTTTGGGAATTCTTCAAAAATGTTTCAAATATCTCGAAAACTATTGAATTTCGAACTACCAACTACTGCTATTTATTTATTTGAAATAATTTTGAAATGTAAAATGAAAATATTGGTAAAATATTATTCTTAAATCGCTCATCATTTTAATTAAGTATTTGGTTGAATTAAGTACTTTTAATTATGTTAATAGCTTGGAATTGTATAGAAAAGCCCTTAAAATTCAAATATCTCGAAAACTATTGAATTTCGGCCATACATATTATGGGGGGTTCAATTTGTTGCATTTAGCCCACTCCCCCCCCCCCCCCCCCCCCGCCCTATCAGCTCCTGACGGATAAACGTCGAATTGCAAGTAACCCTGTTTATAAACGTTAGACTTGTTATTTGCACAATGCGTATGACTAAACACACTATCACACTAATGTTTGTTACTTCTTCACGCACAAACGGCTGGACCAATTTCGATAACATTTTTGTATAGAGGTAGGCGAAACCCGGGATTAACACATAATAATCATGATACTTTTTATCCCGATATTTCCACGGAATCGAAACTTATGCGGGTGAAACCGCGGGGTGCAACTACTAAAATAATAAAACATTTGTTTAATTATCGTCTCTATCAAAATTGAAAACTAAAACTAATTCAATCGTCATTCGTTAGTTAAATCCATTATGTTAGTTTTGGTTTTTTAATCGTCAAGCAAACAATTTTTTTGCAAATAATACTTACGTCTTCTTAATTTCCAATTTTATTCGTTATAGGCGCAATAGTCTTCGAGTAAAATGGCTGTGCCACATCCGGACAGACTGACAGACGACGCGACGACAGGAAATTACCGAGATTATAAGGGTTCCGTTTTAGCCGATAGGCTACGGAACTCTAAAAACCAAATTGAACTTTGATTTTTTATTGTTTGATTGTTGTTGATATTGTGTAAATCCTTACTGTATTCCAAAAGTACTTACTGCGTTCCTTAGCCTATATCGTACGATGATTTGAAGTGTTTAAGTTAGACACAATAAACACAACTGAGAAGTTCGAACGGGACCGGACAACCTTACAAATCCAGGCTATTGACACCTTCAAAACTTCATCTGCTGAGAGAGCGAGCTACTGCCAATAAAGCCTTGTTATCCCCGAGGCCCGAGGCTTGGTCCAAGTGAAACTTAATGTTCTGACTCGTACTGAAACTGGTTGAATTCATTTATTCAAATGGGGCTGTGAATCAGCACTTTTTGAATGTCAAAGTTACGAAGTTAAGAAAGTTACCTTCCATAATCACCCTGTTGCCATCGGCTCTGTAAGAAGAACACTTCCTAGTTCTTGACATGGTCTATAGCGCCGAAATGTCGCAAAGAACTCCACAGCAAAACGTCTCAATTTTTTTAAATCTCTGATTTTAGTAATAGTAGAATCAAAAGTGTGCATAATCAGCGGTGATCGGAATAGGCAGACTATATTTACCTAAACTTCGGAGAACAGAGACAGAAAGTGGAGACTTCCTTACGACGACATTTTTTTCCCGGAATTCGGGAAAAATCTTAAATAAGTTGAAAATAAGCTTTCTAAGATTTGTTAATTGCAAGTTTAGTTAAAAATAGCCTTTACACATCTTAAATAAAGCCCTTAATGTTCCCTCTGCTGGTAAACAGACACAGACCTCTCTTCGAGAGGAAGTGGGCTATAACCTACCACGCGGGCTCGGTGCGGGATGATAGATGTCACATGTCTTCGAATTTTTGGTTCTAGAACATTCGTCACGATGTTTTCCTTCACCGTTTTGAGAGCAGTGGTGATGAAATTAAAGCAAAGTAAAGCGCCAGCCTGGGTTCGAACCCACATCCTACAATTCGTAAATCTGGGCCGTTACCACTGGTACACCACTGCTCTCAAAAGTATAATGTCGATTCAAAGGTATGCTTTGTGAAAACCCAGGATAAATTCATCTCCCTTGGCCCCATATTCTCATCTGTTCGAACTTCAAAACTCTAAGAAACCTGTTACTATTCAAACGAGATATTCTCACAATTTGCATAATATCTCCTAAGAATTGCTAACGCAAAAGGTTTCCTTTCAGTTCAGATGAAACGCGATACTGGGAAAAGGTGCGTTGGCTCGGGAGACCATATAGTCGGGTTACCATTTCGAAATTTAAAAGTCCTATATAATAAGCTCGACTTTTAAAAAAAACTGGCCAAGTGCGAGTCGGACTCGCACACGAAGGGTTCCGTACCACAAGGCAAAAACGCCGAAAAAAACACGTTTGTTGTATGGGAGAGCCCCCCTTAAATATTTATTTTATTTTAATTTTATTATTTATTATTAAAGTAAAAATACAACTGAGTATTATGTGAATATTTCAAGGGCCTACCTGTTGCCATTATTGATATCGAGCAAAAAAATCGCGTTTGTTGTATGGGAGCCCCCCTTAAATATTTATTTTATTTTGTTTTCAGTATTTGTTGTTATAGCGGCAACAGAAATACATAATTTGTGAAAATTTCAACTGTCTGGCTATCCTGGTTCTTGAGATACAGCCTGGTGTCTGACAGACAGACGGACGGACAGACAGCGAAGTCTTAGTAATAGGGTCCCGTTTTGACCCTTTGGGTACGGAACCCTAAAAAGTCCAGACATTTTTTTCTTTTATCAGTAGCTACTACTTCATCATCATTCTCTTGCCCTCGTCCTTCTACTTGGTGTCAGCACAACATGTATTTTTCTTTTCTGTTGCTGCAAAATCTCCTTCCTTCGATATAACTCAGTACCCACCCTAATTGCGTAACACACTATCTATCTCAGTCTGAATTATTTTGAAGGATGTTTCTAAGCCATCTAAATATATAAAACTCAAAGGTGACTGACTGACATAGTGATCTATCAACGCACAGCCCAAACCACTGGAGGGATCGGGCTAAAATTTGGCATGCAGGTAGATGTTATGACGTAGGCATCCGCTAAGAAAGGATTTTGATAAATTCTACCCCCAAGGGGATAAAATAGGGGATGAAACTTTGTATGAAACTTTGTCAATTTTAAACAGATCGGGCTGTGACTTTGCATGCATATAGCTACTATGACGTAGGCATCCCCTAAGAAAGGATTTTGATAAATTGTACACCCAAGGGGATAAAATAGGGGATGAAACTTTGTATGAAACTTTGTCAATTTTAAACCGATCGGGCTAAGACTTTGCATGCATATAGCTACTATGACGTAGGCATCCCCTAAGAAAGGATTTTGATATATTCAACCCCCATGGGGATAAAATAAGGGATGATGGCGGATGTAAATGTATTAGTTTTTTTTAATAATACTTAACGCGAGCGAAGCCGCGGGCAAAAGCTAGTTGCTTCATAAGTTCGAAAAATGTGACTGCTGAACAACGTAAATAACGCAACGAATGTTGCTGAACTGTCAAGATGAAACCCATTGCTACAGGGGGTCTAAAAAGGCCACTGGCAGAATCATAAAAGGATAACATAATGGACAATTAACCGTTAAGTTAATCGTATCAATCCCATTGGTGAAGCATTTTTCAGTTATTTTGTTTGTCTGTTCTAAAATACCAATCAATCCGATCCAAATCCAATCCCAACCTTTTGATTATACTTACGTAGTGCAGCGAAAAAAAGAAAAACACGGACTGTTTCCGCCATATTACGATTCATAATTTATCCTTTTATGATTCTCCAAAGTGGCCTTTTTAGGCCCCCTGATAGTGTGTTACGCAATTACCCCGCAGAATTGAGTTTCGGGGGAGGGGGTTGGGGGGGGGGGTGGCATAAAGCCGGACAGTTCCGGACAAATCCCGATGGTTGGTAACCCTAGACCAAACTAAAATATGTTTTAGGTCAAAAGGTCACTCTCAATAGACGAGAGAGGTATTCTGATAGCCGTCTCTGTTAGACTTTTACAACCTTTGCTGCTGCGTAGATGCGAAGCTCGGGGGGCCTAAAAAGGCCACTTTGGAGAATCATAAAAGGATAACATTATGAATCATAATATGGGGAAGACAGTCCGTGTTTTTCTTTTTTTCGCTGCACTGCGTAGGTATAATCAAAGAGATTGGGATTGGATTGATTGGTATTTTAGCACAGACAAAAAAAATTAACTGAAAAATCCTTCACCAATGGGATTTGATACGATTAACTTAACAGTTAACTGTCCATTATGATTCATAATGCTATCATTTTATGATTCTGCCAAAGTGGCCTTTGTAGGCCCCGATGTAGGTTGCCAATAAATTAATCGTTAATTAACAGTAAACACAACAGTCCTCTTCAGCAACAAAATCTATTATTTCAATGTTAAAATACCTTATAAAGTTTCGTCCCGATTCACCCCTGCATCCCTTTCCCTTTTCACCCCACTTGACGGTACTAAGTTTTCTATTAAATCTGCTGTACAGAAATAGGCCTAAGAACGTAACAACGTAACGTTACGTTTCAGATACATAAAGTGACGGTTTAGGGTTTCTTTTATGAGGTCGATAGGATAAGAAATCTGTGTAAGTATAAGGTTCCCAATCCGAAACTTAAATGTTAGAAACTTTAAAAGTGGTTTCGAGATTTTGTTTAGAAAGAGTTTTAATTGTTTTGTTTCCTTTGTTACAAACACGTTCCGTACATTAATTTAAGAATATCCGAATGCAAAAGTTCAATTAAACGAATCGGAACACCGCAGGTAAATTGGCGAAATAACTACCAAACTTAAAAATAACACACAACATTACACCTCCGAAGGGGTAGTCAGAAGTGTACCTAACCCATAGTACTTACACCCACTGTGCCATGTAATAGGGGTGAGCCTTTTGCTATCAACCGGGCACAAATCCATTCCCTTTGTGCTCACTAGTTCCTTTAGCAGTTCCTTTGAAGGAACTACTGAGAACTTTTGGATTAGTTCCTTTGCAAAAGCTAAAGGAACTACTGAGACTAGATACTATACATCCTTTGAAGGAAAGAAACATATATAATGCTGCCCGCTGCTGCCGCATGCTCAGCATAATGCAAATTTATAATACCAGCGCTGCGGTATTTTTTTTTTTTAAATAAAGTTGCATTATGCTGAGCATGCGGCAGCAGCGGGCAGCATTATATATGTTTGTTTCCTTCAAAGGATGTATAGTATCTAGTCTCAGTAGTTCCTTTAGCTTTTGCAAAGGAACTAATCCAAAAGTTCTCATCCTTCAAAGGAACTGCTAAAGGAACTATCAAGTCTCAGTAGTTCCTTTAGCTTTTGCAAAAGAACTACTGATCCCAAAAATGCTCAGTAGTTCCTTCAAAGAAACTGTTAAAGGAACTAGTGAGCACAAAGGATTCATTCGAGCTGCTACTGAGAAATTCCCGATGAAAAACCCCAATAATAAAATACCCGCCCCCATCGTACCCAGGACCTTATGCTCGGCAGTAGCGCCTAGCGACCACTAAGACCAACGAGGCAGTCACTAAAAACAAACCAAATAAATTATTACCACAGAAGAGGCAATATGTAGAATTCGTGAAATATCAGTTATATCTTGCGATTCATTACTTCGAGCGAGGATCAATAAAGTAAACAACTCGTTTCAAGTTGCGTTTTTACAGCGAAAGTTGCCTTGCGAAACTCGCAAAAGTTTCCCCTGAAGCTTCAGAAGTGCCTCCCAGAACTTGATACTGATATTTCGAGTAAGGTACTTCAGTACTTTTCTTGTTGTTAGTTTCCAAGAAAAAAACAATATTGCCACCATAAAAATTATATAGTAAATTGTGCTGAGAGCCAAAAGAAACGGGCTGAGCTAAATATGAGTAGTGTGCCTCAAGTTACAGGGCTTTTCAACGCGTACAGCCTGCGCCATCATCCATAGAAATCTACTAAAAGAACATTAACATAGTAACATCACATTTTGTATCGTATTGTAAATTTTATACCAAGTAATGATTAAATTTAATAATTTATTTAATTTATAGTCTTTTATATAATTTTATATAAAGTTTTTTATATAATATTATAAAGGACTACGGGTGTATTATTTATTTTGAGAATACTTACAGCTAAACATATAATAATATAGTAAGTAATAATTTATACAAAATAAAATATATATAAGGTCCCATTAACCGCTTGTGTGCCGCAATTACAGACACAATTAAAAAGCCATTGTGTCTCGCGTAGATCTACGTTCCGGCAGACTAAGGGTTAAAATAGATGGACAAACTTTTAGAAATTATTCAGACAGCCAAAATATGGACGATGGTAAAAAAATATATAAGAAAAACGCATTAGGTACTTACAAGAAAAATAATCAGCTAACGAAAATACACTAATGTGCCGGCAATTTATTATTTTAGGTCAAAATAAAATCACTTTAATCAGTGTTACTACATGAAAAAAATTGCCTTTTCTTGAAGTCTGTTAAAAATGTACACTATTTAACGACAGGTGCTGATTTATAATGCACTAGAAAAAAACCTTTGAAAATTTTAGAATATCACCTTTCGCCTCTGCGTTTTATTAAATAGACCTCCGGTGAAGTTAGCGTGAACCAAAAACAAAAGGTAGAGTGGTAAAACATTTTTGTTTTGTTACAGGGTTCCGACCAGCAACTTCACGGTCAACGATGTGCGGATGTGCGTGGGATCGCGTCGCATGCTCGATGTCATGGATGTCAACACACAGAAGAACATCGAGATGAATATGAAGGTAAGACTGCATGACCAAGTTATCAATAGTATCAATCGTTAATAATCATAAACTATATAGTCTCGTCTCGAAAATAAATCTAATAATGTATAAGCACGGTTGCAGATGGATGTGATTCGATTCTTTTAGAGTACGTACGCACACAGGTGGCTTGCTTAGCGCCTAAGGCGGCGTCCTAATTGGCAACGATCGTACGAACAAACGATGCGTTCATCGTCGTGCGATGAAAATGATCGTACGATGGTCCAACTGGTGTCCTAATTGGCAACGATCGATCGTACGAGCAAACGATGCGTTCATCGCCTTCACCGCAGCGGCGCCATTTTAACAATGACTGTTTACAGAGATGCACAGTTTTTGCTATCAGGCAATATTGCTTTGAAAATTGCAAGTGACATTGAAGAAAGAAAACGTAGACCATGTAATATACTTTATAGAACATCGCGTGATGACGCGGGACCATTCAGGACACTCAAATGAGATTTGTAGCTGTGATTGCACGATCGCACGATCAAACCCATCGTACGATCGTTTTTAAGCATTTCACTGTTCTCGCGCGATCACTTGCAAGCTCTATTAGGTTTAGGACACACTAAAGAAATTAGTGAGCGCGTTAGAACGCATCGTTTGCTCGTAAGTTCGTTGCCAACTAGGACTCCGCCTAAAGTTTAGTGACTTGAACTTCTTTCGATTCACGCGACTAGCAAAGGCGCAAAGCGCGCAGTGCGACCAGTTGCGAAAATTCTAGAGCATTTGTTTTATTTCGTTATTCGCAACGTAAACTCGCTAGGCTCTAGGCGCTAAGAAGTATTTCTGATCGTTCACATTTAGGTATCAACTTTATAACCATCAGAAAAACCGGGCAAGAGTGAGTCGGACTCGCGCACCGAGGGTTCCGTACCATCATATATTCTTAAATTCTCATCGGCGAGGCTTATATTCGTCAGAGACGTTTAACACTGCACTACGGTGTAGAATATGGCAATTTTATGTCAGCGCCATCTCTTGACCGATAGTGGAAGTAATGTAAATTTTGATGATTTCTGAAAAAGTGTGCTATTTAGAGACTTACTTTTATTTTTCCTGTAATCTTTACATAAACTTCTATCACCTAGAATTATTTCAGACTTTTCTCTTTGCAAACCTTGGAGATAAGGGAATGACGGAATTTTTTTATCAAAAGTCGAAAACTATGGGGCCTAAAAACAAAAAATGTTTGAGAATGTGCAAACTGCGCTCTTTCATATGATACCTCACATATCGACGGCGAAGTGCCAATACCTCCTAACTGAAATTTTTTGAGAAATACACTTTTTTATCGTTTTGAATTTATAAGCGTTATTCGCATGTTTTAGTGAATCAATCGAGCCCCCGTCATCCCCTTCGTGTTAGGTTCCTTTAAACCCTGTAGACAGATATTCGCGCTACACACATACAGATATTGGGACATCTGTAGACAGATATTGGGCTTCGCGGGGCTCCGTCGACTACGCCTAACCACATATTATTGTAGATAAAAAAAAAAACTTTGGGATTTTTTTTTCTCGGCTACTATGATTTTGCGAACTTTGCGGTTTTAAAATTTACACAAAAAGAGTAGCATTTTTTTTTTGATAGAATAGACCCTTATTCTATCCAAAAAAAAATGCTACTATGAAAAAGCGCCGGGTGTGGAAGTACAGTGGTTCCAAGCCCTGTATACTGAAATAGCCCCGCGAAGCTGGGCTTCGTAGACATAGAATGCAAAAGCGAGCGAAGGGCAGAAAATTAGTTAATATGAATGTTAGGTCAAATGAACATTATATTATGTATAAAGGGAGCATTATACAATATGAAAATTATATGAAATGAAAGTGAAAAACTAATTGAAATTAGAGAAAAAGAAAATTATATCAAATATAACATTAGATCATATGAAATTAGGTTAAAGGTTTTTATAGGATATGAAAATTATATCATATGAAAGGTATGTCAAATGAAATTAGACTATCTGTTGTTATACCAAACATTACACACCCCCCGTTCAGTCCCTGTTGCAAAAAATATACATATATTTTTATTTCTTTCTAATTTGCTAAATAGTTGGGCAAACGTCATCTACAACTATTCTAAATTTCAAGTTGATAGCATTGGTAGTTCTTGAGATATCCAGCTGTGACAGACAGACATACAGACAGACTGAGTCTCACCATAAGGGTTCCTTTTTACCATTTGGTACGGAACCCTAACTAGGAATAAAATATATTTTAGGGTTTCCAGCACAAACCCTAAAGTATATGCTAGCTAGCTTTGAAAAGCTTATGCTTGAAATATTTTTTTGAAAGCGTCTATAAACGGACTGTAAATTGTTAGACAAATCTTCTTTAATGAAATCTGTGAAACTCTCCTAAAAATGAGGATAGATATTCAGTGTTCCCCCATTCTAGTAAATCTTGCTATTGGTAATAAAACAGGTGAGTTTTCATAAAAAGCTCAACGTGATCCTACGCCTGTGTTGCAATTCTTTTTGAAAATTAAACCTTATACCCTAACAAAATATATCCCGTTTAAACACATGTCAAAAACGATCGTTTTGTTACCTGTTACTAAAACAAAATTCATTCTGGTTTTGGGTATCGTTGACCTGTTAGAGGAGACAGGTTATCTATACAAATACACATGTGGCAGAGATAAAAGTAGAAATATTAAGTACACACAAATAGATTACGTATCAAGTTTTGAAAATAACTTAGAACTTACCTACACTAATCTTATATCCCAAGGCGATTGACCTAGAAAAGAAATTCAATAACATCATAACCACAGTAGCTTATAAAATATTATGAGGCGTGAACGAAAATAAATACAAAGTCGTCGAATGTTTTCATTAATTTTCGCGGCTCTTTCATGAATAAACTATTATACTGCGACTTTAACAATCGTGCCGTAGGGACCTGCATAAAATAAACAGCGCAGCGAGAATGTCGCGCTTTTACATATCCATAAATATGCAGTACTAACAGAATTATTGTAATTATTTGTTACTAGCTTCCACCTGCGGCTCCACCTGCATGGTACTTCGATACAAAGTAGCTTATGTCCTTCCCCATCGTTAAGAGTATCCCCATACCAAGTTTCATCAAAATTGGTCCAGCCGTTTCGGAGATTAGCCGGAACAAACAAACAGACAGACACAAGCAATTGAGATTTTTCGTTATAAATCCATACTTCCATACTTGATATTATAAATTCTGTACGTTACCTTTTCACGCCTAAACCACTGAACGGACTTCGATAAAAATTTGGCAGAGAGATAGATTGCATCCCCGGGGAAGGACATAGGATAGTTTTTATCCCGTTATTCCCACGGGATCGACACTTATGCGGGTGAAACCGCGGGGCGCTGCTAGTACCGTATAATATACTTTCATAAGCATTTAGTAAAAAGCTGTTATTTTGACATTACAAAAATACACTTACATTTTATGTAAGTATAGATTTGTAGTGTTATTATAATTTATACAACTTCATAATTCAGCAAAATTCGCCTGACCTTACACAATTTTATAATTTTACCCTTCCTCTGTGATCTTATTCTTAAAATGGGTTTAGAGACCAAACGAAAATGAAGAAGAGCATTATTTTTTGATATTCTTGACGTTCTAGTATGATAGATCAGCGAATGAATGCTCTATCTCTTTTAACAGATTTCAAAAAATGGAGAAGCTATCAATATTCTTGCCCGTTCTTCTCCATAGAGATCTACGTTTTGGAATGGGCAACTTTCTAACTGACAGACTATTTAATGTTGACAATTCAAAATTGCCTATACATGGTTTAATTGAAATAAATGCTTTGAGTTTGAGTTTGAATACGGTTGTATTTTTTAAAATGTTTACTTGTAAATGTAAACTTCTTCATTTATAAACAGATTTGGTCAATGTCTAATGAGTGGTTTTTGAACTCAAAAACTACTCATCAGAACTTGACCAAATCGAAATAATACGTATTATTGAAGCTCAATAAGGTAATTAATTTCACTTAGTGTATGTTAATGATGTTATAATAACTTTCTGTACTGTTATTTACTTAGCAAGTGAAGGTATACGGATTTGTGTGGGGTAGGTGCCACAACAAAAAAAGGAAAAAAAAAACAACCTACTTCCGAAATTAAAGTTACTTTTCACTTGTGTTTTTTTTTTGGAAGTCGTATGTTTTTACACTAAGAGCATTTAGTAGTCCTGATAGAATGTGCGTTTGCTAGTTTAGGCTAATCTAAACCGACATGCTGACGAGCGACGGTTGCAGCTGTGCGTGTCATGGTGGGTTTGACTCCTTGCTTAGGTAGTTAACACAAGTATAGTTTCTGCCGGTCGATTCTGTAAAAATCTCACCGTGAAAAGTTAGGTGAAGTGAGTTTGTTTTTGCTAGTAATTGACACTATTGACAGCTTACTCCACGCTCACTTCACCTAAGTTTTCACTGTGAGATTTTTACAGAATAACACCGCTGGTCCTCCTATCACCCCATATTTAGGTCTATCATAGGTATATCTTCTATTTACTAAAGTATCTCTGTTATTCGCCTTTACACAAACGCGACATTTATGTCATAGCATGACATATAACTATCAATAAACTGCGATAGCCAATAGTACTTGTAATATTTTACTATAACCACATAATTCATTTTCAAATCGGTCATCACTCATCAATCACTATCTAGAGTTGACGGCGGTAATCGCATCGTCGATTGTCGTATTTACGCATTGTTTACACAAGGTCTAACACCGGCCTAGAGTCAAGAGATTGAATTTACAATTCATATAGAGTAGACCTGCGACTCTCAAACTTTTTGGCTACGGCACCCTTTTGATAGGGTCACTCCCGTTTGGTAACGCTCCCGTTTGGTAACGCTACATATCACACACCTTTGTCGGAGCCCTGTAATAATAAAAAACTGGTTTTATTTGAATTCTTTACTAGCGCCCCGCGGTTTCACCCGCGTAAGTTTCGATCTCGTGGGAATATCGGGATAAAAACTATACCACGTCCTTTCCCGGGACTCAATCTATCTCTATACTTACTTCTAAATCGGCTCAGCGGTTTAAGCGTGAAGAGGTAACATACAGACAAACACACTTTCGCATTTATAATATTAGTATGGATTAATAATAATCAATCATATTACAATGCGTTTCAAATAAGAATAGGATCGACTCAGCGCCATGTTGTGACGTCATAGCTGTCAAATCGAATAAATTGGGTAGGGTGAGCAAAACAAGATATTTTTTTTAATAACATTAATTATTTACGAAAACATTTTTTTTTTCAATTCCGCTCATGTCTGCGTAACTGTTTGAGTGGTCATCGTCAACAAATGACAACAATAACAAATTTAACAGGAAACCACCACGTAACATACAGAATTAACGAAAGAAACAGTAACACTCTACAAGCACTCAGTCTCACGAAGAAGCACACCAACAAACACAAAGCATATAACACCCAACAACGACAAGATGGCGGCTGGCATCTTCTTTACTTTCTGGTGAATTGTTGTCAACAATGAAAATAAGAAAGAAAGTAGCATAATTAAAAAACAAACTAATTATGACTAGTTTTTTGATGTTTTTTTCACTTTGATTTATCTAAGATTTATCTAAAAAAAAAAAAAAAGATATTGATACGCAAGTAAGTTTTCTTTGCAAACCGTACTTTTCAATCAACTTTTGACAGATAGAGGTCATTGACGTTCCTATTCTTAATTGAATCGCATTGTACTTGTGGCTAAGTAATCGATCAGGTTAAGCTACGCTTGCCGCGGCTGGTCCGTGGATGGGTGACCATTTTTACATTCAGGGTCTTTGTGGCAAGTTGTGGATATTCAGCACGGTTATTGCACAAAAAAAAAACAAAATAAACCAATTCTGCAGAGGTATTGGTTTGACCAGTGATTCCATGCTTGTCTGAAAGATGTCATATTTCTAAAAACTGGCCAAGTGCGAGTCGGACTCGCACACGAAGGGTTCCGTACCACAAGGCGAAAACGACGAAAAAAAAAACACGTTTGTTGTATGGGAGCCCCCCTTAAATATTCATTTTTTTTTAGTATTTGTTGTTATAGCGGCAACAGAAATACATAATTTGTGAAAATTTCAACTGTCTAGCTGTCGCGCTTCTTGAGATACAGCCTGGTGACAGACAGACGGACAGACAGCGAAGTCTTATTAATAGGGTCCCGTTTTTACCCTTTGGGTACGGAACCCTAAAAATAATTAATTCATCTCGTTCGACATACTTTGGGGCTTTTGCAAGTTTTACTATTTTATTTTCATTATAAACAGTATTTTCGCGGAGCCCCCGCAGTTGCTTTGCGGAGCCCTAGAGATCCGTGGTCCGCAGAGCGCACTGTCGAGTATGGCTGTTATAGACTGTAGACTGTATTGCCGTTTTCGCATTGTGTACTGCGGTGCTATTCTGTAAAAATCTCAAGTGAGCGTGGAGTGAACTGTCAATAGTTTCAATTCCTAGCAAAAACAAACTCACTTCACCTAAGTTTTCACGGTGAGATTTTTACAGAATCGACTGGCCGTTTCTTTTTCCACTCACAATGTCTGTAGTAAATACTGTTTAATGTTATGTTGTAATATTCTCAAAGGTCTAAATTAGGTCAGATATTATTAACCCATGGGCGGTAAATTGTTAATATTTCTAAAAATTATACTGACTTACAGATTTCCTTATTACTCTTAAATCTAGGTGTTTGTCCAAAGTTGTACAATAAATTGCTATAAGTAGTCCAAACTCCAAAGTCTACTCGAGATAAGCTGTAAACTTAAAACTACTGACCATTCTTGCGTCTAGCATTGTCGCTACCTACTTACTCACAGTAAGCTCTTCAAAGAATACGAGAAACAGCCACTAACAGAACTTATCCAACTGGTCCAGGCAAACTCATGAAAGGCCATAAAAAGCTCGTCACTTGATGTTTAGTTTAGTAGATTGTACGTAGTATTGTACAAAAAAGTTGACTACAACACTTACTTTTCACAGTTGTCACTAAACAAAATATTTACTTTTGTATTGTAATTTATGACATTGAACCTCCCAAGTGGCTGCATTGCACCCTAATTGCGTAACATTATTAATAATCACAATCAGAATCATTTTTAAGGTTATTGCTAATCCATTGCTTATTATGTTCGAAAAATTAGTCTGCTCAACAACGTAAATAATGCAGTGAATTTTGTTGAACTGTCAAAGTGAAAGCCATTGCTACACAAGGCAAACACGTTTAAATATTATGAGTAATTTCCCATTATCTACTAAGTAATAGCATTGTCTAAAAATAATAAAGCAGTGTTTAAATAACTAATTACCTAGTTAATATGCATCAAGAAAGTTAAAATATCACACTAATATTATAAAGGCGAAAGTTTGTGTTGTGTGTTTATATGTTTGTTACTTCTTCACGCTCAAACGACTGGACCAATTTTGATAAAATCTTGTATGGAGGTAGCTGACACCCTACATTGACATATAGGCTACTTTTTATTCCGATATTCCCACGGGATCGACATTTACGCGGGTGAAACCACGGGGCGGAGTTAGTCTTGTATAAATTACCTTGCTACACAAGGCAAACGCGCTTAAATATTATGAGTCATTTCCCATTATCTACTAATGTGGAATAGCATTGTCTAAAAATAATAAATCAGTGTTTAAAAACTAATTACCTAGTTAAGAATCATCAAGAAAGTTAAAATATCAAATGTAAATATCTTATCCAGCATATATTAAATTAATAAATCAAATAAATAATTTTACAGCGATTCATAGATCTAATAAATCATTTCGCGTGGCTCCTTATCAAATTCAAGACACACCTCTGTATGTGATAAGAGTTTGCGCACATTACAGATAATTCGTTACCGTCAGCGTCCCGGCTTGCGGTTTTATAGTCGGACCGGCTAAATATAGATGATGTGGGTGTGACATCAAACCGGAATGCGAGATACATTGACAATCATGTTGTAATTAATCGTTTTTAAGTTTGTTAATTAAACCTTTCATAATTATGGTTAACTCGTTTAAATATTTCTACGAGTTTTTGATTTATTTACATCTATAACTTTACTTAGGCAAAAGTGTCTGGGCCTACCAAAAACGCGCTGAGGTGACAATATCGTCAAAGTCGCAAGTAACACCTGGATGAGACACGCACAGAACCTAAGTATGGCAGAAGAAAGGGGAGGCCTATACAGGGTTATTGGTAAAACATTAACAACCTCTTAAGAGGTCATTGTACTCTTCATTGTGAACAACTTTTACTATGGGACCAAACCTGAAATCGCGAAAAAAATAATCAGCTGTTCCCTACATTTATGTTCGTATAAATCGTCAAAATGTCCCTAGGGAACAGCTGATTTTTTTTTCACAAATTCAGGTTTGGTCCCATAGTAAAAGTTGTTCATAATGATGAGTATAATGACCTCTTAAGAGGTTCTTAATGTTTTACCAATAACCCTGTATAGCAGTGGGTGATTCCGGGCTGAAATGATGATGATGTTAACATTACATAAATAACCTATAATCAAATAAAAAAAACTGGCCAAGTGCGAGTCGGACTCGCACACGAAGGGTTCCGTACCACAAGGCAAAAACGCCGAAATAAACATGTTTGTTGTATGGGACCCCCCCTTAAATATTTATTTTATTTTAATTTTATTATTTATTATTAAAGTTAAAATACAACTGAGTATTTTGTGAATATTTCAAGTGCCTACCTGTTGCCATTTTTGATATCGAGCAAAAAAGGGCAAAAAAAAATCGCGTTTGTTGTATGGGAGCCCCCCTTAAATAATTATTTTATTTTGTTTTTAGTATTTGTTGTTATAGCGGCAACAAAAATACATACTTTGTGAAAATTTCAACAGTCTAGCTATCGCGGTTCTTGAGATACAGCCTGGTGACAGACAGATAGACAGACGGACAGACAGCGAAGTCTTAGTAATAGGGTTCCGTTTTTATCCTTTGGGTACGGAACCCTAAAAAGAGCATTTATTTCTCCAACATTATTTACAAGAACATAATAATATTAGTGATAATGTTCCACATGATGGGACTTTGGCCCTCCTCTGTAAATTGGTTATCCAGGACAGGAACGAAATCCACACTGGGCCCACGTGATAGATAAGTTATCCATCACCAGTGATGGATAACTTATCTATCACGTGGGCCAGGCCAGTGAGGATTTCATATATTAGGGTTCCGTACCCAAAGGGTAAAAACGGGACCCTATTACTAAGACTCCACTGTCCGTCTGTCTGTCTGTCACCAGGCTGTATCTCATGAACCGTGATAGCTAGACATTTCACAGGTGATGTATAAATTCTGTTGCCGCAATAACAACAAATAATAAAATTAAGTTATTTAAAGGGGTATAAAAGAACCGTTTTTTTTTTTTTTTTTTTTTTTTTTTTTTGCGTTTTATGCATTGTGGTACGGAACCCTTCTAGTGCGAGTCCGACTCGCACTGCCGGTTTTTTATTCAATTAAAATTCATACAATGTTTTAAGATGTGAATATTTAGTTACTTCATAGGTAACAAACAGCCTAGAATATCACACTGCTGAGACGCAGACCTATTCTATGTGAGAGGGAGTGGGTCGTCCATCACGCGGGCCCAGTGAGGTCTTAAATTTATTTATTTAAGGGGAATGCTCCAACCAGCCCGCGAAATTCATAATTTCTTGCGTTTTTTGCAATTTGCAGGCCAGTGCTAGGTTGTATGTTGATTAAAATATTATTCGCGACTGTAAGACGTATGTAGTCACAGAATTATAATCATCAAAATCACCAATACAACCCTCCAACTTCATAAAGGTGTAAGAACAAAAAAAAAACAGAAAAAGTAATTCCTAATTCGTTTTATTAGAATGTCGAATTTTCAAACGCTTCTCCTGAAAAAATCATCATTTACATAAGTGACGTTTTTGCAGTGTAGGTGCGACATATTAAAAGTATATTATTCTAAGTATGTCCTAACCCTGGTCGTGGTCTACCCGTGTGCCAATTTCATCCAAACCTGTTCAGCCGTTTAGCCGTGAAAAAGTTACAGACAGACCGACAGATATAGCATCGCATTTATAATAAATAAATATTAGTATGGATTTACAAGGTACCTTTATTGTATCACTAGCAGCTTCCCACGGTTTCACTTGCATGTGTCGATCCCGTGGGGAATGGGGATATCGGAATAAAAATTCTGATGTATGAGCCATATTATTACTGTAAAGTTTCATCAAAATCCGATCAGTAACAAATAAACATCCATCCTCAAACTTTTGCGTTTATAATATTAGTATAGTCGGATTTTCAGTTTTCCTCAATTACGATTAATAAGGGATCAATAACCCTTTATTCCATGAGTATGCTTTCATGACCACATGGATTATTAGCACCTCATAACGATTAATTAAGTGTAAATGACCGTGATAACTGCTTATGTGCTTGATATGAGGTGAAAAACATTTTGTAAATCCTGGAGAGAAACTGAGCGAAATCATGCAACTTTTATCGCTTTTCACTGAAACATTTTCACATTCGCATGATAGTTTTTAGGGTTCCGTACCCAAAGGGTAAAAACGGGACCCTATTACTAAGACTTCGCTGTCTGTCCGTCTGTCCGTCTGTCTGTCTGTCTGTCACCAGGCTGTATCTCAAGAACCGCGATAGCTAGACAGTTGAAATTTTCACAGATAATGTATTTCTGTTGCCGCTATAACAACAAATACTAAAAACAAAATAAAATAAATATTTAAGGGGGGCTCCCATACAACAAACGCGATTTTTTTGCTCTTTTTTGCTCGATATCAAAAATGGCAGCAGGTAGGCACTTCAAATATTCACAAAATACTCAATTGTATTTTAACTTTAATAATAAATGATAAAATTAAAATAAAATAAATATTTAAGGGTTGTATTTTAACTTTAATAATAAATAATAAAATTAAAATAAAATAAATATTTAAGGGGGGCTACCATACAACAAACATGTTTTTTTCGGCGTTTTTGCCTTGTGGTACGGAACCCTTCGTGTGCGAGTCCGACTCGCACTTGGCCAGTTTTTTAATAACTACGCGGATAAAGTCGCAGGCAGAAGCGTGTCTGCATTTCTGCAATTAAAATATTTACCCCTTTGTCTCTAGCCTAGGGATTTCCTCTATATAAGTTCTATAGATGTAAAAGCTTATGTTTAGGAGAGGATACATTTGATATTTTACTTTCTCTATTTTCACTAAAGTAGTGAAATTGTTATGTAGTAATCCGCTCACTTTCTTGATTGCCATAAAAAGCTAGTAAGAATGTTCTTGCTATATCTTAGAAGCAGTTTTTTTTTCTTATTATCTTCTATCTATCTATTTCTTTATCATATTAAACGTGTGAAATGATTACCACGCTACTCCACAACCGTCCATCTTATCTATCTCATCATCTATACTTTATTAAGTACAAATCGAAAATGCGTGAAAATTAAGGTAACTTCGTGATGTTTTTTTATCTAGAAAATTTTAATAGTTTGTGTTTCCGTTCCAGAAAAAGTTTTGAATTATCATGTAGTTACCCATATTATTTTTATTTTATACCTTACTTTTAAGTCATCAATTTGATTTTTCATGAAATTGATGACTCCTAATGATACTGCAATGCAAGCATTGAATAGATACCCGACTAGTTGACAAATGGTAAAAGCAATGACAATGTTCAAAAACTGGCCAAGTGCGAGTCGGGCTCGCACGCACACGAAGGGTTCAGTACCACAAAGCAAAAACGCCGAAAAAATTTTTACCGGGTTTACGCGGTTTTACCGTTTTAACCCTAAAAAGCAGGAGTTCAAGATAAACTAATTTTAACTAACGATGTAGTATAGTTTTATCAGGATACCCGACAATTCACAACAGCAATAATTTAACCTCTCACAGCTCTGAACTAACATTACACGTATAATCTCTCATCACCCAGGACTGGCAGCGCTACTACGACGATCCCAACAAGGAGCGTCTGCTCAACGTGATCTCACTGGAGTTCTCGCACACTCGGCTCGAGAACTACGTGCAGGCGCCTCGCATCGTGCGCCTCATCGACTGGGTGGATACCGTGTGGCCAAGACATCTTAAGGATCAGCAGGTAAAGTGTTGCTACAAAACTTTGAACTGCTTTTAAAAAACATTGCGAAATAGGTTTGCGGGGTAATCGCGTAACACGCTTAACATGACAATTGATCGAATTTTCTTTCATTTTGACAGTTCAGTCACGTCATTGCATTATTTATTTATTTATTACTAGCTGACCCGGCAAACGTTGTTTTGCTATATAAATTATTTCTAGCTGCCCGGCGCTACTTCGTTCGCGTGGTGTCCTACCCTCCCTACCCTACTCCTACTCTACCCCTACACTACTCCTACCCTACTCCTACCCTACTCCTGCACTACTCCTGCACTACTCCTACTCTACTCCTACACTACTCCTACCCTACTCCTACACTACTCCTACTCTACTCCTAACCTACTCCTACACTACTCCTATAAGTCAAGAAAAGTAATGAAAACAAAAAAAAAAACGGATAAAAAGTATCATATGTCCGTCTCCTGGTTCTTAGCTACCTCCCCACCAATTTTCAGCCAAATCGGTTCAGCCGTTCTTGAGTTATAAATAGTGTAACTAACACGACTTTCTTTTATATATAGATTTATTTCTCCTCACACTGGAACGCCATTCAGCAATTACACCAACGGAGCTAATAATTAATTATCAATTAATTACGTTGTTGAGCAAAGGACATTATTAAACACTAGCTTCTGCCCGCGACTTCGTCCGTGTAAAATTTATTATTCCCCCGTCCCACCCCGTTCCATCGCAACGCCCGCCCGCGCGTCTTCGTGTTCGCTTAAGACTTATTTCTGACTTTCGTTCTTTTTGCTTGGCTCCTGTGGCTCCTAGCGTTCTATCAAACAAACAATCTACTATTATCTCATGTTGATAAAAACCAAAGACAATACTCAACAAAGTTGGTTTTACAAACAAAATTCACTGACATAGCTAAAAAAAATGTTTACTACGCGATCTGATAAAGGAAAATAATATTTTGCAAGAGTTTCCTACGCTGAAAGTATCGGACGGAAAATATGCTGACTGGGCGGAACGGACTCGTTTGAGCTCGTGAGACGTCGGATTATTTCGGGTGATCGGTTGGATTCGGCTACGTTCACCCCCGCCCCTATGACCTTTGCCCTTGAACTGGGTAAAAGTATCTAAACACAAACAAATAAGACAAAGGAAATTGTAACTAGCCATTGTAAAGGTTGCTTTGAAGAGTTACGGCTACTTCTTGTATCTTTAATCCTAATTATATAGTTTATGAATGAAATGTACTTACGTGTCACGCACGAATACGCGCGACACGACCTAAGTATTACACGGTCTATCCGCACGCGAGCACGACCATGTCGGAGCATTTATTTAGATCCAAGTACCTACTTACAATCATTTCAGAATGACAGGCTTGTTGACAGGCCTTTTTTTTTTTTTTTTGCGGATGGGAAATCACCAAATCATCATCCTCCCGCTCTGGTCAGACTCTTACCGACTAAAACCCACCTGTGTTCCTTCCTCAGCCCTTTATGTTCCGGGCCAACGGTAACCCTTTCGGACAATCCCGCTGACCCGGCAGGCTTCGGCCCTAAGGGGCCCCTCCTTGATGCTGACATCTCTTTGAGGCGCGCGTGGAACACGTACGCGCCGTCCGGCACGGTGTTGACAGGCCTACGCTGTCGTCCCATACCTACTAACAGTGCAATTTTAAAACATTGCAAAAGCCAATTGTTTTTAAAAGAGTAACCGTGGAGTTTCTTGCCGGTTCTTATCCATTCGAAACGACTAATTGGAACCGTGCACCTAGCTTCTGACGTTTTATAAGTGCCCTTGTACATTTATTTGAAATATAATATTTTGAATTTAAATTAGAATGCATTCGTATTCGTACTAATGCCTTTTAGATTTACAGCGGGCGTTAATAGACATTCAACTATTACTCTAAAACGTAGTAGACTCAACAAAATTTATAACACATTCAAGGTTTTATTTTTCATAACAATATAATAAACGCCTATTTGGCTAAGTTCCTAGTATTAAAACTTACAATGTATCGTACACTGACTGCTATGCGTAGTACACATGACGACATAATCAAGCTATGCCTTTCCAGTATAAGTTGACCTCTTATTGAACGGTTCCCCTATACAATATGTTACAAAATCGCGAAAAAAAAAATCAGCTGTTCCATACATTTTGTCGATTTAAGTGAACACAAATGTATGGAACAGCTGATGTTTTTTTCGCGATTTCAAGGTTGGTTGGTAGTACAATGACCCCTTTCAAGGAACAGCAGGGTTTTTGTTACATATTGTAGAATACGAGGTTAGTTTAAATACTGGTACTCTATATCTTAGTGTTTCGTCGGTACATACATTAAATATGAGTTGTATTTAATAAAGTTTTTAATTACTTTCTCAGACTGAATCAACAAACGCTCTGGATGATATGATGTACCCAAAAGTGCAGAAATACTGTCTCATGTCAGTCAAGGGGTGTTACACAGATTTCCACATTGATTTCGGAGGTACCTCCGTTTGGTACCATATTTTGCGAGGTAAGTTGTTTCAACATAACATTGTAGTATACGAAGCATAGAAGTTAGTGTTATAAAGGTTTGATTAAACAGATGACCTTTTTTATGTTTATAGTAAAGGTTTTAAACTGCACCCATCGTGTTTTTGTGAAATAAGTGGGGACTATATAGGGAGATTGGTAAAATTAGGGGCCAATTCTTAAACACATGATTGTACTCATCAAATAAAACAACTTTCCCAAAACGAAGAAACGTTTCTTTTTAGGGTTCCGTTGCCAAATGGCAAAAAACGGAACCCTTATAGATTCGTCATGTCTGTCTGTCCGTCTGTCTGTCCGTCCGTATGTCACAGCCACTTTTCTCCGTCACTATAAGAACTATACTGTTGAAACTTGGTAAGTAGATGTATTCTGTGAACCGCATTAAGATTTTCACACAAAAATAGAAAAAAAAAAATTTGGGGTTCCCCATACTTAGAACTGAAACTAAAAAAAAATTTTTTCGTCAAACCCATACGTGTGGGGTATCTATGGATAGGTCTTCAAAAATGATATTGAGGTTTCTAATATCATTTTTTTCTAAACTGAATAGTTTGCACGAGAGACCCTTCCAAAGTGGTAAAATGTGTGTCCCCCCCCCCCGTAACTTCTAAAATAAGAGAATGATAAAACTAAAAAAAATATATGATGTACAATACCATGTAAACTTCCACCGAAAATTGGTTTGAACGAGATCTAGTAAGTAGTTTTTTTTAATACGTCATAAATCGTAAACCGCAATTTACATTTTATTCAATCAACTCAAATATAAAAATAATAAAAAAAACATTAAATTTCATAAACATAAACCTTATTCATAAACCCGGATGCTACGGAACCCTCGGTGCGCGAGTCCGACTCGCTCTTGCCCGGTTTTTTTTTAATTTACGAAGCGCGTGACCCCACTCACAACACTAGAATATTGAGTTAACCTAACAAGAATAATACACCATAAGCTGTAATTTAATTTAGTCATTAATCCCAATTTACAAACAAAACTATTCCACTTTTACCATGCATTATTCTTTTTCATTCATTTTAGGGTCATGCGCATTGGTGAATTAAAAAAAAATCGTTACTTTGGGGAACTTGTTTCAAATAATGAGTACTATCATGTGTTTATGTATCGGTCACTAATTACTAGTCACCCAATCAATATACACCTCTGCGTCTTAACCACAGTATAAAGATCATACAGTATTTCGACTTCATACAAACGGACGAAACGCGAGCTATACCTACGCGCCTCGACCTCGGCATGCGCTCGGCATGCAGACAGTCGCGACTGTGCCGCAGTGACGAACGGACGGTGTGTTGTTTTTTTAACAATAACCGCGCGATTTTTTCACTAAAAATAAGTTCAAGTACATATTTAATATGACGAGTAGGCTATATTGCGCTACAATAAGACTACAATAAGATTATACTATGATTAAGATATACGGACTACAATAAAATTAATTCGCAAACTTTTTTGATTGTACCCAGCGAAGATTTTGTGGAATATATACAAAAATGGAGGAAATATTCCGAACTTATTCCAAACATATAAATTGTAAAGTAGCTGCAGGTATCTATAACCAAGTAAAAGATACTCCTTTTTCTCCACCTTGTCCATGTTCCCCAAAACAATTTTTAGTTAAGCTTTTTATTAGAATGCGGATTTTTTATACTTTAAAATTTAATAATAAAGCATTTCGTACGTCTCAGTCGAGGCGCAAATATTTTTCGGTCGCAAATTTAAAAGATTTGTTATTCAAACATAGACATGGTTTTTTAATTAAATCTACCAAACATAAAACAACACGCATTTTTATTAAACACTTCCTATTCAATTCACAAAGTATTTTATTTGTTTATAGGTTATAAAAAAGTAAGTATATTTATTTATTTTATTATTTATGTACACACAGTAAAATACAATAACAAAACTAAATGGAAACACAAAGTAGGCAAATGTAATTAAAATGCTAGAGGCGCCAGCCCTATCGCATGTTTACGTACCGCGCGGCTGTAGGCATTTATTTCAAGGTTACGGCCGAGTTACAATACTGTATGATCTTTATACTGTGTCTTAACTTTTGAGGAATACAGGCGTGATGTTATGATTTGTATTTTATGCTATTGTGTTTTTCTCTCTATTACTTCGGTTAGGAGTAAATATTTATTCCTCAATTTTCATGATTGCACCTACCACTGTTTGTCTCTGCATCACCCAAAGGTTGACTGATAGAAAATGCCTATGGCATTAAGTCCGCCTCTGTACATTTATGTGTTTGAAGTATTAAATAAATAAATAAGGAGTTTTTCGATGGTTTCTTTCATATTTCAGGCGCCAAAGTATTCTGGCTGATCCCACCAACTGAGAAGAACTTGCAGCTGTATGAAAAGTGGGTGCTTTCTGGCAAACAGTCGGATGTCTTCTTTGGCGACACGGTCGAGAAGTGCATTCGAGTTCATGTGAGTATTTCTACAGCTAATGTAACTATAATAATTAATATGTATACACACTAGTTGCGCCCTGCTGTTTCACCCATGGGAATATCGGGGTAAATCCTAATCCAGGTCATGGTCCAACCATGTGCCTAATTTCGTCCAAATCCGTTCAGCCGTTTTAGCGTGAATGCGTAACAAACAAACCTAAAAAAATAAATATTTTCTCCTTATAATATTAGTTTACATCTGTCTACTACTGAACTAAATTGGGTTATTTAGGGTTACAGACGGAAAGTAATCGGCGTAATTATCGCCTCTACGGATTAACTAATTAATACGATTGTTAGTCGAGAAGTAAAATACTAATAAAAGGTAGACGTGTGATTCCGTGACGCGGTCACCACGTTCGCAGCGACGGTTTCACACAGCAATCGTGTTCTTAATAGCTTCATAAAAATATGGTCGGAACTCGTAAATATAAACGTTAATGAACAATGATTGTTTTATATCTTTATAATGTTATAATTTTACTGTTTCGCTAATCAAGGAGAAAAATATTTGAAAACCCTAGTAGAAAGAACAACACTAGTAGGGTACCAAATCGATGACATATACAGGGTGGTCAAAAAGTCGTGGATCAAACGAAAAAGGGAGATAAAGAAGGTCTTTTCCAACACTTTTAAATTGAGAAAAAAATTTCTGTAATGCTTCAAAATTTTTGGAAAAAATTAATTGCTCTTGATATTTGATGCCCAGAGCCGCAATAGAACTTTTGAAGTGCTGATACATTATCTAGTAATAATACAACACCCTTTGTTTTATATCACATTTTATTAAAATTAGGGCTGATTTTTCCATCGCCAGGTAACTTTTTTTGGAGGAATAAAATTGACGTTTGACAGTTTTTGTATGAAATAACTGTCAAAATTTCAAAATTATTCCTCGAATAAAGTTATCAGTTGATTGAAAAATCAGCCCTTAGTCTAATTGTAAAAGAACTCGGTATACAAAAATATTCAAAACTTGTAGGGCAATCGCATTATGACCATGCTGAGAAAGATTTTTTGTTGGAAATGACCTCCTTTATCACCCTATTTCGGTTGATCCACGACTTTTTGACCACCCTGTATATTGATTTAGCAACATACTTTCACGCCTGTAATCCCCAAAGGGCGAGGCAGTGGTATACACTCACATTTCACGAGTTATGTGTAAGTCCCATATGTAGTAGGAGGCGAGTATATCTATTAATAGCAAACCCACACGGTCTCGCGTAGCGGTTTACCCACTCCCTCAGACAGAGTAGAGGCTTAAGATTCAGCAGTGAGAATATTACAAGTTTAATAATGTTATGAATTTAGTTTATAATGAAGTCTCGCGTACAAAATACTGCGAAATAAACACGAGATTCAGTATGCTGGTTTGACCGAAAAAGCCATAAATCTTTAAATCTTTCCTTGTAATTTTCACAGGATTCTCAGTATTATTTGTTGTTGTTAGAAATTGGTATCGCTAAAGTTTGTTCATAAAATAAATATCGAAAGAAACATTAAAAGGTACTTCTTTGTGGACAGAGAATAGTGGTGTTTTGACAAACGTAACTTTTCACTCATTCGAAAATTATGATTATGTAAGTACTAGCTTTTGCCCGCGGATTCGCCCGCGTGGTGGTCAAAATTAACCCACGAATATACTACTTGGATAAAAAGTATCCTGTGTCCTTTCTTACCCATGTGATGGTCATTCAAAACCGTTCAGCCTTTCAGGCATTGAAAAGTTAATAAACGAATATTAGTATAGATGTAATATTTGAGTATTATTCCTAACATTTCAGCTGCAAGCTGGCCACACATTCTTCATACCGACTGGCTGGATCCACGCTGTATACACACCAAGCGACTCCTTGGTTTTCGGCGGCAACTTTTTGCACCAGTTCGGTATTGAAAAGCAACTGAAGATTGCTCAAGTTGAAGATGTTACTAAGGTGAGACGGTGTTTATCATAATTTATGTAAACAATATAGTAAGCATCACCTACAGGAACTTTTCTGTGAAATTTCGTATTAATTTTGACGCAATATTTAAGACTAGCTGCGCCCCGCGGTTTCACCCGCGTAAATGTCGATCCCGTGGGAATATCGGAATAAAATATGTTAATCCAGGGAGTCAGCTACCTCCATACAAAATTTTATCAAAATTGGTCCAGCCGTTTGAGCGTGAAGAAGTAACAAACATATAAACACACACGCACTCACAAACTTTCGCCTTTATATTATAAGTGTGATTTCTAGATTGTCTAGTCTATTTCAGCACATGTGCCGTTTTAGCTCTTTGCATGGGTTTTCTCTGACTAGCAGCCTGTTCATCATCTTTTCAACCAAAAGAAGTCTACGGGGCATAAGCCTCACCCAAAAATCGTCGTAATCTTGCTATACTAATAGCCTGTCCACAATGCACTTTTTACTGACTTTATTACCACCAATACTTTCAAATTATAATTTGCATTTCGTCCTTCGATTCCAGGTGCCACAAAAGTTCCGCTACCCATTCTTCACTGAGATGCTGTGGTATGTCCTGGACCGCTATGTGATGGCTCTGCTGGGTCGCTCGCACCTCGCGCCCGAGGGACAGTCTGCGCTCGCCGCGCCCAAAGAGCACGTGCACCTCACGCAGAACGAGTTGCATGGCCTCAAGGTGAGATACATATGTCACAAAGAAAGAAAATACATACATTTATTCATGTACAAGTCGAATACCCGTTTTTCAAGGAGATACGCGGATATCACATGAAGTGGAAGTTTGGAGAGATAATATTTAGTAAAAAATCAAAAGAAACATTTACGCCGATTTCTCTCAAAACATAAAACGCGAGAACTAACTTTTTCCAATTTTAAATTAAATACGATACTCGGGAGTACTGAACGGAAGAAGTTGCTTCAAATAAAAAAAAGAATCGGCAACTCAGCCTATAGCAATACACTACTGGAAATACATAGGTATCTTCCAACTTGTGAAGAAATGCATCAAAGTCAAACTCAAATCATTTATTTAAAATAGGCACAATATAGGCACTTTTGAACGTCAAAAATTACAGTAAAATTGAATTGATTCTAGCCGCCCCTTCCAAAAGATAGTGTTAGTATGGAGAAGAATGGGCAGTAAACTCCACCATTACTCTTTTAAAATGTTTTACAAGGTCTTGTTTATATAATATAATTATATGTGAAGAAGATGCACCTAGGATAAAATTAGCCTACCAAAAAAGGTAAAAAGAAAGGTGCTCACATATTTACAAATGTTGTAAAAGTAGATGATCCGAAAATCGATTTTCAGTAGGTTATCGTAAATTATTTAGATCGTGAACCGTGGCATTTGTATCAAGTCTATTCGAACAGCCATAACTCCGTATCACACTATCAATAATAACCTGAATCATTTTTAAGGTTATTGCTAATCCATTGCTTCATATAATATGTTCGAAAAATTTGTCTGCTCAACGACGTAAATAATGCAATGAATGTTGTTGAACTGTCAAAATGAAAGCCATTACTACTGATAGCGTGTTACGTAACTACCCCGCAGTTCTTTGTGCATTCATTAGTATCTTACTAGAATACATCGAAGGCAAATAACTTTTTCTAATACCTTTCTTCATTTCCATAGGCCATAGTAATGTATCTCCACCAACTGCCTGCGGCTCGCAAGTCGGTGCCGGAACTGCTGTCCGACCCGATCGCGCTGGTCAAGGATGTGCGCACGCTTGTGGAGCAGCACAGGCATGATAAACAGCATCTGGCTGTCACCGGCGTGCCGGTACTCAAAGGTAAGCATAAATTATTTATGAAATACTTTATTTTACTCCAAATCAAATACATAAGTTAGTGATTAGTTGATGACCTATGGTACTGAAACGTGGTCGCTCACAATAGGCCTTATGAGAACGCTAAAAGTCACATAAAGGGCAATGTAGAGTGCTATGCTTGGAGTTTACCTGCATGATCGAATCAGAAATGAAGACATCCGCAGGAGAACCAAGGTAACTGACATAGTCCGAAGAATTGCCAAACTTTAGTGGCAGTGGGCAGGGCGCATTGCTCGCAGAACAGATGCATACATAAAAAAAGCACGCCTGTTCCCAAGGGGGTTTGTAGAAACTGCAGAGATCGCCTCCTGCTACAAGAGCCTAACATACTCCTTCTGCTTCGAAATAGTATCTCAGTGATTATTGGATTTGATTGATTGACTTTGCTGTAATTAGAATCTGACATCCCGCCATCTAGACAGTGCATGAGTTAATTTGAAGGTGACGTTCGACATCCGGCTCGAAGGACCAAATTTTGAGGCAGGCATTTAAATAGCCGTGATCCTGTAGCGGGATGAGAACTTTTACTTTGCTACTGTTCCATATTCATACTAAAAGAGTGTGCCTAGACATTGTTTCTAAAGAATACGCGGCTTTAGTGCGTTGCTAATAAAAATATTGCATTGCTTATAGGTCCCGACGACGTGGTATCTACAGAGCGGCGCCAGTCCAGCGGGCGCGGCGGGCGCGGCGGGCTGCACCGCGGCGGGCCGGCGCGCGCGCGCCCCGAGCACGCCAACAGCGCGCCGCGCAGGAGGCGCACACGGTACGTACTATACTACAGAGCGGCGCCAGCCCAGCGGGCGCGGCGGGCGCGGCGGGCTGCACCGCGGCGGGCCGGCGCGCGCGCGCCCCGAGCACGCCAACAGCGCGCCGCGCAGGAGGCGCACACGGTACGTACTATACTACAGAGCGGCGCCAGCCCAGCGGGCGCGGCGGGCGCGGCGGGCTGCACCGCGGCGGGCCGGCGCGCGCGCGCCCCGAGCACGCCAACAGCGCGCCGCGCAGGAGGCGCACACGGTACGTACTATACTACAGAGCGGCGCCAGCCCAGCGGGCGCGGCGGGCGCGGCGGGCTGCACCGCGGCGGGCCGGCGCGCGCGCGCCCCGAGCACGCCAACAGCGCGCCGCGCAGGAGGCGCACACGGTACGTACTATACTACAGAGCGGCGCCAGCCCAGCGGGCGCGGCGGGCGCGGCGGGCTGCACCGCGGCGGGCCGGCGCGCGCGCGCCCCGAGCACGCCAACAGCGCGCCGCGCAGGAGGCGCACACGGTACGTACTATACTACAGAGCGGCGCCAGCCCAGCGGGCGCGGCGGGCGCGGCGGGCTGCACCGCGGCGGGCCGGCGCGCGCGCGCCCCGAGCACGCCAACAGCGCGCCGCGCAGGAGGCGCACACGGTACGTACTATACTACAGAGCGGCGCCAGCCCAGCGGGCGCGGCGGGCTGCACCGCGGCGGGCCGGCGCGCGCGCGCCCCGAGCACGCCAACAGCGCGCCGCGCAGGAGGCGCACACGGTACGTACTACGGAGTGTCGCTCAAGCGGGTGAACGGATTTGGGTGTAATTTGCTACATCGGTAGACAGTATCTGAATTAGGACATAAGATACTTTTGAGACTTATGCGGGTGAAACCGCGGGGCGCAGCTAGTATCCCATACTTTTACGTCATTTTCAGTAGCACCAAGCATTCTGAAAACAACCTAATTTACACTATAGTCTGCGCGGAACTAGTTTGCCGCGCCTTGGGTGGGTACGGGGGTGAGGGCGGCGGGGTTGCCTATTGTTCGCAACGCACGAACTGAGTCATGACAAAGCGCCCCCGCCCCTCCGTCCCACCGCTTATATAATCTAAGGTGCGGCCAGCTAGTTCCACGCGGACTATAAGTACGGCCAGTACCGAGTTTCTCCCAGTTCACTTTAAAAGTTTTTTTTTTTTTTTTTAAGGGTCTTTTTAGTTCCGCGCGGACTGTAACATAAATACACATAGTTTTTTTTTTTAATATTGTTTTTGTAATAATATTATGGATTTTTATTATCTGCAATAAATAAATTGAATTGAATTGATAAACATGACCTCAGTTTAAGTGCAAATAGGCCCAATTTTGATAGATTTTACAATTACCGATTTAAATATGTAACATAGTAAATTGTGGAAATAATTTCAGATGTAAGAAGTGCGAGGCGTGCCAGCGCACGGATTGCGGCGAATGTGTGTTCTGCCACGACATGGTCAAGTTTGGCGGAATGGGCCGCGCCAAGCAGACCTGTGTCATGCGACAATGCCTACAGGTAACATTCTTTGTTATTCTTCATGGGTAATACAACTAAATACTTAAAAGAAACTTCATTTTGTTTCACTGGTTATGGTGGTTGACTATCCTTTACGATAAAACTGAACGATATACCGAAGCTTAGTTTAAAAAATACAGCCAACAGGCGATGACTAGCTAGCACTGACAGGCCTCGCACAATTTTTACAAATATAAGGAAAAAAACCTTAAAAAGCGCAGTAAAATTTATGTGGTACAGTACATACAAAATATTTTATTCTATTTTACAGCCCATGCTACCAGTTACAGCATCATGTGCAGTATGCCATCTTGACGGCTGGATGCAGACGCCTGTGGCGCCACAAGCTAAAGGTAACAATGGTAAGTAATAACTAATAAACTGTTCTTGGTAATATCAGCTCTACTTCTAAAATGTCTCATGAAAAGCTACAAAGTATGCTCGTGACATTTTTTTCTTTGTGGCTCGTTGTTATTCGCTGAAAACGACACCGTATAATAGTTAAAGAACTCATTGCACTATAGACCTTGAAACAAAAGTAGTTTATTTCCTTCTATCTTCGTCAAAGAAGTAAGGATATGTAGAAAACCATAGGTATTAGTTAGACCTTCAACTTATAGGAAAACTAAAGAGAAATAATAAAACTATACAAACCATATCAAATACAAATGACAAGACAATATCGCCGGGTTAAATTCAAAACCGACTATCTGCGATTTTTTTCAGTTTTTCATTTGGTTTTTAATTCTCTAAAGATGCACTTTCTCGATTTATTTGTTCCTTAATTCAGTCTACTAAATATATAATCGGTTTTTACATTCGGTAACTCGGGAACGGTTCTGTCGTTCGGTCCTGCGGTTTAGTTGGTTCTACCATTAGATAAAGAATCAAATGCCAATTCGAATGGTATACTAAAGTGAAAAACTGAAAAAAATCTTTAACCCGGCGATATGTATTTTTTACAAGATAGTTATTGGGTTGCGAAAAACCCATTAACAGCCTGGGTTTTCAACGCACTGCTTAGCGCCGTCAAAAATCCAGTGAGCGATAATCAATCAATCAATTTCTTTATTTCAGAGCAAAGATCCACATAGTGTTAGTATCACCTAAGCCTAATTGTTAGTAAATAATAATTTAAATTAATTGACGACATTGACGTCTGTGCGCACATGTCTACCCACCCAGTGTCTCAATTTTGTCCGCCAGTGTAGCAAGTATGTTGTTAGGACCACCGCACGGACGCACATCGCTTGCGCATGACGGCATGAAAGTCAACTAACCTCGGCACACCGGCACACGGCACACGCCGCAATATTTTTACGTCCGTCCGAACGTGGGCAAACGAAATACGAAGACGTTTCCCCACAACATACTAAGACTATACTTCTTCAGGTCGCAACGGTCCGTCATCTCTGCGCGAGTGCTCGGTATGCTACAGCATCGTGCACCCGGCCTGCGTGCCGCCCGGCGGGCAGATCAACGAGGACCTGCCCAACTCCTGGGAGTGCCCTACCTGCACCACCATGGGGCTCAACCATGATTACAAGGTAGGAAGACAGTCTTTCATCAAAGTGTTGATAAAAGACTATATATAATTACAATATTATTGAATTTGAAGTAATTTTTGGCTACAGTTAGGGTCTATCGCCAATATGCAACCAACATATGAAACAAAAGTCAAATCGCATTTTTTTTAGTTTATTATTCTATGGATTTATTTACAAAATGCCTATCTATAATTGCACTGTTTACTATAAGCCGTGTACCAAACACGGACGAGGACAGCTAAAGTACGAAAATTTAAAGAACATTGTATTTATTTCAGCCTCGCCACTTCCGTGCCCGTCAGAAGTCATCGGACCTCAGGCGAATGAGTGTGGGCTCCGACGTCGGTCAAATCAGTCATGGCATACAGGTAAAACCATAACATAAAACTATTAATCTTATTAGGGGTTTGCATCGAGAGGCACCTGTCCCACCGCCGACTAGGAATTAACCATTTTCTCGCTCAAGTCACGTACAATAGACTCCCGTGTTAGTAAAAGAGATACATACATATTTATTTTATATATTTATTTATTTAACAGAACACTTCTATCATTACAGGATATCCCAAGTGATATGGTGGTACTTTGCAACTTATTTTACAAATTGTAACACAAATGGTTATTCTTGCGAATTCATTCAATGAACAGGATAAAATGTCAATCCTTTCAGCGACTTCATTGAGTGTCGTATAGGTCTACCAGAACCTCATGGCAAAAAAAAAAAAAAACTTTGTGGTTTTCATACATTTGACATTGCCAATGTTGTCAAATGTATGAAAACCACAAAGTTTTTTTCTGGTAGACCAGAAACTCATGGCAAAAAAAAACTGGTTTTCATACATTTGACATGAAATTCTGGTAGACCTTATAATACACTCAATGAAGTTGAGTATACGAAATATTAATAGTTGGTCGCTAACTGTTCAGACTGTCGCATGTCGTCGAGGACTCGCTCTCCGCTAGCTTGTCGCAGCGACAAGACCTGATAAACGACAAATTCTAGTTGCTAGCTCTACTCGCTTTTTTCGGTGCTAATAGTCGGGGGGTGGGATAGGTGCCTTACACTAATCTGAAACAGATTTTGAAAAGTGAGATAAAGATAGAATAAAGCTCATTTCAGACTCGCTATAATATCATAGCATAATATGAGTTTATAGCACAACAATATCGCTCGCCATACATTTAAATAATATGTATATAGTATTGCAGTGTGAATGTGTTCTAAATAAATGTATGGCGAGAGATATTCTTGTGCTATGACCTATATGCTATATGCTATCATATTATAGCGTACTCTAAAATGAGTTTTAGGTTACGATCCATTGATTCTTGTCTTGTTGGCTCGCCAAGCTTGATTCGAAATAATGAATAATGTACACCGACACCACCCTACACTTACACACCTTACACCTACACCTTTATACACTTACAAATTACTTATGACCATTATTAATTTTTTCAGAATAAGGCGTCAGCACCGACATCTCAGTCGCAGATCAAATCAGAAGCCGGCTCCGATAACGAAGGCAAGAATGAAGTTCCACATATCAAGTCTGAGGACGGTAAATACACGCCATCATTCAGTAAACGTCCGCTGCTGAATATAGGCCAAACAAATAAACTGGCCGAAAGTTATGGCTACAATTTTAATAATCTTGACGAAATATTAGCCTGGTAAATGGATTAGTATCTGCTGTATTTTGTTTTGTTTTGTTATAAGTACATTCTCCTGACGTTATCCCTTAGTCGCCTTTTATAAGAGTAAAAGTTTTAGTAAGGTTCCTCTTTAACATTAATCACGAGACTTGAAACAGCTGATTCTGAAAATAATACGAAATGAGTGATCAGCTGATCAATTTCCTATGGTATTTCATATTTTGCTGTTTGTTTGACGACATTGTTCAGTTTCATGATTAGAATTAAATTGATACATAACCGATGTTCCCACTGCTGGGACTCGTGCTTTCTCTCTATGAAGGGAATAATCCACTAGTGGATGTTATGTCTTCCAACTTGTCTTGAAGAACGCACTAGTTTTCTCACGATAGTAGAATTAATCGCCATATATCTTATTTTACAGAAATAAAGCGCGAGGAGGAAGGGAATCCTGTCGGCGAGGGCGAGGGCTGGGAGCCGGCGATTAAGAAGCGCCGCGCCAGTGACGAGGACGAGGCGCCCAAGAAGCAAGCGCTGCGGGCACATCTCGCGCTGCAGCTCACACACCACTCCGCTAAGGTGAGAAAAGTTAGTCGGAAATGTTAATTATTAAATAACAAGCTGTGTGCCTGTCGGGATTTCCCATCGGCAAAAATGGCGAGCTTCCATATAACTCATACCCCTAATCCTCATTCCCCGAAGAGAAAGCGAACCGGCGAATACGTGATTACGCGACCTGAATAATGGAGTGGGGTAAACTCACAGCAGTAATTTTAGGTTATGTTTACAAAATTAATTTGGACTACGTATATACTCAACTATATACGTAGTCCAAATTGGGCGGTCACTAACTACTCTAGTCACTAAAAATATTAAATTTTCTAACTGCATACTTTCCGCCAACAACTGCTACATTCATACCCTTTGCCTATGCTAGCGCCATTGTGGAGGGTTTTTGAACTGTTATTTACTGCTTATAGCTGGACACTTTTTCAACTTTCGGCCCTTAGGAGTCAGTTCTCCTTACTTCTATTCTCCATGGTTAAAACAAGAAAGGAGATCAACCATATTGGGCCCAAAATCCAAAATGGCTGGCCAGCGAAAAAAATGTATTAACCTAGTGGGAGAATTCTTCCATATTTTTTACCATTGCGCCGAATTTCCACGACCATTCCTTTTAACTATTTTTTAAAGTTGAAAAAATCTAGTTCCATACATTTTATATTTTAATAAAATATGTTCAACTTAAAAAAAAAAAAAAACTACCGATTGGCGAAAATAAAAGAACGGTGACAAGTATTTACCTACTATATGACAACAAACCTGTGTGAGTGGAATCCTATAACAATTTTTTTTGCATATTTAGTTCTAAAATTAGGTTTTTTAATATTATAATAATAAGAAGCTAGATAAAATTTGTGAGTTAGTCAATTATGAATGCCGATCAGAAATTGTTTGTAACACGCCTAATGGAATGTCGCTTGTGTGAACTTTTCAAGGTGAAAGAACAAGCTCCATGAGCCATCAGCCCATCGTGCTGTAGTTCCTTGTAGACGCGAGTTCTTTCGCCCACTAAATTTCGTAGCCTTGTCTTAATTTCTGATATTCGCCCGCAGATCATGAAGAAGCCGATGTACCCGATCCGGCCCGCGCCATCACTGAGCGCGGTGTGCAACCCGGCCGGCTCGCCGTGGCTGGACCGCGAGGCCATGCTGTGCGTGTTCGCCAAACTCACGCCGCACGAGCTGGCCACCTGTGCGCTCGTCTGCAAGGCTTGGGCAGAGTACTCTGTAAGTTAAACCCATTAAAATTAAATTAGCTAGTGAAACACCACAGAAAAAAATGTGGTTAGATAATTTTTGAACGGAAAGCGTCTAGGCGCGTTGGGCATTTTTTGAAATGGGAAAAAACCATTGAACTCGCGCCACTGTTACCGTTAGCGACATCGCGCGTTTTGTTTATAAGACGGTTAAAAAAATACCCGCTTCGGATGTGTTCGGCATCCTCGGGATGTACTCGGTTTTAATGTATAATTATCCGATATGTCAGTGAGTGATGACAAAGTATTCTGTTTGTGTTTTGTTTTCACTTCTGTCGGCACTCCCGGAGTGGCACTGTTTTTTTTAAAGTATGGTTTGAGAAGATCAGTTTTTTTTTATCGTATTTAGATATCGATAAGAACCATTACGTCTGTGAAGTTTTCTCAAAATAAACAGATTTAAAAAAAAATATTACTCACTTTCATGTAACTACTTACATGAAATATTAAGTTTAAAAAATCTGTTTATTTTGAGTTCAACAACCACCAAAGATACTTTAACCAAAGAAAAACATAATTATGGAAAACAATAAAAAAAAAATTTGAAGTGAAAACTTCTTTAGGCATTTTTTTAGATTGAAACAACCATTGAACTCGCGCTACCGTTACCGTAAGCGACACCGCGCGTGTTTTGATTATAGGACGATTAAAAAAATACCCGCTTCGGATGCGTTCGGCTGTCCTCGGGATGTACTCGGTTTTATTGTATATCCGATATTATTATGTCAGTGAGTTATCGCAAAGCATTCTGTTTGTGTTTTGTTTTTGGAGTTCCGACAGAAGTGCTGTCGGAACTCCCGGAGCGCCACTATTTTATTTCGGCCGAAATCAAATTCATAATGGAATTAGCGAGTTACATTCGATAAAATGTTTATCAAATCATAATATTTTTGTTATATTTCCAGATGGATCCTTCTCTGTGGCGCAGCATGTCATTCGTGCAAGTGCGCGTTTCAGCAGCTCAGCTGGCCGGCATCGCCAGGCGACAACCGTTGTCACTGGGGCTTGAGTGGTGCCATCTTGCTAGGAGGCAACTGGCATGGTAATTAATACAATTAATTTGTACTCTTACCCCACTTCATTACACTACCCCACTTTATACAATTAATTTGTACTTTTTTTCGAAAGTTAAATTACTGACGACTGAAAGAGAGAAATCGGTGTGTAACTATTCATCTGATATAATAGGTTTATTAGTAAGGGGGCTAGATTATAAGGATTGTGTGTTTTCTATTGGTAAGACGATTAGAGGTTGCGAACATGCAATGAGATTAGTGATTTAAAAAAAAAAAGAAAAGAAAGAATAATTGTTTATTCTGCACAAACAAAACGCACATTGCAAATAAAAATAAAAGAAAATATACACACACAACGTAGTCAAAAGCCTCGTACTCAAGCTTAAAAAATTTCTTCAATTAAGGGCGAATTTGACCAAACTTTTATACCTAGAATACGTTTTATCCTCAGAAATACTCAGAATAAGTTTTGAATTTTTGACAGTTTCTTCATACTGTCAGACGTCAATTTTATTCCACGGTTATAAGATAGACTTTGGTAAAATCAGCCTTGAGGGTGTATTCTAGAAGTTGGCAACTTCGCAAATAGTTGTTAACTTCGTAAATGAGTAGAGCCCACCATCAGTAATTTCGTCAATGGAATTATTAAGTGGGATATTGGATCAAGAGAGCTCGCGTCATAAAATGTTCATGAAAGAAAGAGCTAACTTGCGGATGTGTTTCCCCGCAGGCTGCTGGCCCGCCTGCCGGCGCTGCGCTCGCTGTCGCTGGCCGGCTCGCCCGCCGAGGCCGCGCTGGCGCTGCGCAGCGGCGCGTGCCCGCCGCTGACGGCGCTGGACCTGTCGTTCGCGCGCGCGCTGGACGACGCCAAGCTGCGCGGCGTGCTGGCGCCGCCCGAGAGCTCGCGGCCCGGCGGCGGCAACACCACGCGCGCAGAGCCCTCGCGCCTGGCCGCGCTGGCCGTGCTGCGCCTGCCCGGCACCGACATCACCGACGTCGCCATGCGCTACGTCGTGCAGGTAACGTGCACTTGCTGACGATACGATCACTCTGCTTAGCCTCTTCCTAACTACTGGAAGCGACTGCCTATCTGACCTCCACCGACTTACTTGGGTAGCTCAATTCTCCTTTTGGTTAGACTGATTGTTAGACTTTGGGCTTACCCGTAATAACTGTCAACAATCTACGAATGACAGCCAGGGGGAATGGCATAACGTGCTTTCTTTTCTGAGGCACGGAGCGGTTTCGATATAATATAATAGTCCATAAATCGACCCATGCGGCATTATTAGTAAAAGTAGCTGTACGTGTCTATCTGTTCGACCGCGTTGTTCTCTTAAACCGCGCGACGGATTTTGATGCGATGTTCACCATCTTTTAGAGAATTTATTCCGGAAGGTTTATGCGTAAAATACGTTATATGACTAAAAAATAAAGATATCTCGATGTTTTATAAAGTCGTGCAAAACCGTGCGACTCAGAAGCGGGTCGCTAATGTAACATATAAAATGGCTGGTATTGTCGCAGGCACTACCAAAGCTAGTGGAGCTGGACGCGTCGTCGTGCGCGCGCCTGACGGACGCGGGCGCGGCGCAGCTGGCGCACCACGGGCTGGCGCGCCTGTCGCTGGCGGGCTGCCGGCTGCTCACCGAGGCCGCGCTCGACCATCTGGCGCGCTGCCCCAACCTCGTGCGGTGAGAATCATATTATTCAATCTCGTCTACAACTCAATTTTGAATTAATCTCCGTATAATGTACTGCCATGTAGCTATGCCGTCGTATTACTGTTTTATATTGTAGCTGTTTTTGCTCCTTTTGAATAAAAGTCAAATAAGGATCGCCACTGTCTTGTGCCTCTTGTATCATGTGCCGGTATGCAACCGACGTGCTGACGACGCAGCCAGAATGTACCCAGGATTTTGTGATATCTTGATTTAAAAGTGTCCATGGAGTTTCTTGCCCGTTCTTCTCCGTAGAGATCTATGTTTTGGAATGGGCCACTAGCTTCAACTAACTGACAGACTATTTAATTTTGACAATTCAAAAGTGCCTGTACAAGGTTTAATTGAAATAAATACTTTGAGTTGAGTTGCATTGCAGCGAAATTCAGAACTCACCCGACCAGCCTTCCGTTCTGCGAGCAATGTGCCCCCCGCCCACTATTATGTTTGGCAATTCTTTGGGCTATCCGTTACCTGCGAATCTGAACAGAAAGAATTAATTATATAAAATACCATAGATACTGACCTGCGTTTATATTTTCCTTACCAGCCTGGATCTCCGACATGTGCCTCTCGTCTCAACGCAGGCGGTCATAAAATTCGCGGCCAAATCAAAGCACAACCTACACGTTAAGGATGTGAAGTTGGTGGAGTTGCGGAAGACCTGATCCGAAGACGAGGGCGCCTCGCCGGAGCCGGAGCCCGAGCCCGCGCAGACTGACGCTGCCTGAACAGTGATATATAGTGAGTGACGGTGTGTTGGTCGCATACCACGTACAGTTCGGTAGCCACGCGACACGTTGTTGATATTTTAAGTTAGCACATTCTAGTCTAGTTCTACATCATCGACCCTAGAAATAACCCGCAAACAACATTGTCTTCTTCTTTCATGACAGCTTCTCAAGTACTTAATTCTAATCGGCATTTATCCTAAGATTTGGTGTTTGTTTTCTAGAACGTTAACAGTGTGAAATTATACATTAAAAATATAACACTCCTTTTTTTGGGCAGTCGTGTAATAATGTTAGTTTCTTGAAGATTTTGTACTGGTTATCTCTCGCACAACATATCAAACTATGCTATCAACACACAGTTTCTACAACCTAATGTAGATATTTTTGCAAAGACTTGATGCCTACCCTGGTACTATTATTAACGTGATACGATTTCTGATTAGGAAAAATATTATTAGGAAAGACATTTGGTTATAAGAAAAGTACTCAAAATTAAATCATAAAAAGAAATGTTCAAAATGAATCAGTTATAATTTGTAATTTCAGTTCTGCAATACAATGACTTGTGCCAACATATAGTTTCTTTATGACAAAGCACATTTATCACTGCACAATCAAATAAAATATATTATAGTTATATATATTAATTTTATTGCATGCTGTTGCATCGGTATTATATTTTATTATAAGGTTTACGTTTGTAACTCTTTTAGTTGAAGACCATTTGGACCACAAGAGGCTCCCATTTTAAAATATTGACTGAAAATTCTGAAATTATTGTTGAAACTTGTAAAATAGCATTTTGCAATGTCACACTTAACTCTAGCGTGAAAGTCTATTTTTATTAACTTTGTATTGTTACTGCACAATAGATATACAATGTGAAGCACAGATTGTATAGCTATTGTCAAAGTTAGTGTGATATTGCAGCCTATTACAGTAAATTTATGTATGTATGATCATATTTACCGCAATATTTTCGTTGTAAATAGCATTTTAATTTTATTTATTAAACAGTAAATATTCCTAAAGAAAGCTAAGTTTTAGTTACATGACAATTCAAAATTGCTTAGGTTGTATTTTTTAGTTCTAGTCTTTTGTAGATTTAAGCTGTAAGTTCTGTGACATCGGTCGATTTATGTGAAAGTATTATAAAATGTTGTCTTTGTGATTGGCGTGGAGATGTCCTATGTACCACGATAGTCTATCAAATTAGTAGCATTTTGGTGTTGGACTATCTTTTTCATAGAGACATCTTTAATATCACATAGTCAATTCTCTCGCTGTTTGACTTATTAAACATGCTTTTATCCAAATAGCTTTTGATTAAGACGCGCGACTTACCTCGCAGCTGGCCCCATAACATAAAGTTACGGAACAAACATCTCAAATATTCGCTCCAAAGAACTCCATTTTTTAATTTACTAACATTAAATTATAATAAGGAAAGACAATATTGTACAGAGACAGTTTAAATAAATATATACAGATGTTAATGGGCACCAAATGTAAAGAAATTCAAGATTTTATCATTATTTTAAATTAAAAAATGGGGTGACATATCTGTTTACTTCCAGAGCCTGTACATAATAAGAGAAACAGTTATGTCATATGTTAGTGTGTAAGATAACCGACTCTGGTCACTGTAAGCGAGGTCGGCGGGCCGCCTATAGTATTAGTTTAGGAGAAATAATGACCTTATAGCGTAATTACTAAGAAAATTTGCGTACACACTTGTCAAATTTTGTGAATGATGCCAGTATAATAATATCCGTGTGACTTAGTTGAGGAATATGTTTTACTTATCAGATAATGTGCAAAGATTTATAATAGTTCTATGCAGTTATATTATAGTCCTTTCCCGTTAGGACTGGAATATACTGCCTTATCTTATATAATACTGGTGTCAATAGAGCGGCGATAAAATTTGACGAGTGCTACAAACTCCACGGACTACATGTTATAGTAAGTTTGTTATTGAGTAACATTTTTACTTGGAACCGTGAGCTCCACAATATCGAGCTAGATTCTAAGCATTGTGTGCCTCTGTTATAGACAATTAGATATAGAAAAAAAAATTGTTTATAAAAAATATACTTGTGACATCTATGTTCATCAAAATTTACACATTGAAAAAAAAAAAACAAATTGATGAGTGATTTTTGAACGTTAAATTTAAGATAGATATTATCTAGTTTTGTAAGCTGCCTTTATGCGAGAGTTGATCAATATGAGATAGCATTTTTATGTCTCGCATGGGCGTCGTCGTTGGCAGTCACGGTGATATTACATGCCAATGGCTAGGTTTACGTATAGCGATATTACGCGACGTACCGCGTTCACGGAAAGTAACATTGTATCATTGGTTACCATAAGCATAAAGTAATATTGGAAATTAATATTTACAATGAAGTATTTATTGTGTTTTATTTTTATAGTTTTCCTCCTTAAATCCTTACCTTATTTTCTTATCATAACGCCTTTATTCCCCGAAGGGTAGGATGTATGTACCTATAGTTTACTATCTATGTTTACCCCATGTAACGTGGCGATGTCCGTGACTACCGGACCACCAACGCCAATCGCTTTCATATTTGGTAAATAATTAGTACTCAATTGGTACTAATTAGTACTCGAACCACAAAATTGGTACCTTAGTAGTTTTCGAGAAAATTGACTTTGAAGGTGGTCCGGCGGTAGTCACGCTCCCTTCGGCAGGACCACCATGAGCGGCGAAAAAGGGGGCACGCTACAGGTATTCTAAGTATACCGTCGGTGCTCCATGGTCCAATTCTAATTTGACCAATTGGACTGTGGGGAAAATGACATGTTTCCATCGTCCAATTACCAACTGGACTATGGAGAATTGAGAAATGATCCGCTGTCCAGTTTAATAGAGAGTAAAGTAGAGTAAAGCCTTGTCCATACTATTTAAAAAAATATATCAGAAACAATTATTTTTAAAACCGATTAATAATCATTTATTAAATAACTACGACATAAAAATTCATTCAATTCAAAGATTACAATAAAAAAAAAGAATGTTTGTGAAATTGGTGCTTACACAAATCTGATCGAGGTCAAGAGCGGGCACGTGTAGTAATAAAAAAATAAAAAAAAGTTTACTTTTTTCCTATCTTTTCATTGAAGTTTCTATTTTATTTAACTATACTTAATTAGCTATCATTATATTGTACCTATTTATTTATTTATAATATTTTTGAATTCAGTTTGATATGAACCAAAAAATATAACAAAAGCTTCTTTGAACCGAAAGAATAGGAAACTGGTGTGAACTAAGGGTTATAATGTTACAATGGAACATAGTTTTGGTTTACGTCCAGTGTTCTCCATTGTCGTTGGTAATTGGACGATGGAAACATGTCATTTTCCCCACAGTCCAATTGGACAAATATGAATTGGTCCATGGAGCACCGACGCCTTTTCAATTTATTTCGATTTTTCCAAGGCCAGATAATTTTATCGGATGAATAATTTTGAATTTTTGAAAATTCTTTCATGCAAACACTGTCAGACGTCAATTTTATTCCATGAATAAAAATTATCTGTCGATTGAAAAATCAGCTCATAATCAAATAACATTGTTAACATTAAATAAATTTCTGCCCAAAAACATGCAATTGGCGAAGTAATGAGCCAAAACAAAAGTAACTTTTGTGCCAGCGACACGAAGAAATAGAAGAACATTAAATAGTATCATCTGTAGGTACACGTGACTACCAAAAAAACAAAACAAAACCCACAAAACACCCAACAAAACAGCGATGCTATTCTGAAAAATCTCTCCGTGAAAACGTAGGTGAAGTGAGCTTGTTTTTGCTAGTAATTGACACTATTGACAGCTCACTCCACGCTCACTTCACCTAAGTTTTCACGTTGAGATTTTTACAGAATAGCGCCGCAGAAATTTAGAAAATTAGTCATTTTGGGAAAAGCTGATTTTAAGATTTGTTCATTATGAGATCAGTACAATATGGGAATCGGTCCTAATAGAACGCAAGCGCTCCAGCACCCCTACCAATTTATGAGATAACTTGAATTAAGGGCAGTGCTACAAGCCCAAATTCCAACTGAAAAATGGCAATAGCTACCAATACCCAATAATAATTGTATTATGAAACCTTGGATTGTGTGAAAGATGATATGGCTAGAAAAGGGGTGACTAACGAAATGATGACTAATAGAGAAGTATGGAAGAAAAAGACGTTGCGTCGACTCCAAATAAGGATAAGAGCAGGAAAATGATTTATTTATTTGGTTCACCAACAATTGTATACACTATTCATCATCATCATCATCATCATTTCAGCCGAAAGACGTCCACTGCTGGACATAGGCCTCCCCCAAAAGGGGGGGGGTTTGCCATAATCGCCACGCTTGGCAGGCGGGTTGGCGATCGCAGTATGGTATGGTGGTGGAATGCATAGAGAACGCTGCTGCCCATTCTCGGGTAAGCCCCTTAGTCGCCTTTTACGGCACCCACGGGAAGTATGGGGTGGTGCTATTCTTTAAGTCCGGCACCACACAGACAATACAATACACTATTATAAGCAATTTAAACAAAAGCAACGAGTAGGAATAAAGTGTAACAATCACTCATAGGTAAACTCTGCATGCACACAACGATGATGAATGATGAAATGGTGATGATGCTTAGGTGCATCATGTTTTGCTTCTATTTTTTTTCTGTTTACGACATACATGTAGACAACGTTGAAATTAGTGTTCTAATGACTGCTTGACGTAACAAAATTCATATTCATCTACTTCTTGTGAAAAGGACCGTTATAGATCTTGACCTCGGAATCACCGACCGCTGAAGATCATCTTCTTCTCCCTTCCCTGGTCCCTTTATTTGGGGTAGGGTCTCCTCACTTTTCTGTGGGTGGTTCTTTTCGATCTTGGCTTGTCGGTTCTGGCACCGACAACTGAAAATAATCGTTTCTAAGTTTATTAAATCCTGAACCAGCACCTGTTCGGTCTACCGGCCTACAAACTATCCTTCTAGCTTGTCCTGTTACAATTGCATGAGCTAATTAGGTTCAGCTCGCGTCCATACGAATATACAGGATGGCAGGGACATGTAATCTGATTCCAATCGATTCAGTACATGATTGACGACGAAAAATTTCAACGTCGGGGCGTCCAGAATCATATAGGCACTGATTCCACGGTAACAGGTTGTGCGTCGAAGT